>JAWDJD010000002.1:408087640-408687640 GCA_035047305.1 Bradypodion pumilum
TGTCGTTATGCTTGAGAACCAGTCACAGAAGTCAAGTCTTTGTGGTTTAATTGGTTCCCAAGTGCCATGATATTTAACTATGATCCCGCAGGAATCTCACAGTTGTGGTAAAACACTTCAGTCATTTACTTAATTTATTTGTAATTTCATTCCATAAGCAAAGATAGAATCCTGACAGAAATGAATGAGTGCTTCAGAAACAATCTCTGGAGGCTTGAGACCTTTGGCTCTGAATAAATTGACTGGATCAAGTTGACTGCTACTGAAATCTCTTCAGACAGAATGCCCTGAGATGCTGTTACCAATTTAGAAATTAAACTGCTTTTTATAGCTAAAAATACCACTTGACACACTATAAAGCTGTCATTTTATTACTGAAACAGTTAGATTGCACCAATCATATTGCATGGCCAGGCAAAACAACATTCCATAAACCATTTCTGATAGGAGTGAGCGGTCCAAGCAAAATGTTATAACTTTTGAACAGGTGCTTGAATCAGGACCTTGTTTTGTAAAATGATTGTAGACAGTACAGGATTGTTCTGTAACACATTTAGAGAAGATTGGACAAATAATTTCAAATACTAACCCTGTAAGAGATTTTGCAATTCTTTTTGGTTTTGTTAGCCCACAGCAGGTTTGGTAGTTATTTTCCAAATGCTACTACTGTTTCCTGAAATTAAAGCCATTCTTGCTACTTTGAACAAATTGATATTGTTCTTTCATGTTGTTTAGAAAATATGGAAACTTAACCATGGTTATTTTCCAAAGCCTGGCTGCTCGTGTACACTGAATATCCCATTGTCATTTCGCAAGTTCTTGCCAGTACTTCAGGAAATAATATGTCTAACTGAAGTGAATGGGTCTTTCCTCTTAACAAAATGGCAGATTGGGTTTGTTTGTTTATAATGTTTATATACCACCTAACTTTGTGCAAGAACTACTCAGTGCAGTTTCCAATATAATAAAATGCAAACGTCAATATAAAAATTTGCAATAATGATAACAAATAGCAATAAAAATAATACAAACCTTACTAACCAGTGGACATGTAGCAGGTATGCCTAGACATGGAATGCACAGAATGCTGTTTACCTTCCCACTGAAGTGGTCCCTATTTATCTACTTGCAATTTCTTGCTTTCGAACTGCTAGTTTGGCAGGAGCTGGGACAAAGATGGGAGCTCATTCCGTCATGCAGTACTCAGGTATCGAACTGCTGACCTGTCACCTTCCAGTCACATGTCTATGGAAACATCTGCAGACACAGACAGCACTGGCGCTTTGGCTATAAACAGAGATGAGCACTGAACCCTAGAGTTGGATATGACTGGCTTTCGAACAAAGGTGACCTTTACCTTTACCTTACTAACCAGTAGCAACAAGTAGTCACAAATACATATGTCCCAAAAAAGGGGGGAAACTCAGAAAATAATATGAGCAAGCAGTAAAGGATGAGGGTGTTTTAATATGTTTTTATATGTTTTTAACTGTTGTACGCCGCCCTGAGTCGGGTTTTTACCTGAGTGGGCGACATAAAAATTGAAATAAATAAATAAAGAGAGAAGGAAATATCTAAGATACAGGCTCCCTGCTGGGGAGGATATCAGCAAAGGCCTCTCTCTAAAGAAATGTTTTCCTCTGTTTTTGAGGAACCTGCAGAAAGAAGGACTGCTGGAACTCAATAGAAGTTTTTCTTTGATTCTCTCCAGGTGTCCACCCTAAACAGGGAGGCTTGAAAGAATCTCTTATTCCAAGTAGATTTCATTGTGTTTGAACAAATGAACACACACAGGAAGGATGGAGATGGGGAGCAGTCAAAGACAAGTGATGAAAAGAAAGGAAGCTGTGAGTGCATGCGTTTTAGAGAGGGGGAGTGAGTGAGAGTAGTGCTATGAAGAGTGGAGATAGGCAGAGAAGGAGAAGACTATGGAGAGATAGAAAAAAACAGATACAGAAGCGACAAATAGAGAATGGGAAACCATGGGAGAGAAAGCGACAGAGACAAGCAGAAGCCATGGAGTATGAAGGGTGAATCAGATGGAGTAGGGGAAGCATGCAAGAAGGAAGAGCCATTGGTGGGGAGAGTTGGAGGTGGGGTCACAAAAAGAAAGTGAGATGAGGGAAAGGAGGAGAATAGAGAAAGAAGACACAAAATGAAAGCACAGGACCCAGCAGTTAACTTGGCTGCTGCTTGGTCCTACTTGCTTTCTTAACAGGATCTCACCTGTTAAATAAATAATCAAATACATTCTTATCCAACTGGATCCTAGACTGTGAATCTTCCAGTCTCCAAGCACTATCAGCTTAGTGATGTAGGCAAAGAATTTTGAACTTTAAGTGAATGAACTAAGGGTAAAAAGTCCCCCCTCCCCCTCCCTTTGTGTACATTCTAGAAAGCAGGTAAAAGAACTGAGCTGGTAGGCAAAAGGCAAGGTAAGACCAAGTCTGCACTGTTGTGAATTTTGTGTATTCAGCTACCTGTTTGGGCCCGGTCTATAAAAGCCTTTGTCTGTTTATATCTTTGCTCCTCTTGCTGTAAGAGGGACCTTTTTGCATATGTAGAATAAAAACCTTTCTCTCTCTCTCCTACTTTTGGTGCACATATTCCTTTTTGTCTCAAAATACATGATGAAGGACTTTCATGGCAGATTTAAAGATCCTGAAATTGACTTAGGAGGATGCTGAAGTACTCACCCAAGATCAAAACCATTGGTGATCCCTTGCTGCCCAATATGCTACATAGCATGGGACGTTCTAAAGCTAAAAATATTTTTAGTACCCACAGCCACATGAGCTGAGATTTGCCCATTTTGGCAAGAGTGATGAAGGATATCTCATTATTTATGCCTGTTTTTTCATTGGACTAAACTTAAATCATGTTAGGAACTCAGGTTGGTTGCATCTGGACCCTGTATGCTAGGTTGGCTCTTATGTGAACCCAAATATTATTTAGTTGCATGTGTAGTTCATTTCTACTGATTGGATCCTAATATTCTTCTATGTTTGGCACAAGAGTTTGTACCTAAAAAAAGAAAAAGTATTTCTGTTATCTTTAAAAACCAGGCCAGACAACAGTGAGCATGACGCAAGACCGTGATCCTTCTCTAGCAAGGTTATTATTCTCAGCACGAGATAAGAAACTAATTTAGAGATTCCTGAGGAAAGAACACAAGTTCTGAAAAGTCGAACAGTAGCCAGCAAAGGCTTTGAATTGCATTGTTTGAAATTGTTTCATTGTAAACCCATTGGATTACAAGAATATACTATTACCAACCTGTTATTTTTGGAATCACATATTATACCTGAATTAAAAGAAATATTTCTGTTTACCACGCAGTATCAACCTGAATTGAAGGGATTTATTTTGTGGACAGTACCTTGCAATATCTTATTTTTGTAAAATATAATAGATTTATTCAAGAACTTCTTCTGGATTATTTCATTATTCAAGCTATTATATTGGATACATTTACATTGTGCAAACAGTTTTTCTTTTGTCCTGCTGTTCATTTACCGTTTGGCCTCAATGCCCTGATTTGTGGCAAGTTTATTATTATCTCTATGTTGTCCCTTGATCTCTGGAGATTGCTTCTGAAAATGAAATAACACTGGAGTTTTACTAGTGTTTGGGTTTTAATGATTAAACTCAAACATGGGGCATACAAACATCACTCAATCCAACCAGCATTTGAAACTCCTAGACCACACAAAGTCTCACTTTTCTACTACTAGATGAATTAAGTAGAACTTCCCCATTCTCTGTCCTTTTGGTCCTTTCTTCTCTTAGTAGGGGACTGCGGTGGCTCAAGTGGTTAAAACGCTGAACTTGAAGATGGCAGGTCAGCAGTTCAAGACCCGAGTACTGCACGATGGAGTGAGTTCCCATCTCTGTCCCAGCACTTCATTCATTCATTCATTCATTCATTCATTCATTCATTCATTCATTCATTCATTCATTCATTTGATTTGTATGCCGCCCACTTAGCACACACCGACTCAGGGCGGCTCACAGCATATCAAAAAAAGATGCAATACAGTAAAACAATAAAGTACAAAATATCACATGATAACATACAATAAACACAGTCAATACTAAAAAGTCAATCACAAGGACCTTCCCACTCAGCACTTCCAATGGAGCCCGAGGCTCAATGGCCACGACTGGCTGCTCTGGTGACTCTTCTACTCTCTGGCCGGGCAGGGGCAGGGGGAGTGGCACCAGTGGCCACAGCTATCTCCCATCCCGGGATCGATGGCATGGGCCCCGGGAGAGACAGGGCGAAATTGTCCATCTGGCAGCTCCGGCTGCTCTTCCACCCTCTGGCCGGGCGTGGCTAGTGGGAGTGGCACCGGCAGCTGTAGCTGTTTCCCATCCCAGGACCGATGGTATGGGCCCTGGGAGAGACAGGGCGAAGTCGTCCATCCAGTGGCTCCGGAGGCTCTTCTACCCTCTGACCTGGTGTGGATAGGGGGAGTGCTGCCAGCGGCTGTAGCTGTCTCCCATCCAGGGACAGATGGCGTGGGAGAGACAGGGCAAAGCTCTTGCCAGCCTAGTAGTTTAAAAGCAAGAAATTGCAAGTAGATAAATAGGTACCACTTTGGTGGGTAGGTAAACAGTGTTCTGTGCACTCCGATGTCTAGGCATGCCTGCCACATGTCCATGGGAATGTCTGTAGACGCAGACAGTGCTGGCTCTTTGGCTGTAAACAGAGATGAGCACTGAACCCAAGAGTCAGATACAACTGGCTTTCAAGCAAGGGTGACCTTACCCTTCGTAGCCGTTGTGTCCTCTTTATTGCACTTAAGCTGATTGAGAATACAAGATAGCTCCCGTCTTCATCCTAGCTCCTGCCAACCTAGCAGTTCGAAAGCAAGAAATTGCAAGTAGATAAATAGGGACCACTTCGGTGGGAAGGTAACAGCGTTCCGTGCGCTCCGGTGTCTAGTCATGCCTGCCACATGACCACGGAAACGTCTGCAGAAGCAGACAGCGCTGGCTCTTCGGCTTAGAAACAGAGATGAGCACTGCACCCTAGAGTCGGATACGACTGGCTTTCGAGCAAGGGAAACCTTTACCTTTACCTTTACCCAAACAGTAGATGTATTAGCGAGCCAGACTATCCTTTCTTTAATACTGCAGATACAAATGGAAACCAGATAGTTTTCCCTGCTCCCGCTTCTATCCTTTCCCTCCTCGTTCTGTGACTTCAAGAAGGTAAGACGTTTGCTGCCTGCCTGAAGACACCACCACCCCAGTTACCTGTTTTATGACACCCTTCTCACCTTTCGCTAATCTGCCCTTTCCTACCTCTGGAGGTTTCCTGCTTCAAACAACCGAGTCTCTGTACATCTGATTCTGGCTTGCAGGCACTTCTATTTCCTTCATTCCCTATCTTCATCTTCTTTCCCTTTGCTTCTTGTCAAGACATGCACACACATCCATGAGTAGTAACATTAGTCATTTGTGCTGCACAAGGTTGGAACAAGTCGTAGCAACATTCATTTTCAATGCTATTTGTATCGCTCCTGAGCAGATATGCTCCTCTTAAAATATATATTTAAGTACCCTCATCTTAACTTCTATCTTTTGCTGTACCAGGCTGGACTTGGACCATAATAAAGATGATTTAGAACAAGTTCTCCCACCACCCAGGGGTGGGAAGAGATGTGTCAGTGGTGTCGTGCTGCACCTGCACCCACAATAATCCCTGGGAAGAGAGGGAAGGTGAAGGTAGTGGCTCCCCCCCTGCTGCTGTTGCCACCCTGAGTACCTCAGTCAGCTCTGGAATAACACCTCAGTCATGGGGGATGAGTAATTATGGATCCTTGGGGGCTGAGGCGTCAGGGAAGAGGTGGCAAACAAAAAGTCAGCTAGACACAAAGATGATATTTTTGGCTACTCCTCCGTGTAAAGAGGATTAGTCACAGAATCTGATGAGTCAGTGGCAGAAATAAAGGCATAAACTCCTGTCCTCCTCCTCTTTGTTGTGACAAGGTACACTCCTCAAAGAGCACAGGTGGACGACAGCAGCAGAGAAACAGACTAGTAATAACAGCAGGGGATGGCCCAGTTTAGCGGATGGTTGTCTTTATGTTTTGATGTTGTCTTAACAAGTGTTGCACATAGAGATAATTAGCATTACTTATTATTGCATGCTAAAATGGTGATTTGCGCCATTCTAGTTAAAGGTACTTTTGGCGTGCGTTAGCTGGTTCAAGGCATGCCCGCATGCTAATGTGTTATACCTGATGGGTTACCATTTTGGATCCTTGCAGGGATTCATCCTTACTTAAATATAGTATTACTGATTGGGTAATTAGCGTTGTCCTAAACAGGTTGCTACTTTTTAACATTGGTAACAGCCACCCGGATGCTATATAAGCACGCCTCACAAATAGGGCATTGGCTCTTGGTTTGCACGCTTGCATGGCGCACACACGTGTGGATTACCTTCAGTCTGATGCAGGTGCAGAACTAATCCCTGGCAGCATAATATCAGAATGTGTGCAGCCAAAACTCATGTCTATTTTAAGCTGTAACATTGTTCCAGGAGTTTGTGAATAGACAGTTGCATCATTGTTTGAACCACACTCGTTGGACTCTTCATTATTAAAAGCTTTAAACACAACAACAAGAGGGATGACCTGTTTGAATAGAAAAGCTTTTGCTACACATTAGCAATAACACTTATAATTGCTAAGCCCTTTATTGATCCTGGCAGAGGGTACGCCAAGTGTGTGTGTGTAAGGTTCCTGGATTAATGCAGTCACGACGAAACTTTTTAAGTGCAAAACAAAAGAGTTTACTCACTGAGTGCAGGAAGGCTTCAAATATATTCAGCAGAATAATAACATAAACCAGATAATGCAAGTGCGGCGCCAAAATGGCCGCCGCGCTCTTTGCGGGAGCCCCCCCACAGGACGAAGGCATCCGGGTAGTTAGGGGCGTGGCCAGCTCCCTTATAAAAGGGGTGGCCACGAGGCAGCCGAGCTGCCATTTTGTGAAGCGACGGAGCGGAGAAGTTTTTCCTCTTACTCCGTCGCTTTTTACCTTGAGCGGGAAGCCTTTTTGGCTGCTTACTTTCCTCTTTTCGGCTTCCCTTAGGTCCGACTGAGATGCCTTCGAAGGTGGCCTTCCCACCAGCCGCCTTTGCCGGCTCCCACCGGGACCGGTGGGATGGGGTCTATTACCCCCTGGCCGGAGGCTGGGGACCCGAGCAGGGGTCCAGTATGGGCTGCGGCCCGCGGCCCGCAAGCGGCGGACGCCGCTCCTGGTGCTCATTCCACTGGGCCTTCCTCCATCGGGGCCCAGCTCACTCCGGGGCCTTCCAGCCTTGGGGGGTGGTGCGGTCCCCTCCCTTGGCAGATGCCCACGCCGGCCCTGCCGGGCCTGGGTGTGGGGTCATGGCCTTATTCAGGCCCCGGGGTGCAAGGGCCTGTACCCACGCCTGTAACGGGCGGGCCGGCTGACCCATGGCCCCAGACCAGTGTGGAGGCCTTGCTGGCCCGCGTGGCGGCACTCGAGGCTTCCCTTGCTCGGGCCAGCCACGCTGGGGCTCCTTTTGGGGTGCACTTGGACACGTCGTCTGCTGGGCAGCGGCAGGCGACGGGACGGGTCGAGCTGCTTGAAGCGCGTGGCGCGACTTCGGCCACTGCCTCGCAGCTCCCCGACCAACAGGCCAGCGCGGGTCAAGCCCCGGCGGCGAGCTCTACGGCGGTCGTGAGCTCCGACGCCCCCAGTGGGCCGGAACCCCTGGTGGGGGCGGCCCGCGGGGGTGCAGCATGTGAGTATGCGGTACAAACTAGTGCACCTACACATGTGGCTACGTTGGGGGGGGCTTTCCAATGGCCTTGGCCTCGCATGGGTGGTGCGGCGGTGCAGCCGCTGACGCACCAACAGGCGACGTCAACCACCACCCAGGGCCCCGGGGTGGGGAGCATTTCCTACCCTGTGGGGAATGTTTTAGGGGTGGCTGGGCTAGTCCAAGCCCCTTTCCAGATGCCTGCAGTTTCTGCTGTGCCTGTCTCGGCCTTGCCGACAGCGGGCTATTCCTTGCCACTGGGTGACCATTTGGCACAGGCCACCAGAGAGAAAATATGGCGAGGGGAGTATGTTGATATCTTCTCACTCCTAAACAGGGAGCCCACCAAGGAAGAGAGGGAGGGGCAGGATGAGAAGGATAAGGAACAGGCACGTCGTCGCAAGCCACCACGGACGTGGGCCAACTGGCTGCCGGCTTACCTCATCTACATGGCGGTGTACCTGAGGGCCCGGCCGGATCTGGCAATTCCGATGGTCCAGTATTTGGACAATATCTATCGGGCGATGGTTGATTTTCCGGGCCCGTCGTGGTTGGCTTATGACGAGGAATTCCGTATGCGAATTCCCCTGCACCCTGAGATGAGGTGGGATGAGCCATGCCAGAGGCTTTGGCTTCTGTACATGACGCCCACGCGCCCCGCACCAGGGGAAAGATACCATTGTGGACATGCGGTCCAGCGAGTGGCTCCAGCACAGGTTCCCCGCCAAGTGGCGGGGCAGGGGGTTCCAGCCCGCCTGCTGTGCTGGACTTTCTCGTCTAATGGTTCATGCAATAAGAAGAATTGCAAGTACAGACATGAGTGTCCCACCTGTGCGGGCCCCCATGCAGCCTCTGCCTGTCCCAGGCCTGGAGGGACGTGGGGCAGAGGGAGGGGCGGACAGTGGGCTGGCAAGACTGCCGCAGATGGAGCTGGTTCACCTAAAGGCTCCCTCCCCAATTAATGTGGATATGCTGGAGCGTTGGCTCGCATTGTACCCGAAGGGGGAGGATGCAGATTATCTCCTTCAGGGCTTTAGACAGGGGTTCCGTATTCCTTTCATGGGTGATAGGTCCCCTCAGGATGCCCCCAACCTTTTGTCCCTTAGGGGGAGGGAGGAGGTGGCTGCCGCCAGCATTAATAAGGAGGTCAATGCGGGCAGGGTCGCTGGCCCTTTCCCTGCACCCCCATTCACTAACCTCAAGGTATCGCCCCTGGGCTTGGTTCCCAAGAAGTCACCAGGCGAGTTTCGCCTTATCCATCACTTGTCCTACCCAGCCGGCCGATCGGTCAACGACGCTATCCCTGACGACCTTTGCTCAGTCAGGTATACATCTTTTGGCCACGCGCTGCGCATGGTGCGCTCATGTGGCCCGGGTGCACTGCTGGCTAAGTGCGACATTAAGTCGGCTTTTCGCCTCTTGCCAGTGCACCCGGGCGACTTTGAATTGCTGGGTTTCAAATTTCGGGGCGAATATTATTTTGATAAGGCCATGCCTTTTGGCTGTTCCATATCATGCTCGGCTTTCGAGCGTTTCAGTACCTTCCTAGAGTGGGCTTTCGTCCGCAGGTCAGGGTCCCGGTCTGTAGCCCATTACCTGGATGACTTTTTATTCGGGGGTGAACGGGGCTGGGACACGTGTACACGTCTCCTCAACACATTTCAGACGCTAATGGAGGAACTCGGTGTCCCTTTAGCGCCCGAAAAGACCGAGGGCCCATCTACACAGCTAGTCTTCCTGGGGATGGAGATTGACACGATAGCGCAGGCGTCTAGGTTACCGCGGGATAAGGTGTCAAGGATAGTGGCCCTTATCTCGGACTTGTTGGCCAAGTGCAAGGCATCACTGAGGGAACTACAGGTGCTGCATGGTTACCTTAATTTCGCCTGCAGAGTGGTCGCACCGGGCAGGGCTTTTGCCCGGCGCTTGTGCGACGCTATGGCAGGATTATCCAGGCCTCACCATAGGGTCAGGCTTACCCGGGGTATCAGGGCAGACATGCTTGTCTGGTTACAGTTCCTGAGGAACTTCAATGGGGTCTCATTTTGGAGGCATGACCTCCTGGCTTCCCCTCAATTTCAGATTCAGTCTGATGCCTCGGGATCCCTGGGTTATGGGATGTACTTCAATGGGAAGTGGGCCTATGGTGGGTGGCCACCGGCCTGGGCAGGCACGGGTCGCCTGCGTGATCTCACGTATCTGGAATTTTTCCCTATCCTGGGTGCTTTGATGCTATGGGGCCAGGAGTGGTCCAACTCGGTCGTGCATTTCTGGTGTGACAATGCGGCCGTGGTCCACATTGTAAATGCACAGACTTCTAAATCGCCCAGGGTTATGGATCTAGTGCGCCAATTTGTGTTGCGCAGCCTGCGCCTCAACATACTGTTCAGGGCCAGGCATGTCCCAGGGGTTAATAATGATATTGCTGACGCTTTGTCCCGCCTACAGATCTCCCGGTTCCGTGCCTTGGCCCCGGATGCGGAGGAATTTCCCTCGCCACTCCCGGAGGAGATATGGACCATTGGCAAGGAGAGGTGAACCGGGCGATTGGCCTGTCACTAGCCCCACGCACCCGTAAGGTGTATCACCACGCGATTAACTCTTTCAGGGCATTCTGTACTCAAGTTCAATTGCCAGGAACCTGGCCGATCCCGGTAACCCATGTTCTGCGGTTCATGGTTTACCTGCATTCTCAGGGCCTTGCACCTCGCACCATAGCATCTAAGCTTTCAGCGTTGGCTTTTATGGCCAAGGTGGGGGGTCATGTGGACAGCACCTCTGACTTCCGTGTGAGACATGTTTTGGAGGGGTGGGTGCGTGAGCGCGGGCGTTGCCCGGACGACCGCCACCCGATTTCCCCAGGGGTCCTTACCCAGTTGGCCCGGGGCTGGCCTTGCCTCTGTTTTGATGCATATGAGGCAGCCCTGTTCCATGCAGCCACAACGGTGGCATTTTTTGGAGCGCTCCGCATCAGCGAGCTTGTGATGCTGTCTAAGGCGGATGCAAGTCGTAGGGCACTGGAACTCGAGGATGTCTGTGTAGCCAAAGACTGGGCTCAGTTGAGGATACGTTCCTCTAAGACCGATCAGCATGGTGTCGGCAGTGGTGTGCGACTGCTACGGTGTTCTTTGGCAGACATCTGTCCGGTTGGTGCCCTACATGAATTCCTGGCACTGCGTGGCATGCACCATGGCCCATTTTTCTGTCACCAAGATGGGTCTCCCCTTACTAAATTTCAATTTTGGAAGGTGACGGGCAAAGCTCTGGCCAGTGTGGGCCTCCCATGCGCCCGCTATGGCACTCATTCATTCCGTATAGGGGCGGCCTCGACCGCTGCGGCTTTTGGGTACTCAGGGGCTGACATACGTAGCATGGGACGGTGGGGATCGCAATGTTTTCAATTTTATGTGCGCCCACTCCCCCCGTGAGTACCAACCCGGTCACCTTACCTACTTTCCCTCATTTTTTCCTTTACAGACCCGGGGTGTCGTATTACACCGGTGACAGTATGGCTGGTGGGCCATAGCTACGTGCACAGGGCAGCGTGTTATGCTGCGGCGACAGAGTGGGGACCCCAACTGGGACTGGGTGCATACGCAAGTCTCACATGGCATGGTAAGCCTGGGATGTTATGGCGGGAGCTGCTGCCTTTTCTTTTTTCAGGCCAGAATGCTGACCCGCCTGACATTCTGATCATACACCTGGGGGGCAATGATTTGGGCCAGGTCACCGGCTTGTCGCTGAAGCATGCGATTTGTGAGGACCTCGCCTACCTGCATTACGTCTGGCCCGCCACAACCCTTGTTTGGTCGGACATGGTCCCGCGCCATTCCTACAGAGGGGGCGTTGACCTCCTGGCCCTTGACCGCGCTAGACGCATGGTGAATAGGGCAGTGGCGCATTTCCTTGTCGACAGGGCTTGGGGGAGGGTCAGTCGTCACCCCGCTATTAGCCTCCAAAGTTATGACTTGTATGCAGGGGATGGGGTCCATCTGTCGTGAGGAGGTATGGACCTCCTGTTGGGTGATTGGCGAGCAGGCCTGTTGACCGAGCTGACGGTCTGGGGGGGCGTCGAGCCTTCTTTGAAGCCCCTCCATGTGGAGGGTAGCACTGGTAAGGTAAACATTATGACCCACAGGTATCCAGCAAGTTCGCAATTGACTGGACAACACTAGACAGGAATAAGTTGGTTAAACGTTGTCCGGTCAACGACGAACTAGGCGACGGGGTGATGGCTATAGCTAGACAGCATGCATCACCCCGTGATTTTACGGATACGCGTCAGAGGGTGGGGTCATTAGTTAGATATTGACTACGGTCAACAATTTGTTTGTTGTCAACAAACAAATTGATACAAATGGATACATTGTAGCAATTGCCGTTGGTAATTTTGGGTGGTACCTTACCAGTGTTACTTCGGTCTGCTTGCCTTAAGAATTATGATTGGTCAATTACCAATAGAAATTTATAATTCGGACTAGGGCATGAATCAATAAATGTGGCCCAATGCCGTTATCCACTTTCATTGGTGTCTGAGTCCTTTATTGGGGGGTGCACCTG
The DNA here is from genome assembly GCA_035047305.1 of Bradypodion pumilum. NCBI lineage: Eukaryota > Metazoa > Chordata > Lepidosauria > Squamata > Chamaeleonidae > Bradypodion > Bradypodion pumilum. The sequence goes on from JAWDJD010000002.1 coordinate 408,100,005, forward strand.
CAATGCAAGCGCGGCGCCAAAATGGCCGCCGCGCTCTTTGCGGGAGCCCCCCCACAGGACGAAGGCATCCGGGTAGTTAGGGGCGTGGCCAGCTCCCTTATAAAAGGGGTGGCCACGAGGCAGCCGAGCTGCCATTTTGCGAAGCGACGGAGCGGAGAAGTTTTTCCCCTCCACCCCCTCCCTAGTTAACAGTGTGATATTTTGGTCGCTTCGGGGCCGGGTGGGAATTTTTGGCTGGGACCCATATTGGCTTCCGGGTCCTGGTTTTTTCGCCCATCCCACACTGTTGCTATGGTTTGACATAGGGGTTTTCTGTTGCTGCTGTTGACTTTGGTCACATGGGCGGGTAGCACTGGTAAGGTAAACATTATGACCCACAGGTATCCGGCAAGTTCGCAATTGACTGGACAACACTAGACAGGAATAAGTTGGTTAAACGTTGTCCGGTCAACGACGAACTAGGCGACGGGGTGATGGCTATAGCTAGACAGCATGCATCACCCCGTGATTTTACGGATACGCGTCAGAGGGTGGGGTCATTAGTTAGATATTGACTACGGTCAACAATTTGTTTGTTGTCAACAAACAAATTGATACAAATGGATACACTGTAGCAATTGCCGTTGGCAATTTTGGGTGGTACCTTACCAGTGTTACTTCGGCCTGCTTGCCTTAAGAATTATGATTGGTCAATTACCAATAGAAATTTATAATTCGGACTAGGGCATGAATCAATAAATGTGGCCCAATGCCGTTATCCACTTTCATTGGTGTCTGAGTCCTTTATTGGGGGGGGGGTGCGCCTGCAAAGTCTCTTGGAAACACACAGTTAGATTCACTGTTGCTTTTAGTCCATTATGTACAAGTTCACTCAGCAGTTGATCTGAGCATGGTAGTAAAGAGGTAAAGTTGCTTTCCTTTCTTCTGTAAGAGTTTTACCTCACAGTCAGTTCTGAGGGTGTTCAATGTTGCTGATGGTGTCCAAGGCAGCAGTCAAACAGTGGTGTCAACAGCATGATCCTGTGTTCAGGAGAAACAGCAGCCAGCAGGAAAGATGGCTTCCAGCATGTAGCCTCTGAGCATAAAGCTGGAGGTGCATTGGCTGATGCCTTACTTATACAGAAAGCTCCTGGGAGCCTTCTGGGAGAATAGCCATCACCTGTGCTCCCTGGATACAGCAACGTACAGTAACAGTGCAGTACAATGTGTCATACAATCAAGTTAGGGAGCGAACACTTCTGCCCTAACACCTTTGTGCTTAGCATACTCTCTAGGTGGTTTATAGGTAATTAGCATTTTTTTGCCCCCAATTTGCTGAGTGCACATTTTATTGAACTCAGAAGGATGGAAAGCTGAGTCAACCTTGATCCCTGTCAGAATCGAACTTGTCACATTTTCACTGCAGTACTGCAGTTTACCCACCAGACCTGAGTACTGTACGACAGAGTGAGCGCCCGTCATCTGTCCCTGCTCATGGTAACCTGGCAGTTTGAAAGCAAAAAAACTGAAAGTAGAGAGTTAGGTACCACTTTGACAGCAAAGGTAACAGTGCTCCATGTGATCTGGCATCTAGTCATGCTTACCACAGAACTGTCTGCAAATGAAGACAGCACTGGCTCTTGGCCTGTAAATGGAGATGAGTGCCGACCCTCTAGAGTTGGATCCAACTGGCTTTCAAGCAAAGGAGAACTTTACCTTTAATATTCCCTTCTCTTATTTCTTCAGACACGTAGATTTTTCACTGCTCCATATACGTAACATCAGACATTCAAAGTCATGCTAACTTCTTGCTGATCAGTTCCAAAACAAGAATGAGCTAATTTGTCAAATGTGAAAAATTGGAAGTTCATGTTAGAATAAATAAAAAATTTATTGTAAGGATGTACCGTACTGATTCTCAGTGCAGAATCAGCACCTCATCTAGTAGGCCGCAATCTGCCAACAGTAAAAGCAGCTGTTTTTTGTGATACCTTGAGCCATTTAAAAAAAAACCCACAAAGATGACTAATCTTCCTCCATATTCTCTTTTTTCAAATCCTCAGATTCTTTTCTTCTTAGGAAAAAGAAAGAAGAGCAATGTTGCCAGCCACTGAAGTTTGCAATGGAATTACTGAAAATTTTCACTGCATAGCCTTATCCTCAATTTGTATGATCTCTTTCTTTCTATTTTTCTAGCCCAAGAGGGTGCTCTCAGTTACAAAGTAGCTGCAAAGTTCATCATTAATGCAAGAGATAGAATGAAACAAAATCCCAAACTGCTGATATTACATCTTTGACTAATTCACTGAATCCCCTGATTGACCAGAGGCTAGAATGGGAAATACTGAGCAATTATTAACAGTGTTACCACCAATGCGATCTTCTACAGAAAATGACAGAAATTCAAAGAAGCAGGGCAACTGATTCCAGGCAGAGGAAGATAATGTTCCAGACTTCTAGAATATGAACATGATACATCAAATGATCTTTAAACAAATTTGTATTTTTTTAAATTGCATTACTGTACTGAGAGGGCAGTTTTATTATGAATGTTCCAATTTCAGCATATACAGTGGTACCTCATACAACGATTTTAATCCATTCCATGCGACTCGTTGTATGAAACAATTTCTATAAGATACATGCATCATATAGTGATTTCCCCTATGGGATACATCATACAACGATTTTTATTTTTATTTTTTTGCTAAGTGGTTTTTTCCCATTGAAAAATTGTTGTACGGATTTTTTCCCATAGGGAAAATTGTTATGCGGGACACCATTTCCCCACCCCCACCCACCCACCCCCAAAAAACTAATTGTTATGCGATTTTGTTGCTATATGGGGCAATTTTGTATGAGGTTCCACTGTATGTGCTTGTCTAGTAGAATGAATTAAATCAAGAGCACATATGGTTTACACCAAATATAGATTGGCATCCAGTAAAGGTCACCCTTGCTCGAAAGCCAGTCGTATCTGACTCTAGGGTTCAGTGCTCATCTCTGTTTATCGCCAAAGAGCCAGCGCTGTGTGCATCTGCAGATGTTTCTGTGGACATGTGGCAGGCACAACTAAACACTGTTTGGCTTCCCTCCGAAGTGGTCCCTATTTATCTACTTGAAATTTCTTGCTTTCAAACTGCTAGGTTGGCAGGAGCTGGGACAGACTCCGTCTCAAACTCTCCGTCTCAAACTCCCCGCCTCAAACTCTGACCTTCCAGTCTTTAAATTCAGCATCTTAACCACTTGAGCCACCCACCTACAATTCTGACAGCTTGATTTTCTTGGTATGTATTGTTTATGATCCTGGACCTCCCTCACCATAGGCTTGCATAGGTGGTGGTGGAGAATATTGCTCCAGTCTCCTTTGCTTTTCCTCTAGTTCTATCTCACCCATGCAAATGACATTTATTGTGGCTTAATGAGAGACCTAGCTACATTTTTTTAAAAAAAAAAACAGAATAGGTAGAAGTATAAAAGTTCCAACATCCCAAGGATCGAGACCTCCACACATTGAACATAAATACATCAGAATCTTCCAACAAAATTGGTCAGACATTAAGGGGTTCTGGAATCTATTGCATATATCATCCTTACAGAGCATCCTATAATGTGAGCAGACACTAAAGCTTTCAGTTCCATAGAAGATGCAGTATTGGCTGGTCTGTATCACAGGGAACAGGGGGATCCTATACTGTCTCCCAGTCTTACATCAATAGAATCCCTGAGATCTCCTTGAATACCATGCTCCAGTATGCACAAGGAGATCATTAATCCATTGTGAGGAACAAAATACAAGCCTAATTAAAAGGAGGATGCAGAGGACAACGGTCACCAAAAGGACGACAAGCCAAGAAGTTTGCATTAGTTTTGTATGCCAATTTAAACTAATATAGCTGGCTGGATAACTCAGTGAGTTAGGTATCTAGCTGCAGAACCAGAAGTTGAGAGTTCAGTCTCCGACAGTGCATCCCAGAATAATCAACCTGCATGCATTGGGCTAGCGGCACAGCCCCAGGGTGTCCCCAGGAGAAATGAATGATAAACCACTTGTGAGTCTTCTCTACCTAGAAAACCCCAAGGAAAGTCATAAGCCATAAAGTCAGAATTGACCTGGCAGCACACAATTAAGTTAATTTAACTTAATATATGCATGAGCTCTATCTGCATTTAAGAAAATTGAATACATACTGAATTAAACATGACTAAAAGAAATTACAGAATTATAGCTTCACTATTTAATATGAAATAAAACATCCCTTTAAATAAATTAATTTTACCTTTATGTAAAATAAAGTTAATTACTTAATAAAGTTACTTTATTAATTTAAACATCTCTCCAGCTAATATATAATGTATAATATTTAAAATTTAATAGTGGCTTACTTCAAAGAGGTAACCATGTGTTCGTCTATCGCAGCACAGCTGAAAAGAAGTCTTCAGGAGAAAAAGGTTTGTTTTTCATACAGGGAGCTAGCTGAAGTAAAGCAAGTCATTAAAAAGGCAATAGCTTGTCTTGAATCACCCCGGGAAATCCATTCATTCATTTGTTTAGGACAGTAATGGTGAACCTTTTAGAGCCTGAGTGCCCAGACTGCAACCCAAAACCCACTTATTTATCACAAAGTGGCAACACAGCAACAGGGGAGGAAGGATACACTCCAATTGGACTGCAGGGTAGAGGCGCGGGGTGAACTCTGCTGGGGAGGGAGGAAATGCTCCCATTGGGCTGCTGGGCAGAGGGGCAGGGCAAATTCTGTGCTGGGGTGACTGCACAGGTGCCCACAGAGAGGGATCCAAGTGCCACCTCTGGCACACGTGCCATAGGTTCACCACCACTGGTTTAGTACACACACATACACACACACACACACCACTAAACCAGTGGTGGTGAACCTATGAACCTATATCCCCCTTAATATATTAAAGTCTCAAAATACAAGTGTTCTGCCTTGAGTTTCTTGGTCGGAGAAAAATGGGTATGAATAGATTAAATTTATTCCAGATAGCTCTGTGGATACCTTGGATGGCCAGAAAGACAAACCAATGGGTCTTAGAGTAAATCAAACCTAAACCATATTTGGAGGCAAAAATGAGAAATTGAGGCTGTCTGACTTTGGGCACATTGTGAGAAGGCAAGACTCTCTGGGGAACACAGTAACACTGAGAAAGAAAGAAGGCAGCAAGGAACGAGAAAGGCCAAATGCAAGATGGGTTGATTTGCTAAGGCAGTGATGGTGAAATTTGGCAATCCAGGTGTTCTTGGACTTTAATTCTCAGAAGCCCAAGTCAGCACTCCTGCTTATCATGGCTTCTGGGAATTGAATTTCAAGAAACCTGGAGTGCTAAGGTTCACCATCAGTGCTCTAGGGTGCAGTGCTTATCTCTGTTTACAGCCAAAGAGCCAGTGCTGTCTACATCATGTGACAGGCATGACTAGACACAAGGAATGGTGTTACCTTTCCTGCTGAAGCAGTAGCTATTTATCTACTTTGCTTTTGAACTACTAGGTTGGCAGGAGCTGGGACACGCAACAGGCGCGCACTCTGTTGTGAAGCATTTGCGTCTCAAACTGTTGACCTGCTGATCTCCCAGTTGTCAAGTTCAGTGTCTTAACCACTAAGCCAAATATATATACATGTTGCTTGACATAGAAGACTAACTGATCTCTGTATCAGAAGAAGAGGTGGGGTAAGCTATGCAATTTCAAGCAAAGCAAGCCCTACTTTGTCACCAGGCAATTAGAAGCTGAATTGATAGCTCCTGAAGCTGCTAATAAATGTAATCTTATGCACACAAGTATTGCAGGTAAGTGCATGTTCATAAAGCTACTCATGTGCATAGCAATTTGCAGTAATGGGACCCATGATTGGTACAAATTAATTATCTGATTGCCACAGTTGACCTCTTTTATTGTCCATCTGAGGTCATTTTTTAAAAAGGTGTTGCTTGCTAATTGGATATTGCTTCTGCTTAATTGCTGGAATGAATGTGCAAATACAAAGTTGCATTGATGCTCTTTTTTATCTTGCTTATAAGTCTGGAACCCAAAGATATTTTTACCCAAAAGCAATTTCAGAGTTTGGGATTGGATCAGATTAAGAAAGAGGACTGACACTCTTCTGAATACCACTCGTTGCAGTGCGGCTTCAACTTCATGTAGCAAAAAGTTAATCTGACTGTACAAGCTACCTTCCTTGCTATAACTGTGATTTACAGTTCAACAGTATGTATGCAAATGAAATCAGAGTTTGCAACAACATAATTATAGATTCTCTTGGGAAGATTAATAGCTACTGCCTGCTCTGTTTCTGTTGAAAGTTAATTTAATTCTGCTGCATGCATTAGAGGGAAGGAAATTGTTTCAGCACTCATGACTGTAAGGTAAAGGTATCCCTTGCTTGAAATCCAGTCATGTCCAACTAGGGCTCATTTCCATTTACAGCCAAAGAGCTAGTGCTGCAGATGTTTCTATGCTCATGTGGTGGTTATGACTAATTGCCGGAGTGCATGGAACGCTGTTACCTTTCCCGCTGAAGCAGTACTTATTAATCTATTTGCAATTTCTTGCTTTCAGACTGCTAGGTTGTCAGGAACTTGGACAGAGACAGGAGCTCACTCCATCATACAGTACTCTGGTCTTGAACTGCTTTCCTGCAGACTTTCCAGTCATCAAGCTCAGCATGTTAGCCACTAAGCCACCATGACCTCAATATTCAGGATTGTACTCAGCTGATAACAGATGTCAAGATTTAGCCCAAAGAGCCAGAATGTATAGACCACATGGATTGTTTCTGCTCATTGTCTAAAAGATGGGACATGTTAAAAAACACAACTCATGTGAAGTCAGCCACATACTAATGTGCATTCTAGCATGGAAAAGCCAAAACAAACAGGGGAAATGCAAACATAAGAATGTGGGAATACATTTCAGATACATGGGAACTTGCAGAGTTAGGAGCATCCCTGTACTTGCAACAGCACCTACAGGTATGGATTCCTTAATTATATATTTAATAATCCCTATTTTGTGAGCCAGATATTCTATGGCCACTGACTGCCACTGACTGTATATTTTTCCATGTATATCCTTCACACACACAAATATACAAAGAGTTTGCTCTTAGAACTTCTACATCTAAATAGATATGGATTACTTCATAACTCTAGCTAGCTGATTTCTATCTATCTATCTATTGAATTGAATTGAATTGAATTGAAATTTTAATTTATATACCGCTTACTCACCCAATGAGCAACTCAAAGCGGTTCACAAAACAAGCAGTACAAGCATATAAGTGCAATATAATCAATACAAAAGCAAACACAGGTGATGCAAAATAGCACCAAGCATAATTATACAATAATCCTTATAACAATTACAGCAGTTAAACATATCACATATCATAAAAAACAATTACATCAAACGAATAGGCAATACAACATCATCAATCCTCATAAACACTACAACAATAGAGCGTCCCGGCTTTTGCATCCCCAATGGTGTGGGGGCGGAGGCCCGGGGGTGTGGTGGCTCACCTGCAGCTGGGGGTAGAGCCGGCAAAGTTCCTCCCCACCGCACCGTCCTTCCCGGCTTTTGAGGCCCCGATGGTGTGGGGGCGGAGGCCTGAGGGTGTGGTGGCTCACCCGCAGCTTGGGGTAGAGCCGGTAAAGTTCCTCGCCGCCGCACCGTCCTTCCCGGCTTTTGAGGCCCCGATGGCGTGGGGGTGGAGGCCCGGGGGTGTGGTGGCTCACCCGCAGCTGGGGCTAGAGCCGGCAAAGTTCCTCGCCACCGCACCATCCCTCCCGGCTTTTGATGCCCCAATGGCGTGGGGGCGGAGGCCCGGGGGTGTGGTGGCTCACCCACAGCTGGGGCTAGAGCCAGCAAAGTTCCTATCTATCTATCTATCTATCTATCTATCTATCTATCTATCTATCTAGCTATCTAGCTATCTAGCTATCTAGCTATCTAGCTATCTAGCTATCTATCTAGCTATCTATTGTATAGAAACCATCATATTGGGCCCAAAGGCAAAATGAGTGGAGTAAGAACCACTTCACTATTCTGATTCTTAGTCATGGAGGTGAAAGAGGCCATGCTAGCTGGACTGGCCGTGAAGGTGCACCTTGCTAATATCCTCAAGGCTGTGGCAGTCCATTGCAGACCCAGTGTTAAATCCTGCATGTATCATTTCATACATGCTGCAAGACATGGCTCTGTGATCATAGTGTATGGGTCACTTCATGGCAAGCTGGGATCCACCCTAAACAAATTCATACCAATGGCATTTTTCCTGGTGAAAATGATTTCCAGTGGGAGAAATATATACAGTACTCAGATACAAGTAGCAGCAGCCACCGCCGCCACTGCTGAATAACTTTTAATTCTAATGAAATGGCACTATGCACTGTTAGACATTTTTCATACAGCAATGATATTTTTCAGAAGGCAATTACCTGTGCAGTCTCCTTTCTGTGTTTTAAAATGTCTGCTGGTTTGTATGTACTCTTTAAAATGTGAACAATGCAAGCGCGGCGCCAAAATGGCAGCCGCGCTCTTTGCGGGGGCCCCCATCAGACGAAGGCATCTGGGTAGTTAGGGGGCGTGGCCAGCTCCCTTATAAAAGGGGTGGCCATGAGGCAGCCGAGCTGCCATTTTGCGAAGCGACGGAGCAGAGAAGTTTTTCCCCTCTTACCTCCGTCGCTTTTACTTTTACCGGGAAGCCTTTTGGCCGCTGAATTCTCTCGTTTTCGGCTTCCCATCGATTGGCTAAAAGGCCCGCGAAGAAGAAGGCGGCTGCGAGCGCGGCTCGTGCGGTTCGGAGGCGCAATCAGGGTCGGAGGACCACGGCTGCGCCTCCCCAGCAGCCGCCTTTGCCTGCACCCACCGGGACCGGTGGAATGGGGTCTATTCCCTGGCCAGAGGATGGGGGCCCACGCACGGGGCCAGTAGGGGCTGCGGCCCTCGGCCCGCAAGCGGTGGACACCTCTCCTGGTGTTGCCCATTCTGCTGGGCCTTCCTTTATAGGAGCGCAGCTCGCTCCGAGGCCTTCCAGCCTTGGGGGGTGGTCCGGTCCCCTTCCCTGGCAGGTTGCTACATCGGCCCCAACGGGCCCGGGTGTGGGGTTGTGGCCCTATTCAGGCCCTGGGGTGCAGGGACCTGTACCCATGCCTGTAGTAGGTGGGCCGGCTGGCCCTTTGCTCCATTCAACAGACCGGTGCGGGTCAGGCCCCATCGACGAGCTCGACGGCGGTTGTGAGCTCCGACGCCCCCAGTGGGCCGGAACCCCCGGTGGGGGCGGCCTACGGGGGTGCAGCATGTGAGTATGCGGTCCAAGCTAGTGCACCTACACACGTGGCCACGTTGGGGGTTTTTTCAATGGCCTTGGCTTCGCGCGGATGGGGCGGCGGTCCAGCCGCTGGCGCCCCACCTGGTGACGACAACTACCACCCAGGGCCCCGTGGTGGGGGGTGTTTTCTACCCTGTGGGGGATGTTTTGGGGGTGGCTGGGTTAGTACAGGCCCCCTTTCAGATGCCAGCAGTTCCTGCTGTGCCTGTGTCGGCCTTGCTGACGGCGGGGTATTCCTTACCGCTGGGTGACCATTTGGCACAGACCACCAAAGAGAAGATCTGGCAGGGGGAGTACGTGGATATCTTCTCACTCCTCAACAGAGGGCCCACCAAGGAGTAGGGGGGGGCAGGATGAGAAGGATAAGGAGCAGGCACGTCGTCGCGAGCCACCACATACGTGGGCCGACTGGTTGCCGGCCTACCTCATATACATGGCGGTGTACCTTAGGGCCCGGCCGGTTTTGGCAATTCCGATGGTCCAGTATTTGGACAACATCTACCGGGCGATGGTTGACTTTCCTGGCCCATCGTGGTTGGCTTATGACGTGTAATTCCATATGCGGATTCCCCGGCACCCCGAGATTAGGTGGGATGAGCCATGACAGAGGCTGTGGCTTTTGTACATGACACCCACGCGCCCCGCGCCCGGGGAGAGATACCATGGTGGACATGCGGTCCAGCGGGCGGCCCCAGCACAGGTCCACTGCCAGGGGGTGGGGCAGGGGGTTCCAGCCTGCCTGCTGCGCTGGACTTTCTCGTCCAACGGTTCCTGCAATAGGAAGAATGGCAAATACAGACATTAGTGTCCCCCCTGTGCTGGCCCCCATGCGGCCTCTGCCTGTCCCAGGCCTGGAGGGATGCGGGGCAGAGGGAGGGGTGGACAGGGGGCGGGCAAGACTGCCGCAGATGGATCTAGTTCACCGAAGGGCTCCCTCCCCAATTAATGTGGACATGTTGGAGCGCTGGCTCACATTGTACCCGAAGGGAGAGGATGCGGATATCTCTTTCAGGGTTTTAGGCAGGGGTTACGTATCCCTTGCATGGGTGATAGGTCCCCTCAGGATGCCCCCAATCTTTATCCCTCAGGGGGAGGGAGGAGGTGGCTGCTGCCAGCAATGATAAGGAGGTCTATGCGGGCAGGGTCGTTGGCCCTGTCCCTGCGCCCCCGTTCCGGGGAGCATATTATTTCAATGATGCCATGCCTTTTGGCTCTTCCAATTCGGGCTCGGCATTCGAGCGTTTCTCCACCTTCCTAGAGTGGGCTTTTGTTCGCAGATCAGGGTCCCGGTCTGTAGCCCATTCCCTGCATGATTTTATTCGGGGCTGAACGGGGCTGGGACACGTCCACACGTCTCCTCAACACATTTCAGACGCTAATGGAGGAACTTGGTGTCCCTTTAGCGCCCGAAAAGACCGAGGGCCCTCCTACACAGCTAGTATTCCTGGGGGTGGAGATTGACACGGTAGCGCAGGCTTCTAGGTTGCAGCGGGATAAGGTGTCAAAGCTAGTGGCCCTTATCTGGGACTTGCTGGCCAAGCGCATGGCATCACTGAGGGAACTGCTGGTGCTACATGGTCACCTCAATTTCGCTGGCAGGGTCGTTGCACCGGGCAGGGCAATTGCTCGGCGCTTGCGCGACGCCATGGCAGGATTATCCAGGCCCCACCATAGGGTCAGATTTACCCGGGGTATCAGGGCAGACGTGCTGGTCCGTATCTGGAATTTTCCCTATCCTGGGTGCTTTGATGCTATGGGGCGAGGAGTGGGCCAACTCGGTTGTCCATTTTGGTGTTACAATGCGGCTGTTGTCCACATTGTCAATGCACAGACCTCTAAATCGCCCAGGGTTATGGACCTAGTGCACCAGTTTGCGTTGCGCAGCCTGCGCCTCAACGTTCTTTTCAGGTCCAGGCATGTCCCAGGGGTTACTAATGATATTGCTGACGCTTTGTCCCGCCTGCAGATCTCCCAGTTCCGTGCCTTGGCCCCGGATGCGGAGGAATTTCCCTCGCCACTCCCGGACGAGATATGGAACATTGGCAAGGAGAGGTGAACCGGGCGATTGGCCTGTCACTAGCGCCACGCACGCGTAAGGCGTATCACCACGCATTTAATTCTTTCAGAGCATTCTGTACCCAATTTCAAATGCCAGGAACCTGGCCGATCCCGGTAACCCATGTTCTGCGGTTCATGGTTTACCTGCATGCCCAGGGCCTTGCACCTCGCACCATAGCATCTAAGCTGTCAGCGTTGGTTTTTATGGCCAAAGTGGGAGGTCACGTGGACAGCACCGCTGACGTCCCTGTGAGACATGTTTCGGAGGGGTGGGTGCGCGCGCGTGGGCGTTGCCCGGACGACCGCCACCCGATTTCCCCAGGGGTTTTTTACCCGATTGGCCCGGGGCTGGCCTGGCCTCTGTTTTGATAAGATGAGGCAGCCCATTTCATGCGGCTACAACGGTGGCCTTTTTTGGAGTGCTCCGCATCGGCGAGCTTGAGATGCTGTATAAGGCGGATGCAAGTCATGGACAGCACCACTCACTTCCGTGTGAGACATGTTTTGAGGGGTGGGTGCGCGCGCGTGGGCGTTGCCCGGACGACCGCCACCCGATTTCCCCAGGGGTTTTTACCCAACTGGCCCGGGGCTGGCCTGGCCTCTGTTTTGATAAGATGAGGCAGCCCATTTCATGCGGCTACAACGGTGGCCTTTTTTGGAGTGCTCCGCATCGGCGAGCTTGAGATGCTGTATAAGGCGGATGCAAGTCGTAGGGCACTGCAACTCGGAGATGTCTGTGTGGACAATATTGGGCTCAGTTGGGGGATACGCTTCTCTAAAACGTATCAGCACGGCGTAGGCAGTGGAGTAGACTGCTACGATGTTCCTCGGCAGACATCTGTCCGGTTGGTGCCCTACAGGATTTCCTTGCACTGTGTGGCACGCACCATGGCCCGTTTTTCTGTCACCAAGGTGGGTCTTCTCTTACTAAATTTCAATTTGGAGGGTGCCGGGAAGGCACTAGACAGTGTTGGCCCCTCTGGGGCTCGTTGCGGCACCCATTCGTTCAGGATAGGGGCGGATTCTACTGTAGTTGTTTTTGGGTACTCCGGGGCTGAAATACGCCGCACGGGAGGGTGGGGATCACAATGTTTTCAGTTTTGTGTTCGCCCTCTTCAACCGTGAGTACCAGTTTAGTCACTGCACTGTTTCTCACCCCCCTTTTTTTTTCCTTGACAGACCCTGGGTGTTGTTTTACACCGGTGACAGTAGGGCTGGTGGGCCGTAGCCACGTGCACAGGGCAGCGCGTTACGCTGCACAGGGCAGCGCGTTACGCTGCGGCGACAGAGTGGGGACCCCGACTGGGACTGGGTGCAGCCGCACGTCTCAGGTAGTATGGTAAGTGCGGCATGTTATGGCGGGAACTGTTGCCATTCCTTTTCTACATCAGGGATGCTGACTCGCCCGATGTCCTGGTTATGTACCTTGGGGGCGATGGCTTGGGGCAGGTCACTGGCCTATCGCAGAAGCTTGCGGTTTGCAGTGACCTGCCCTACTCACATCATGTGTGGCCTGCCACATCCCTCAATTGGTCGGACACGATACCGCGGTACGCTTACAGGGGGCGTTCGGCCTCGAGGCTCTTGACTGAGCCGACGCTCCGTGAACGGGGCTGTTGCCCGGTTCCTTTTCGACAAGGGGGGACGCGTCATTAGCCTCCCCGGCGTCAGTCTACAAAATTACGAGCTTTACTCAGGGGATGGGGCCCATCTGTCGCAGGGAGGTATGGACCTCTGGTTAGTGGAATGGCGAGCAGGCCTGTCAACCGAGCTGACGGTCTTGGGGGGGCGGTGAGCCTTTTGGGAAGCCTCCCCGTGTGGCGGGTATCACTGGTAAGGTAAACATTTATGACCCACAGGTATCCGGCAGGTTCGCAATTGACTGGACAACACTAGACAGGCATAAGTTGGTTAAACGTTGTCCGGTCAACGACGAACCAGGCGACGGGGTGATGGCTACAGCTAGACAGCATGCATCACCCCGTGATTTCACGGATACGCGTCAGAGGGTGGGGTCATTAGTTAGATATTGACTACGGTCAACAATTTGTTTGTTGTCAACAAACAAATTGATACAAATAGATACATTGTAACAATTGCCGTTGGCAATTTTGGGTGGTACCTTACCAGTGTTACTTCGGCCTGCTTGCCTTAAAGAATTATGATTGGTCAATTACCAATAGAAATTTATAATTCGGACTAGGGCATGAATCAATAAATGTGGCCCAATGCCGTTATCCACTTTTACCAGTGTCTGAGTCCTTTATTGGGGGGTGCGCCTGCAATGCAAGCGCGGCGCCAAAATGGCAGCCGCACTGTTTGCGGCCCCCCCCATCGGACGAAGGCATCTGGGTAGTTAGGGGGCGTGGCCAGCTCCCTTATAAAAGGGGTGGCCATGAGGCAGCTGAGCTGCCATTTTGCGAAGCGACGGAGCGGAGAAGTTTTTCCCCTCCACCCCCTCCCTAGTTAACAGTGTGATATTTTGGTCGCTTCGGGGCCGGGTGGGAATTTTTGGCTGGGACCCACAATTGGCTCTCGGGTCCTGGTTTTTTCGCCCATCCCACACTGTTGCTATGGTTTGATATAGGGGTTTCTGTTGCTGCTGTTGACTTTGGTCACATGGGCGGGTATCACTGGTAAGGTAAACATTTATGACCCACAGGTATCCGGCAGGTTCGCAATTGACTGGACAACACTAGACAGGCATAAGTTGGTTAAACGTTGTCCGGTCAACGACGAACCAGGCGACGGGGTGATGGCTACAGCTAGACAGCATGCATCACCCCGTGATTTCACGGATACGCGTCAGAGGGTGGGGTCATTAGTTAGATATTGACTACGGTCAACAATTTGTTTGTTGTCAACAAACAAATTGATACAAATAGATACATTGTAACAATTGCCGTTGGCAATTTTGGGTGGTACCTTACCAGTGTTACTTCGGCCTGCTTGCCTTAAAGAATTATGATTGGTCAATTACCAATAGAAATTTATAATTCGGACTAGGGCATGAATCAATAAATGTGGCCCAATGCCGTTATCCACTTTTACCAGTGTCTGAGTCCTTTATTGGGGGGTGCGCCTGCAATGCAAGAATTGCAATTCTTAAATACCGTACACCAAAGATTTATTTCTCCATCATTCATCTTCATTTCAGTTTTAATGCTGGCATGTCACAAAATTATTCAGGTGAACACTTTTATCAAAAATGTTCAACAGAAATGGCAATATTAGCTTTTCACAGTTGCTTTTTAACTTCTTACCACCCTAATTAACATATCAAATGCAAAAACAAACACTAAAAAAATACTGATATCACAGAGGAATGCAAACTGAAAACATCAGGCAGGACAGGATAAACATCAAATGCCTATATACAACTAAGGTTCATTTACAAAGAGCAAAGTAGTTGTTGAGAATGTACAACAGGGGTGGCCAAACTCTTCATGCCGCGGGCTGGTCATGTGGTTCCTCCAGCCATAAAATGCATCTACGGCTGTTGTAAATGCATTTACGACAGCCGCGGATGCATTTACAGCAACTTTATGCATGGGTGTGTTATACGCATGCATGGATGCATTTTACTTCCGCTTCCAGAAGAAGCACGGGCCTGATGGTTTGGCGCCACAGGCCGTAGTTTGGCCACCCCTGGTGCAGAACAAGAATGGCCCTGAAACCTCCTCAGCCTGTAGTTTTGCCTTTTTCTAGAAAAAGTTTCAAGGGGCACAAAGAAATGGCCTAAATCAGAAATAGGTGTTCTGTATGAACAGCTGGCTAGGTCAGGTCAAAATATAGGTATTAGAATGTCTGCTTTGGTTGCAGAAATCTTCAATCTCCAGTGGCCATGCTGGTTGGGAATTCTGGGAGCAGAAGTCCAAAAACACCTGCGAATTTTTTAAACCTCATTTCTGTTCAGCCTGTGAGGCTTCAAGCTTTGGTCAGCTTTGTTAGTGTTCCTAACGACGGACTGGCCTCTGCCACATGCTCCTTGTCTTTTCACCCTTACCACAGTCCCTTCCATTATTTCTGAATCCTGCCTTTCTGATACTCACAACAGCTAACAATAAAATGAAGACAACAGTATTAATGAATTTTAAAAAAGACACCAGTACAAAAAAAAATACACCATCCCTTACAATTAAAATAAGGATAGGCAAGATTCTCACTCATAGACATGGCTGACCATGGCTATGGTATCCACTGTTTGTCACAGGCTCAAACACCAATGCTGTCTTATTTCTTCACTTTCCCTGTTGATGCCATTGTCATAGCCCAACCTCTTCTTTCTGAGGTATACAGAAGCAGATTTCACATTGGCTTGTGTTACTTGATAACCATGGGCAGATAGCAGGGCTGGAACCTGGACAGGTTATCCTGCTACAGTAATAGAATAGACCAAACTGCCAGCAACTCAATAGTGATTACTTATGGCCTTGGGTGGTGAAGTCCAGAGGGAAGTAGATTAAATCCCACTTGAATCCATCTTGATGGAGGGCAGCAGCTTCATCAATACTGGCCTGGGGCTGAGGAGGACTTGGTGTGCCAATAGGGCTCAGGACAGAAAATGACTCATTGAACTGGATCAGTGGGGTGTCTTGCTGTGATGCAGAAGGCAAATGGAAGGTCACTGGCAGAAAAGATCATAATACTGTGAAGAAGACTTTCATTTTTCCTTCCAATGCCATTTTTTCCAGATATAAGTTTGTTCATGTTCAAGGAGGTGGTGCCAACTCTGTAGGGGGAGAAAACAGCAACATGTGCTGGTAAGATTGCTGCAAGATCTGGCCAGGACTACCTCATGCCTTGTTGTTGTTTTTTTACCTAAATGTTATGTACTGAATAGATTGTGACAAGTACCCTTTAACTGATTGTATCCGACAATTGTATCCATTGTAAGTAATCAATGACACATTGTAGCAAGCTGTTAAGAATAATGCTGCTCGTGCCAATAGCAGTATCAGCTCACATGATACAGATTCCCCTGAATACCTGAAGGGCGGGAAACCTTCCTGCCGCACCGCACCTGGAGAAGATGGGCATGACGATCCATGACGATACGCGGACAGTAACCAATGAACTATCACCCGGGTTATTCAAAATGTACAGTGTACTATAAATAGAGCTGTTTGGTCCACCTTTACCTCATGTTCACTCTGACTACCATGCAATAAAGTTGTGTTTTAGCCCTTACTGCGGCTCCTTCTTTGTCTTCCGTGCATGACACCAAACTAAAGCAACTAATAAAGTACCTAGGTAGGGACTTGGCATCTGTCAAATGCAATCTTGTCTTCTGCCATTTAGAACAGCAGGAGCAACTTTCTTTCACTTTCTCATATTTGCCACATGCAGTCAAAAGGTCCCTCACCTCAAAGGCTACATTATCCCACTGGCTATACATTTGGAAGAGATTTTGGTTACCATTTTAAATCAAGGTATAGGAGGAGAATTTTTCACAGTGTGACACACACTGTTTTATTAGTTAGCTTATTTCTATAATGGCTCTGATCATGGCTGAAATTTGTTTTGTTCCTACAAAACTACTCATCTAAAGGGGTGTGTGTGAGAGTCTAGGACAATGATAGCAAACCTTTTTGAGTGCCCAAAGGGAGGGGCAGGGTGAACTCTGTGGTGGGAGGAGAGAGGAAGTGATCCCATTGGGCTGCTGGGTAAAGGGGTAGGGGCAAACTCTGTGCTGGGGGAGGGAGGAAGCAATCCCATTGGGCTGCTGGGCAGAGGGGTGGGGTAAACTCTTTGTTGGGGTGATGGTGCATGTGTCAACAGAGAGGGCTGAGAGTGCCACATCTTGCATGTGTACCATAGGTTCACTCCACTGACCTAGGTGGATATCATCTTAAGGTTCTAGGACTGGATTATTACTCCCTGGTGCCAATGTACAGTCCCATTGGAATCTATTACGTATATTGCATTTTAAATGGTTTTCCATTTTTAAATCAGGTAGGAAAAAATAGAATCCAATTTAGGAATACCATTGTATAGATTATCTTGATACTGCATGCGATTTCTTACTTTTAAAGAACTTCTCTAGTTCGTTCTAACTGTTCTTCTGAGTCTCAATCACTTTCTGATTTCTTTCCTGCACCATCCAGTTAGACTATGGTATATTAAAGTTTTAATCATTCCAATTTCTTTATTTCCATGCAAATTTTCTGTAGTCATGATAATAAGGTTCAACTATAACTGTTTTTGGAGAGTCGTTAACCTTCAGCAGTCTCTTAAAGTCATTACTGTAGTCTGCTAGCAATAAATTTCCATCTGCATATAGTGAATTATTGATGTTTCTTCCACCAGTTCTCACTCTACTCTTTCACAATCTCATCCAGATTTCTGTACGATATGTTCTGCATTTCGACTGCTTAATATATACAGTGGTACCTTGGTTTATAAATTTAATGCATTCTTCAGGACGTTTCATATTGTGAAAAATGTGTAAACCAAATTTTGCATTGCAGACAGTGTCCTCTAGTGGCCTGATCTGGTAATGCACCATAGAAATACTTATTTTGTGTGTGTGTGTGTGTGATATTCTTAAACCAAGGCATTATTTCCAATGGAATTTCATTTGTAAACTGAAAATTATGTTAACCAAGAAATTCATAAACTGAAGTAACCACTGTACTCCAATGGACACTTAGAGATAACTCCATCCACACACATGATTTTACATATTTTCCCAAGTCAGAAAATATTGTCTATCTTAACCTATAAAACCAAGGGTTAGCCGTTGGAACTTGCTATAGGTTCCTACGGATGGCCCTACTTGCCTGCACTCACCCTTCGGGAACACAGGTGGACTGGGTTCACAGGTCAATGAAGGATTGAGTAAAGCAGCAGTGGGGCAACAGCCCCACAAACGCAAAAAAAGGGAAACAACTTTATTTCCCAACATTCTTTGTGCTGCTCTGCGGCACAGCCAATCAGGCTGAGAGGTGGGAGCACAAAGAACATGGGGAAATGCGGCACAGCCAATCAAAAATGAGCCGCACGAAAAAAAAAGAAGGACAAAGGGAAAGCACAAATGAAAAAATACAATCCCCAGTGTCCTGTGCGCCGTGAGCGCGCAGAACTCTGAGAAAGCCGGCGCATCCCAGGGTAGCCAGGCCCCAGTAAGTAAAGCCCCCCCCACCGCTGGGCTTCCTAACCGCGGGCCGCAAGCCAGCCCCCGGTAAGGGAAGCCCACACACCCCCTCGCCGCTGGGCTTCCTTACCATGGGCCGCAAGGCAGCCCCAATTAAGGGAAGCCCACCCCCACCCCGCCGCTGGGCTTCCTTACCGTGGGCTGCAAGGCAGCCCCTGGTAAGGGAAGCCCACACAACACCCCGCTGCTGGGCTTCCTTACCGCGGGTGGCAAGGCAGCCCCCGGTAAGGGAAGCCCACACAACACCCCGCTGCTGGGCTTCCTTACCGCGGGTGGCAAGGCAGCCCCCGTTAAGGGAAGCCCACATAACACCCCGCTGCTGGGCTTCCTTACTACGGGCCGCAAGACAGCCCCAGGTAAGGGAAGCCCACACACACCCCGCCGCTGGGCTTCCTTACCGTGGGCCGCAAGGCAGCCCCCAATAAGGGAAGCCCACACACACCCCTGCCGCTGGGCTTCCTTACCGTGGGCTGCAAGGCAGCCCCTGGTAAGGGAAGCCCACACACACACACACACACACCGCCGCTGGGCTTCCTTACCGTGGGCCGCAAGGCAGCCCCCGGTAAGGGAAGCCCACACACACCCCTGCTGCTGGGCTTCCTTACCGCAGGCCGCAAGGCAGCCCCCGGTAAGGGAAGCCCACACACACACACCACTGCTGGGCTTCCTTACCGTGGGCCGCAAGGCAGCCTCCGGTAAGGGAAGCCAACACACACCCCTGCTGCTGGGCTTCCTTACCGCAGGCCGCAAGGCAGCCCCCGGTAAGGGAAGCCCACACACACACACACCGCCGCTGGGCTTCCTTACCACAGGCCGCAAGGCAGCCCCCGGTAAGGGAAGCTCACACACACCCTGCTGCTGGGCTTCCTTACTGCGGGCCGCAAGGCAGCCCCCGGTAAGGGAAGCCCACACACACCCCTGCCGCTGGGCTTCCTTACCGCAGGCCGCAAGGCAGCCCCCGGTAAGGGAAGCACACACACACATGCCGCTGGGCTTCCTTACCGCGGGCCGCAAGGTAGCCCCCGGTAAGGAAAGCCCACACACACCCCTGCCGCTGGGCTTCCTTACCGCGGTCCGCAAGGCAGCCCCGGGTAAGGGAAGCCCACAAACCCCCCCCCTGGGCTTCCTTACCTCAAACCAGCCAGGGAAGCCAGCCCCCCTCTCTCTCACACACATACACACACACACTCAAACTCACAGCTTCTCTCTCTCTCTCTCTTTCTCTCTCTCTCTCTCTCTCTCTCTCTCACACACACACACACACACACACATGACACTCCTGCCTTGCCATAAATTTTTAATATGTGTGTTGGTGAGTGGAGTGGTATTCTATGGGTGGTGGTGGTTGTGCACACCCAAAACCACCCTTAACCACCAACACACCCTTTTGAAAAAAGACACATTATAAAACATTATTTGGTAAAATAAAAAAAGGAAAAAATATATCATTCTTTGTTCTTTTTTTTTTAATCCCCCCCCAACCCCCCCAACAACCAACAACAACAACTGATCACAGTTTATAACAGCCCAGCAACGCCATCCTCCTCAGTCCACACAACTCCGTACCCATTGTATCTACAATGCCATCTAGCCATCTCATCCTTGGCCATCCCCTTTTTCTTTTGCCCACCACCTTCCCCAGCATTAAGGCCTTCTCAAGTGAATCCTCTCTTCTCATTTGATGTCCAAAATACTTCAGCTTCATCTTTACTATTTGACTTTATAATGAGCACTCAGGGCTAATCTCTTCTACTATAGACCTATTTGTTCTCCTCGCTATCCAAGGGACTCTCAAAACTCTCCTCCAGCACCACATCTCAAAGGCATCTATTTTTCTTCGCTCAGCCTTTCTAATGGTCCATTAAAAAAAAAAACTCATTTTAAACAGCCCAGCAACGCTGGGCAACCTCTGCTATTTTAAATTATATTTTGGCATTTAATTCTTCCATGCCACATATGAAACATGTAGAATTAGGTCTGCAAACATTATAGGATCATTTTTTTTGAACATTTGTCATTGCGAGTGTCATTGGAACACAAAGAACACTACGTGGGACCTTCATACATATATATTACAACAAGGCAGAGTAAATTGAATAAGAGAAAGATTAAATCAATATTTTAAAGTAAACACCACCCTAGATTTCAGCATAGCTATAAGTATATGCTTAGCAAAACCTTTCATTTGGGTTTTGTTTCATTGGAATACAGAGCACCTCTATCACTTTTCTTTCTTTTATGAGCTGGTCTTTTTGCTTGACACAAAAGGAAGTAATTTTGGTGTCATTTTACCTTGTTTTCTTTGGTTGATCTACTAGGCCCTTAAAGAATGCTTGATATAAATAGCCATTAGCAATAGTAATTACATGTACATAATGCCCCATAGTGCTTAGTGCATTCTCTGGGTGGTTCACAAGTTAATTAGCATTTTGCACCCAACATGCTGGGTATTCATTTTACTGACCTCCAAGGGATGGAAGGCTGGGTTAAACTGGAGTCTGTCATGATTAAACTCACAATGTTCTGGTTGCAGTACAACAGTTTAACTACTGCGCCACCAGGGCTCTTTAAATGAGAATGTAAAATCTTGTTTTATTGGAAAGACTAACAGAAAAAGTAAATCTTAACCTATAAATCCAAGGGTTAACCGTTGGAACTGGCTATAGGTTCCTATGCCTCGCCCTACTTGCCTGCACTCACCCTTCGTGCACATGGCCGATCTGGGTACGCAGGTCAACGAAGGATTGAGAAAACCGGCAGTGGGGCAACAGCCCCACAAACGCGAAGAAAGGGAAACAACTTCACTTCCCAACATTCCTTGCGCCGCGCCGCGCCAGAGCCAATCAGGCTAAGAGGCTCTCGCACGGTGCAGCGTTTGGATACGTGCCGCAGCCAATCAAAAGAAAACCATTTTAAAAAAACGCAGCACAAACAGAAAGCACCAACCCATAACTACAAACCCCAGCGTCCTGCGCGCCATTAGCGCACAGAATGCTGAGGCGGATGGCGCACCCCCACCCGCAATTGCAAAACAACAAGTGCCCCGTAATAGCCTCCGCGAACTTATTTAGAAAAGTCCCTCCACCCGCAATGGGAAAGCCACAAGCGCCCCGTCCTACCCTCCGTGAATTTATTTAGATAAGCCACCCCAGCAAAATAAAAAGTCAAAATGCAACGAACGTACCTAAAAACACCGAAAGCATCCAGCACTGAGAAATCAAAATAATCCAAGGTTGCGAAAGCCAAAACAAGGGTGCCATCGAACAATGAAGTTACACACCTATCCAAAGGGGCACGAGCCAAAATCCCAAGATCTAAAAAAAAAAGTAAACCACGCGTGCACCAAAAGCAGAAAGCAACGCAAAATCCCATTCCAAACAACGCGATAAATAAAACATAAAAAACACACATATTAAAGACAAAGGACGAGCGATCCAGAACGTCTGTGCAAAGAGCCAAAGCGCAAAGGAGAACAAGCGCAGAAAAGTACAGAACAGGGACTGCATTGCCAAACCTGAACGCAGGAAAATAAATCAAAAGACTAATCTCTAAACAACGAAGGAGGGGAGAAAATAATGCAGCAAACTACAGGAATTACAGGCAAGGAAAATTTGCAAAACAAAATAGAAACAGAAATACAAATGGGGGATGGAGAATCCAAAGAGAATAATAATAAGGGTGCCATTAAAGCCACAAAATTAACTCTATACCAAGAAGGGCATGTTAAGAAAATAATGCAGATAGAGGAAATGCAAACTGAGGAGTACACAGTACTATCAATACAAGAATACAGCAGCACTGACGAAAAGGAAAATAATGATGAGGAACAAGACAAAACAAAATAAATTAACAAAGATAATATAACTGATGACAAATACAAAGACCTAACAGATGACTCAAAAAAGAAAATTCAAGAAATAATACACAAAATTAACCAAAAGCAAATGACCCTCCAAAATTGCACAACGTGGAATAACAAAAATACTGAAAAAGTACAAAGGCAACAAACAATTACACAATTCAAAGAACCAAATCAAAATGGAAAACCTATAGAAAATAACAAACAGGAAAAGATAGACATTGAAAAAACATATGGCCCACCTAATAAGATACATGGTGGGCAAACAAAGACAGAAACAACAACAGAGGTAAACGAACCAACAAGTGCAGAAATACCCAAACAAATTGAAATAGAGAAAGCAGCACAAACAAAAGAAATGCAAGTAGTGAGAAGAAAGGAAAAGCCACCCCAACAGAAATCACAAATACAGGATATTAAAACCAAAAGTGAATCAGCCAGAAATGAATGGACCTGGACACCCAGAACAAATCAGAAACGTCATGAAATATTGCCATGGAAAACTAACACAATTACCACAATGAACACAAAACCAAAAAATCAACAACCAAGAAACCAGGGAATTGAAAATGGGCATCAAAAAGACAAAGCATCACAAACAGACCAAAAATGGAACATAAACAAATCTACACAAACAGAATCAGACATCAAAAGCAGTACAATCCAGGAAAATGAAAAATTGCAGAACATAATAGATAAGATTAACAAAAAAACCGGACAGGACAATAAAAGAACAACTAACAAGGCAGAACATAACCACGCAAATGACACCTATGGACAATTCAGCAACCCAAAAACTCTAACAGTAGATGAAATAATAAAAATGCAACTACAGTGGCTAATGAGTCCAACAAACAGACACAGATTACAAACACCATTGGAAATACTAGACAACTACATCACCATGAGCAAATATCCATTTAGAAGACCAAAAGGTAAGAAAAGATATTTACACATAAATGAATTCACAAATTATCATAAACAAAAAACAAAAAAATTAACCAAGTAATCTCTTTCCACAGTTCACCCAAAAGATGACAACCAAGATGACGGCCAAGGAAAATGGACCACACAAAATGAATGAAGGTAAACCTAACAATCTAACACAATAAATATCCATTTAAAGATCCCCCCCAAAAATGACAAATTTAAAACACAAAAGAAAAACAAAAATAGAAAACAAACAAAAAACTGTAACTAACACTACATTTCCTTATATTGCAGATTCAAAAAAAACAACGGATGGGACAAACAACACAAAACACAACAATATGCAAACTACAGTTAAAGTTAAAAAGTTATCCTTTGTAAAAAACCAGTTATTGTTAGTAAATAGGAAAAGGAGCAAAGTTAAATTTGATAAATGTTAAAAAACAAACCAGCATTTTGAAAAGAATAAAAAAAAATATTTTTGTAAAAAATAAAATGAGTCAATATCATTTTTGAAAGGAAAAAGAACACAACCAAACAAAAAAACATAAGAGCCAACCAACAATTGCTCCACAAAGGAAACCACCCCATAACTGTACAAAACATATTTAAAAAGCCCGGCAACGCCGGGCAAACTATGCTAGTAATATAAATAACAACACAGGTTTTAATATTTTAATTTCAATGTGGCTTTATTTCACTATTTAAATACAATCATATGGCGAAAACATGATGAATACTCCAAGTATACATGTGGATAATTTGAATAATATACTGGAGGTCCCCAGATCCTTTATGTACATCCTATAACATATTTAAAATGCATCTTTTTGCTAATGCATGATTCAAAATGTTTTTAACAATTTAAAACTAAGAAATTAGGAAACCAAAGGCTAAATTATAAACAGTCTCTATAGTTCTTAAGTATTGAATGGGATACACAGAAAGAGCCTCCTCAAAGACTGTGGCATTTTAGAAGCACAATCGGGCGTACCCTGGGCAATGGCCACCTTGTGCCAGCTAATCTTTCTCACGCTAGGTCCAGCAAAAGGAAGTGCGGAATGAACTCACCAAAAGGTGGCTTCATTTTGGCAGTTTCACTTCTGGCCTAGATGGAAGAAGAAGAATTGAATCTCAACATACAGTATATAATCATAATGATGGGTGTGGAGGGCTTGCAACAAAATATATTTTCACAGTTGGTGAGATAGCTCATTGAGTTAGGTATCTGGCTACAGAGCCAAAGTTTGCCTCCTCAACCAACTTGTGCTGCCTTGGGAAAGCTGCACAGTCTCAAGGGTGGCCCAGAAGAAAAGAATGATACTTCTGAGTCCTTTCTACCGAGCAAACACTGCAAAGGGTCGACATAAGTCAGAATTGACCTGACTTCACACATTATTTTATTTATTTATTTTCAGATTTGTATGGCTGCCTTTTTTGCCTCGGCAACCCAAGGCAGCTCACAGCATTGAAAGTTATTAAAATATTTTAAAATATTGAATAGAAGAGATAAAATATCCCTCTGTGTTTTCCAGCCTTTCTTTGTCTTCATATTCGGTCCTAACAGTAGTTTCTTGATGAAATTGCAGGCTCTAAATCAAGACAGGTGCTGCAGTGACTCAGTGGTTAAAAAGCTCACCTTGTTAGCTGGAAGGCTGGCAAGTTGGCAGTTCGAGGCCCAGGTACTGCATGATGGATTGAGTGCTTGTCTCTGTCACAGCTCTTGGGGATATGAAAGGAGCCTCATTTGGGCATTCCCTAAGTGGAGTTTCTTTCTGCAAAAATCCTTTCAACCCAGGATAATTTCTGATACAAAATTAATTAATTAATCAGGACATTGGCTCTCTTTCTTTCCTTGACTTTTTTCCCATCCATCGAAACTGGTGGCAGAGGCTTTGGAGCCTATATGTTATACAGTCCTTCCTGATGTGTACAAAGAAAGAGTTTAGGAAAGGAAAGTTTATTTCAGCATCTGGAACAATTTTTGTATTATTTTTATCCTGCAATCGTTCTAGCAGCTCAGCCTTTGATAGTGTAACGTTCATATGAATCCTATCTCTGGAAAAACGCTTACAAATATTACATTGGACACCTTGGCAGATAGCTGGCGTGATGTAATGAAATATTAAGGACATGAAATGAAATAAAGTGGAGGCTGGAAAAACAGAGAAATAAAAAGTTATAATATTTGTTTAAATCAAAAATGTTCTGTTTTGAAATGCAAAACAACTTCACAGCAAAGGAGAATGCTGCCAGGCCACAAGCAACCAGAGGTTTATCATCTATCA
This sequence comes from Bradypodion pumilum, assembly GCA_035047305.1. Taxonomy (NCBI): domain Eukaryota; kingdom Metazoa; phylum Chordata; class Lepidosauria; order Squamata; family Chamaeleonidae; genus Bradypodion; species Bradypodion pumilum. The sequence continues at coordinate 408,125,625 of JAWDJD010000002.1, forward strand.
TGTCACTATAATAAATGGCAGCCAAAGGGGTGGGCCTTCAAATGACAGAGGTTTACCAATTGTGTTTTGAAACCATTCCATTGAGACAAGAGAGGTGCTGATGAAAATCAGGCTTGGCTGGATTTTGTGGACTTTTATTTTTATAGCATGTCTTCTGACAAGATAGACAACTGCCCACCTTACTTTTCCTACCATCACCTTTCTATTAAGAATGTGAAAATACCATCCACTTCAATTATTTGTGTGACAAAACCAACACAATTCAAGCTGATGTATAGCCTTCTCCCTTCTGTTTTTATGGAAGCATTCCAAAGTCTTTGTATGCATTTGTGTATGTCTGAACCAATACCCAGTGAAGTACAGTAGAGAGAGTGATAGACTAGCACTCTGGAGACCTGAGTCTGAATCTCTGCTCAGCCATGGAAACTGACTAGTGGATGGCACTAGTAAAACCCCTCTTTACCTTGAAAGTCCTATTAGAGTCACTATACCAGGGATTCTCAACCCGTGGGCCGGATGCGGCCTGTGGCACCATTTCATGTGACCACCTCCACCACACCAGGAAGTGCCATGGCGTGGAGGAAGAGCAAAATGGCTATCCAACCCCTGAAACTGTCTCAGGGAGTGTGACCTGGCCCCCAGGTTGAGAACTCCTGCACTATACCTTAGTTCCATGTAAACCACACATAGAAATAATGTTTGGAAAGGGGAGTGCATGAAAATGAGGGGAAGGAAGGGCTTTGACTAAGTAGGAGGAATAAAGCTCATGGCCACTAATTACTGTTCAATCTTCAGTGTACAGTCAAAGCATCCACCAATTTTCTTCCTTTCTTCCCCTCGCCAGTTGGGAGCCATGCAATTAAGATAGCTCTTGTTCCTATTTTTGCTGATATTATGACTTATCCAACTCAATTCCCACATACAGTAATGGCATAGTTTTTGCATTTGCAAGGAACTCATTCAATGGATTTAAAATTGCAGTCTCTGAATCAAAAAATTAAAAATTCTCCAAATTCCCTACTGCCTGAAAGTGGAAACAATTTGAATTTCTCTCTTATTTTGAGCATGCTGCCAATGTTTTCATTTTCAATTATTTTAGTGGTGCTTCAGAGAGGTTTCCTTCCATCTGAGCACTGTTTTGGGCTCATTTACTTCATTTACTATCCCTGCAGGATTGGACAAATATCCATACTTCACTTTGGAATTTGTATAAATTCTGAAGCCAAAATATGCCATTTCTTTGAATAGTATACTAATCAATCATTGCCTTTGAAGCACCATTTCTGAGCCCTCACAACATAAACACAATCAGCCCTGGTACAAGAAAATGCCCAAGGCTGCAGAACAAACTTGACAACCTATTAGTTAATTGCAATCCCTGAAGAAAGAAATGAGGTGAAATAAGAAATGCTGAATTGTTTAGGTAAAGGTAAAGGTCGCCTTTGCTCAAAATACAGTTGCATCCAGCTCTAGCGTTTGGAGTCATCTCTGTATATAGCCAAAGAGCCAGTGCTGTTTGCATCTGCAGATGTTTCTGTGGACAGGTGGAATGCATGACTAAAGACCTGAGTGCATGGAACACTGTTTACCTTCCCACCAAAGTGGTACCTATTTATCTACTTGCAATTTCTTTCTTTCATACTGCTAGGTTGGCAGGAGCTGGGACAGAGATGGGATCTCACTCCATCCTGCAGCATTCAGGTATGGAACTGCTGACCTGATTGACCTTCCAGCCATCAAGTTCAGGGCCTTAACCACTAAGCCATCACAGTCCCTTCTCTAATCTGTCTATTCTGTTGATCTGAGGTATCCTTTATGTTTAAGAATATCTGAGAGTAAACAAAACAGAATGGCAAAAAAAGACAAAAAATGTTGTGGCACCTTAAATACTAACTCCTTTATTTAAATGTGAGCTTTCGTGGACCAAGTCTTCATCTGTTCATCTGAGGTCATTCTTGGATTCTTACAGTTCCACAAAATAACAAGGGCACTGTAGTCTAAAGATTTATATATAGTATTTGTACCTTTTCTACTTCTTTTATAATGTGTTATAATGCATACTTTCCCTCTTTTATGAATATATATATATATATATATATATATATATATATATATATATATATATATATATATATATATATATATATATATATATATATATATATATATATATATATATATATATATATATCCTAAATTCATAAAAGAGGGAAAGTATGCATTAAAACACATTATAAAAGAAGTAGAAAAGGTAAAAATACTATTTAATGGTACTGAATTTAAAACAAAGTAGGAGAAGAAAATATATAGAGAGAGCCAGGCTTCAATAAGAAAGACATTTAAGTTATGGAACTGAACAGAAATCAAGTTTATCAAATTGCCTAGAACACAAAAAGAATATGAAATTGCTGTATTGGAAATGACAGCAAATATGTTTCCATTATAAATACACATCTTGAACTGTTAGGAAATTGGGTGAGATGGAAAGAAATGAAAAGTCTGAGATTCAAATGGGAAGATATAATAGGAAGTGACTACTGTAGTATTCCAGAGGTCCAACCTTTCTTGGAGGACATTTGATAACGGGATAGGAAAAAGAGCAGTAGATGGTACCACTTGTGGCAAGAAATATGGTTTTGGTGTGTGTGTGTGTGTGTGTGTGTGTGTGTGTGTGTGTGTGTGTGTGTGTGTGTGTGTGTGTGTGTGTGTGTGTGCGCGCGCGCGCGCGTGCACGTGTGTGTGTGTGTGTGTGTGTGTGTGTGTGTGTGTGTGTGTGCAAAGGTAAAGGTTTCCCTTGCTTGAAAGCCAACCATATCCAACTCTAGGGATCAGTGCTCATCTCTGTTTCAAAGCCGAAGAGCCAGCGCTGTGGAGCGCACGGGACGCTGTTACCTTCCCACCCAAGTAGTCCCTATTTATCTACTTGCAATTTCTTGCTTTTGAACTGCTTGGTTCGCAGGAGCTTTGACAGAGATGGGAGCTCATTCTGTCCTGCAGTACTCAGTAACCGAACTGCTGACCTTCCGCCTCCTAGTCAGCGTCTTAGCCACCTCTATATTCAGCCCCTTGTATACTGTACTTCATTGAGTTGTTTGTCTGGCATTATCTTTGCATTTTTTGTCTTGTTTATTTCATGTTGTTCTTGTTTTTGAAGGAGGGGAAGGAAAGCTAACCTTTATTTATTTAGTTATGTTTGACTAAAACCTGTCTAACTAGTGTATATTTAAAATGAGACTATTTTAAAATGTGCACTTCTCAAATATGCTTTTTACATGCCCATATTTAAATGTCAATGTGAGGATACTAGCACATTTTGTTTGTTTCATCACCATCCACAGTGTATAATCCAAGAAAGAATTTCAAATGTTGAACTGAAATTAATTTCTCGCACATCTGTAGTAATCTCAAAACAACTAAGGGTCTGACTAAACAGTACAGATGCAACCTCATTAGAATAGCAACTTCTTTAAGCTTATCTCTGAAGGAATATCCTTGGCCGAGGGAAAAGATGCCTTTTTTCATATCTAGTTGGACTGTTTAAAAGAAATGTAATCCTGGTTTATTCCTCCCCTAGTTGTGCAGGAACTTCTTCTCACACACTTAATGTTAAATTTAAATGCAAAGGAACATAGGGTGTCACCTCAGTCAGTTTCAACTGGCTGTGGGGGAGTAATTTTGTGAAGGGAACTGGGAAAGGTATTTTTCTTCAGCCTGTCCTTCCTTGCTCACAGATGCCATGGAGAGGTTAAGTAAATGAACTGAGAATATATTTGTGTTGCTGAAATATCACTGATGGGGAGCAAATGAAAGCCAGGCTACATTTATTAAAAAATCAATTGCAAGAGAAAGAAGAAAATTTGATAGAGGGCTTTTTATTACTATTTTAAAAGCCTGCTCATCACATTATGAACACAGACCTCATTCCGCCTTTTCTCTTTCTTGAAATAAAAATCAATAGGATATCATTTCCAGCTTTTTATACACATTCTTTATACTTACTTCAATCTCATGATGAGCACCTGTTTCTTTGCATCCAGGAGGACTGATTGTGAAGTCATCTATGTTGAGCAGACTTTTGCCTTAGCAGCTATAAGTAGCATACAGCATAGTAATCATAATCCTTCTTTTCTGTGGCTATGTCCATTTTCAGTATTCAGAACAATTCATCACAGGGATAATATTTACTCTACCAAGACTCCTGTAACACAGTTTAAGCCTGTAATTACCATTCAGTGATGTAAAACACCAGCAATAGGATGCAGAAGTATAGTAATCTGGGATGCAGATTATGAAAAGTTGGAAAAAATTTGACAGCAGAATAACAAGTGCAGAATAATTGCCCTTTTAAGTTTCCCATCCCCTATGACAGTGTAGCTGAACCTACAGCATGCATGCCAGAGATGTCACACACAGGCCTTTCTGCGGGCACAGCATCATTGTGGACAAGCCCCACACCACTGCTGCCAATGGCAGTGCCACTTCTCCACCCACCCCTCTCCCTCCGCCAATGGGGAGGTGAGAGGGAAGGTTGAAATCTCACCTGGGAGACAGCAGTGGGGACGAGGCGAGGTGACCAGACACCCCCACCCCACCCCTCCAAGGAGGTGGAGGCAGCAGTGACAGCACACCCACATGACATCAGCAGATGCATGCTGGCGACATCACTTGGGTGCATGGGCATGCACGGTGCTTGCCTATGAGCTGCCTCCTCTTCCTTGGTCACTTGATCTCTAAAAGTTTTGCCATCACTGCCCTACGAGGATCAAATCGACTGACATTCAAACAAAATCAGCACTTTTAATCTCTCCCCATTAAGTTTAGGTTGGCTGTATCATTGTTAGCTTTTAGATGGTATATATTTTTTAAAAAAATACTGTTCTCTCAAGCTTTGAGTGATTAGTTCCATTTTTGCACTGTCAAGTTGAAAAGAGGAACATATTCTTCCAGGTATTGTAGACTTTGATAGATCCATGCCAGTTTAGACAGTTTTAAGGGATAATGGGAGTTTCAGAGCAATAAATATATGTTCCTCTCCTCCATTTTAGGCCAGGTACTGCATTTTAGGGCAGTAGTTTGCAACCTTGGTGTCACAAGCAGACCTGTTAATGCCCCTCCCACATACACTTACCCATCAAAATTATCTTGCTGTGGGGTGGGGTGGGGGTGGATTCCTGGCATAAAGAACATATTGCTTCTCCTCAAAACCTTCAGCAGTTATTTATTTTAAACACAGGATAGCAGCTCCCTTCTTTTACCACATTGGTTAACTCTCTCTCTCTCTCTCTTACTTCAAAACTGGAAGTTGCCTTCTGGTTCATTTTTTTCCTTTCTTCTCAACTCTTAGCATTGTTTGTGTTCTGTACAGACCCAGAATACAGCAGTAGAGACAGAAATTTCCGCTCATATCTGCCAAATCTGCTTGCCAATGTTTTTCCTGTATGTTTTTTAAAAAGTATTTTATTGTTTTCTAATTATTTGAATGGGACTGCAGTGGCTTAGGGGTTAAGACACTGACCTTGATGATTGGAAGATCAGCAGGTCAGCAGTTTGAGACCTGAGTACCGCACAATGGAGTGAACTCCCATCTCTATCCCAGCTCCTACCAACCCAGGGCAATAGCCAGGTGGTGGCCAGGGTGGGTGTGGCCCACCCTGAGTTAGCAGTTTGCCCACCCTGGCAAAGCACAGTTTCCCACAGGAATGCATTGAAAAGAGGCTTTGTTGCCCATCCTGGAAAAAATATGTGCCCACCCACATCTAGAATCATGGCTATGGCCATGTGCCATAAAGGAATTGGGTGAAATGGTGTATGCACTGGAGATTATTAAACCGTTTGAGATGAAGAATACTATTAAAGAGTCCTGTTATATTTTTTTTTAAGTATAAGTTTCTAAATTCTTTTACTGGTTCTTGTATGTTACAAAAATCAACAAAAAAATTCCACTGTGGGTTAAATGAAATTCTTCTGTGACAAGGCTATATTTATATCTTCACTTCATGCGATTAACAAAAATTATTCCACTGCAGGTTAACTAACTTTACCAAATCAGATTGTTCACTTAAGACAGCTGTTGCAAACGTTTCAAAGTCAATACTAGTTAATTAGACTTTTCCGAACTTTCTGTTCCTTCTTCAGGAAATCTACATAGAAAGGATTTCAAAACAATGTAGACAATATATAAAATATCACGTTAGGAGCTGGTAACGTAAAGACATATAAAAAAATTAGCATGTTTCTAATTATATTTATCCATGAATACATACATACATATTTTATACTGAAATGCTCCTGTTCCTCTTAAATATAACCGTACAGTAGCTTACCTATTTAGTTATAAGGAAGTGTATTCTTATCGCGTCCTCGCCTCCATTCACATTAAAGGTGCGTACGGACGTTAACAGTTAAGCAAAGAACACTTCCTTTATAGTGATTTAATGCTACACAGGTATATTGGAGATGGCGAAGACTGACTCTCGCGAATGGGCTAACCAATACTTAGTACCAACTGCAATCGTTCTTTGAATTTACAAAAAAGATGATAATTCTAATTCTTGATTCAATCCCTTGGGGTACATTGTATCAAATAGATGGATATAGAAAGCCTCTCGTTGCTTAAGCCTCCTATTTATATCAATTTTCTCATATTGCTTTGGTCTGATCATTTCTAGTGTTTAAAACTTAAAGTCATTCTCCGTATGAGCCTGTTTGATGTACTGGTTGACCAACGGAGCTTCTGATACCTGCTCCCGAATGTCACTGTGATGCTCCGATACCTGAACTTTCAGAGCCCGATTGGTAAGCCCGATGTAATGGACCACTTTGAGAACATGCATATTTATAATCTAGAACACAACCCCATTCTGTCACATGTAATTTTCTATGGCAGATTCATTGACGATCTGTTCTTTATTCTAGACTCTAAAGGCATACTGATAAGCTTTGTGCAGTGGATTAATTCCATTAATGTGAATCTTCGTTTCACTCCTCATTCGGTCCCCTTGGCTGTCCCGTTTTTAGATGTTGAAGTTTTCATTACAGAATCAAGGAGGGTAGCACTTAGGTTATACAAGAAGCCAACTGATAGGAATCCGTACTTAAAATACACCTCCCATCATCCTCCATACGTTAAAAACAACATTCCGTTTAGCTTGTTCGCTAGAGCAAAAAGAAACTCAACTACGACAGCGGACTTCACTCGCTCCGCCCACACTATTCAGCACAGGCTCAGGCAGAGAGGATATCCACAACACATCACAAACACAGCCCTGCAGAAAATTCAAGACACACCCAGAAAGTAATTATTTGGGAGAGATAACATCATTCGATGTTCCTTTGGATTTTCACCAGCCGCTTCGGAAATTAAGAAAATTATATATAGGCATTGGCACTTGGTAAACAAGTTACCAGGCTGTGGAGACAGGCCAGTTTTAGGGTTCAGGAAAACCAAATCTATTAGTAATTTGTTGATATGCTTGGACCACACAGCCAGGGCTCCCACGATCCAAGATAAAAAGTTTCCAATAGGACACTATAAGTGTCATTCTTGTGTCGCGTGTCAGTTCTGTTGGGAGACTAAAGAAGACCCCATCCCTGAAAGGAACTACTCTTTTTCTTTGAGATCCCTTACAAATTGTGCCAGCAAACATGTAATTTATTTATGGGAGTGTCCATGCCCTAAACTTTACATCAGGCTTACCAATCGGGCTCTGAAAGTTTGGATATCGGAGCATCGCAGTAAAATTCAGGGCAGGTAGCAGAAGCTCCGTTGGTCAACCATTACATCGAACAGGCTCATATGAAGAATGACTTTAAGTTTTTAGCGCTAGAAATGATCAGACCAAAGCAATTATTATTATTATTATTGTTTAGACTTTTATACCGCTTTCCTCCCCATAAAGGGAACTAAAGGGAAGCAATATGAGAAAATTGATATAAATAGGAGGCTTTAGCAATGAGAGGCTTTCTATATCCATCTATTTGATACAATGCACCCTAAGAGATTGAATCAAGAATTAGAATTATCATCTTTTTTGTAAGTTCAAGAAGTGAAGATATAAATACAGCCTTGTCAGAGAAGAATTTCATTTAACCCACAGTGGGATTATTTTTGTTGATTTTTGTAACATACAAGAACCTGTAAAAGAATTTAAAAACTTATACTTCAAAAAAACGGGACTCTTTAATATTATTCTATGGCCATGTGCCAACCTAGCAGTTTGAAAGCAAGAAATTGCAAGTAGATAAACAAGGTACCATTTGGGTGGGAAGGTAACAACACTAGATAAGTTACTTGTCTCTTTTTGGATCCATCCTTGTCCTGTGTATGTATGTGTTTGCAAAAATGAAGAATGTACTAGTTTTACACAGAAATATTTTATAGAAATTGTGGAAACCTCAAAGGGGGAGGTGTACCCATCTTATTCATACACTGGGGCAAGAACTCTTGTGGAATGCAGTGATTCCTCAACTATGTTTTGAGAACAAGAAGTTTTGTGAGATTTCTTCATGTTTTCCTTTAGCATTAGTTATTCTACTGGTTTACATCAGCGTTTCCCAACGTGGGGCACAGGCCCCACAGGGGGACTTCAATTCCCAGAAGCCTAAGTCAGTACATTGGCTGATCAGTGCTTTGGGGAATTGACTTAGGCTTCTTAAATTGAAATCGAAAAACCAATGTTTGGGAAAGCCTGGTCTAGACCAGGAAACCCTGGTCTAGAACAATGTTTCTCAATTTTTTCAAGCCAAGGGCTGGGTCATGCTCCCTCGGACAGCTTTGAGGGCTAGATCGCCATTTTCCCCTGCCTGCCACACATGACACTTCCAGGTGTGGTGGAGGCAGTGGGGGGGGCACATGAATTGGTGTTGTGGGCCACATCCGGCCCCCAGGCTGTAGGTTGAGAAAATTGAAAACCAAGCAAGCATTCAAGATGTCTTGACTGCTTTTAGTTTTTCAACCAGAAGAAGATCTATAATCCCTGTATATTGAACGTTGAAAAGTTATTTAAAATAACCCACAATTTGAAGGCTTTCATAAAAGCAAACCACAAGAGTTTGCACTTATGATTCTGTTCTTCTCATTGTCCCAAATTCTTTTGTGCCCACAATGAAAAATTCTCCCTTTTTTCTCAAGGCCTATGTAGTCAGGTAAAGATTGTGCTCTCTGAACTGGGCCTTTTTGTCAAACTTTCTGTCCTTTCTCTGCAAGCTAATTGCAGTTTACCTACTGGCTTAATTTGAAGGCAATTCATTTGAAAATTTGTAGTTTTCTGTCAAAATTTAGCTTTGAAATCACGGGGCTAATTGCCAGAATAATAAGTCTAGCATTTCTGAAGGCAATTACCCGCATAGTCTAGACAGTTTAATAGTATGCATGATGTGTGACACCAATTAATGTTTTAAGAAAACAAACAACCTTACCAAAAAGGCTAGACAAGAGAAGAGAGATAAATGGAGGATGAGGGCAAGTAGCATACCATTTCTTACTGATGCAGAAACAATAGCCAGAAAATTTCAGCTCATTAGCCTAACTCAAAACTGGGTTTCTTTAAAACTAGATTGCTTTGTTTGGGCTTTTGAAGTAAGCAGCAGGGCAGAGCCACACCAAAAATAAACCATCAGAAAAGTTGTTCAAAGAACAGACACAACAGTAAAAAGCTATACAGTGTTCCAAACGAATAAAAACAAACAATAGCCAAAGTGCTGTTGCTTAACAGTATTTCATGCATAGCAAATCAATGGGCCTTCTCTAGCGCTGACCACAGCTAGGATATCTGGAGTCAGTAGATTTGATCTTATCACTCCAACTCTTGTCCAACTTCACTGACTCCTTGTTACTTACCATAGCAAGTACAAGGTAATAATTTTAACATACAAAGCCCTCAAAAGGCTGAGACATCATTACCTATTGGGCTGCATCTCTCCCAAAGATATGCTGCCTGCCTGTATCACACAGTTCTCCCAAGTATCAATTTGACCAGTGTTTCCTAACCTTTCTTCTTTTAACTTCAATTCACAGAAGCCAAAGTCAATTCCTCAAAGCACTGATCAGCCAATGTACTGACTTAGGCTTCTGAGAATTGAAGTCCCCCTGTAGGGATGTGGGACCCATGTTGGGAACCACTTAACTATACAGAGAGTATTCTTGGTGATTGCCCCCTGCTTTTGGATCAGTCTGTCTGCAGAGGTGCACTTAACCCTCTCCTTTGACATATTTAGAAAACATTTTAAAATGGTATTATGCAGGGAGGCTTAGAAAGATCTGGCTTCCTCCCAATAAATGTATGTTTGGCTTTTCAGGACCACTAGGTTAGAGTGTTTTATTAATGTATAATTGCAATGGCCTGGGAAGAGTTGTTTTATTTGTTATATTTATTGTGTCCATTAAATTGTCAAGAGTGGTGAATTCTCACTAGACAAAATGGTACACAAATTAATTAAATAAATAAATATTGGTAGCTGGGAAACTTGCTTGGCCACAAGAAATGTCTGGCTGGACTCAGGTGCAACCTCTCTCTTTCACATATATACACATTCCTTCACAGAAACATACACCTAAAACTGCACATGCACATGGACGTGTGCACACACAAACACACACACACACCCCTTTCATTCTTAAGTCACATGCATTCATAGCCACAAGGCCTCTTCCTTCGGTGATAAAGAACACTAGGGGAAGTGAAAGCATAGACAGCCCATACCCAGAAGGGTGTCTCATGTTAGCATTTTGGTGGTGGGATTAGGTGCCTAATTCTGAAGCAGGGATTTACTTTTAGGTATGAAAGGTCCTCTCATCAGATGACATGATACCCCCCACCCACTAGAACATAAAGTCTCCTTTCACTGCTGTGATCCAGTTCAAAATGTTCATTCCCTGATCCTATTAGCAGTGGAAAACAGTGAACTTGAGTGCCCAACAGTTGTGAGAAGGCAATTAAAGCTTCCCCACCCGAACAATCCCATTTATTATTATTATTTCTCCCCATAAATGGTCTGAAATATATAGCAGGAGGAAGCAGGTTCATATCTTCAACTCTCACAAGAAGAGTGTTTAAGGTTGGCAGGTTGCTCTCCTATATTTTAGAGTCTGTGCTTAAGATTCTTATTGGAAACTCTGAATAATACAATATATATTTGAGTATAAGTTGGTTTTTTTAGCCCCCAAAATGAGGTCCAAAAATGGGACTCAATTTATACTCGGATCAATGTAAACATTCAAAAACATACCCATACAAATGTCTAAATTACCATATTTTTGGACCATAAGACACACTTTTTCTCTCCCAAAAGTGGGGAGAAAATGAGGGTTCATCTTATAGTCCAAATGCTGGTCTTCGGCCAGCTGTGGCTGTTGTAAAAGGATATTTTACAAGAGCCGCAGCTGGCCGAAGACTACTACTGCCACCTCTCAGCTGTTCAGCTGCTCGGGGCATGGGGAAAAACATATGAAAAACAAGTGGCCACTAGAGGGCGAAAATCAAATTTCCCATTTAAATGCATACAATTTTCTTGTATTCAAAAGTTTTCTGTTTGTATGTTCCCAATGCATTTAAGTAGGAAACCAAACCTGTGCTTAAAAAGAAAGGGTTTCACTTACCTTGATGCCTTTGTCTCTACTCCACATGGACAAAATTGAGGGGGAAAACATGCTTCCTGGTTGAAAGGAGAGCAAGAGGCTAGGCTAGAGTATCACTTCCTTCCTCAGTGCAATTGGCCTGATCAGCCCATTTCCCCTGCAGCACCACCACTGGTTGCTGGTGCAAAATACAGTATTAAATTTATTTATTTTTGTTTTCCTGCTCTGAAAACTGGGTGCATCTTATGGTCAGGTGCGTCTTATGGTCCAAAAGATATGGTAATCTGCTGCATTTTCCACCCCCAACTTATACTCGGGTCAATCTATTTCCTTAGTTTTAGAGGTCCAAATTAAGTACCTCGACTTAGATTCAGGATGACTTATAGTCAAGTATATACGGTATTCCAGTTTGCTCTTTTCACCTTTGTGTTCTTCCCACTACAAAAGGTCGAGAGTAATTCATAATGAGTTACTTGTAATTTGTTTTTGCAACAATTAGGGGATAACTTTTATATATGATTGTAATGAGGGAGCACGTCACGGCAATTCTACTGATTTCTGTAATTACACAGTAGTGTTGAGTCACAATTGGAGCTCTGCAACTTAGTTGACTTCACTATACTGACAGCCCAGGTACATGACAGGAGCTAGGGAATGCCTGCCTTGTTTAGAGATGCTGTCAGCTCTCCAATCACCAGAAGGAGCTGTCATGTAGCTGTTCGCTCCTCTTCTTGTATTCAATTAAGGGGAGGTAGTGGCAAAATAAGTATCCTTGGTGTTACCAAATTATTTTAAAATAGGTATGGTGAACAGGCTTGGTGAACAGTGAGAACATTAGAGGTGGATATGCTGCCATTTCTTTTATTTCTACACATTGCAATATAAGAATTGATAAGGAATGTGAGAGATCCGTGTTTGGTTTTGTTGAGTTTCTTTGACTGTTTTGGCTTTCCATCTTTGTTTCATTTTAGAATGTGACAGTTCATGTTTTATTCCTGTATTTGTGGGTATTTTTTATTCATACCCTTCCTTCCTTCCTCCGCCATGACATTTCATTTCATCAGTAGTTTCATGCTGTTGTGGCAGCTAGTTTTATTGCACAAATCTCAAGTTATGCTCTTACAGCTGAGGGCACAGCAGGAGCTTGTTGGAAATAGGAGGTTGCATGATCTAATGAGCAAGAAGTAGGCAGACAGTTGTTCTAACATTATTGATCATGTACCGGTGCTTGAGCAGTTAAACACTTCCTTCAGACAGGAGAAAAGATGCCTCTCAGATCATGGGCTGGAGAGAAGTCAACAAATAATGAAAATTGGTATCATCAACCAAGAAAAAGGAGGTTATTGCGCTCCTTTAGACTCTACCCTTTTAAGGGTGCTGAGCAGAAGTACTGTCCATAGATGAAAGAGCAATAGCAATTACACTTATATTTTGCCCCATAGCCCTTGAAGCACTCTGTTTGGTTCACAGATAATTAGCATTTTGCCCCCAAGATACTGGCTACTCGTTTTACTTACCTTGCAAGGATGGAATGCTAAGTCAAACTGGAGCATGTCGGGATTAAACTCAAATCATGAGCAGAGTTTGGGCTGCAGTACTGTAGTACATTAGTTGGACTGCAGTGGCTTAGTGGTTAAGATGCTGAACTTAAGGACTGGAAGGTTGGCAGGTTGGCAGTTCGAGACCCAAGTGCTGCATGATGGAGTGAGCTCCCATCTCTGTCCCAGTTCCTGCCAACCTAACAGTTTGAAAGCAAGAAATTGCAAGTAGATAAATAGGTACTACTCTGGTGAGAAGGTAAGCAGCTTTCCATGCAGTCCGATGTCTAGTTATGCCTGCCACATGTCCACACAAATGCCTGTAGAAGCAGACAGCACTGGCTCTATGGCTATAAACAGAGATGAGCACTGAACCTTAGAATTGGATATGACTGGCTTTCAAGCAAGGGTGAATTTTACCTTTACCATTACTGCAGGGTTGAAGCCAGATGATTATGGAAGCTATTATGATGAGCATCTGCATTTTCAAACTAATCACTTCATCACTGATTAGGACCAGCATAAATATCACAAAGTCATGATTTAGTCCCATGTTTCAGAGATTTTGCAGATTAAAGAGAAGGGGGGATGGGTGTAGAGAAGTATATTTCTACAGAAATGGTCAATTACCTTCACAAACCATATGATTCTTCACTTTATTTCTCACTTCCTGCCCCCCCCATGCTTAAAGTAAAGCTTGAGGAACAGTTTTATGAAAGTTTAAAGACAAGCTCTTTGCTTAGTTCATCTTTCTTTGTATAATTTTACACCAAATATTTCTACATTGAATTATTTTATAATATATATATATTTCTATGCCTACAGCCATTCTGAAGTATAAGAGTGTTTGGTTTCTCCTAAGCCTTCCTAATGCACCATCTCAGGTTCACATCTCCTCATCTCTGTTTCAACTAAATATCAAGAAAAAACAAAGTCCTATGGGAGTTGAAACTAAGATGATAACTTTTATATTTTTATTATAGATACATATCTAGATAGATATGAATATTATGGACAGACTGGCTGCAGCATAAGAGATTCATTCAGTGGTTGCTATACAAGAAACTAGTGGTGTGTGATTTGCTTACCCAGGGTGCAATCCCACATTATGAATAACACAGCGGAATTTGACAAAAAATTGGGAATATTAATTCACATGGTGTGTTCCCTTTGAGCATGGTGGGAAAGGCCCGTTGGACATTGAGTCCACTTGGGCAATTAGAATGTCAAGATATATTTTACAAGAGTATGCATTGAAATGATGCCATGCTGGTGGATATACATGTAAATAAGGTCTTTGCCATAAGTAGATGCTCAGAAATTCCATGGAAATTACATCTTGGGTCTGTCAATGCCCAAGCCTAGCTGCCACCACCATCACGAGCCTTGTCATCTATGAAAGGGAGAGAAGAGCCTTATATGTTCTGCTAAAGGGGAAAAGAAAGATAAAATTAAATGTTTCCATGTTAATAAGGTTGGACAGGATACAAATGTTTCCAATCATGCTATTCATGCTATCCATCCATTCTTAGTAAAAGGAATTACCAATATATACATGAATATATATGTGACTGCAGTAGCCATCCATTTTTATCACCTTTATAATGAACAGTAAAGAACAATATTTCATATCCCTCATCTAAACCAGCTGTTCTGTATTTGAAGCCTCTTGGTTCTCTTATGCTAACAATGTGCTGGCACCACTGTACCTGATTATGGCTGTTTCTGTAGCACAGCTCATAATATTGATTAAGAACAAATATTCCTGCTGTCAGCTTCCATCACCTTGGCCCAGTCCAGATGAGCTATGTCACTATTGTGTGTTTTCATTTGGCTTCAACAAAGAAGCATAACATAACCTCTTACATTTCCAACCCAAGTTAATGATCCAGATGCCAACTATCTTGTGCTTATGAACCATATGCTGCTTTCAGACTATGAAATTGGAATACCCTGTTAACTTGTCTAGGAAATGTAATTTGCCCAACTTGCTGTTTCATTATTAAGAACATAAGAACATAAGAACATAAGAACAGCCTTGCTGGAACAGGCCACAGCCCATCCAGTCCAGCATTCTGTCTCACACAGTGGCTCACCATTTCCTTCAGGGTATTCCCAAGGAGATGCCCTCACCTGCTTAGGATCCCCTGGAAATGGCATTGAGAGATATCCTGCCTATCTCTCCAACCCGGAGGTTGTCCTTAGGTAGCCATAATTATAGCCATTGATAGCCTTGTCCTCCATGAACTTGTCTAATCCTTTCTTAAAGCTGTCAAGACTGACAGCTGTCACCACTTCTTCTGGCAGGGAGTTCCATAGACCAGTAATCCTCTGGGTGAAAAAGTACTTTCTCTTATTTGTTTGAGAACTAGTACCCAAAAGTTTCATGGAGTGTCCCCTAGTTCTAGTGTTGTGCGATAGGGAAAACAGTTTTTCCTTATCTACTTTGTCCACACCGTGCATGATTTTATAAACTTCAATCAGGTCACCTCTTAGACGCCGTCGTTCAAGAGTGAAAAGGCCCAACCGTTGCAGCCTCAGATGGTAAGGAAGGTGTTCCAGTCCCCTAATCATTCTGGTTGCCCTCCTCTGTACTTTCTCCAACTCCATAATATCCTTCTGGAGGTATGGCGACCAGAACTGTACACAATATTCCAGATGGGGCCTCACCATAGATTTATAAAGAGGCAAAATGACACTTGCTGACTTATTTTCTATACCCTTCCTAATGATCCCTAACATTGAGTTTGCTTTTTTCACTGCTGAGGCACACTGGGTTGACACCTTCATTGAGCTGTCCACCAGGACACCAAGGTCCCTTTCCTGGTTTGTCGCAGAGAGTTCAGACCCCATCAGTTTATAAATGTAATTGGGGTTTTTTGCCCCAACATGCATCACTCTGCACTTACTGATGTTGAAGCTCATTTGCCACTGTTTTGCCCACTCCCCCAGTGTCAAGAGATCCCTCTGGAGCTCTTCACAATCTCTCACATTTTTCACTACCCTGTATAATTTAGTGTCGTCAGCAAATTTGGCTACCTTGCTTTTTACTCCTACCTCTAGATCATTTATGAAGAGGTTGAAAAGCAGGGGTCCCAGTACTGAACCTTGGGGGACCCCACTCTTTACTTCCCTCCACTTGGAGAAGTGTCCATTTAGTGCTACCCTCTGTTTCCTGTCCCTTAGCCAGTTGCTGATCCAGGACAAGACCTGTCCCTTTATTCCATGACTGGTAAGTTTATTCAAGAGCCTTTGGTGTGGGACCTTGTCAAAAGCCTTCTGAAAGTCCAGATAAACAATGTCAACTGGATCCCCCTTATCCACATGCTTGTTGACACTCTCAAAAAATTCCAACAGATTAGTGAGGCATGATTTGCCCTTGCAAAAGCCATGTTGGCTCTCCTTTAGCAGCACCTTCTCTTCTATGTGCCTATTAATTCTATCTTTTAGGATGGTTTCCATCACTTTACCTGGGACACATGTCAAACAATTATTATATTGTGATACTTATTTTCACTCCTTCATATATTTCTTGCCATTCCTTTTTGGAGGAAGCTTCCATTGTCATGAAAAGAACAGCTCTAAGGCGCATTTATGCCTAACATAGGGTAAGAGCATCATTGGTGAATAGGGCTAATTTATTATTTACTTATTTCATTCTATCTTAATGAAACAATACTTTATAAAACCACAAACATAAAACTGTACTTCTCCAAACAGTAACAATTAAGTGAAACTCAGGAATCAATTGTATATACTTAGAAATGGAAATGTCTGAAGAACTCTTTTAAAAGCAACAAGTTGGGGGCTACATCTGCATTTTAGGGAATAGGTAAAGGTAAAGGTCACCCTTGTTCAAAAGCCAGTCATATCCGACTCTAAGGTTTAGTGATCATCTCTGTTTATAGCCAAAGATCCAGCGCTGTCTGTGTCTGCAGATGTTCCCATGGACATATGGCAGGCATGCCTAGACACCGGAGTGCACGGAATGCTGTTTATCTTCCCAACCAATAACATTGTTTGACTGATTGGAAGGGGGAGCATATGTGAATCTCCCTTTAACCATTTTAAAACATTCTCTTTTTAACATCATTTTTAATTTGCAGTGGAAAGAACACAATTTGGGTGTCTTAAATGCTATGGCAACTTTTTAAAATCTAGTTATTGCACATAAAGTATAGATTTGAATTATTCTCTAAAATATGCTGTATGTTTTTCCAGTGTATTTTCTATATGAAAAGAATTCCAGCCTGATTTCTATAAAAACCAAGCTACCTTTCCTCCTCTTTGTTATAGAATAAAGTCCTTTCATATTTACATTTCCCACTATAATTTCTCCCAAAAGTTTGCTCTTAAGTGTCTTTTTCTATAATACCCATCTGGGAAGGTTCAAGAGCCAGTTGAAAAGTTTAGTGCAGTACAGTATTCTGGTGTTCTCATTAAAAGCAGTATATTCCATCAGATACGTTGTCTCAGCACATTGCATTGTTAAAAAGAAGAGGAAGAAAAAACCTCTTCAAGGCTGTGGTAAGTAGACATGCAGAGCATCAAAGCAATTGGTTTATTTAAGAGATAATGTAAATTGAAGGGAATACTTTTGAAATATAATGGCCTATTGCTGAAAGATAATGACTAAAGTGAAGCAGAGACACTAATGGGAAATAACCATCAGGACATATCCAAATATTGCTTCCTTAAGTCAGAAACATTGATCCTATAATTACTTTTGATTGCAATGCCTATTCCCTTCCCATAAATACCTGACTAAGAGAGATGTATTTATTTATGATGTTAATATGAGTGAATCACAGTTTTCTTATCATTTATATGTTGAAAAGTGGTGTTTTGACAAAATTACTATGCGTGATGAGCTGCATTAGGAGCATTTATCCAGAAGGGGCTACTCCTAGTTATGGGTTTAATAATAATTTTGAAGGGGTTGCTAACAGAAGTTACATGTTCAGCCAATCAGGGTGACTTCTGAACTGCCTATATTGTACTGGCACATAAATGAAACCTAATGCACTGGGAACTCAGCCTAGAAGAGCGGGAGAAAGTGAGAAGCAGAATGGCTGACTTCACAGTCAATGTGCATGAACCAATCATGAAATCAGATCAACAACAGGGGTCAGGGAAGCAATTTGATCATCTAAAATATACATTTGCTGGGAAGTGACATAGGGTACCTTTATGCAGAGAGAGAAAATTGCTTCTAAATGCTTGATATAGCCTAGACTATCCTTATAGGTGTCAAAAATCTCCCTTGCAGTTCTTGGACCTCCATATTCTCCCATTCTCTTTCCATGCTTATAGGGTGAAGCTGTTCTGTTATGGTCTCAGATCAATAACACAGGTTGTTCATTCCCTATGATGCTGGAAATGTCTGTTTCTGTTCAGATGAACCACTGAACGTTCCTTCTTCTTAGCTATACAGAAATATGTTGCTTTCATCTATCACCAATTGTGTAAATGTCTACCAGAGTCAGCTAGTCATATCCAAAGTATTGTTTAGAGTAAGGCTGGTGCAGTCAGGCATAGAGAACATGGTGAAGGATGATGGATCATGTCATTGTGTGCCATATGGTGTATACTTGTGTGAAACTCTTAATAAAGAGAGCTGCTGGGAGAAGAAGACAGGAGGGGAAGATGTAGGGAGAGAAACACTCTGAAGTACCCAGCTAACACCCCACAAATCATGTCTCATCATTCTTGGCTGGTTCAAGAATCCCATATAGTAGGGTGCAACAATCATCCATAGGATTGATTGTGTGACCAATTGCATAATGAGTAACTCAGAAAATATGATAAGGACTTCTGTAAACGCCCTTGCACATGTAGAAAGCTTGGCCATGGTTTAACTGAAATGTGGTGGGACCTTTTACTGTGGAAGACGTTGCTAAAATAATGTAGGATTTTCCACATGAGTGGTACTCTTCTATGAAAGAGATACCCTTAAATGGGCTATAGGGCTCAGTTTTATACTGTGCCCAGAAATGTAATTTAGTTATGTCTTTTGTACAGTGCATAGATTAGATCAAAACTAGGGAAAGCCCAAGCATTCTAGCAAAAAAAGAAACTCTCTTCTGGCTGACTGCTATTAGTGTCAAAGAAGAGCCATTAAACTTTTATACTGATTACACAAGAAAAACAGTACAAATTACAGTCACAGGATCTATTATATGACCAACTCCTTCTTCCCTATTTATCTCGTAATTTTACCTCTGTCATGACTATTCTGTTCTAAATGACAACAAAGTATGGAACAATCAATTTAATCTGGTGTCGCATTTGAAACTCATGGGACAGATGCAAACTTTAGGTTGCCCTTACTCGAAAGCCAGTTATATCTGTCTCTAAGGTTCAGTGCTCATCTCTATTTATAGACAAAGAATCAGCACTGTCTTCACCTGCAGATGTTTCTGTTCATATGTGGCAGGCATGACTAGACTGAAAGATTTTTACCTTCCCACCAAAGTGTTACCTATTTATCTACTTGCAATTTCTTGCTTTCAAACTGCTAGGTTGGCAGGAGTTGGGACAGAGATGGAAGCTCTCTCCATCACGGAGCACTTGGGTCTTGAACTGCTGACCTGCTGACCTTCCAGTAATCAAGTTCAGCATCTTAGCCACTTGAGCCATCCACAGTCCCTCCAAATCTTTAGATATCAGCAAATTGGTGGTACAGACTTGTATTCTGCTGATTGAGCTCTTCAGGAAACTCTGGATCTTGTTATATGGCACATCATTTCAATGGTTTTGCTCATTAGAATGTTGAATTGCATTCACAGAGACTGTGAAAACGTCAATTGAAAAGGAACAACCTATTTGAGAAGATAATAGTGGCATACAGTAGCACAAAGCATTCTTCCTTTGGAGGAAGAATACCTTTGGATCTAATCCAAAGTCAAAATTTGTTAATAGTAGAGAATGCTTTCTCCATTTGCATATAACACAGTTGTATGTTGAAGTATATTTACCTAGTTTAGGAAACATACATTGCTAAATTCATGAATAAAGAGGAATACTATTCACCAAAGAATGGTGAAAAATGAAGCGAAAGAATCAGAACCACAGGGCCAACTCTATCACTAAGGAAAGCAAGACAACCACCATAGGTAGCAGATTTTGAATTTCTTGAAAGGACACAAGACAATAGTTATTGAATTTTTTTGTCTAGTACAGTAATACCTCATACAAAGTCCACTTCATACAACATCAAATTCATACAACATCGCCTAATTTCTTGAAAAAAGTTACCTCATACAAAGTCGCTCGACTTTGTATGAGGCATTGGGTTTTTCCCAGGTTGAATTGTGCCTGGGGAGTATAAAAAGCAGGACACATGCGTGCATTGCTCTTGTGGGTTTTGCACGAGGCAAAGAGTGTTTAGGAGTGGTTTTGAACGCAATTTTGGATTTTTTTTTATTTTTGTCAGAATTTTTAGAAGCATTCCTGGGTTTTTTTGCAGCATTCTTCAGGTTCTTGGACAATCAGGGTTGTTTGACATGTTTTTGTAATGTATTTAGCCTTTAGACAATGATTTCTTAAAGTTCTGTCAGTTTCCTGTCTGTTTCCTTGACTTTGCCCTGAAGTCTGTGCTGTTACAGTACAATGTATCTCTATGGAAATGACGTTGTACGAGGCATCGCGGTAAGGATTTGGACATTGTATGAGGCATCGCGGCTAGGATTTTGCATGCCTCATATAAAGTCCAAATCCGTATAAAGTCCAAACTTGTGGAACCAAGTTTGGATGTTGTATGAGATATCACTGTATAGTATTTTTACTGACAAGATGGTTGCAGGAATTTCTGCCTTATGTGTTAAAACAACATGGCTATCTTTGGGTACTGTATCCCTTCAGTTTAGTTGGTGGTCGTGCTCCACTTCCAATGATAAAATGTCACATTTGTTGCTCCACCTCCATTTGTTGCTCCACCTCCAATGATAAAATATCACAGGCTTCCTTATGTTAAATTTCCATGCATCCATGCACATAATTCAGCGTGCAACACTGGCATAGAATTCTGCATATACTTTCATACTAATATTTTCATGGTGGTTTTAAAGTGTATCAGCAAATATGTAAAACTTCAGGTAATTCCTCTTTGAAGGTGCAACAATCATAAAATCAGATGGTTAGCTTGAGTTGATTCAGGGCATCCATTCTGCTTGAGTTGATTCAGGGCTTCTACTACTTTCTTTGCAATAATCATACTGTATAGTAGACTTTATTGATTTCTTATTTGCTGCTCTCCATAAGATGGCTTGCTAGAGATAAACATTCCTTTTCATACACCTCTTCAGATTGCAGATCCTTATCTCTACCAAAGCACACAGATCAAGGTCAGGGGTTTGTGTAGTGTTTAGTCAAGAAATCAATCAAAATAGGAGGGGTGGGAAGAAGAGGTGGAACTTTCTGCTTACCTGGCCAGGTTCTTCTTTCATTATTCCAAAAAACACAGCAACAAAATATCCATGCATTTACTATTCCATCAGAGAAGATCACATTGCTACCAAAGGAAACCCTTTTGGAACTGCCTGGGAAGGTCCACATTTTTAAAAAAACGTACAAGCAGATAGTGTCCACAATTCCAGTTTTGCATCCCTGTTGATAAAGAAATACTCGTCAGAAAACATATCAGCAAAAACGCTGTCAGTAAAAGTGATATTTCCTCTCAGTGACAAGTAACAGAAAGGGATCTATGTGGGATCAGTAATTGATACCCCCTAATGGTATGCAAAACATGACATACAAATACATGACATAAATAAATACCAAAGCTTGGAAAGTTATGTTTCAGTATTTCTGGTCTCAGAAGGGCTGAGTCAGCATGGCCAACTCTGGCTGGGAAATATGGGAGCTGTAGTTCAAAAACCTAATTTTTTCAGGCAAGTGGTGATTATAGTGCAAAAAAGTTTACATACCTTTACATACCCCCAGTGTTTCAAATACAAAATAGTAATAACAGTATTGATGACAAAACACTTAAGCCAGAGCAGATTGCAGATAACATTTCATTTTTGTAGAATTCCTTTAAACCATTTATCACCTGACTAGATGATGTAAAATCAAAGTAGATTGCAGAACTGAACCAAAACTCTATTCTCAAAATCAGTGGCTGATATCCTGTTGCATAGCAAAATAGGTACTGTACTGTAGTGTAACTTTTAGACCTGAGCTGCCAAAAGTTTAAACAAATATCCATAAGCATCTGTTCCATGCTGAGTTGTTTTCAAAAATTACACCATCACAGCAGGAGTTTAACCAGTAAGGAATAATGCTTAATGGTTATACTCTGCTCTATTTAAACCACAAAACTTACTTCACAAAAAGTATTTAAAAATCATTAAATCAATTTAAACAAGTTAGTCCTGTTTCACGAAATTTCTCTAAACTCAATCTTACTACCTACTTTCCTAACCAAGTCCTATTTAGCTTCTTTCTTACCAAAGTCCTATTTGGCTTCTTTATTTACCAAACCCCACCCAGTTCTTTTCCTTACTCTCTCCTCGCTGACTGCTTTGCTAAACAAGTTTTGATCTTTCATCACAAAAAAGTACTGTATTGAGAACCACTTTCAGAATTTCCAGTAGCAGTTGCAAATCTTTAATTTCACAGAAACCAAAGAATACATAGTGGATGAGAATTATTTTAGGAATATTGTCAGCTCCTGCCAGACAGTAGTGACTTATGCAGAACCAGTTTTATCTATGTTTTTAATGTTTCGCAGAACTTGAGTTCTCTGCTGAAACATCATCTCTGTATTGTGTCTGACAAAGCAAAGTACCCAGCCAGCAACAGCTGTCCAAGATGCTAATTCACTTACCTTTCACTGAGATCTAACCAAATGCAACTTTACTTTTTCTACTGGTATAAGACAATGTCCTGCTGCAGATTTTTGTTTAATGTAAACTTTGCAAGGAATTAACTTACTGAGCTTTCTCTAAATCAAGTCTGGTCCTGTTCCCTGTGAGCCCAGTAACTTACTAAATCAAAGTGCCTCTTCACACATGAACTGGCACAAAATTTATATTCAAAGTCCCTCCATCCAAGACTGGTGGACTGTGAATAGAAGAGAGTTCTTGTAACTCTGTCATAAAACCTGATTTTGAAGGGGCACTAGGTGAAGACATTTTTATTCTTCCAAGATTTTAATGTGTTGTCTGTAAGCAGCTTTCTTATGGATTTAATCCATTGAAATGGTTAGACTAATGTAGTGTGCTTTCTTGGGTTTTCTCCCTTTGGTCGCATTTTATTAAAATAAATATTGGGCTTTATTTTTAGTACACATCTTTTTTTCAGTTGAAGGGTGAGTTAAAAGTACATGCAACTGAATATGAAAAATGAATATTTTAAAAAAAATTCTGAAAACAGTTATAGAACAGCCTACAGAAGATAAAGAAATGGGGAAGGGGTGAAGGACAGGAGTTTTATGCAGAGGAAAATGTATATAGGTTGGTTAAACAGCTAATATGACATACCTGAAATGTCATATAAAATAAGTTAAAAACCTAATTATCCAAAAAGAGAGGCTTTCACGTTGTCAGACTCAAGCAGCCAAGCAAAATGGACCCCAGGAGAGCCAATACACCTCATACTTACAAAAACAGATGCTGAAGTTTCTGAGCTGCAAATTATGCAACTCTCTTGATACACATGTGGTAATGAGAGCAGTGTGACTCAGGAAATCTTACAAAAGAAGAATGTGAATTATTATTAGGGCTACTGGAATCATATGAAGTCAAAATATTGTGTGTAATATGTTAGAATATACCTTTGAGTGATCCTAGGAAAGGGGTTCTCAACCTGCGGCCCGTGGGCCGGATGCAGCTTGCAACACCATTTCCATGTGGGGCCCCCACCACCTCCACCACACCAGGAAGTGCCATGTGGCGGAGGAAGGGCATAAGGGTTGTCTGGCTCCCGAAGCTGTCTGAGGGAGCGTGACATGGCCCCTGGCTTTAAAAGGTTGAGAACTCCTGCCCTAGGAGGCCACAAAGATTAGGCTTTTGCTACCACAAATTGTGGGAAGGCATCTGGTTTCTGTCTCCTGTTGCCTTCACATTTTGTAAACAAAGGCCTCTTTGTCTGCATGAGAGACAACGCTGGATTTTGGGCATGTGTAGAATAGTGAGAAGCTCCTTATTTCTCCTTATTTGGTTCTGGCATTCTGATTGGCTGTATGTGCCTTAAGTTTTGTTTCTGATATACTCTGTTTGAATAAAGAGACGCCATTAGTATTCCTTTGTTCAGCCAAAACTGCAGTCATGTGTATACTTTGTCTCTATCTCTGTTTCCTCCTTACTCTCTGCCTAATGAAGCTGGACTTCAGCAGACTTTTTTAACTCTTCCTGTGTTTGCTTGGGGCTATAAACTGCTCCGTTAAATGAGGCTGATTATCTTTACATGGATCGGATTCCTACAAGTGGTGCCCCGTCGCGAGGCGTTTGAATGAAATTCAAAGGAATGTTTTGAAGCAGCAATCAGCGATTAGCACCTAATTATCACCTCATTGCGACCAGGGCAAGGTCTTCATTCACCTACGACCAGACAGGTCCGACCAGAGGAAAGGTCAAATCAAGCGCTTGAAATTCATCCAAAGTCTATTTTGGGTCCCAAAAGGGTGAGTGAAAAACAATAATTATGGGGTGCGTACTAGCTTCGCCTGAGCAGGAGTTTTGTAAAGATATCTCATATCTTCTGCATAAAAATGGGAAACGGGCTGATAAGAAGGAAGTACAACAGCTTGTCCAAGTTATAGGAAAACTCTGTCCTTGGCTTAAATATGATTGTTTGGACTTAAAAGATTGGGAAAAAATTGGGAATGAATTGCAAAAGCATGAAGGGATTTCTGTTCCAGTGCAATTTATGTGGAGTGAAGTCAGAAACTGTCTTCAAAGACTTACTCCAAGAAATATGTTATTGTCCCAGAGGCTTGATGGTCCCCTTCCACAGCTTTTGCCCCCAGCCAAGGGAGGGACTCTGGCAACGGCCCCTCCATCATATGAGAAACAACAGCATGAGACCCCTGATGGAGATGGGGGTGGAAAAGGAGATGGGACATTATATCCTGCCTTGCAGCAATCAAGCACTTTTAGCCCTACAAAAGACCTGTTCTCTGCTGCTTTAACTGCAGCTGTGCTGGATGGGGAATCTACTGAGATATACCCAGTAATCAGGGGGGCTCCGGCTGTTGGCAATGAACCGGCAATCCCAGATAGATCTGAAACCCTCCATTACAAATATCTGAAGGTACTGAAAGTCAGCATACGTGACTATGGGGCTAATGCACCTTTTACAAAAGCTCTGTTGGAAGCCATTGCTTCTCAAAAATTGCTACCAGTTGATTGGAAACAGATGATCAAAGCACTCCTGCCCCCTGCAGAAGCCCTGCTCTGCTTGCAAGAGTGGAGGGATGTGGCTTGGGAGGTACAGCACACACGCCCTGCACTCACGATGGATATGTTATGTGGGGAGGGAAATTTTGCCAACCCCAAACAGCAGTTGGCACTCATTGATGCTCAGTTGGGAGATATTGCACAGATAGTTATGCGTGCCTGGAGTAAGATTCCTTCCAAAGGGGATAGCTCAGTTGCTGGGTTTGCAGCAATAAGGCAGGGGCCTAAAGAGAATTACACTGAGTTCATTAACAGACTCATCACTGCCCTCAGCCGCCAGGTGGAAAATGTCCCGGCACGGGAAATGCTCATGAAACAACTGGCTTTTGAAAATGCCAATGAGGATTGTAAGGGTGCTCTGACAGCTGTTTATGCTCAGCCAGGCACATCGATAGCAGACATGATGAAAGTTTGTCAAAATGTGGGGACTCACAGTTACAAGGCTCAACTTCTGGCAGCTGCAGTTCAGTTGCCCACAACTCAGGCTCAAAACAAACGTTGTTTTGGTTGTGGAAAAGAAGGGCATTTTAAAGCACAATGTCGCTCCTCTCAAAAGCCGGCAGCATGCCCTTCAAGGAAATGTCCCATTTGCCAGAAGGGGTACCATTGGGCCAATCAGTGCCGCTCAAATCCTAATGCCAACCCCTCAGCTGCTCAGCACAAAGACTCTGACTTTTCTCCACATCAGCAGGGAAATGGGAGTGCGGGCCAGGCTCGGGCCCAGGCAAAATAATAGGGCTACCAGAGGTCAGGGAGGAAGCAATAGTGGAGGTTTTGGAAGAGATGGAAGAAGATATGGAACTTGCCCAAGAAATGATTTCACGATATAGAAAAAACCATCCTCTAAAAGAAGGGCTTTTATTGAGGTTATCCAAGGACTGTACCTTTACTATGCCAGGGTGTGTGGAGGCTCTTCCCACACTGGTTGATGATGTTATTCCCCAGGGCATGGTGGGCATTGTTCTTCCTTGCCCAGACGCCTTACCCACTTCTGTACACATTGCAGCAGGGTCAGTTACATTGGGTCACCAAGAAATTGTCATCCCTGCATCAGCCACGCAGCATCTCACCCTGCCTAAGGGACAACCTGTAGGACGCCTTCATCTGCTCCCACTAGGGACCACTGCAACTCCATCCCAGGAGGCGACTGTAACAGCAGCTATGGCGGTGATACAAATCACCGAGGATAGACCGACCCGCTCGCTGATTATGGGTGGACGTTCAGTGTCTGGACTAATCGATACGGGAGCCGATATTTCAGTGGTGGCAAAAAAAGATTGGCCAACTGGATGGGCCGTCCGCCCCTGTAGGGAAGTTTTTGGGGTGGGCGGGTACGAGCCAGCACAGCAGAGTGTTCATCCAATCGTCTTTGAGACCTCAGGGGGAACAAAAGTTTCTCTTCACCCCCTGATTATGGATATTCCTATTACTCTGTGGGGCCGGGATCTCATGGCTAAAACAGGTTGTACCTTGCAGACAAATTTTTGATACGGGCATCCCCTGCAGCGCCGTTGCATGCACTTCCACTACAATGGAAAAACACCCCGCCAGTGTGGACGGATCAATGGCCGCTCTCAAGAGAAAAGCTCCAGGCGGCGGAGGCCCTTGTACAGGAGCAATTAAATCTGGGACATATTCAAACAACCACTAGTCCTTGGAACTCTCCAATTTTTGTGGTGAAAAAGAAGTCTGGAAAATGGAGATTGTTGCATGATTTGAGAAAAGTTAATGAGCACATCTTGCCAATGGGACCTCTACAATCTGGACTCCCTAATCCGAACATGGTTCCTGAAGATCATCAACTCATGGTCATAGATTTGAAGGACTGTTTTTATACAATCTTGCTAGCGCCACAAGACAGAGAAAAATTTGCATTTACATTGCCAGTATACAATAATGAACATCCTACTCAACGGTTTGAATGGTGTGTCTTGCCTATGGGTATGGCCAACTCGCCGACTCTATGCCAACATTTTGTGAACATGGCTTTGGAACCTTTCAGGCAACGTCATCCAGAGGTTAAAGTATATCATTACACAGATGACATTTTATTGCATGGTCCACAAGTCACGGAGAAACACCTGCAGGACCTAGCAGACATTTTGCAACAAGCGGGCTTGATCATAGCTCCTGAAAAAGTGCAGCGGATGTATCCATTCCAATATCTGGGACATAGGCTCTCAGCTACCGCTTCAACTCCGCTATTGCCAACAATAGTTATTCCAGAGCAGTTCACTCTTGTACAATTGCAACAATTGCTAGGGAACATAAATTGGGCTCGTCCCTTCTTGGCCCTGAGCACTGAGGAACTGTCACCACTCTTTGCTGCTCTTTCTGGACACACTTCTCCAGCGGACATCATTCCCTACACAACGGAGATGCGTACAGCTCTTCAACGCCTCAACGAAAAGCTGCATACCATCGCTGTGGATCGGGTGCCCTCAGGCACCATTGCGCTGGCATGCGCTCTTCTTCCCACACCGAGGCTGCCCACTGCTGTTTTGTTCGCGCCTGTCAACGCTCAGAAGGTGGCCATCGTGGAATGGCTACACTTGGCGCACACTCCCTCGAAAAACTGTTATCGCCTGCCTGATGCGATTGCTGATCTTTTCCTTAAATGCCGTACTAGGGCAAAGCATTTGACTGGCTATGACGTTGACTTTGTTTGTTTTCCTTTTTCGCAGGATCAGCTAACCGCCTTGCTACAGCATTCTGAGGCATTTCAGGTGGCCATGACGGAGTTTGTGGGACAAGTTAAATTTAACCCCCCCAAGGATAAGCGGTTTACCTTGCTGAATCTCACTTCTTACTCCCTGTCATCCCCGCTTTGCATGCAATCTATCTTGCATGCCGTTACTCTTTTCTCGGATGGCTCCCCCTCCCATGGAGTACTTACATGGCAGGGTCCTACTGGGGAATGGGAGGTTGTTTTTACAGGACCTCAAGCATCGGCCCAGCGGTCGGAACTGGCAGCGGTCATACTTGCTTTCTCTACGTTTTCTGATGTGCCTTTTAACCTGATTGTGGATACTCAATATGTTTACCGCCTTGTTTTTACTTTAGCTCAAGCTTATTTGTCTCCATCGATGGATAGGGATCTTTTTGCTTTATTCCAACAGCTTCAAGGTTTTCTTTCCAACCGTACGGTCCCATTCTTCATTGCCCACATACGCTCTCACACAAGGATCCCAGGTTATTTGACGGAGGGCAATGCACGAGCAGATTCTGCTCTCCGGGACTCTGCTGAGGTTTTTTCTCTCTTTGACAACCCCATTGACAGTCATGCAATGTTTCATCAATCTGCTAAGGTTTTGCATAAACGATTTTCCATTCCTATGTCACAGGCTAGAGACATTGTGTCATCCTGTGCTTCCTGTACAAAGTCTCCTATATTCCTGCCATTTGATGCTGTTAATCCTCGAGGAACAGAAGCCAATCAGCTATGGCAGATGGATGTCACGCAAGTACCTGCTTTGGCTCCGCTTTCTAAGTTACATGTGACTGTTGATACCTTCTCTGGATTTATATGGGCTACACCCTTACGGGGGGAAACATCCAGACATGTTATACAACATTGCATTCGTTCGTTTGCGGTAATGGGTAAACCTAAAAGCCTTAAGACAGACAATGGGCCATCATATGTTTCTTCTGCCTTTCAGGACTTTTGCCGTCAGTGGGACATTAAGCTATCCCATGGAATACCCTATAACTCGACTGGACAGGCGATTGTTGAAAGAGCCCACCTGACATTCAAAAATTTGTTACACAAACAAGTGGGAGATAGAGGGGTTCCTGTGGCTGAAATACCTACAGCTGTTGCTAAAGTACTGTATACTCTTAATTTTCTTCTTGCTCCCCATAACAGGTCACACTCTCCAGTCAAATTGCATTTCAGGACCGAGGAGTGTCTTCCTAAGCCATTGGTCATTTATCGGCAGCAACCGGATCCTGAGTGGAAAGGTCCTGTGCCTCTAATCACCTGGGGACGAGGATACGCAGCGGTTTCTACGACCTCAGGACCTGTGTGGATTCCTGCTCGAGTGATCCGCCCATGGAGAGAGAAGAAGGTTACTCAGCTCCAGGACGGTGGTTCACCAGTGGACTAAGTTTGCTGACATTTGTTCTTTTCTTTCTTACTGTGCTTCCAGCTGTAAAAACAATGACTCATGGGGGCAACCCCAACTTTTGGCTTCGTCATGCTAACTATATGTTTGAGGTTCATGGTAAGAATGCAACGTTATACTATGAGCATCCACTGGCAGTGTCTCAAATGGCCTTTCTTCCGGCATTGTTCAACACGCCTGAGTTGGTTATTGGACACTTGCAACATCTTGATAGGTCTACACTCTTCTCTAATCCTCCAGAACAATTTAACAACACCCGTTGGCGAAGCATGACATTCAAGACATACACTAAAGGGCTTTGTTTCTGCTGTCATAGTTCTGGGGTCTGGAATAGTAAATGGAAGCACTGGACTCAAGCAAAAAGGGTTTTGCGGAATGTAGGCAATTATACAGGATGTGACGATTATTTTTGGTTATGGGGTAGTTATAACAGTTCTTATAAGCTTAATTATACCTTGTTTAACACTACTATTGAAGATATATATGATGTGTTTCCTATGTTTACTCCTGATTATTCTGCTATAGATAGTGGTTCAATTTGCAATGGATGGCAAATCAAGGATCCCAACATGTCGTTCTTTTTTAATGGAGTTGCCACGAATTTCCATCCGGGACAATATCAATGTGCAGCATTGGGTTATTTTACCTTACCCGTACAAGTGCAAATGCCGCTTCAGGCAGATGCACGGCGCCGGAGAGCTGCTGCCGGCCCGATGGGTTCTGGTTGCAAGGATGAAGTGATAATCGATGTTCACCTTTCTGATGGTAGCTCCTGGGGGAGAGCTATAGGGGGTGTTATCACTGGAGCACTCACATTGGGATCATACCCAGGTGTCATTTCCCAGGAGAATAGAAGGTCCATTTTGGGACTCACCTGTAGGCTGGAGAAATCAATCAATACCACAGGGAGGGTCATACGGGATCTTCAAATGGAAATCACTGAGCTTCATCAAGACCAAATGCAGGACAGACTGGCCATAGATTACCTGTTAGCAAAATCCGGAGGATTTTGTAAACTGGTCGGGAACCAGGGATGTCGGGTAAAATTCCAGGATCTGAATAATACTATTGAGAAAGAACTTCAGAATTTACAGGAGAGCATTACTAACAATGTACGCACTGATGTTAATCTCTTTGATTGGATGACTTCTTGGTTGCCTGATTTATCTGTCCTTAGACAAGTTTTCTTTTATGGGTTCATTATTATTATTTGCCTTATATCTTTGTGTTTTTGCATTAATTGTATTCCTAATCTTATTTCTATGTGTAACACATGTCCACTGCGTAGAAGGGAGACATCGGGTTTTGCACGACGGCAATTGTACTCCATGAGGTATCATCCTCCGGAACAAGGTACCAGGAGTCAGGAGGGGTATGATGTCCAGGAGGACAGTGATGATGTATATGGAGGAGTAGTTAGGGAGTATGATGACATGCAGGGGTATGATTAGCCGTCCCTCTCTCAAATTTAAATGAAAAAGGAGGACATGTGGGAAGGCATCTGGTTTCTGTCTCTTGTCGCCTTCACATTTTGTAAACAAAGGCCTCTTTGTCTGCATGAGAGACAACGCTGGATTTTGGGCATGCGTAGAATAGTGAGAAGCTCCTTATTTCTCCTTATTTGGTTCTGGCATTCTGATTGGCTGTATGTGCCTTAAGTTTTGTTTCTGATATACTCTGTTTGAATAAAGAGACGCCATTAGTATTCCTTTGTTCAGCCAAAACTGCAGTCATGTGTATACTTTGTCTCTATCTCTGTTTCCTCCTTACTCTCTGCCTAATGAAGCTGGACTTCAGCAGACTTTTTTAACTCTTCCTGTGTTTGCTTGGGGCTATAAACTGCTCCGTTAAATGAGGCTGATTATCTTTACATGGATCGGATTCCTACAAGTGGTGCCCCGTCGCGAGGCGTTTGAATGAAATTCAAAGGAATGTTTTGAAGCAGCAATCAGCGATTAGCACCTAATTATCACCTCATTGCGACCAGGGCAAGGTCTTCATTCACCTACGACCAGACAGGTCCGACCAGAGGAAAGGTCAAATCAAGCGCTTGAAATTCATCCAAAGTCTACTTTGGGTCCCAAAAGGGTGAGTGAAAAACAATAATTATGGGGTGCGTACTAGCTTCGCCTGAGCAGGAGTTTTGTAAAGATATCTCATATCTTCTGCATAAAAATGGGAAACGGGCTGATAAGAAGGAAGTACAACAGCTTGTCCAAGTTATAGGAAAACTCTGTCCTTGGCTTAAATATGATTGTTTGGACTTAAAAGATTGGGAAAAAATTGGGAATGAATTGCAAAAGCATGAAGGGATTTCTGTTCCAGTGCAATTTATGTGGAGTGAAGTCAGAAACTGTCTTCAAAGACTTACTCCAAGAAATATGTTATTGTCCCAGAGGCTTGATGGTCCCCTTCCACAGCTTTTGCCCCCAGCCAAGGGAGGGACTCTGGCAACGGCCCCTCCATCATATGAGAAACAACAGCATGAGACCCCTGATGGAGATGGGGGTGGAAAAGGAGATGGGACATTATATCCTGCCTTGCAGCAATCAAGCACTTTTAGCCCTACAAAAGACCTGTTCTCTGCTGCTTTAACTGCAGCTGTGCTGGATGGGGAATCTACTGAGATATACCCAGTAATCAGGGGGGCTCCGGCTGTTGGCAATGAACCGGCAATCCCAGATAGATCTGAAACCCTCCATTACAAATATCTGAAGGTACTGAAAGTCAGCATACGTGACTATGGGGCTAATGCACCTTTTACAAAAGCTCTGTTGGAAGCCATTGCTTCTCAAAAATTGCTACCAGTTGATTGGAAACAGATGATCAAAGCACTCCTGCCCCCTGCAGAAGCCCTGCTCTGCTTGCAAGAGTGGAGGGATGTGGCTTGGGAGGTACAGCACACACGCCCTGCACTCACGATGGATATGTTATGTGGGGAGGGAAATTTTGCCAACCCCAAACAGCAGTTGGCACTCATTGATGCTCAGTTGGGAGATATTGCACAGATAGTTATGCGTGCCTGGAGTAAGATTCCTTCCAAAGGGGATAGCTCAGTTGCTGGGTTTGCAGCAATAAGGCAGGGGCCTAAAGAGAATTACACTGAGTTCATTAACAGACTCATCACTGCCCTCAGCCGCCAGGTGGAAAATGTCCCGGCACGGGAAATGCTCATGAAACAACTGGCTTTTGAAAATGCCAATGAGGATTGTAAGGGTGCTCTGACAGCTGTTTATGCTCAGCCAGGCACATCGATAGCAGACATGATGAAAGTTTGTCAAAATGTGGGGACTCACAGTTACAAGGCTCAACTTCTGGCAGCTGCAGTTCAGTTGCCCACAACTCAGGCTCAAAACAAACGTTGTTTTGGTTGTGGAAAAGAAGGGCATTTTAAAGCACAATGTCGCTCCTCTCAAAAGCCGGCAGCACGCCCTTCAAGGAAATGTCCCATTTGCCAGAAGGGGTACCATTGGGCCAATCAGTGCCGCTCAAATCCTAATGCCAACCCCTCAGCTGCTCAGCACAAAGACTCTGACTTTTCTCCACATCAGCAGGGAAATGGGAGTGCGGGCCAGGCTCGGGCCCAGGCAAAATAATAGGGCTACCAGAGGTCAGGGAGGAAGCAATAGTGGAGGTTTTGGAAGAGATGGAAGAAGATATGGAACTTGCCCAAGAAATGATTTCACGATATAGAAAAAACCATCCTCTAAAAGAAGGGCTTTTATTGAGGTTATCCAAGGACTGTACCTTTACTATGCCAGGGTGTGTGGAGGCTCTTCCCACACTGGTTGATGATGTTATTCCCCAGGGCATGGTGGGCATTGTTCTTCCTTGCCCAGACGCCTTACCCACTTCTGTACACATTGCAGCAGGGTCAGTTACATTGGGTCACCAAGAAATTGTCATCCCTGCATCAGCCACGCAGCATCTCACCCTGCCTAAGGGACAACCTGTAGGACGCCTTCATCTGCTCCCACTAGGGACCACTGCAACTCCATCCCAGGAGGCGACTGTAACAGCAGCTATGGCGGTGATACAAATCACCGAGGATAGACCGACCCGCTCGCTGATTATGGGTGGACGTTCAGTGTCTGGACTAATCGATACGGGAGCCGATATTTCAGTGGTGGCAAAAAAAGATTGGCCAACTGGATGGGCCGTCCGCCCCTGTAGGGAAGTTTTTGGGGTGGGCGGGTACGAGCCAGCACAGCAGAGTGTTCATCCAATCGTCTTTGAGACCTCAGGGGGAACAAAAGTTTCTCTTCACCCCCTGATTATGGATATTCCTATTACTCTGTGGGGCCGGGATCTCATGGCTAAAACAGGTTGTACCTTGCAGACAAATTTTTGATACGGGCATCCCCTGCAGCGCCGTTGCATGCACTTCCACTACAATGGAAAAACACCCCGCCAGTGTGGACGGATCAATGGCCGCTCTCAAGAGAAAAGCTCCAGGCGGCGGAGGCCCTTGTACAGGAGCAATTAAATCTGGGACATATTCAAACAACCACTAGTCCTTGGAACTCTCCAATTTTTGTGGTGAAAAAGAAGTCTGGAAAATGGAGATTGTTGCATGATTTGAGAAAAGTTAATGAGCACATCTTGCCAATGGGACCTCTACAATCTGGACTCCCTAATCCGAACATGGTTCCTGAAGATCATCAACTCATGGTCATAGATTTGAAGGACTGTTTTTATACAATCTTGCTAGCGCCACAAGACAGAGAAAAATTTGCATTTACATTGCCAGTATACAATAATGAACACCCTACTCAACGGTTTGAATGGTGTGTCTTGCCTATGGGTATGGCCAACTCGCCGACTCTATGCCAACATTTTGTGAACATGGCTTTGGAACCTTTCAGGCAACGTCATCCAGAGGTTAAAGTATATCATTACACAGATGACATTTTATTGCATGGTCCACAAGTCACGGAGAAACACCTGCAGGACCTAGCAGACATTTTGCAACAAGCGGGCTTGATCATAGCTCCTGAAAAAGTGCAGCGGATGTATCCATTCCAATATCTGGGACATAGGCTCTCAGCTACCGCTTCAACTCCGCTATTGCCAACAATAGTTATTCCAGAGCAGTTCACTCTTGTACAATTGCAACAATTGCTAGGGAACATAAATTGGGCTCGTCCCTTCTTGGCCCTGAGCACTGAGGAACTGTCACCACTCTTTGCTGCTCTTTCTGGACACACTTCTCCAGCGGACATCATTCCCTACACAACGGAGATGCGTACAGCTCTTCAACGCCTCAACGAAAAGCTGCATACCATCGCTGTGGATCGGGTGCCCTCAGGCACCATTGCGCTGGCATGCGCTCTTCTTCCCACACCGAGGCTGCCCACTGCTGTTTTGTTCGCGCCTGTCAACGCTCAGAAGGTGGCCATCGTGGAATGGCTACACTTGGCGCACACTCCCTCGAAAAACTGTTATCGCCTGCCTGATGCGATTGCTGATCTTTTCCTTAAATGCCGTACTAGGGCAAAGCATTTGACTGGCTATGACGTTGACTTTGTTTGTTTTCCTTTTTCGCAGGATCAGCTAACCGCCTTGCTACAGCATTCTGAGGCATTTCAGGTGGCCATGACGGAGTTTGTGGGACAAGTTAAATTTAACCCCCCCAAGGATAAGCGGTTTACCTTGCTGAATCTCACTTCTTACTCCCTGTCATCCCCGCTTTGCATGCAATCTATCTTGCATGCCGTTACTCTTTTCTCGGATGGCTCCCCCTCCCATGGAGTACTTACATGGCAGGGTCCTACTGGGGAATGGGAGGTTGTTTTTACAGGACCTCAAGCATCGGCCCAGCGGTCGGAACTGGCAGCGGTCATACTTGCTTTCTCTACGTTTTCTGATGTGCCTTTTAACCTGATTGTGGATACTCAATATGTTTACCGCCTTGTTTTTACTTTAGCTCAAGCTTATTTGTCTCCATCGATGGATAGGGATCTTTTTGCTTTATTCCAACAGCTTCAAGGTTTTCTTTCCAACCGTACGGTCCCATTCTTCATTGCCCACATACGCTCTCACACAAGGATCCCAGGTTATTTGACGGAGGGCAATGCACGAGCAGATTCTGCTCTCCGGGACTCTGCTGAGGTTTTTTCTCTCTTTGACAACCCCATTGACAGTCATGCAATGTTTCATCAATCTGCTAAGGTTTTGCATAAACGATTTTCCATTCCTATGTCACAGGCTAGAGACATTGTGTCATCCTGTGCTTCCTGTACGAAGTCTCCTATATTCCTGCCATTTGATGCTGTTAATCCTCGAGGAACAGAAGCCAATCAGCTATGGCAGATGGATGTCACGCAAGTACCTGCTTTGGCTCCGCTTTCTAAGTTACATGTGACTGTTGATACCTTCTCTGGATTTATATGGGCTACACCCTTACGGGGAGAAACATCCAGACATGTTATACAACATTGCATTCGTTCGTTTGCGGTAATGGGTAAACCTAAAAGCCTTAAGACAGACAATGGGCCATCATATGTTTCTTCTGCCTTTCAGGACTTTTGCCGTCAGTGGGACATTAAGCTATCCCATGGAATACCCTATAACTCGACTGGACAGGCGATTGTTGAAAGAGCCCACCTGACATTCAAAAATTTGTTACACAAACAAGTGGGAGATAGAGGGGTTCCTGTGGCTGAAATACCTACAGCTGTTGCTAAAGTACTGTATACTCTTAATTTTCTTCTTGCTCCCCATAACAGGTCACACTCTCCAGTCAAATTGCATTTCAGGACCGAGGAGTGTCTTCCTAAGCCATTGGTCATTTATCAGCAGCAACCGGATCCTGAGTGGAAAGGTCCTGTGCCTCTAATCACCTGGGGACGAGGATACGCAGCGGTTTCTACGACCTCAGGACCTGTGTGGATTCCTGCTCGAGTGATCCGCCCATGGAGAGAGAAGAAGGTTACTCAGCTCCAGGACGGTGGTTCACCAGTGGACTAAGTTTGCTGACATTTGTTCTTTTCTTTCTTACTGTGCTTCCAGCTGTAAAAACAATGACTCATGGGGGCAACCCCAACTTTTGGCTTCGTCATGCTAACTATATGTTTGAGGTTCATGGTAAGAATGCAACGTTATACTATGAGCATCCACTGGCAGTGTCTCAAATGGCCTTTCTTCCGGCATTGTTCAACACGCCTGAGTTGGTTATTGGACACTTGCAACATCTTGATAGGTCTACACTCTTCTCTAATCCTCCAGAACAATTTAACAACACCCGTTGGCGAAGCATGACATTCAAGACATACACTAAAGGGCTTTGTTTCTGCTGTCATAGTTCTGGGGTCTGGAATAGTAAATGGAAGCACTGGACTCAAGCAAAAAGGGTTTTGCGGAATGTAGGCAATTATACAGGATGTGACGATTATTTTTGGTTATGGGGTAGTTATAACAGTTCTTATAAGCTTAATTATACCTTGTTTAACACTACTATTGAAGATATATATGATGTGTTTCCTATGTTTACTCCTGATTATTCTGCTATAGATAGTGGTTCAATTTGCAATGGATGGCAAATCAAGGATCCCAACATGTCGTTCTTTTTTAATGGAGTTGCCACGAATTTCCATCCGGGACAATATCAATGTGCAGCATTGGGTTATTTTACCTTACCCGTACAAGTGCAAATGCCGCTTCAGGCAGATGCACGGCGCCGGAGAGCTGCTGCCGGCCCGATGGGTTCTGGTTGCAAGGATGAAGTGATAATCGATGTTCACCTTTCTGATGGTAGCTCCTGGGGGAGAGTTATAGGGGGTGTTATCACTGGAGCACTCACATTGGGATCATACCCAGGTGTCATTTCCCAGGAGAATAGAAGGTCCATTTTGGGACTCACCTGTAGGCTGGAGAAATCAATCAATACCACAGGGAGGGTCATACGGGATCTTCAAATGGAAATCACTGAGCTTCATCAAGACCAAATGCAGGACAGACTGGCCATAGATTACCTGTTAGCAAAATCCGGAGGATTTTGTAAACTGGTCGGGAACCAGGGATGTCGGGTAAAATTCCAGGATCTGAATAATACTATTGAGAAAGAACTTCAGAATTTACAGGAGAGCATTACTAACAATGTACGCACTGATGTTAATCTCTTTGATTGGATGACTTCTTGGTTGCCTGATTTATCTGTCCTTAGACAAGTTTTCTTTTATGGGTTCATTATTATTATTTGCCTTATATCTTTGTGTTTTTGCATTAATTGTATTCCTAATCTTATTTCTATGTGTAACACATGTCCACTGCGTAGAAGGGAGACATCGGGTTTTGCACGACGGCAATTGTACTCCATGAGGTATCATCCTCCGGAACAAGGTACCAGGAGTCAGGAGGGGTATGATGTCCAGGAGGACAGTGATGATGTATATGGAGGAGTAGTTAGGGAGTATGATGACATGCAGGGGTATGATTAGCCGTCCCTCTCTCAAATTTAAATGAAAAAGGAGGACATGTGGGAAGGCATCTGGTTTCTGTCTCTTGTCGCCTTCACATTTTGTAAACAAAGGCCTCTTTGTCTGCATGAGAGACAACGCTGGATTTTGGGCATGCGTAGAATAGTGAGAAGCTCCTTATTTCTCCTTATTTGGTTCTGGCATTCTGATTGGCTGTATGTGCCTTAAGTTTTGTTTCTGATATACTCTGTTTGAATAAAGAGACGCCATTAGTATTCCTTTGTTCAGCCAAAACTGCAGTCATGTGTATACTTTGTCTCTATCTCTGTTTCCTCCTTACTCTCTGCCTAATGAAGCTGGACATCAGCAGACTTTTTTAACTCTTCCTGTGTTTGCTTGGGGCTATAAACTGCTCCGTTAAATGAGGCTGATTATCTTTACATGGATCGGATTCCTACAAGTGGTGCCCCGTCGCGAGGCATTTGAATGAAATTCAAAGGAATGTTTTGAAGCAGCAATCAGCGATTAGCACCTAATTATCACCTCATTGCGTCCAGGGCAAGGTCTTCATTCACCTACGACCAGACAGGTCCGACCAGAGGAAAGGTCAAATCAAGCGCTTGAAATTCATCCAAAGTCT
The DNA here is from genome assembly GCA_035047305.1 of Bradypodion pumilum. NCBI lineage: Eukaryota > Metazoa > Chordata > Lepidosauria > Squamata > Chamaeleonidae > Bradypodion > Bradypodion pumilum. The sequence continues at coordinate 408,164,320 of JAWDJD010000002.1, forward strand.
ACTTTGGGTCCCAAAAGGGTGAGTGAAAAACAATAATTATGGGGTGCGTACTAGCTTCGCCTGAGCAGGAGTTTTGTAAAGATATCTCATATCTTCTGCATAAAAATGGGAAACGGGCTGATAAGAAGGAAGTACAACAGCTTGTCCAAGTTATAGGAAAACTCTGTCCTTGGCTTAAATATGATTGTTTGGACTTAAAAGATTGGGAAAAAATTGGGAATGAATTGCAAAAGCATGAAGGGATTTCTGTTCCAGTGCAATTTATGTGGAGTGAAGTCAGAAACTGTCTTCAAAGACTTACTCCAAGAAATATGTTATTGTCCCAGAGGCTTGATGGTCCCCTTCCACAGCTTTTGCCCCCAGCCAAGGGAGGGACTCTGGCAACGGCCCCTCCATCATATGAGAAACAACAGCATGAGACCCCTGATGGAGATGGGGGTGGAAAAGGAGATGGGACATTATATCCTGCCTTGCAGCAATCAAGCACTTTTAGCCCTACAAAAGACCTGTTCTCTGCTGCTTTAACTGCAGCTGTGCTGGATGGGGAATCTACTGAGATATACCCAGTAATCAGGGGGGCTCCGGCTGTTGGCAATGAACCGGCAATCCCAGATAGATCTGAAACCCTCCATTACAAATATCTGAAGGTACTGAAAGTCAGCATACGTGACTATGGGGCTAATGCACCTTTTACAAAAGCTCTGTTGGAAGCCATTGCTTCTCAAAAATTGCTACCAGTTGATTGGAAACAGATGATCAAAGCACTCCTGCCCCCTGCAGAAGCCCTGCTCTGCTTGCAAGAGTGGAGGGATGTGGCTTGGGAGGTACAGCACACACGCCCTGCACTCACGATGGATATGTTATGTGGGGAGGGAAATTTTGCCAACCCCAAACAGCAGTTGGCACTCATTGATGCTCAGTTGGGAGATATTGCACAGATAGTTATGCGTGCCTGGAGTAAGATTCCTTCCAAAGGGGATAGCTCAGTTGCTGGGTTTGCAGCAATAAGGCAGGGGCCTAAAGAGAATTACACTGAGTTCATTAACAGACTCATCACTGCCCTCAGCCGCCAGGTGGAAAATGTCCCGGCACGGGAAATGCTCATGAAACAACTGGCTTTTGAAAATGCCAATGAGGATTGTAAGGGTGCTCTGACAGCTGTTTATGCTCAGCCAGGCACATCGATAGCAGACATGATGAAAGTTTGTCAAAATGTGGGGACTCACAGTTACAAGGCTCAACTTCTGGCAGCTGCAGTTCAGTTGCCCACAACTCAGGCTCAAAACAAACGTTGTTTTGGTTGTGGAAAAGAAGGGCATTTTAAAGCACAATGTCGCTCCTCTCAAAAGCCGGCAGCACGCCCTTCAAGGAAATGTCCCATTTGCCAGAAGGGGTACCATTGGGCCAATCAGTGCCGCTCAAATCCTAATGCCAACCCCTCAGCTGCTCAGCACAAAGACTCTGACTTTTCTCCACATCAGCAGGGAAATGGGAGTGCGGGCCAGGCTCGGGCCCAGGCAAAATAATAGGGCTACCAGAGGTCAGGGAGGAAGCAATAGTGGAGGTTTTGGAAGAGATGGAAGAAGATATGGAACTTGCCCAAGAAATGATTTCACGATATAGAAAAAACCATCCTCTAAAAGAAGGGCTTTTATTGAGGTTATCCAAGGACTGTACCTTTACTATGCCAGGGTGTGTGGAGGCTCTTCCCACACTGGTTGATGATGTTATTCCCCAGGGCATGGTGGGCATTGTTCTTCCTTGCCCAGACGCCTTACCCACTTCTGTACACATTGCAGCAGGGTCAGTTACATTGGGTCACCAAGAAATTGTCATCCCTGCATCAGCCACGCAGCATCTCACCCTGCCTAAGGGACAACCTGTAGGACGCCTTCATCTGCTCCCACTAGGGACCACTGCAACTCCATCCCAGGAGGCGACTGTAACAGCAGCTATGGCGGTGATACAAATCACCGAGGATAGACCGACCCGCTCGCTGATTATGGGTGGACGTTCAGTGTCTGGACTAATCGATACGGGAGCCGATATTTCAGTGGTGGCAAAAAAAGATTGGCCAACTGGATGGGCCGTCCGCCCCTGTAGGGAAGTTTTTGGGGTGGGCGGGTACGAGCCAGCACAGCAGAGTGTTCATCCAATCGTCTTTGAGACCTCAGGGGGAACAAAAGTTTCTCTTCACCCCCTGATTATGGATATTCCTATTACTCTGTGGGGCCGGGATCTCATGGCTAAAACAGGTTGTACCTTGCAGACAAATTTTTGATACGGGCATCCCCTGCAGCGCCGTTGCATGCACTTCCACTACAATGGAAAAACACCCCGCCAGTGTGGACGGATCAATGGCCGCTCTCAAGAGAAAAGCTCCAGGCGGCGGAGGCCCTTGTACAGGAGCAATTAAATCTGGGACATATTCAAACAACCACTAGTCCTTGGAACTCTCCAATTTTTGTGGTGAAAAAGAAGTCTGGAAAATGGAGATTGTTGCATGATTTGAGAAAAGTTAATGAGCACATCTTGCCAATGGGACCTCTACAATCTGGACTCCCTAATCTGAACATGGTTCCTGAAGATCATCAACTCATGGTCATAGATTTGAAGGACTGTTTTTATACAATCTTGCTAGCGCCACAAGACAGAGAAAAATTTGCATTTACATTGCCAGTATACAATAATGAACATCCTACTCAACGGTTTGAATGGTGTGTCTTGCCTATGGGTATGGCCAACTCGCCGACTCTATGCCAACATTTTGTGAACATGGCTTTGGAACCTTTCAGGCAACGTCATCCAGAGGTTAAAGTATATCATTACACAGATGACATTTTATTGCATGGTCCACAAGTCACGGAGAAACACCTGCAGGACCTAGCAGACATTTTGCAACAAGCGGGCTTGATCATAGCTCCTGAAAAAGTGCAGCGGATGTATCCATTCCAATATCTGGGACATAGGCTCTCAGCTACCGCTTCAACTCCGCTATTGCCAACAATAGTTATTCCAGAGCAGTTCACTCTTGTACAATTGCAACAATTGCTAGGGAACATAAATTGGGCTCGTCCCTTCTTGGCCCTGAGCACTGAGGAACTGTCACCACTCTTTGCTGCTCTTTCTGGACACACTTCTCCAGCGGACATCATTCCCTACACAACGGAGATGCGTACAGCTCTTCAACGCCTCAACGAAAAGCTGCATACCATCGCTGTGGATCGGGTGCCCTCAGGCACCATTGCGCTGGCATGCGCTCTTCTTCCCACACCGAGGCTGCCCACTGCTGTTTTGTTCGCGCCTGTCAACGCTCAGAAGGTGGCCATCGTGGAATGGCTACACTTGGCGCACACTCCCTCGAAAAACTGTTATCGCCTGCCTGATGCGATTGCTGATCTTTTCCTTAAATGCCGTACTAGGGCAAAGCATTTGACTGGCTATGACGTTGACTTTGTTTGTTTTCCTTTTTCGCAGGATCAGCTAACCGCCTTGCTACAGCATTCTGAGGCATTTCAGGTGGCCATGACGGAGTTTGTGGGACAAGTTAAATTTAACCCCCCCAAGGATAAGCGGTTTACCTTGCTGAATCTCACTTCTTACTCCCTGTCATCCCCGCTTTGCATGCAATCTATCTTGCATGCCGTTACTCTTTTCTCGGATGGCTCCCCCTCCCATGGAGTACTTACATGGCAGGGTCCTACTGGGGAATGGGAGGTTGTTTTTACAGGACCTCAAGCATCGGCCCAGCGGTCGGAACTGGCAGCGGTCATACTTGCTTTCTCTACGTTTTCTGATGTGCCTTTTAACCTGATTGTGGATACTCAATATGTTTACCGCCTTGTTTTTACTTTAGCTCAAGCTTATTTGTCTCCATCGATGGATAGGGATCTTTTTGCTTTATTCCAACAGCTTCAAGGTTTTCTTTCCAACCGTACGGTCCCATTCTTCATTGCCCACATACGCTCTCACACAAGGATCCCAGGTTATTTGACGGAGGGCAATGCACGAGCAGATTCTGCTCTCCGGGACTCTGCTGAGGTTTTTTCTCTCTTTGACAACCCCATTGACAGTCATGCAATGTTTCATCAATCTGCTAAGGTTTTGCATAAACGATTTTCCATTCCTATGTCACAGGCTAGAGACATTGTGTCATCCTGTGCTTCCTGTACGAAGTCTCCTATATTCCTGCCATTTGATGCTGTTAATCCTCGAGGAACAGAAGCCAATCAGCTATGGCAGATGGATGTCACGCAAGTACCTGCTTTGGCTCCGCTTTCTAAGTTACATGTGACTGTTGATACCTTCTCTGGATTTATATGGGCTACACCCTTACGGGGGGAAACATCCAGACATGTTATACAACATTGCATTCGTTCGTTTGCGGTAATGGGTAAACCTAAAAGCCTTAAGACAGACAATGGGCCATCATATGTTTCTTCTGCCTTTCAGGACTTTTGCCGTCAGTGGGACATTAAGCTATCCCATGGAATACCCTATAACTCGACTGGACAGGCGATTGTTGAAAGAGCCCACCTGACATTCAAAAATTTGTTACACAAACAAGTGGGAGATAGAGGGGTTCCTGTGGCTGAAATACCTACAGCTGTTGCTAAAGTACTGTATACTCTTAATTTTCTTCTTGCTCCCCATAACAGGTCACACTCTCCAGTCAAATTGCATTTCAGGACTGAGGAGTGTCTTCCTAAGCCATTGGTCATTTATCGGCAGCAACCGGATCCTGAGTGGAAAGGTCCTGTGCCTCTAATCACCTGGGGACGAGGATACGCAGCGGTTTCTACGACCTCAGGACCTGTGTGGATTCCTGCTCGAGTGATCCGCCCATGGAGAGAGAAGAAGGTTACTCAGCTCCAGGACGGTGGTTCACCAGTGGACTAAGTTTGCTGACATTTGTTCTTTTCTTTCTTACTGTGCTTCCAGCTGTAAAAACAATGACTCATGGGGGCAACCCCAACTTTTGGCTTCGTCATGCTAACTATATGTTTGAGGTTCATGGTAAGAATGCAACGTTATACTATGAGCATCCACTGGCAGTGTCTCAAATGGCCTTTCTTCCGGCATTGTTCAACACGCCTGAGTTGGTTATTGGACACTTGCAACATCTTGATAGGTCTACACTCTTCTCTAATCCTCCAGAACAATTTAACAACACCCGTTGGCGAAGCATGACATTCAAGACATACACTAAAGGGCTTTGTTTCTGCTGTCATAGTTCTGGGGTCTGGAATAGTAAATGGAAGCACTGGACTCAAGCAAAAAGGGTTTTGCGGAATGTAGGCAATTATACAGGATGTGACGATTATTTTTGGTTATGGGGTAGTTATAACAGTTCTTATAAGCTTAATTATACCTTGTTTAACACTACTATTGAAGATATATATGATGTGTTTCCTATGTTTACTCCTGATTATTCTGCTATAGATAGTGGTTCAATTTGCAATGGATGGCAAATCAAGGATCCCAACATGTCGTTCTTTTTTAATGGAGTTGCCACGAATTTCCATCCGGGACAATATCAATGTGCAGCATTGGGTTATTTTACCTTACCCGTACAAGTGCAAATGCCGCTTCAGGCAGATGCATGGCGCCGGAGAGCTGCTGCCGGCCCGATGGGTTCTGGTTGCAAGGATGAAGTGATAATCGATGTTCACCTTTCTGATGGTAGCTCCTGGGGGAGAGCTATAGGGGGTGTTATCACTGGAGCACTCACATTGGGATCATACCCAGGTGTCATTTCCCAGGAGAATAGAAGGTCCATTTTGGGACTCACCTGTAGGCTGGAGAAATCAATCAATACCACAGGGAGGGTCATACGGGATCTTCAAATGGAAATCACTGAGCTTCATCAAGACCAAATGCAGGACAGACTGGCCATAGATTACCTGTTAGCAAAATCCGGAGGATTTTGTAAACTGGTCGGGAACCAGGGATGTCGGGTAAAATTCCAGGATCTGAATAATACTATTGAGAAAGAACTTCAGAATTTACAGGAGAGCATTACTAACAATGTACGCACTGATGTTAATCTCTTTGATTGGATGACTTCTTGGTTGCCTGATTTATCTGTCCTTAGACAAGTTTTCTTTTATGGGTTCATTATTATTATTTGCCTTATATCTTTGTGTTTTTGCATTAATTGTATTCCTAATCTTATTTCTATGTGTAACACATGTCCACTGCGTAGAAGGGAGACATCGGGTTTTGCACGACGGCAATTGTACTCCATGAGGTATCATCCTCCGGAACAAGGTACCAGGAGTCAGGAGGGGTATGATGTCCAGGAGGACAGTGATGATGTATATGGAGGAGTAGTTAGGGAGTATGATGACATGCAGGGGTATGATTAGCCGTCCCTCTCTCAAATTTAAATGAAAAAGGAGGACATGTGGGAAGGCATCTGGTTTCTGTCTCTTGTCGCCTTCACATTTTGTAAACAAAGGCCTCTTTGTCTGCATGAGAGACAACGCTGGATTTTGGGCATGCGTAGAATAGTGAGAAGCTCCTTATTTCTCCTTATTTGGTTCTGGCATTCTGATTGGCTGTATGTGCCTTAAGTTTTGTTTCTGATATACTCTGTTTGAATAAAGAGACGCCATTAGTATTCCTTTGTTCAGCCAAAACTGCAGTCATGTGTATACTTTGTCTCTATCTCTGTTTCCTCCTTACTCTCTGCCTAATGAAGCTGGACTTCAGCAGACTTTTTTAACTCTTCCTGTGTTTGCTTGGGGCTATAAACTGCTCCGTTAAATGAGGCTGATTATCTTTACATGGATCGGATTCCTACAAGTGGTGCCCCGTCGCGAGGCGTTTGAATGAAATTCAAAGGAATGTTTTGAAGCAGCAATCAGCGATTAGCACCTAATTATCACCTCATTGCGACCAGGGCAAGGTCTTCATTCACCTACGACCAGACAGGTCCGACCAGAGGAAAGGTCAAATCAAGCGCTTGAAATTCATCCAAAGTCTACTTTGGGTCCCAAAAGGGTGAGTGAAAAACAATAATTATGGGGTGCGTACTAGCTTCGCCTGAGCAGGAGTTTTGTAAAGATATCTCATATCTTCTGCATAAAAATGGGAAACGGGCTGATAAGAAGGAAGTACAACAGCTTGTCCAAGTTATAGGAAAACTCTGTCCTTGGCTTAAATATGATTGTTTGGACTTAAAAGATTGGGAAAAAATTGGGAATGAATTGCAAAAGCATGAAGGGATTTCTGTTCCAGTGCAATTTATGTGGAGTGAAGTCAGAAACTGTCTTCAAAGACTTACTCCAAGAAATATGTTATTGTCCCAGAGGCTTGATGGTCCCCTTCCACAGCTTTTGCCCCCAGCCAAGGGAGGGACTCTGGCAACGGCCCCTCCATCATATGAGAAACAACAGCATGAGACCCCTGATGGAGATGGGGGTGGAAAAGGAGATGGGACATTATATCCTGCCTTGCAGCAATCAAGCACTTTTAGCCCTACAAAAGACCTGTTCTCTGCTGCTTTAACTGCAGCTGTGCTGGATGGGGAATCTACTGAGATATACCCAGTAATCAGGGGGGCTCCGGCTGTTGGCAATGAACCGGCAATCCCAGATAGATCTGAAACCCTCCATTACAAATATCTGAAGGTACTGAAAGTCAGCATACGTGACTATGGGGCTAATGCACCTTTTACAAAAGCTCTGTTGGAAGCCATTGCTTCTCAAAAATTGCTACCAGTTGATTGGAAACAGATGATCAAAGCACTCCTGCCCCCTGCAGAAGCCCTGCTCTGCTTGCAAGAGTGGAGGGATGTGGCTTGGGAGGTACAGCACACACGCCCTGCACTCACGATGGATATGTTATGTGGGGAGGGAAATTTTGCCAACCCCAAACAGCAGTTGGCACTCATTGATGCTCAGTTGGGAGATATTGCACAGATAGTTATGCGTGCCTGGAGTAAGATTCCTTCCAAAGGGGATAGCTCAGTTGCTGGGTTTGCAGCAATAAGGCAGGGGCCTAAAGAGAATTACACTGAGTTCATTAACAGACTCATCACTGCCCTCAGCCGCCAGGTGGAAAATGTCCCGGCACGGGAAATGCTCATGAAACAACTGGCTTTTGAAAATGCCAATGAGGATTGTAAGGGTGCTCTGACAGCTGTTTATGCTCAGCCAGGCACATCGATAGCAGACATGATGAAAGTTTGTCAAAATGTGGGGACTCACAGTTACAAGGCTCAACTTCTGGCAGCTGCAGTTCAGTTGCCCACAACTCAGGCTCAAAACAAACGTTGTTTTGGTTGTGGAAAAGAAGGGCATTTTAAAGCACAATGTCGCTCCTCTCAAAAGCCGGCAGCACGCCCTTCAAGGAAATGTCCCATTTGCCAGAAGGGGTACCATTGGGCCAATCAGTGCCGCTCAAATCCTAATGCCAACCCCTCAGCTGCTCAGCACAAAGACTCTGACTTTTCTCCACATCAGCAGGGAAATGGGAGTGCGGGCCAGGCTCGGGCCCAGGCAAAATAATAGGGCTACCAGAGGTCAGGGAGGAAGCAATAGTGGAGGTTTTGGAAGAGATGGAAGAAGATATGGAACTTGCCCAAGAAATGATTTCACGATATAGAAAAAACCATCCTCTAAAAGAAGGGCTTTTATTGAGGTTATCCAAGGACTGTACCTTTACTATGCCAGGGTGTGTGGAGGCTCTTCCCACACTGGTTGATGATGTTATTCCCCAGGGCATGGTGGGCATTGTTCTTCCTTGCCCAGACGCCTTACCCACTTCTGTACACATTGCAGCAGGGTCAGTTACATTGGGTCACCAAGAAATTGTCATCCCTGCATCAGCCACGCAGCATCTCACCCTGCCTAAGGGACAACCTGTAGGACGCCTTCATCTGCTCCCACTAGGGACCACTGCAACTCCATCCCAGGAGGCGACTGTAACAGCAGCTATGGCGGTGATACAAATCACCGAGGATAGACCGACCCGCTCGCTGATTATGGGTGGACGTTCAGTGTCTGGACTAATCGATACGGGAGCCGATATTTCAGTGGTGGCAAAAAAAGATTGGCCAACTGGATGGGCCGTCCGCCCCTGTAGGGAAGTTTTTGGGGTGGGCGGGTACGAGCCAGCACAGCAGAGTGTTCATCCAATCGTCTTTGAGACCTCAGGGGGAACAAAAGTTTCTCTTCACCCCCTGATTATGGATATTCCTATTACTCTGTGGGGCCGGGATCTCATGGCTAAAACAGGTTGTACCTTGCAGACAAATTTTTGATACGGGCATCCCCTGCAGCGCCGTTGCATGCACTTCCACTACAATGGAAAAACACCCCGCCAGTGTGGACGGATCAATGGCCGCTCTCAAGAGAAAAGCTCCAGGCGGCGGAGGCCCTTGTACAGGAGCAATTAAATCTGGGACATATTCAAACAACCACTAGTCCTTGGAACTCTCCAATTTTTGTGGTGAAAAAGAAGTCTGGAAAATGGAGATTGTTGCATGATTTGAGAAAAGTTAATGAGCACATCTTGCCAATGGGACCTCTACAATCTGGACTCCCTAATCCGAACATGGTTCCTGAAGATCATCAACTCATGGTCATAGATTTGAAGGACTGTTTTTATACAATCTTGCTAGCGCCACAAGACAGAGAAAAATTTGCATTTACATTGCCAGTATACAATAATGAACATCCTACTCAACGGTTTGAATGGTGTGTCTTGCCTATGGGTATGGCCAACTCGCCGACTCTATGCCAACATTTTGTGAACATGGCTTTGGAACCTTTCAGGCAACGTCATCCAGAGGTTAAAGTATATCATTACACAGATGACATTTTATTGCATGGTCCACAAGTCACGGAGAAACACCTGCAGGACCTAGCAGACATTTTGCAACAAGCGGGCTTGATCATAGCTCCTGAAAAAGTGCAGCGGATGTATCCATTCCAATATCTGGGACATAGGCTCTCAGCTACCGCTTCAACTCCGCTATTGCCAACAATAGTTATTCCAGAGCAGTTCACTCTTGTACAATTGCAACAATTGCTAGGGAACATAAATTGGGCTCGTCCCTTCTTGGCCCTGAGCACTGAGGAACTGTCACCACTCTTTGCTGCTCTTTCTGGACACACTTCTCCAGCGGACATCATTCCCTACACAACGGAGATGCGTACAGCTCTTCAACGCCTCAACGAAAAGCTGCATACCATCGCTGTGGATCGGGTGCCCTCAGGCACCATTGCGCTGGCATGCGCTCTTCTTCCCACACCGAGGCTGCCCACTGCTGTTTTGTTCGCGCCTGTCAACGCTCAGAAGGTGGCCATCGTGGAATGGCTACACTTGGCGCACACTCCCTCGAAAAACTGTTATCGCCTGCCTGATGCGATTGCTGATCTTTTCCTTAAATGCCGTACTAGGGCAAAGCATTTGACTGGCTATGACGTTGACTTTGTTTGTTTTCCTTTTTCGCAGGATCAGCTAACCGCCTTGCTACAGCATTCTGAGGCATTTCAGGTGGCCATGACGGAGTTTGTGGGACAAGTTAAATTTAACCCCCCCAAGGATAAGCGGTTTACCTTGCTGAATCTCACTTCTTACTCCCTGTCATCCCCGCTTTGCATGCAATCTATCTTGCATGCCGTTACTCTTTTCTCGGATGGCTCCCCCTCCCATGGAGTACTTACATGGCAGGGTCCTACTGGGGAATGGGAGGTTGTTTTTACAGGACCTCAAGCATCGGCCCAGCGGTCGGAACTGGCAGCGGTCATACTTGCTTTCTCTACGTTTTCTGATGTGCCTTTTAACCTGATTGTGGATACTCAATATGTTTACCGCCTTGTTTTTACTTTAGCTCAAGCTTATTTGTCTCCATCGATGGATAGGGATCTTTTTGCTTTATTCCAACAGCTTCAAGGTTTTCTTTCCAACCGTACGGTCCCATTCTTCATTGCCCACATACGCTCTCACACAAGGATCCCAGGTTATTTGACGGAGGGCAATGCACGAGCAGATTCTGCTCTCCGGGACTCTGCTGAGGTTTTTTCTCTCTTTGACAACCCCATTGACAGTCATGCAATGTTTCATCAATCTGCTAAGGTTTTGCATAAACGATTTTCCATTCCTATGTCACAGGCTAGAGACATTGTGTCATCCTGTGCTTCCTGTACGAAGTCTCCTATATTCCTGCCATTTGATGCTGTTAATCCTCGAGGAACAGAAGCCAATCAGCTATGGCAGATGGATGTCACGCAAGTACCTGCTTTGGCTCCGCTTTCTAAGTTACATGTGACTGTTGATACCTTCTCTGGATTTATATGGGCTACACCCTTACGGGGGGAAACATCCAGACATGTTATACAACATTGCATTCGTTCGTTTGCGGTAATGGGTAAACCTAAAAGCCTTAAGACAGACAATGGGCCATCATATGTTTCTTCTGCCTTTCAGGACTTTTGCCGTCAGTGGGACATTAAGCTATCCCATGGAATACCCTATAACTCGACTGGACAGGCGATTGTTGAAAGAGCCCACCTGACATTCAAAAATTTGTTACACAAACAAGTGGGAGATAGAGGGGTTCCTGTGGCTGAAATACCTACAGCTGTTGCTAAAGTACTGTATACTCTTAATTTTCTTCTTGCTCCCCATAACAGGTCACACTCTCCAGTCAAATTGCATTTCAGGACCGAGGAGTGTCTTCCTAAGCCATTGGTCATTTATCAGCAGCAACCGGATCCTGAGTGGAAAGGTCCTGTGCCTCTAATCACCTGGGGACGAGGATACGCAGCGGTTTCTACGACCTCAGGACCTGTGTGGATTCCTGCTCGAGTGATCCGCCCATGGAGAGAGAAGAAGGTTACTCAGCTCCAGGACGGTGGTTCACCAGTGGACTAAGTTTGCTGACATTTGTTCTTTTCTTTCTTACTGTGCTTCCAGCTGTAAAAACAATGACTCATGGGGGCAACCCCAACTTTTGGCTTCGTCATGCTAACTATATGTTTGAGGTTCATGGTAAGAATGCAACGTTATACTATGAGCATCCACTGGCAGTGTCTCAAATGGCCTTTCTTCCGGCATTGTTCAACACGCCTGAGTTGGTTATTGGACACTTGCAACATCTTGATAGGTCTACACTCTTCTCTAATCCTCCAGAACAATTTAACAACACCCGTTGGCGAAGCATGACATTCAAGACATACACTAAAGGGCTTTGTTTCTGCTGTCATAGTTCTGGGGTCTGGAATAGTAAATGGAAGCACTGGACTCAAGCAAAAAGGGTTTTGCGGAATGTAGGCAATTATACAGGATGTGACGATTATTTTTGGTTATGGGGTAGTTATAACAGTTCTTATAAGCTTAATTATACCTTGTTTAACACTACTATTGAAGATATATATGATGTGTTTCCTATGTTTACTCCTGATTATTCTGCTATAGATAGTGGTTCAATTTGCAATGGATGGCAAATCAAGGATCCCAACATGTCGTTCTTTTTTAATGGAGTTGCCACGAATTTCCATCCGGGACAATATCAATGTGCAGCATTGGGTTATTTTACCTTACCCGTACAAGTGCAAATGCCGCTTCAGGCAGATGCACGGCGCCGGAGAGCTGCTGCCGGCCCGATGGGTTCTGGTTGCAAGGATGAAGTGATAATCGATGTTCACCTTTCTGATGGTAGCTCCTGGGGGAGAGCTATAGGGGGTGTTATCACTGGAGCACTCACATTGGGATCATACCCAGGTGTCATTTCCCAGGAGAATAGAAGGTCCATTTTGGGACTCACCTGTAGGCTGGAGAAATCAATCAATACCACAGGGAGGGTCATACGGGATCTTCAAATGGAAATCACTGAGCTTCATCAAGACCAAATGCAGGACAGACTGGCCATAGATTACCTGTTAGCAAAATCCGGAGGATTTTGTAAACTGGTCGGGAACCAGGGATGTCGGGTAAAATTCCAGGATCTGAATAATACTATTGAGAAAGAACTTCAGAATTTACAGGAGAGCATTACTAACAATGTACGCACTGATGTTAATCTCTTTGATTGGATGACTTCTTGGTTGCCTGATTTATCTGTCCTTAGACAAGTTTTCTTTTATGGGTTCATTATTATTATTTGCCTTATATCTTTGTGTTTTTGCATTAATTGTATTCCTAATCTTATTTCTATGTGTAACACATGTCCACTGCGTAGAAGGGAGACATCGGGTTTTGCACGACGGCAATTGTACTCCATGAGGTATCATCCTCCGGAACAAGGTACCAGGAGTCAGGAGGGGTATGATGTCCAGGAGGACAGTGATGATGTATATGGAGGAGTAGTTAGGGAGTATGATGACATGCAGGGGTATGATTAGCCGTCCCTCTCTCAAATTTAAATGAAAAAGGAGGACATGTGGGAAGGCATCTGGTTTCTGTCTCTTGTCGCCTTCACATTTTGTAAACAAAGGCCTCTTTGTCTGCATGAGAGACAACGCTGGATTTTGGGCATGCGTAGAATAGTGAGAAGCTCCTTATTTCTCCTTATTTGGTTCTGGCATTCTGATTGGCTGTATGTGCCTTAAGTTTTGTTTCTGATATACTCTGTTTGAATAAAGAGACGCCATTAGTATTCCTTTGTTCAGCCAAAACTGCAGTCGTGTGTATACTTTGTCTCTATCTCTGTTTCCTCCTTACTCTCTGCCTAATGAAGCTGGACTTCAGCAGACTTTTTTAACTCTTCCTGTGTTTATCTGGGGCTATAAACTGCTCCGTTAAATGAGGCTGATTATCTTTACATGGATCGGATTCCTACAACAAATCCCCAGACAAAGACACAGACACAAGATTAGAGTTAAGCAGTAACTATTAACTTTAACTATTAACTTTAACTGGGAACAGTCCCTTTCTTTGTGCAGTGGGAATTCCTGCTTACTACCTCTGCTCCTGCTCCCCAATGGGTGAGCTCCAAATCCCCAAGGGTGTGCTGTCTTATGACAGCCCACTCCCTGCCAGCCACTCGGGTCAAACCTGATCGATTACCACCACCCAACCCTCAGGACTTTAGGTGTTGCATAAGAACATAAGAACACAAGAACAGCCTTGCTGGAACAGGCCACAGCCCATCCAGTCCAGCATTCTGTCTCACACAGTGGCTCACCATTTCCTTCAGGGTATTCCCAAGCAGATGCCTTCACCTGCTTAGGATTCCCTGGAAATGATATTGAGAGATATCCTGCCTATCTCTCCAACCCGGAGGTTGTCCTTAAGTATCCATAATTATAGCCATTGATACTCTTGTCCTCCATGAACTTGTCTAATCCTTTCTTAAAGCTGTCAAGACTGACAGCTGTCACCACTTCTTCTGGCAGGGAGTTCCATAGACCAGTAATCCTCTGGGTGAAAAAATACTTTCTCTTATTTGTTTGAGAACTAGTACCCAAAAGTTTCATGGAGTGTCCCCTAGTTCTAGTGTTATGCGATAGGGAAAACAGTTTTTCCTTATCTACTTTGTCCACACCGTGCATGATTTTATAAACTTCAATCAGGTCACCTCTTAGACGTCGTCGTTCAAGAGTGAAGAGGCCCAACCATTGCAGCCTCAGATGGTAAGGAAGGTGTTCCAGTCCCCTAATCATTCTGGTTGCCCTCCTCTGCACTTTTTCCAGCTCCATAATATCCTTCTGGAGGTATGGCGACCAGAACTGTACACAGTATTCCAGATGGGGCCTCACCATAGATTTATAAAGAGGCAAAATGACACTTGCTGACTTATTTTCTATACCCTTCCTAATGATCCCTAGCATTGAGTTTGCTTTTTTCACTGCTGAGGCACACTGGGTTGACACCTTCATTGAGTTGTCCACCAGGACACCAAGGTCCCTTTCCTGGTTTGTCGCAGAGAGTTCAGACCCCATCAGTTTATAAATGTAATTGGGGTTCTTTGCCCCAACATGCATCACTCTGCACTTACTAATGTTGAAACTCATTTGCCACTGTTTTGCCCACTCCCCCAGTGTCGAGAGATCCCTCTGAAGCTCCTCACAATCTCTCACAGTTTTCACTACCCTGTATAATTTAGTGTCGTCAGCAAATTTGGCTACCTTGCTTTTTACTCCTACCTCTAGATCATTTATGAAGAGGTTGAAAAGCAGGGGTCCCAGTACTGAACCTTGGGGGACCCCACTCTTTACTTCCCTCCACTTGGAGAAGTGTCCATTTAGTGCTACCCTCTGTTTCCTGTCCCTTAGCCAGTTGCTGATCCAGGACAAGACCTGTCCCTTTATTCCATGACTGGTAAGTTTATTCAAGAGCCTTTGGTGTGGGACCTTGTCAAAAGCCTTCTGAAAGTCCAGATAAACAATGTCAACTGGATCCCCCTTATCCACATGCTTGTTGACACTCTCAAAAAATTCCAACAGATTAGTGAGGCATGATTTGCCCTTGCAAAAACCATGTTGGCTCTCCTTTAGCAGCGCCTTCTCTTCTATGTGCCTATTAATTCTATCTTTTAGGATGGTTTCCATCACTTTACCTGGGACACATGTCAAACTGACAGGTCGGTAATTTCCTGGATCACCCCTGGATCCTTTTTTGAAAATTGGTGTTACATTCGCTACCTTCCAGTCATCAGGCACAAAGCCTGATTTGAGGGAAAGATTATATATTTTGGCTAGGAGATCAGCAATTTCATCTTTAAGTTCCCTGAGAACTCGTGGATGGATTCCATCTGGTCCTGGTGATTTGTTAGTGTTTAGCTTAACAAGACATGCAAGGACCTCCTCCCTGGTTATTTCTATCTGGCTTAATTCTTCGGTTTCCCTCCCTACGAAGATAGGCTCTGTTTTGGGCATGTGGCCTCTGTCTTCTTCAGTGAATACTGAAGCAAAGAATTCATTGAGTCTCTCTGCAATCTCTGTCCTCTTTAATAACCCCTTGCCTTCCATTGTCATCTAATGGTCCAATGGCCTTCCTAGTTGGGTTCTTACTTCTAATGTACTTAAAGAAGTCTTTGTTATTTCTCTGAGTATTTTTAGCTATACGCTCCTCAAAGTCTTGCTTTGCTTTCCTGATTGTTGCCTTGCATTTGTTCTGCCAGAATTTATGTTTCTGCCTGCTGTCCTCATTCGGACAAGCCTTCCATCTTCTAAATGAGCTTTTCTTGCTCTTGATCACTTCCCGAACAGCTCCTGTAAGCCACATTGGAGTCCTCTTGGACCTGGCAGTGGCCTTTTTCCTTTTGGATATGCATTCCAATTGAGCCTCTGTTATTGTTTTTGTAAACAGCCTCCATGCCTCTTGGAGTGTTTGGACTCTCTCAATTTTCTCTTTCAGCTTCTTTTTTACTAGTTTCCTCAACTTTGGGAAATTTCCTTTTTGAAAATTTAAGGTCTCTGTGTTAGATTTTATCAGTGACTTGCGGTCTATGTTCAAGTTAAACATAATTGAGTTGTGGTCACTGTTCCCTATTGGATCAGTCACATTAACATCTTGCACCAGATCCTGAGTATTACTCAGGATCAAGTCAAGGATTCTTGTACCTCTAGTTGGGTCTTCAACCATCTGTCCCAGGGAACAATCATTTAGCATATCTAGGAACTTTATCTCTTTATCATGTGCTGAACAACAGTTCACCCAGTCTATGTGAGGGTAATTGAAGTCCCCCATTATAACCAGGTTTCCCTTCTTGGATGCCTCCTTTACAACATTCTCCAACTGCCAGTCTCCCTCAAGAGTTTGGGTCGGAGGCCGATAGTATATGCCTACTGTTAGACCATCCTTGTGGCCTGGTACTCTTACCCACAGAGCTTCTAATGGTGACTCCAAATCACCTAGATATTCCAATTCATACGATTTTATCACTTCTTTGACATACAAGGCCACACCACCTCCCACTTGCCCCTTCCTATCCTTCCTGTACAGTTTGTAGCCTGGGATAACTGTATCCCATTGGTTATCATCCGTCCACCAGGTTTCAGTGATACCAATAATATCAATATTCTTATTTATTGCTAAGTATTCCAGCTCCCCTATTTTGTTCCGGAGGCTTCTAGCATTTGTATACAAGCATTTATATATGCTTTTCTGACACAGTCTTTTGTGTCCAGTTGCATTGTTAGACTGCCTCTTGCATCCTTCTGCTAGAATGCTAGTGACTAGCTCCTCGCTCTGCTCAGTAATTTTTGCATCCTCCTCACTACTCAAGTACACACTTTCCCGAACCGGTTGCTGCCCAGCTCCTGTTGGCTTTCCCCCAGTTATCAGTTTAAAAGCTGCTCTGCAGCCTTTTTGAGGTTGAGTGCCAGCAATCTGGTCCCATCATGGTTCAAATGCAACCCATCCCTCCTGAACAGATTTGGCTTGTCCCAAAATGTTCTCCAGTTCCTGACAAATCTGAAACCCTCCTCTCGACACCACCGCCTCATCCACGCATTGAGGCTTCTGAGCTCTGCCTGCCTGGTAGGTCCTGCGCGAGGGACAGGCAGCACTTCTGAAAATGCTACCTTGGAAGTCCGGGACTTCAATCTTCTTCCTAACAACCTGAATTTGGCTTCCAGGACAGACCGCTTGGCCTTCCCAACATCATTGGTACCAACATGTACCATGACAACTGGCTCGTTCCCAGTTCTCTCTAACAATCTATCTAGATTTCTTGTGATGTCTGCAACTTTTGCACCTGGCAGGCAAGTCACCATACGGTTATCATGTGCATCACAAATCCATTTCTCTGTATTTCTAATTATTGAATCGCCTAGTACAAGGAGCCTCTCTCCTGCAATCTGTTCATCTACATGCACTTCATCAACCATATTAAGGGAGAGAACCTCAGTTTGTTCCTGTTGTTTATCATCCTGGACCTCATCAAGTGTGATGAAAGAGAGATCATCAGGTGGAACCAGTTGTTCCTCTGTGTGTTCCTCATCAGGTGTGATGAGGGAAAGAGCCTCAAATTTATTCTGTAATTTCAGACTCTCAGAGTGATCCCCTACTCTTCTCCTCCTTTGAGTCACATTCCTCCAAACATCTCCCTCCTGAGTTAGTGAAGGGCCTTCTCCCTCAGAACTGTGCCCTGTCTCTTCTTTGTCCAGCATAGTCTGTTCTGCTCTGTCCAAGAACAGCTCAAGGTCCTTAATTTGTTGATGGTTAGATATGCGGGCCTCTAGCTGCTGGACCTTCTCTTCTAGTAGTGCAACCAGCTTGCACTTGCTGCAAGTGTAGTTCTCCATATGCTTTGGCAAGAACACAAACATGGCACAAGTATTGCAGGTAACTACAACTGTTCCCTCAGAATCCATTTTAACAAGTGCAGTATTCTGGGCCTCAAAAATGTACACGTTTACTACCTTTCTACCTAGTAAGACTATATTATTCCTTTGTTACTAGTGTGCAAGCTTCAAACTGCTTCCTCTGTTTGAACAGAGGTGGCTCTCAGCAGTTGAAATTATCAATTTAAATTAGTGGAAGCCTCTAAAGCAGCTCTACTCCAACTGCAAAACTTACCAGCGCTCACTCCCTTTGTTTTGCTCTCCTCAGCAGCAGCTCTGCTTAAGAGCACATGCAGAGTCAAAAGGGCTGACCCTGAAAGAACTCAGAGCTTTTAAAGGCTAGTGTGGCTCCGCCCCTATGAGTCACAGTTCAGGGAAGGGCCTGGTGTGGCTCTGCCCCCTGCTTCTGGAAGCTTCAAACTGCTTCCTCTGTTTGAACAGAGGTGGCTCTCAGCAGTTGAAATTATCAATTTAAATTAGTGGAAGCCTCTAAAGCAGCTCTACTCCAACTGCAAAACTTACCAGCGCTCACTTCCTTTGTTTTGCTCTCCTCAGCAGCAGCTCTGCTTAAGAGCACATGCAGAGTCAAAAGGGCTGACCCTGAAAGAACTCAGAGCTTTTAAAGGCTAGTGTGGCTCCGCCCCTATGAGTCACAGTTCAGGGAAGGGCCTGGTATGGCTCTGCCCCCTGCTTCTGGAAGCTTCAAACTGCTTCCTCTGTTTGAACAGAGGTGGCTCTCAGCAGTTGAAATTATCAATTTAAATTAGTGGAAGCCTCTAAAGCAGCTCTACTCCAACTGCAAAACTTACCAGCGCTCACTTCCTTTCTTTTGCTCTCCTCAGCAGCAGCTCTGCTTAAGAGCACATGCAGAGTCAAAAGGGCTGACCCTGAAAGAGCTCAGAGCTTTTAAAGGCTAGTGTGGCTCTGCCCCTATGAGTCACAGTTCAGGGAAGGGCCTGGTGTGGCTCTGCCCCCTGCTTCTGGAAGCTTCAAACTGCTTCCTCTGTTTGAACAGAGGTGGCTCTCAGCAGTTGAAATTATCAATTTAAATTAGTGGAAGCCTCTAAAGCAGCTCTACTCCAACTGCAAAACTTACCAGCGCTCACTCCCTTTGTTTTGCTCTCCTCAGCAGCAGCTCTGCTTAAGAGCACATGCAGAGTCAAAAGGGCTGACCCTGAAAGAACTCAGAGCTTTTAAAGGCTAGTGTGGCTCCGCCCCTATGAGTCACAGTTCAGGGAAGGGCCTGGTGTGGCTCTGCCCCCTGCTTCTGGAAGCTTCAAACTGCTTCCTCTGTTTGAACAGAGGTGGCTCTCAGCAGTTGAAATTATCAATTTAAATTAGTGGAAGCCTCTAAAGCAGCTCTACTCCAACTGCAAAACTTACCAGCGCTCACTCCCTTTGTTTTGCTCTCCTCAGCAGCAGCTCTGCTTAAGAGCACATGCAGAGTCAAAAGGGCTGACCCTGAAAGAACTCAGAGCTTTTAAAGGCTAGTGTGGCTCCGCCCCTATGAGTCACAGTTCAGGGAAGGGCCTGGTGTGGCTCTGCCCCCTGCTTCTGGAAGCTTCAAACTGCTTCCTCTGTTTGAACAGAGGTGGCTCTCAGCAGTTGAAATTATCAATTTAAATTAGTGGAAGCCTCTAAAGCAGCTCTACTCCAACTGCAAAACTTACCAGCGCTCACTTCCTTTGTTTTGCTCTCCTCAGCAGCAGCTCTGCTTAAGAGCACATGCAGAGTCAAAAGGGCTGACCCTGAAAGAACTCAGAGCTTTTAAAGGCTAGTGTGGCTCCGCCCCTATGAGTCACAGTTCAGGGAAGGGCCTGGTATGGCTCTGCCCCCTGCTTCTGGAAGCTTCAAACTGCTTCCTCTGTTTGAACAGAGGTGGCTCTCAGCAGTTGAAATTATCAATTTAAATTAGTGGAAGCCTCTAAAGCAGCTCTACTCCAACTGCAAAACTTACCAGCGCTCACTTCCTTTGTTTTGCTCTCCTCAGCAGCAGCTCTGCTTAAGAGCACATGCAGAGTCAAAAGGGCTGACCCTGAAAGAGCTCAGAGCTTTTAAAGGCTAGTGTGGCTCCGCCCCTATGAGTCACAGTTCAGGGAAGGGCCTGGTGTGGCTCTGCCCCCTGCTTCTGGAAGCTTCAAACTGCTTCCTCTGTTTGAACAGAGGTGGCTCTCAGCAGTTGAAATTATCAATTTAAATTAGTGGAAGCCTCTAAAGCAGCTCTACTCCAACTGCAAAACTTACCAGCGCTCACTTCCTTTGTTTTGCTCTCCTCAGCAGCAGCTCTGCTTAAGAGCACATGCAGAGTCAAAAGGGCTGACCCTGAAAGAACTCAGAGCTTTTAAAGGCTAGTGTGGCTCCGCCCCTATGAGTCACAGTTCAGGGAAGGGCCTGGTATGGCTCTGCCCCCTGCTTCTGGAAGCTTCAAACAGCTTCCTCTGATTGAACAGAGGTGGCTCTCAGCAGTTGAAATTATCAATTTAAATTAGTGGAAGCCTCTAAAGCAGCTCTACTCCAACTGCAAAACTTACCAGCGCTCACTTCCTTTCTTTTGCTCTCCTCAGCAGCAGCTCTGCTTAAGAGCACATGCAGAGTCAAAAGGGCTGACCCTGAAAGAGCTCAGAGCTTTTAAAGGCTAGTGTGGCTCTGCCCCTATGAGTCACAGTTCAGGGAAGGGCCTGGTGTGGCTCTGCCCCCTGCTTCTGGAAGCTTCAAACTGCTTCCTCTGTTTGAACAGAGGTGGCTCTCAGCAGTTGAAATTATCAATTTAAATTAGTGGAAGCCTCTAAAGCAGCTCTACTCCAACTGCAAAACTTACCAGCGCTCACTCCCTTTGTTTTGCTCTCCTCAGCAGCAGCTCTGCTTAAGAGCACATGCAGAGTCAAAAGGGCTGACCCTGAAAGAACTCAGAGCTTTTAAAGGCTAGTGTGGCTCCGCCCCTATGAGTCACAGTTCAGGGAAGGGCCTGGTGTGGCTCTGCCCCCTGCTTCTGGAAGCTTCAAACTGCTTCCTCTGTTTGAACAGAGATGGCTCTCAGCAGTTGAAATTATCAATTTAAATTAGTGGAAGCCTCTAAAGCAGCTCTACTCCAACTGCAAAACTTACCAGCGCTCACTCCCTTTGTTTTGCTCTCCTCAGCAGCAGCTCTGCTTAAGAGCACATGCAGAGTCAAAAGGGCTGACCCTGAAAGAACTCAGAGCTTTTAAAGGCTAGTGTGGCTCCGCCCCTATGAGTCACAGTTCAGGGAAGGGCCTGGTGTGGCTCTGCCCCCTGCTTCTGGAAGCTTCAAACTGCTTCCTCTGTTTGAACAGAGGTGGCTCTCAGCAGTTGAAATTATCAATTTAAATTAGTGGAAGCCTCTAAAGCAGCTCTACTCCAACTGCAAAACTTACCAGCGCTCACTCCCTTTGTTTTGCTCTCCTCAGCAGCAGCTCTGCTTAAGAGCACATGCAGAGTCAAAAGGGCTGACCCTGAAAGAACTCAGAGCTTTTAAAGGCTAGTGTGGCTCCGCCCCTATGAGTCACAGTTCAGGGAAGGGCCTGGTGTGGCTCTGCCCCCTGCTTCTGGAAGCTTCAAACTGCTTCCTCTGTTTGAACAGAGGTGGCTCTCAGCAGTTGAAATTATCAATTTAAATTAGTGGAAGCCTCTAAAGCAGCTCTACTCCAACTGCAAAACTTACCAGCGCTCACTTCCTTTGTTTTGCTCTCCTCAGCAGCAGCTCTGCTTAAGAGCACATGCAGAGTCAAAAGGGCTGACCCTGAAAGAACTCAGAGCTTTTAAAGGCTAGTGTGGCTCCGCCCCTATGAGTCACAGTTCAGGGAAGGGCCTGGTATGGCTCTGCCCCCTGCTTCTGGAAGCTTCAAACTGCTTCCTCTGTTTGAACAGAGGTGGCTCTCAGCAGTTGAAATTATCAATTTAAATTAGTGGAAGCCTCTAAAGCAGCTCTACTCCAACTGCAAAACTTACCAGCGCTCACTTCCTTTGTTTTGCTCTCCTCAGCAGCAGCTCTGCTTAAGAGCACATGCAGAGTCAAAAGGGCTGACCCTGAAAGAGCTCAGAGCTTTTAAAGGCTAGTGTGGCTCTGCCCCTATGAGTCACAGTTCAGGGAAGGGCCTGGTGTGGCTCTGCCCCCTGCTTCTGGAAGCTTCAAACTGCTTCCTCTGTTTGAACAGAGGTGGCTCTCAGCAGTTGAAATTATCAATTTAAATTAGTGGAAGCCTCTAAAGCAGCTCTACTCCAACTGCAAAACTTACCAGCGCTCACTCCCTTTGTTTTGCTCTCCTCAGCAGCAGCTCTGCTTAAGAGCACATGCAGAGTCAAAAGGGCTGACCCTGAAAGAACTCAGAGCTTTTAAAGGCTAGTGTGGCTCCGCCCCTATGAGTCACAGTTCAGGGAAGGGCCTGGTGTGGCTCTGCCCCCTGCTTCTGGAAGCTTCAAACTGCTTCCTCTGTTTGAACAGAGATGGCTCTCAGCAGTTGAAATTATCAATTTAAATTAGTGGAAGCCTCTAAAGCAGCTCTACTCCAACTGCAAAACTTACCAGCGCTCACTTCCTTTGTTTTGCTCTCCTCAGCAGCAGCTCTGCTTAAGAGCACATGCAGAGTCAAAAGGGCTGACCCTGAAAGAGCTCAGAGCTTTTAAAGGCTAGTGTGGCTCTGCCCCTATGAGTCACAGTTCAGGGAAGGGCCTGGTGTGGCTCTGCCCCCTGCTTCTGGAAGCTTCAAACTGCTTCCTCTGTTTGAACAGAGGTGGCTCTCAGCAGTTGAAATTATCAATTTAAATTAGTGGAAGACTCTAAAGCAGCTCTACTCCAACTGCAAAACTTACCAGCGCTCACTCCCTTTGTTTTGCTCTCCTCAGCAGCAGCTCTGCTTAAGAGCACATGCAGAGTCAAAAGGGCTGACCCTGAAAGAACTCAGAGCTTTTAAAGGCTAGTGTGGCTCCGCCCCTATGAGTCACAGTTCAGGGAAGGGCCTGGTGTGGCTCTGCCCCCTGCTTCTGGAAGCTTCAAACTGCTTCCTCTGTTTGAACAGAGGTGGCTCTCAGCAGTTGAAATTATCAATTTAAATTAGTGGAAGCCTCTAAAGCAGCTCTACTCCAACTGCAAAACTTACCAGCGCTCACTTCCTTTGTTTTGCTCTCCTCAGCAGCAGCTCTGCTTAAGAGCACATGCAGAGTCAAAAGGGCTGACCCTGAAAGAACTCAGAGCTTTTAAAGGCTAGTGTGGCTCCGCCCCTATGAGTCACAGTTCAGGGAAGGGCCTGGTGTGGCTCTGCCCCCTGCTTCTGGAAGCTTCAAACTGCTTCCTCTGTTTGAACAGAGGTGGCTCTCAGCAGTTGAAATTATCAATTTAAATTAGTGGAAGCCTCTAAAGCAGCTCTACTCCAACTGCAAAACTTACCAGCGCTCACTTCCTTTGTTTTGCTCTCCTCAGCAGCAGCTCTGCTTAAGAGCACATGCAGAGTCAAAAGGGCTGACCCTGAAAGAACTCAGAGCTTTTAAAGGCTAGTGTGGCTCCGCCCCTATGAGTCACAGTTCAGGGAAGGGCCTGGTATGGCTCTGCCCCCTGCTTCTGGAAGCTTCAAACTGCTTCCTCTGTTTGAACAGAGGTGGCTCTCAGCAGTTGAAATTATCAATTTAAATTAGTGGAAGCCTCTAAAGCAGCTCTACTCCAACTGCAAAACTTACCAGCGCTCACTTCCTTTCTTTTGCTCTCCTCAGCAGCAGCTCTGCTTAAGAGCACATGCAGAGTCAAAAGGGCTGACCCTGAAAGAGCTCAGAGCTTTTAAAGGCTAGTGTGGCTCTGCCCCTATGAGTCACAGTTCAGGGAAGGGCCTGGTGTGGCTCTGCCCCCTGCTTCTGGAAGCTTCAAACTGCTTCCTCTGTTTGAACAGAGGTGGCTCTCAGCAGTTGAAATTATCAATTTAAATTAGTGGAAGCCTCTAAAGCAGCTCTACTCCAACTGCAAAACTTACCAGCGCTCACTCCCTTTGTTTTGCTCTCCTCAGCAGCAGCTCTGCTTAAGAGCACATGCAGAGTCAAAAGGGCTGACCCTGAAAGAACTCAGAGCTTTTAAAGGCTAGTGTGGCTCCGCCCCTATGAGTCACAGTTCAGGGAAGGGCCTGGTGTGGCTCTGCCCCCTGCTTCTGGAAGCTTCAAACTGCTTCCTCTGTTTGAACAGAGGTGGCTCTCAGCAGTTGAAATTATCAATTTAAATTAGTGGAAGCCTCTAAAGCAGCTCTACTCCAACTGCAAAACTTACCAGCGCTCACTCCCTTTGTTTTGCTCTCCTCAGCAGCAGCTCTGCTTAAGAGCACATGCAGAGTCAAAAGGGCTGACCCTGAAAGAACTCAGAGCTTTTAAAGGCTAGTGTGGCTCCGCCCCTATGAGTCACAGTTCAGGGAAGGGCCTGGTGTGGCTCTGCCCCCTGCTTCTGGAAGCTTCAAACTGCTTCCTCTGTTTGAACAGAGGTGGCTCTCAGCAGTTGAAATTATCAATTTAAATTAGTGGAAGCCTCTAAAGCAGCTCTACTCCAATTGCAAAACTTACCAGCGCTCACTTCCTTTGTTTTGCTCTCCTCAGCAGCAGCTCTGCTTAAGAGCACATGCAGAGTCAAAAGGGCTGACCCTGAAAGAACTCAGAGCTTTTAAAGGCTAGTGTGGCTCCGCCCCTATGAGTCACAGTTCAGGGAAGGGCCTGGTATGGCTCTGCCCCCTGCTTCTGGAAGCTTCAAACTGCTTCCTCTGTTTGAACAGAGGTGGCTCTCAGCAGTTGAAATTATCAATTTAAATTAGTGGAAGCCTCTAAAGCAGCTCTACTCCAACTGCAAAACTTACCAGCGCTCACTTCCTTTGTTTTGCTCTCCTCAGCAGCAGCTCTGCTTAAGAGCACATGCAGAGTCAAAAGGGCTGACCCTGAAAGAGCTCAGAGCTTTTAAAGGCTAGTGTGGCTCTGCCCCTATGAGTCACAGTTCAGGGAAGGGCCTGGTGTGGCTCTGCCCCCTGCTTCTGGAAGCTTCAAACTGCTTCCTCTGTTTGAACAGAGGTGGCTCTCAGCAGTTGAAATTATCAATTTAAATTAGTGGAAGCCTCTAAAGCAGCTCTACTCCAACTGCAAAACTTACCAGCGCTCACTCCCTTTGTTTTGCTCTCCTCAGCAGCAGCTCTGCTTAAGAGCACATGCAGAGTCAAAAGGGCTGACCCTGAAAGAACTCAGAGCTTTTAAAGGCTAGTGTGGCTCCGCCCCTATGAGTCACAGTTCAGGGAAGGGCCTGGTGTGGCTCTGCCCCCTGCTTCTGGAAGCTTCAAACTGCTTCCTCTGTTTGAACAGAGATGGCTCTCAGCAGTTGAAATTATCAATTTAAATTAGTGGAAGCCTCTAAAGCAGCTCTACTCCAACTGCAAAACTTACCAGCGCTCACTTCCTTTGTTTTGCTCTCCTCAGCAGCAGCTCTGCTTAAGAGCACATGCAGAGTCAAAAGGGCTGACCCTGAAAGAGCTCAGAGCTTTTAAAGGCTAGTGTGGCTCTGCCCCTATGAGTCACAGTTCAGGGAAGGGCCTGGTGTGGCTCTGCCCCCTGCTTCTGGAAGCTTCAAACTGCTTCCTCTGTTTGAACAGAGGTGGCTCTCAGCAGTTGAAATTATCAATTTAAATTAGTGGAAGCCTCTAAAGCAGCTCTACTCCAACTGCAAAACTTACCAGCGCTCACTCCCTTTGTTTTGCTCTCCTCAGCAGCAGCTCTGCTTAAGAGCACATGCAGAGTCAAAAGGGCTGACCCTGAAAGAACTCAGAGCTTTTAAAGGCTAGTGTGGCTCCGCCCCTATGAGTCACAGTTCAGGGAAGGGCCTGGTGTGGCTCTGCCCCCTGCTTCTGGAAGCTTCAAACTGCTTCCTCTGTTTGAACAGAGGTGGCTCTCAGCAGTTGAAATTATCAATTTAAATTAGTGGAAGCCTCTAAAGCAGCTCTACTCCAACTGCAAAACTTACCAGCGCTCACTTCCTTTGTTTTGCTCTCCTCAGCAGCAGCTCTGCTTAAGAGCACATGCAGAGTCAAAAGGGCTGACCCTGAAAGAGCTCAGAGCTTTTAAAGGCTAGTGTGGCTCTGCCCCTATGAGTCACAGTTCAGGGAAGGGCCTGGTGTGGCTCTGCCCCCTGCTTCTGGAAGCTTCAAACTGCTTCCTCTGTTTGAACAGAGGTGGCTCTCAGCAGTTGAAATTATCAATTTAAATTAGTGGAAGCCTCTAAAGCAGCTCTACTCCAACTGCAAAACTTACCAGCGCTCACTCCCTTTGTTTTGCTCTCCTCAGCAGCAGCTCTGCTTAAGAGCACATGCAGAGTCAAAAGGGCTGACCCTGAAAGAACTCAGAGCTTTTAAAGGCTAGTGTGGCTCCGCCCCTATGAGTCACAGTTCAGGGAAGGGCCTGGTGTGGCTCTGCCCCCTGCTTCTGGAAGCTTCAAACTGCTTCCTCTGTTTGAACAGAGGTGGCTCTCAGCAGTTGAAATTATCAATTTAAATTAGTGGAAGCCTCTAAAGCAGCTCTACTCCAACTGCAAAACTTACCAGCGCTCACTTCCTTTGTTTTGCTCTCCTCAGCAGCAGCTCTGCTTAAGAGCACATGCAGAGTCAAAAGGGTTGCAGCATCATCAGTTGGCTGCCAGCACACACACACACACACACACACCTTCTGGGACTGAATCTCAGGGTCTTGGTATCCCAGATGCTGGGTGCCCTGGGACCCACTTCCGGGGTACCCTTGGAACTCACCTAAGCTACTACTGTCCCACACTACCCACCAGTTATGATCAATTTAAGATGACCTCTCAAATATAGCCATCTAATGCCATTGATGACAGTATGGGATAGGCAAAAAATCACCCAGCCTTTGGTCAAACTAGTATAGGTCCAAAAATTCCTATCTAGCAACCAGCTAGTCTCACACAGCTGCCTAAAGGGCAGGTGGGAGAGTCATTTACACCTATGGTAAAGACAGAGGGGAGGATTGAGCGCCTTTCAATCACCTCTTCATCCCATCATCTCAGACAAATGGCATTCTCAGGGGGGGGCATAGGTACGTGATCTACACTCATGGCTTAAGATAACTAAAATTTCTTCCCCTACCTGTTTTACAATACTGTATCTTATTTAACCCAGGTGTCACTTCAATGTCATTTTTCTAAGAAGTAGGCCTATGTGATGAATCTATCCTAAATTCCCATCCCCACCACCACCAAAGGAATCAAGATACTTTCTCTAGAACACCAGATTTCCACTACAGCACCACCTGGATTGCCAAGGGGGGTTGCATAATCAAGCATTGCAACCATATCAGTATGTTCCATTTTTGAGAAGCCCAGAGAATGTCTGAAAGGTGGTTCCTTTTCACAGCCTACTTACAAGAAGCTGAGAACTATTTTGACCATCACTGTGGAGAAGTCTATGCAAGTAATGGCTTACAAGAAATACACAGTGCAGCATTCAAAGGCCCACTAGGAATATTCCACTTTCTTTTGCAACCCAACACACTTTTGGTTTTGGATTTGGCTCTTCCCAATGTTGTGAACATACTGAGCCCATTATATGAGGGGAAGAAACAAAATTGGGGGCAGGAGGTTACCATCTTGCCTGAGTCCTTTGTTTTTAGTGGGAAGTGGGAGAGCATTATAGTGTTGGACCATTTCTGGCCCTTAATAAAAACACACAAATTCCTTCTAAAGAAACACAGGACACTTATTCAGCTTGTGAAACAAAATAGCTATTTGAAACTTTCCTGCTACTGGGCTGACAGCTGCTGATGATATATATTTTTTAAATTGGATACTTCAACGGTCCCATCATCCAGCTGATGGGGTTAGATTTTAAAAAACCTTCTTGCCAGCCAGATGATACACAGATGGCTTATAAAACACTAGAAAGCATTTTCAACAAAACCTGAAATTGTGCTTGTCATATGGCTGATTGGGGGACTTTAAAAGTCACTACTATGCCCAATCTATACACAAACATCTTGTAGTAGATGACATTTTTAAAGTGTACTCAAACATATAAACACACAAGCTTTCCAATATTTTTTCAGCTCCTGTGATAGAAGTTGTTCTCGGATCCCCACCCCATAGAACAGGGGTTCTGAACCTAAGGCCTGTAGGCCAGGTCTGGCCCTCGGTGCCATTTCATGTGTCCCCTCACTCCTCCAAGGGCATTCAAGAAATAAAATGGTCACCCCCATTGAAGCTGTTGGGACAAAATGGCCACTCCCATTGTGCAGGCATGGCAAAATGGCCATCCAGTCCTTGAAGCTGACAGAGAGCGTGACCCAGACACCGATTTGAAAAGGTTGGGAACTCCTGCCATAGAAAGTCAAAGTAGGCTGAACCTTAAACTCTGAACTATGAGTAGCTTCATAGCTTTAGTCAATTCTCAGACACACAACTGAGATTGGAAAATTCACATCTCAGAGTCAACTAATGCTATTTTCCATCAAATGTAGCATACACCAAAAATAAGTTACCAAGATCACATATGGATTTATTTGAAAAGACATCCCCTTTTTATGTGGCAGAAGTAGAGCGTGAATGATAAGGATCTCAAATAAAACAGTGAAGTAAGTCTGAGAGGAAAGGAAAGATTTCAGCTATTTGCCATAACAACAGAAAAAGTTATATACATGATTTACACAAAACAAAATTACACTTAAGCCAATAGTTTTCAAGAACTGTTAGTTGGAACTACTTTTTAAGCTAAAAGAAAAACCAGGGGTCCCTAATTTGAGGAGCTGAGTTCCTTCTATGAAGCCGTCCAAGTCACTTGTACACCTCTGAATGCTTACCCTTGATCTAAATTAGACCCAGAGCTCTCAATTGCTTTGCTATGAATGTTTTCTTTTTCCCTGTGACTTTCTCACCTCTATTTTCCTTCTCTTAAGAACAAAAGATCAATGAAAATGATGATGACAACAAGAATAGTTCTACAGGACCAGTCATAGAAACAATACTCAAAAAATTGTTTCATCTAGACCAGTGATGGTGAAATTTTTAGAGACCGAGTGCCCAAACTGCAACCCCAAACCCACTTATTTATAGCAAACTGCCAACACAGCAACAGGGGAGGAAGGAAACGCTCCCATTGGGCTGCTGGGCAGAGAGGTGGGGTGAACTCTGTGCTGGGGAGAGGGAGGAAGCGCTCCCATTGGACTGCTGGGTAGAGGGACAGAGTAAACTCTGTGCTAAGGTGACTGTACGGGTGCCCACAGAGATAGCTCCAAGTGTCATCTCTGGCACGCAAGTCATAGGTTCACCACCACTGATCTAGACCACTTCTGTCAACAATTATCAACATTAACAATAGTAGGAGCTTCTTGGAGCTTGGTACATTCTAGAAAGGGACCTTGGTGTCCTGGTGGACAGCTCAATGAAGATGTCAACCCAGTGTGCCTCAGCAGTGAAAAAAGCAAACTCAATGCTAGGGATCATTAGGAAGGGTATAGAAAATAAGTCAGCAAGTGTCATTTTGCCTCTTTATAAATCTATGGTGAGGCCCCATCAGGAATACTGTGTACAGTTCTGGTCGCCATACCTCCAGAAGGATATTATGGAGCTGGAAAAAGTGCAGAGGAGGGCAACCAGAATGATTAGGGGACTGGAACACCTTCTTTACCATCTGAGGCTGCAGCGGTTGGGCCTCTTTACTCTTGAATGATGGCGTCTAAGAGGTGACCTGATTGAAGTTTATAAAATCATGCACGGTGTGGACAAAGTAGATAAGGAAAAACTGTTTTCCCTATCACATAACACTAGAACTAGGGGACACTTCATGAAACGTTTGGGTGCTAGTTCTCAAATTCTCAAACAAATAAGAGAAAGTAATTTTTCACCCAGAGGATCACTGGTCTATGGAACTCCCTGCCAGAAGAAGTGGTGACAGCTGTCAGTCTTGACAGCTTTAAGAAAGGATTAGACAAGTTCATGAAGGACAAGAGTTTCAATGGCTATAATTATGGATACCTAAGGACAACCTCCGGGTTGGAGACATAGGCAGGATATCTCTCAATGCCATTTCCAGGGAATCCTAAGGAGGTAAAGGCATCTGCTTAGGAATACCCTGAAGTAAATGGTGAGCCACTGCATGAGACAGAATGCAGGCTGGAACAGCCTTGCTGGAACAGGCTATGGCCTGTTCCAGCAAGGCTGTTCTTATGTTCTTAGATACAAAATATGTTCTTCACCAGTAAGCTACAGTCATTCTTGCATTGTCAATTTATCTAATGCCAGAAGGTTTGTGATACTTGCCTTGGTTTTTGTAAGTGACTAGTTACTACACATTAATTGTCACTCTCAGTACTTGTTATGTTTTATATCCCAATATTACAGCCTATGTTACTTCCACCTCTGAAGACATATGACATGTATGCTTGTTCTTCAACTGTTGAAGTGAACTACACTCCATCAAAGTTCATGCTACAAAAGTACTCTGGAATTTTTCTTGTTCCTTCAAAAAATAGGAAGCCAATTTTAAATCATATTCGAGACAAATAATAGAGTTGGGGTATTTGTCTATGTGTGTGTAAGTGACAATTGGTGTCTGTCTATGTTATCCTGCTATGTTATCCATGCTGCCAGCAACTCAACACCAATCGTCAGGCAGTGGTTAACTAACCTGACAACCCTGAGGACTAATGGTCCACAGGGAAGGGAGATGGTCCCCTACATCCCACTTGAATCCATCTTGATGGATGGCAGCAGCTTCATCAATACTGGCCTGGGGCTGATAATGAGGACTTTACATGCCAATAGGGCTCAGGACCAGGAAGTGATTTGTGGAACTAGATCAATGGTATTGGTGTCACATTGCAATGCAGAAAGCAAATGGAGGACTACTGTATTATATTGCTCCCAAGACAATCATCATGGCTGATCACCATGATGATAGCCAATATTCGGAATCAGATATGGCACTTGAAGATGTGAAAATTAAAAGTAAGTAGATAATCGAATCATAATGAAAGCAACACGAAATGTCTAGCAAGGGTCCTTAAACTCTCTGTTACTATTCAGAAGTTACAGTGCTGCATTGACTTTTCTAATCCATGTCTCATTTTAATACAAGAAATCATAGCAATGATCTCATCTGAGAGTGCAACCACTGTCTTGACTAAACTGTGAATGCATTTTTCTTTCCTCACCATTTAAATCAGGGGATACCAACCTTTTCAAGCCAGGGGCCAGGTCACGCTCTCTCAGTCAGCTTCAAAGGCCAAATGGCCATTTTGCCTACCTGCATGATGGTGTAGTCGTTTTGTCCCAACAGCTTCAAAGGGGTGACCATTTTATTTCTTGAATGCCCTTGGAGGAGTTGGGGGGACACATTAAATGGCACCGAGGACTGGATTCGGCCTGTGGGCTTTAGATTGGGAACCCCTGATTTAAATAGTAAATCCCACCTCTGTGAGCTTATCATACAAAATTCCTGCTATCATCTCCAGTTGGCAGGTCCCTTCCACCCCAAATTGATGTATCCCATTATGCCCTAATATGGAAACCAGATGGTATTTGCAGTACAGTGATACCTCATACATCGTCCAAACTTGGTTCCACAAGTTTGGACTTTATATGGATTTGGACTTTGTATGAGGCATGCAAAATCCTAGCCGCAATGCCTCATACAACATCCAAATCCTTGCTGCGATGCCTCGTACAACGTCATTTCCATAGAGATACATTGTACTGTAACAGCACAGACTTCAGGGCAAAGTCAAGGAAACAGACAGGAAACTGACAGAACTTTTAAAAAACATTGTCTAAAGGCTAAATACATTACAAAAACATGTCAAACAACCCTGATTGTCCAAGAACCTGAAGAATGCTGCAAAAATCCGAGGAATGCGTCTAAAAATTCTGATGAAAAATTCAAAAGAATCCAAAATCACGCTCGAAACCACTCCTAAACACTCTTTACCTTGTGCAAAACCCACAAGAGCAATGTACATATGTCTTTTATACTGCCCAGGCACAATGCAACCTGGGAAAAACTGAATGCCTCATACAAAGTCGAGCGGCTTTGTATGAGGTAACTTTTTTCAAGAAATTAGGCGATGTTGTATGAATTCGGTGTTGTGTGAAGCGGACTTTGTATGAGGTATTACTGTATTAGCTCTACAGTATTCATAAAGTGAACATAGGTATAAATTTTCTTACCTTCAATAGGTCAGTCATTTGCCTGTTATGCTGATTTGTCATTAAAGGGAAATTATCTCAGATCATTAACATATATGACTAAAGGTTGTCTCGCATTTATCTCCAGTTAATAATGTAGACCACTTGCTTTTGATCTTCATCACCAGATCATCAGATGATTCTGAAATTGCTCTGTGAATAATTAGCAATTTGAAGATGAGTCATGTGTTCACAACCATGACACAAAGAGAACTAAATAGCATTACAGGTGGGTTGGGTTGACTCATAATAGAATTAGTTTCCTGTATTATGACAGAACTTTACTATAACCATGACAGATGCCTGCAGCCTTCACTTATTCCCTTCTGATCAATCTTCTGAAATATATATGGTTCCTAAGGTGTTTAAAGGGAGATCAGCTAAGACAATGAAAAATAGTCAATTCTTCACTCTTATGGAGTATGAATTCAATGCATATGGCCCTATTAATTTGATCTGACATGTTTTATGAGATCTATGAATAATTTCTAACACAGGTAAATTGAACAGCTTTATGTTAATGGCTTAGAAATTACGACATCAAATATGTAATTGGACATTTTATGTTTGCTTCTTTTCATTTGGAACTTAAAATGCATCTAAATATCCAGTTGATGGTAGACTGAAGACTATAATAGTATGAAGACCATATAGACTTTTGTTGGCAAGGATGAATTCAAACAAGTGAATCAAGCCCGTGACTTGAATCCTAGAATGGAACAGTATCTAAGAGACTACACTCCATGTTAGTTCTACACTTCAAGTTCATTTCAATATAAAGTAAAAGAAAAAGTAACAATACTTATTATATACACTGATTCCTTTTCCCTTTTATGAAAAACTAGCCAATTACCCAGCCTTGCCTGGGGGTTTGTCCCTGCACTTACCTGGTGAGGTGGGGTCAGGTGCCCCTGTCGTCCCGGCGACCTGGGCTCCCTCCAAAGTGTGTGGGGCCCAGCACGTGGCCTGCTCAGCTGCCAGCGCAGAAGGCACGACCGTATGGCGGGTGTGATGGTGGTTGGTGGTCCCCGGTCAGCACTGCCGGCCCTTGCCGTGGTTGCCTCCAGGCCGGTGCCAGGCCAGGGAATGCTGTGTCAATGGTGCGGCTGGTGGTGGCTGTGGCAGTCCACCATGCAGCCGCTGCTCCTCGCCTCCTCCTCGCGGTGCCCATCTTTCCCCTTGTCTCCGTCACCATGTTAGAAGCGGCCATGTCATGCGTTGCCTTCGTGGGCAGCCCTGCACATGCACTACCGCATGCACACCACAGCCTGGGCTGCCGTGGAGTCTGTTTAGTGCACGGAGACAGTCGCACATGGGCCCAGCTGCCTGCCCCAGCCACATTTTCCACCAGTGGGGTCTGCCCACCCCATGACTGTTGTTTGTGGGCACAGAGCCCCAGACAGGCGTCGGGACATCTGCACAGGTGCAGTCACAGGCATGCTACCATCTGGCATGCTGGGGATGCCGCATTGCGCTGCGGTGCGGAGCGCATGCGTGGTATCACCTTCCCTGGCCGTTTTCCTGGTGGGTGGAGGTGCCCCCATGGTGACCCCAAAATGGGCCACCAGACCCCCGCCACAGGATTTGTATAAAGGACATACAAGATGACACCTGTTTTATATATATAAATAGAAGATTTCAATTTTTGAAGCAATGCATTACTCCCTCTCTCTCTCTTTTATTTTAAGTTTGATTATGTATTCAACTTCTAGATCTTCAGCACTACTGTAAGTATTGGTAAATAATGACTTGCTAAACATCTCTGAATGGAGTGAGGTGGCTTATCGGATAAGACACTGAACTTGACAACTGGAAGGTTAGCAGATCAGCAGTTCAAGACCCAAGTGCTGCATGATTGAGTGAGCTTCTGTCTCTGTCCCAACTCCTGCCAACCTAGCAGTTTGAAAGCAAGAAATTACACATAGATAAATAGGTACCACTTGCAGGGGGGGGGGAAACAGCATTCCGTGCACTCCGGTGTTGAGGCATGCCTGCCACATTTCCATGGAAACATCTGCAGATGCAGACAGCACAGGCTCTTTGGCTATAAACAGAGATGTGCACTAAACCCTAGAATTGGATACAACTGACTTTTTAGCAAGGGCAACCTTTACCTTTACCTAAACCTTTCTGCCATTAATGAAAGGACAGGGGCATCTTGGACTGGTAAAGCAAACAACCAACCCACCATACATTACAACTCATGGTGTTCTTACTCTATTACTACTAACATTCAACTTCAGGCTGAAGTTCTACAAGTGTTTTTTCTTTCTTTCAATTTTTAAAAATGGGAGATGGGGGAGCCAAGTAAAAACAAAACAGCCCAAAAGGGAAAGTATGCACTGAAGAATGCCTTGATGAAAGAATAAAATGTATTCAGTTGGTAAAGGTAAAAGCAATGTCATAACTGGCTCAAGTCAGAATGATAAAATAAGGTAACGGTTTCCCTTGCTTGAAAGCCAATACTCATCTCCATTTGCACCCAAAGAGCCAGCGCTGCCTGTATCTGCAGATGTTTCTGTGGTCATGTGCTAGGCATGATTAGACACCAGATTGCAAAAAACACTGTTACCTTTCCTGCCAAAGCAGTACCTATTTATCTACTTGCAATTTCTTGCTTTTGAACTGCTAAGTTGGCAGGAGCAGTGGTGGGATTCAGCAGGTCTGCCCCAGTTTGCCAGAACCAGTAGCAGAAATTCTGGCTGGCCACGCCCATCCAAGTTTTCAAATAAAGTAGTCCTAATTCGGGTGCAACACAGGGCTTTTCCCCCTGGCCATGCCCGCCATATCACGACCACAGAGTAGGTAGTAAAAAAAAAATGAATCTCACCACTAGGCAGGAGCATATGACAGAAGCTCATTCTGTCATGCAGCACTCAGGTCTCAAACTGCTAACCTGTTGACCTTTCAGTCATCAAGCGCACCATCTTAACCACTACGATACAATGGCTCCTGAGAATGATAAAATGCCTTCATGATAATTTCAAGTAGTTTGTAGAAGCTTAAAAATGATTCAAATGTTTCTTCCCTCTGGAATAATTTCTCAACTGAGATCCATCAAGCTGCCTCACTTCAGATCTTTAATTAGGTCCTGAAAACCTATTTATTTAAGGAGGTTTCTGCAGAGTTTTCCCTCCAGGCAAGAAAAGCTGAAAGGAGAAGTTTTGTTTTTGATCCCCCAAGTCCTTAGTTGAGGTGTTCTTGACTAGACACTAATACAATCAATCAGTTCAGTCAGTCAATTAATCAATGTTATGAATTAGGTTCAGGCATGCCCCTACACTCATCCTTGGGTTCCATCTAGAGATGCAATGACTTCCCACATAAACACACCGTTTCCAAAGGATTTTGAAGTTTCACTCCCTTTGGGACAAACATAGTAAATGCTACGACTTCCTTTCCTGGTGTTATGCAAAATATTTGCCTTGGAAGAAATGGCCACTATTTTGGTGGCTAGGAAATCCCAGAGAAGAAATAAGCAAGAAAATCTCTCAGGAGGCCATGAGAAGAAAAAAGATTTACACTCCCAGAAGGAAAAGGGATTCAGCATTTCCCCCAATTCCTCCTATTCCCCTACAGTCTACAGCATGGCCTTCCACAGTTTAAGGGGGCTACCTAGAAAATCGTAATCCCCACTATGACTGTTGGCAAACGGGCCTTACAATACAATGCCTTGCAATTACAGGAGTGATCAATAATGTGCTATAAATACAGCAGCAATGAGCTTCCTTCCATGGAATTAGCCAGAGATATTCTGAACATTGGATTTTAAGGCATCTTTTATATTTATTGTGGAGAACCTTTTCATTTATCCTATATTAAATATGCTTTGGCAGAAGAATGCTTCTCATTGTTAGAATGCCAGTATGTATAGGCCAACAGGCATAACAATCATTTTGGTATTTCTTTAATCCACTGACACATCGTATAATAATCTATTCACCAAGGCCTCCTTTCTGTTGGGAAAAAAAGTGAAATGGTGTGGGCCTTAGGATGAATTGAATAGGTCAAAACAGTAACAGACACCTTGCAGATAGAAATGAAATAAACAAACAGCACTATAATAATAATTTTGTGTCAGAAATTATTCTGGGTTGAAAGTATTTTTGCAGAAGAAATTTCACTCAGGGAATGCCCAAATGAGGCCCCCACGAGCTGGGACAGAGATGGGTGCTCAATCCGTCATGCAGTACCCAGGTCTCGAACTGCTGACTTGTCAGCCTTCCAGCTAACAAGGTGAGCTTCTTAACCACTCAACCATCCTTACAAACACCACTAAGGAATAAACAGAAAAATGTAGAAAAGTGGTGCGACCTTAGCAGGAGGCCCCTAATCCCACATCGCTGTGAACCCATGGCTGGAAATGTATTAAAAATGAAGGGTATCCCTTTTCTTCATCTCAAGATTCTCTCACAGTGCAATCTAATATTGCCTATGCACAGAAGTATGTCATATTGAATTCAATGAGAGTTCCTTTCAGATAAATAAGCATAGGGCTGTTGTTGTGCATCATCAATTCAGAACCAACTTATAATAACCTCAGAATGGTTTTCCAGGGGAGTGAAATATTTAACTGCCTATCAATTCACATTATTAGAGTGATTATTTATTTTAACCAACTAATGGTATACTCCTATTATAATGTTCATGTCACTGCTTCAGTGTTGATTATTGTTTTTCCTGCCAAAGGCGTCTTTTTACTGCTCTAGGATACCACTCGGTGACTGCTACTGTCCAATGCCTGTTTGTGATATTCAGCAACAGCTTCGTTGATTCTGCTTTGTACTCTTATCTAGGCATTGGTGATGTGGTCACAAAAGGATATTTTTAGCATTGATCTTTCCATGGCTCTTATGGCTCTTGATAGTTCTTCTTCCTCAGCCTTCGCTAATGACCATGTTTCACTCCCATAGAGGACTGCA
The DNA here is from genome assembly GCA_035047305.1 of Bradypodion pumilum. Lineage (NCBI taxonomy): Eukaryota > Metazoa > Chordata > Lepidosauria > Squamata > Chamaeleonidae > Bradypodion > Bradypodion pumilum. The sequence goes on from JAWDJD010000002.1 coordinate 408,201,687, forward strand.
GGTAGTACTGTCGAATTAAAAATGTTGGCACATTTTTTCTTGTCAAGTTTCTTGTTTAGTGAAATTTATTTGATGGAGTTAAATGCCACCCATCTCTCTTTCTTCTGGCTAGTTCTGTTCTCTGATTGTTGTTCATCCCAAACAGACAGGCGAGATAGATTTAGTGGTTGGCCTGCTCAATGGGTTCATTCTGGATTTTTATTTGGAATTTCTGTTGGTTGCTTTATTGCATATATTTTGTTTTCATGTCATTCATTTTCAGGGCTACTTTCGGCGTCAAGCTTGCACAGCATTTTTTGTAGTCTCTGAGCATTTCTGGCAATTAGTACTATATCATCTGAAAACCTGAAATGGTTTATCTTCTCTCCATTCAGTTTGATACCATATTTCCAGTTTAATCTTTGCATAACCTTTTCTAGGCATGCATTGAAGAACTTTGGTGAGATTGTATCTCCCTGTTTGATGCCTTTCTCCACTGGTATTCTTATCCCTTTTTCAAATAAGGTGATGGTAGTGGAGGAATTTGAATTTGCTCCCTTGAACAGCTTGATGTATTCGGCATTTACTCCCTGTTTGCTGATTGCTTGCATGACTGCATTTACTTCAACACTGTCGAATGCTTTTTCATAGTCGACAAATGCCATCACTAGCGGTAGCTTATATTCTCTGCAACATTCAATAAGTTGGGTAAGAGTGAAGATATGGTCTGTAGTGCTGTAATTACTTTGAACCTGGCCTGCTCTCTTGGTTGTTGCACATCTAATATTCTGGAGAGTCAGTTTGTTATCACTTTTGTGATTAACTTATAAATGTTTGACAGCAAACATATTAGCCTGTAATTTTTAAGGTTCCTGAGATCTCATTTTTGTATAGTAACACTGTAATAGACTCTAACTTTCAGGGATTTTTTTTTCCCATTTCGATATAACAGCTGAAATGCTGTGCAAGGGATTTCCATAACTCATGGTTACTAGCATTTAAAATTTCTGTTGTTATATTGTCTTTTCCTGGAACCTTCCTGATGACATCTGGTGGATTGCATGTCTTACATTACAGATATCACTCCAAATTGTGAAGCTGTGCATATATCTCAGCATGTATAGTTTCATGGTAATCAGTGTCCTTTCTCTCTCTCTCTCTTAATTTTATTTTTCTTTTGGTGGTGTGCAATTAGCCACTCTACTCTCAACATCACTTCACTGCCTGTTATATTAAGAACTCGAATACTGGCAGACTAATTTTGTTGGGTCTAAGGAGCTGAAATGTGATGTTACCCTTAACAGTACTTGCAAGCTAGTATATGGTTTACATAGAACTGAAAATGCAATCTGCAAATACTTTTATATAATATATTTAAAAATAGTTACAAACTAAAATATGATTGGATGTGATCTTCTTTAAAAGACCAAATGTACAGAAGAGATACAAGGCTGACAGATTTTATCAAAAAGAATTTTGATTGAGAGCCAACAATGTAGGAAGTAAAGTCAAAGCTGCTTTCAAAGCATTCATATTTACCAACTCCCATTCTCATTACCCCAATGATTACTGGGTGGGACCCTGTTGTTCAATCCTGACAGGGATCATGGTTGACTTAGCCCTCCATCCTTCTGAGGTCAGTAAAATGCTGGGGGCAAAATATTATAGTTTGGATAGAGCCACGGAGCTTTATAATTGAATCTCCCAAAGCAAAATATTTGACTGTCAATAGTTAAATAATGAAAAGCTCTAACATCTCTTCCATGCAAGAATATATCAATGTTCAAAGTGATTAGATCAACAAAACTTTACCTCCAGTACAATATTAATACAAACAAAATATTCAGAGCAATACTTTGAAAGTAGCACTGAATTCCATAGTGATTAAGAACACAAAAACACTTTCAGCATACAGTAATACCCCAGACAACGACAAAACTTGGTTCCACAAGTCGCGTTGTTGTCCGTTTTTTGTCATTGTCTGGTTTTTATCATTGTCCAGTGCATGTATTGGATATCGTCAGCTAGAGGTTTCACCTTGCAGCACTGCCCAGAGGGTCGGTGGCATCAGAAACAGCGCAGACAGGGTCCCCTGAGCCTCCCAGAGGGGGCAGGGGTGGCGGAGGTCACAAAATAGGTTAAAAAAACTCCATCTATCCATGCTGTTTCCAATGCTCCGTGACACACACACACACCCGGGTGGTGTTGCAAGCCAAAATGTCTGGGGAAACTCCTAAGTCAGCTAGAGGTTTTCGCATCTGAAACAGGATGGATCGGCTTCCCTGAGCCCACCCCCACAAAAAGTGTGACATGCTCTCCTACCTTGTCACGCTGTTTGGGGCAACAAAATTTACTATCTTTGGGTGCATTTTTCCAGCTCTCTGGATCTCCAGCAGACTCTGAGGGAGTGGGAAGAGCTTTCCCACACTATTCCCACCTTCCTAGGAGGTCCCTGGGCCACACAACAGCTGAATAAAGTTGTGGCCGCCATTTTGTTTTTTAATCAAAATGGCAGCTGCAACTTTATTCAGCTGTTTTGTGATGGAGATCAAAAACAATACACCGGATAATGACAAAATGACGCTGTCCGGTGTGTGACTTTTCTAAAAAGCTAGTGTCGTCCGATTTTGACGTTGTCCGATGCTGTCGTTAACCAGGGTTCTAATGTATATAGGATTGCTTAAATAGGATGAATTATTCTCTTTATGGATTTATACTTAGGATTTCTAATGTAATTTTCAACAAAGTCAAGGTTTCTAGTACTTTAATTTATCATTACTGGAGCAGTAAAATTTTCTTGACTTCCTTTTCCCCCTCTCAATGAAGACCTTAACCTTTAATAATAAGTTATTTATAAATTCCATCACCTATTTTGATCCCAGCCCTTTTACTAAACCTCTACAGAAACTAATTTTCTTTTTATTTCAGTTCCCAGGCTCCCAAAGTGTGCTAGCCTATCTATCAGTATGAAAGAATTATATAAAGCCCACTTTCTTTTTTCTCTTTTCTGGCCAATTTTTATTATACAGGAAGTACGGTTAGGGCATTCTTGAAGTTTCCTTTCCAATAAGTGTGTTTGGTCACATATTTTAATAGCAAAATCATTTCTGTTTCATTGTGAGTGGGGAAGCCTCCTGGGGGGAAACTTATTTTGAAAATTTAGAACATTTGGGAAGAATCCTGGTTTGGTGTATGCATTTTTTTCATGTCCACCCACTAACTTTTTTTAAAAAACATTTTAGAACTGTATAAATTTTGGTTCATTTTATCCATGCTAGCAGGCACTGTGGAACACATCTCAAATCTGACAGTTTCATAATTTCCAGAAGCAAATAGTGTTTGGATTCCGAAGACACAGATTGAAGCAAACTACATACTCACTCTCTCATCAGTTTCCAACACATTCATCATGCCCCTCATTTAGACTTCTTCTTCTTCTTGTGCCATATCCAATTCCGAATACTGGTGATCATCATGGCGATCAGCCATCTGGGATACACTCCCACTCTGGGTGGCTCAAGTCTGATGAAGTGGACTTGATCCAGGAAAGCTCACATTGAAATGTAACAGTCTTTAAAGTGCTACAGCATTTTTCTTTTTATTTTGTTTATTCTCTAATATGCGTGTTGTGTTGAGACACACAGTAGGGCAATCATTATATTTGGCATCAGATTATTTATTTATAAATTTATATCCCGCCCTCCTGGTGGAGGACACCACTCAGGGCGGCTAACAACAGGAATAAAACAGTTAAAAACAGTAAAAGCTAAAAACAGTCAAGTCCCACTAAAACTGTATATAAAAAAACAGAACAAACATAAAACATTCAAACATTAAAAAGCTACCCCATCTTCCCTCCCTCCAAGAAAAAACAACAACATCAGTTCAAAGATATATTCATAAAAAAACTAACCCTGTTAAGTGGTGAGCTTGACTGTTCATAGCTTTAGCCATGATGACTCTAGTATGGGGATGATGATGATGATGATGATGTCTACTTTAGAGAGTTGTTGCAAGAATGACTGAGTTAATATATGTGAAAGCCTTCATACTCAATAATAAAATGCTTAGTATTATATACAAAAATTGCAGCAAGCAAATGCTATGTAAACTGCTCAGTATTATTATTCTAACAGCTAATGATATTGCAAGCGCGGCGCCAAAATGGCCGCCGCGCCCTTTGCGGGCCCCCCCCCCACAGGACAGAGAATCCGGGTAGTTAGGGGCGTGGCCAGCTCCCTTATAAAAGGGGTGGCCACGAGGCAGCCGAGCTGCCATTTTGCCTCAGCGACGGAGCGGAGAAGTTTTTCCCTGTGCCTCCGTCGCTCGTTGGTATCACCGGGAAGCCTTTTTGGGTCGATTTTGCCTAGCTAGCTTCCCTTTTTTGCTGCGGTGAGATGCCTTCCAAAAAGAAGGCTGCTGCGAATTCAGCCCGGGTTGTTAGGAGGCGCAACCCAGGTCGGAGGACCGTGGTGCCGCCTCCTCAACAGCCACATTTGCCATCCCCGGCCGGGGCTGGTGGCTTGGGGTCTATCGCCCCTTGGCCCGATCAGAGTGCGGGCGCGGAGGGCGCTCCGGCCCGCGGCCCGCGAGCGGTGGACACCGCTCCTCCCCCTGCCCAACCCGTTGGGCCTATTACTTTCGGCCGCAGCCTCTCCCGGGGCCCTCTAGCCTTGGGGGGTGGCCCGGCGCCCTGCCTTGGCAGGTTTCCTCACCAGCCCTACCGGGCTTCGGTCCTGGCCAATGGCCATATATGGGTCATGGGGTGCAGGGACCTGCCCCCATACAAGGGTCAGGCGGGCCGGCCGGCTCTTTGCCCGTGGTCAATGTAGACACCTTACTGGCCCGTATTGCGGCCTTGGAGGCGTCTTTGGCCCGGGCCAGTCAGGCAGGCGCCCCTTTTGGGGTACCTTTTGAGGCGCTTTCGGCAGCAGGACAACGGCCGGCGGCGAGGGTTGAGCTGCTGCAGGCGGGTGGCGCGGCTCCGGCCACTGCCTCGCAGCTCCCCAGCCAGCAACCTGGTGCGGGTCAAGCCCCGGTGATGAGCTCTACATCGGTCGTGAGCTCCGACGCCCCCAGTGGGCCAGAACCCCCGGTGGGGGCGGCCCGCGGGGGTGCAGCATGTGAGTATATGGTGCAAACGAGTACATCCGCACACATTCCCAATATAGGGGGGAACTTTCAGTGGCCTTGGCCTCGCGCGGGTGGTGCAGGGGCTACGCCGCTGGCGACCCACCCGGCGACAACTACTGCCACCATGCCCGCTGGGGTGGGCCTCGGTTCTTACACTGCTGGGAACGTACTTGGGGTGGCAGGGTTAACTCAGGCCCCTTTGGGTGGGCCAGCTATCCCCTTTTCGGCTTTGCCGACGGCAGGGTATTCATTGCCACTGGGTGATCACTTGGCACAGGCTACCAGAGAAAAGATATGGCGAGGGGAGTACGTAGATATCTTCTCACTCCTGAACAGAGAGCCCACCAAGGAAGAAAGGGAGGGTCAGGATGAGAAGGACAAGGAGCAGGCACGCCGCCGTAAGCCGCCGCGTACCTGGGCTAACTGGCTCCCCGCTTATTTAATATACATGGCGGTATATTTGAGGGCACGGCCGGATCTAGCTATTCCCATGGTCCAATATTTGGACAACATATATAGGGCGATGGTAGATTTCCCGGGCCCCTCATGGCTAGCATATGATGAGGAATTCCGTATGAGGATTCCCCTACACCCCGAGATGAGATGGGATGAGCCGTGCCAGAGACTGTGGCTCTTGTATATGACACCCACAAGTCCTGCCCCGGGGGATAGATACCATTGTGGACATGCGGTCCAGCGAGCATCTCCAGCGCAGGTTACCCGCCAACTGGCGGGGCAGGGGGTTCCAGCCCGCCTGCTGTGCTGGACTTTCTCGGCCAATGGTTCCTGCAGTCGGAAGAACTGCAGGTATAAGCATGAGTGTCCCACATGTTCTGGTCCCCATGCAGCCTCTGCTTGTCCCAAGCCTGGGGGGGCGCGAGGCAGAGGGAGGGGTGGACAGTGGGCTGGCAAGCCTGCCACGGATGGAACTAGTTCTCCGAAAGGCCCCCTCCCCAATTAAGGTGGACATGCTGGAGCGCTGGCTCGCATCGTACCCAAGGGGAGAAGACAGAGAGTATCTCATCCAAGGTTTTAAGCAGGGATTTCGTATCCCTTTTATGGGTGATAGATCCCCTCAGGATGCTCCCAACCTTTTATCCCTCAGAGGAAGGGAGGAGGTAGCCGCGGCCAGCATTAAAAAGGAATTAGACGCGGGCAGGGTCGCCGGACCTTTTCCCGCACCCCCTTTTCCCAACCTTAAGGTTTCGCCATTGGGTTTGGTTCCCAAAAAGTCCCTAGGTGAGTTTCGCCTTATTCATCATTTGTCCTACCCAGCCGGCCGATCGGTCAGCGATGCGATACCTGATGACCTTTGTTCGGTCAGGTATACATCGTTCGACCATGCGCTGCGCATGGTGCGCTCGTGTGGCCCGGGTGCCTTGCTGGCCAAGTGCGACATTAAGTCAGCTTTTCGCCTCTTGCCGGTGCACCCGGGCGACTTTGAATTGCTGGGTTTTAAATTTAGAGGGGGGTATTATTTTGATAAGGCCATGCCTTTTGGCTGCTCCATATCATGCTCGGCTTTCGAGCGTTTTAGTACCTTCCTAGAGTGGGCTTTCGTCCGCAGGTCAGGGTCCCGGTCTGTAGCCCATTACCTGGATGACTTTTTATTCGGGGGTGAACGGGGCTGGGACACGTGTGCACGTCTCCTCACTACATTTCAGACGCTAATGCAGGAACTTGGTGTCCCTTTAGCGCCCGAAAAGACCGAGGGCCCGTCGACCGAACTAGTATTCCTGGGGGTTGAGATTGATACAGTAGTACAGGCTTCTAGGTTACCGGGTGCTAAGGTGTCCAGGATAGTGACCCTTATCTCGGAATTGCTGGCCAAGCGTAAGGCATCCCTGAGGGAACTGCAGGTGCTACATGGGCACCTCAATTTTGCCTGCAGGGTGGTCGCACCGGGCAGGGCTTTCGCCCGGCGCTTATGCGACGCCATGGCAGGGTTATCCAGGCCCCACCACAGAGTCAGGCTTACCCGGGGTATCAGGGCAGACATGTTCATCTGGTTGCAATTCCTGAGGGAGTTTAATGGGGTCTCATTTTGGAGGTCTGACCTCCTGGCATCCCCCAATTTCCAGATCCAGTCTGATGCCTCAGGATCCCTGGGTTATGGGATGTACTTCAATGGGAAGTGGCCCTATGGTGGGTGGCCACCGGCATGGGCAGGCACAGGTCGCCTGCGGGATCTCACATACTTGGAATTTTTCCCCATTCTCGGGGCTTTGATGCTATGGGGCGAACAGTGGGCTAATTCGGTGGTGCATTTCTGGTGCGACAATGCTGCTGTTGTACACATTGTCAATGCACAGACTTCTAAATCGCCCAGAGTCATGGATCTAGTGCGCCATTTTGTGCTGCGCTGCCTGCGCCTCAACGTCTTGTTCAGGGCCAGGCATGTCCCAGGGGTTAATAACGATATTGCTGACGCTTTGTCCCGCCTGCAGATCTCCCGGTTCCGCGCCTTGGCCCCGGATGCGGAGGAATTTCCCTCGCCACTCCCGGACGAGATGTGGACTATTGGCAAGGAGAGGTGAACCGGGCGATTGGCCTGTCACTAGCGCCACGCACGCGTAAGGCGTATCAACAAGCATTCACTTCGTATAGGGCTTTTGCTACTCAATTTCACTTGCCAGAGACCTGGCCTATCCCGGTGGACCATGTTCTGCGGTTCATGGTTCACCTGCATGCACAGGGCCTTGCACCTCGCACCATAGCATCCAAGCTCTCGGCGTTGGCTTTTATGGCCAAAGTAGGGGGTCATGTGGATACCACCTCTGACTTCCGTGTGAGACACGTTTTGGAGGGGTGGGTGCGCGAGCGCGGGCGTTGCCCGGACGACTGGCACCCTATTTCCCCAGGGGTTCTTACCCATTTGGCCCGGGGCTGGCCAGGCCTCTGTTTTGATCATTATGAGGCAGCCCATTTTCATGCAGCCACAACGGTGGCATTTTTTGGAGCGCTCCGCGTCAGCGAACTCTGATGCTGTCTAAGGCGGATGCAAGTGGTAGGGCACTGGAACGCGGAGATGTCTATGTTGCCAAAGACTGGGCCCAGTTGAGGATTCGCTCCTCTAAAACAGATCAGCATGGCGTAGGCAGTGGAGTAAGACTGCTACGGTGTTCTTTGGCAGACATCGGTCCGGTTGGTGCCCTACAGGAATACCTGGCACTGCGTGGCATGCACCATGGCCCGTTTTTCTGTCACCAAGATGGGTCTCCCCTTACTAAATTTCAGTTTTGGAAGGTGACAGCCGGAGCCCTCACCAGGGTGGGCCTACCAGGTGCCCGTTATGGCACACATTCGTTCCGTATGGGTGCAGCCTCTACAGCAGCTGCTTTTGGGTACTCTGGGGCTGACATACGCAGCAGGGGGAGGTGGGGCTCACAATGTTTTCAGTTTTATGTGCGCCCACTCCCGCCATGAGTACCAATCCAGTCACCTTACCTCCCTTTTTCTCAATTTTCTTACAGACCCTGGGTGTCGTATTACACCGGTGACAGTATGGCTGGTGGGCCACAGCTATGTGCTCAGGGCAGCGCGTTACGCTGCGGCGACAGAGTGGACCCCGACTGGGACTGGGTGACCACGCCAGTCTCGCATGGCATGGTAAGCCTGGGATGTTATGGCGGGAGCTGCGGCCTTTCCTTTTTTCTGGCCTGGGGGCTGACCCGCCTGACATTCTAATCATCCACCTGGGGGGCAATGATTTGGGCCAGGTCACCGGCTTATCGCTCAAGCATGCGATTTGCGAGGTACTCGCCTACTTGCATTATGTCTGGCCTGCCACAGCCCTGGTTTGGTCGGACATTGTTCCGCGCCACTCTTACAGAGGGGGCGTTAACCTCCTGGCTCTTGACCGAGCTAGGCGCGCGGTCAATAAGGCAGTGGCGCGGTTTCTCACCACCAGGGCTTGGGGACGGGTTAGTCATCACCCCGATATTAGTCTACAAAATTGTGACTTGTACGCAGGGGATGGGGTCCATCTGTCGCGAGGAGGTATGGACCTCCTGTTGGGTGACTGGCGAGCAGGCCTGTTGACCGAGCTGACGGTCTGGGGGGGGCGTCAGGTCTTCTGTGAAGCCCCTCCGTGTGGCGGGTAGCACTGGTAAGGTAAACAGTATGACCCACAAGTATCCGGCAGGTTCGCAATTGACTGGACAACACTAGACAGGAATAAAGTAGTTAAACGTTGTCCGGTCAACGACGAACCAGGCGATGGGGTGATGATGATTGCTAACCAGCATGCATCACCCCTGTGATTTCACGGATACGCGTCAGAGGGTGGGGTCATGAGTTAGTTATTGACTACGGTCAACAATTTGTTTGTTGTTGACAAACAAATTGATACAAATTGATACATTGTAACCAATTGCCGTTGGCAATTTTGGGGTGGTACCTTACCAGTGTTACTTCGGCCTGCTTGCCTTAGGAATTATGATTGGTCGTTTTACCAATACAAATTTATAATTCGGACTAGGGCATTGAATCAATAAATGTGGCCCTTTGCTGTTATCCACTTTCAATGTTGTCTGTGTCCGTTATTGGGGGGGTGCGCCTGCAATGCAAGCGCGGCGCCAAAATGGCCGCCGCGCCCTTTGCGGGCCCCCCCCCACAGGACAGAGAATCCGGGTAGTTAGGGGCGTGGCCAGCTCCCTTATAAAAGGGGTGGCCACGAGGCAGCCGAGCTGCCATTTTGCCTCAGCGACGGAGCGGAGAAGTTTTTCCCCTCCACCCCCTCCCTAGTTAACAGTGTGATTATGGTCGCTTCGGGGCCGGGTGGGAATTTTTGGTTGGGACCCATATTGGCTTCGGGTCCTGGCTTTTTTGCCCATCCCACACTGTTGCTATGGTTTGATATAGGGGTCTTTCTTCGTTCCTACTTGACTTTGGTCACATGGGCGGGTAGCACTGGTAAGGTAAACAGTATGACCCACAAGTATCCGGCAGGTTCGCAATTGACTGGACAACACTAGACAGGAATAAAGTAGTTAAACGTTGTCCGGTCAACGACGAACCAGGCGATGGGGTGATGATGATTGCTAACCAGCATGCATCACCCCTGTGATTTCACGGATACGCGTCAGAGGGTGGGGTCATGAGTTAGTTATTGACTACGGTCAACAATTTGTTTGTTGTTGACAAACAAATTGATACAAATTGATACATTGTAACCAATTGCCGTTGGCAATTTTGGGGTGGTACCTTACCAGTGTTACTTCGGCCTGCTTGCCTTAGGAATTATGATTGGTCGTTTTACCAATACAAATTTATAATTCGGACTAGGGCATTGAATCAATAAATGTGGCCCTTTGCTGTTATCCACTTTCAATGTTGTCTGTGTCCGTTATTGGGGGGGTGCGCCTGCAAATCACGTTATAATCACAGAAAACAATAGCAATAGAACAATGCTCCCTTAGATTCCTAATCCATGTTATTTTTCTCTTAGCATTATATTAAGATCATAACAGAGTATGCCACTAATTAGGAAAAAATCTTCAGATAAACTGAAATACAATTTGAGCAGCCAGGACTCCTGGGTGCTTTTATTTTGGTTACAACCCACATTAATGCATATTGGAAATGAGATCATTGTAGTTTTTTCAGCTTACTTTGATAAGGGAACCCCGGGGCAAAAGCAGAATTTGATAGACCTAGATTTTAGTCTGTTAAATACAAATCTACAAATAATTCACAACCCACCAGTATAACTGCAGGACCATTTTTAGCTCCACTGAACAGTGTGATTTCATTATTTAATCCTGAGATTAATAGTTGGTAGAGGAGCCTCTTAATCTCATACAGAAAATCCTAAAGAATATTGTACTGAACGAATCTGGCTCCTAACTCCTCTGAGTTACAGTAAGGCCAAAGTACCAGTCAATAATAATTGAAGGCTCAGACATCACCAGCATACACAAGCTTCACTCAGATGTACTGGAGTTAGTCTTGAATATAAGTGCTTGTGACTATGGTACATGCAGGAGACACCAGATAGTTCACTAATTTTAACCTCTGACTGCGCCGTCATTGCCTGAGCAGAGCCTCTGATACATATGGAGAAATGCTTGTCCCCAAGAAAACAATCCTGTTCGTAGTATCCTAGCATATCAAGGCTGAGAAGTGGACTTGATCCGCAGAAGCTAATATTAAAATACAGCAGTTAGTCTTTAAAGTGCCACAACATTTTTGTCTTTTTGTTTTGTTTACTCTCTGATATTTATTTATTTGTTTGGTCATATTTGTATTGCTGCCCTCTCACCGAGGCAACTCTGGGCAGCTCACAGGTGTAAATATAAAAACATTCCATAACAATAAAATCAAGAAACTTATCTAAAAACCATCACACATTAAAACCTTTAAAATACCTATAACATACCCGCTTCTACAACCACTAAAATCCAAACTAGCCCTTATATAAGCCATCGGGGGGGATTTTTCCACACCGGTGGCACCTCATATGTTAGCTTACACATGTTAGCTCCTTTCTGCTGTACTCTTAGTAGAAACCAGTTTTCCCCTTTAGTCCTTTGTGAAACAGTTGCAGGCTGCATGAAGGCACCTTATTGTCCTAAACATACCAGTTCTCACCTGATTTGGGAAGCTAAAGAAAATTAGGGTGAAGATTCAGGACTTGGTCAGGAGATTACCTGGAAATATCACAGAATTCCAATTTAAAAAGAATCCTGCCCCAAACTCTGTAGTAGAGCTTCTGCATGTCTGAATAGTGCAGGGCTAGAATAGATGGAACATCTGACTCAGTGTAAAACAGCTCCCAAAATTCCTGTGTTCCATATCATTTGTCCTTCTTAGCTTGCATCTGCAACTTGCTCTATAATTAGCCATGCAAAAGTCAGTCCCGCTGACAGGATGTCCTTTAAGGTTGTGTACAGTTTCTGACAAATGTGTACATAGATTAAATTAGGGTTACTTGTAACTTTTCCAAAGCAGCACAAGGAGCCCAGGGCACTCATAGAGCAGAGCAGCACCCCTCTCAATGCATTGTGCCAAATCTATCATTTGTGGGGTTTCAAATTCTAAAACAGATGCCATGCAATTAAAAGTGGAGAAATGGGAATCAGAAGTATCAATACCTTGAAGCCTCTCAGTGGGGGTTGGGGGTCTGACAGACTGTAAAATGGAACAACTTTACCACCTGTGTCTCACACATAATTGAAACAAAACTCCAATTTTGTTTCATTGTCAGTCTCACTTCATGGGCTCTGGGCAGAAAATCTGATCAATTTTTGAACCATACACCTTCACTCCATGTTCTGTATTATCTCTAACTAAGGAAGTGTCCAGAACAGGGGTTCTCAACCTAAATTACATAAATAAATAAATGTCCTGCAACACCAAATAATCTGCCACCTCCGTCCTCACTCCAGCCACCACCACTGCTGGAATCAGCCATGGACTCATTTACGGCTATCATAAACACATTTATGATGGCCATAAATGAGTCTGTGGCCTTTGTACATGCGTTTACGACAGCTGTAAATGAGTCCGTGGGTGTTGTAAATAGCCGGGCAGAAAGATTAAAAGGGGCTCCAAAGGCTAAGGGAGCCTGAAGCCACCACTGCCGTGAGGCTGTCCCTCCCCGCCCTCTTCCACCAGGCGGGAAGGTTAAAAGGGGCTCCTGAGACTAAGGGAGCCTGAAGGCGGCGCCGCCACTGCCGCATGGCTGTCCCTCCCCGCCCCCTTCCACTGGGTGGGAAGATTAAAAGGGGCTCCCGAGGCCAAGGGAGCCTGAAGATGATGACGATGACGATGCTGCGAGGCTGTTCCTCCCCGGCCCCTTCCACTGGGCTGGAAGGTTAAAAGGGGCTCCCGAGGCTAAGGGAGCCTGAAGACGCAGACGGCTGTGAAGCTGTCCCTCCCCGCCCCCTTCCACTGGGCAGGGAGAATAAAAAAGGTGGGGGGCGGCCGGATGCTGGATGCGCCGCCGCCATTGCCACCATGGTTCCCAGCCACTCCACCACTGGTGCTCCTGCCCCCCCCAACACCATTAAAAGACGGTGGGTTGGCCGAATGTTTGTATTGGGCTTATGTTAGGGATTGACCGTGGACCTATTACATTACCTATTACATTTTATTGTATTGTGTTTTTTGCTTCCTTCTCTTGCTCTAGTTGAAATTATGTATTATGTGATTTGTATTGATTATTGTGGTATTGGATTTATTCTCTGTACTATTATATTGTATTTATATTGATGTTCTAATTGCTGCCCTGAGTCGGCTAATGCTGAGTAGGGTAGGGTATAAATTAAAATTGAAATGAAATTTATGGCAGCCATAAATGGCAGGGACAACCAGTCCGGCACCCTCAACTGTTTGAGGGAGTGTGACCCGGCCCCCAACTTGAAAGGGTTGAGAACCCCTGGTCTAGAAACTTGAAAGCTCCTTTTATTCATAGTGGTAATTTTATTTATAGCTTTCTATAATAAAGTTATTGCCCAGCTTCAAACTGTGTTTCTGTGAATGGACCACATGGCCATTTTTGATGTTGACAACGATGCATCATCTATACTGAACTAAGATGAAACACAGCTGCAGATGGAGGTTAAAGCTGGTGGAAATCTTCTCCACGTTATATGAAAGGACGAGCAAGTGGTGTTTTGTGTATGTGAAATGCCTCATAAACATCTTACCTGCTTGCAATGTCTTGTCCTTTCAGTGTTACAGAGCGACTTATTTATTAACAATTTAAGTACACAACCAACACCAAAAACCAGTATGGAGGTGCCTTGTTTAAAACACATTTAGGTTATTCAAAGCAATATACATATTTGTCTGAAAGGCATATGGTTCCTGAAGTAATTCTCAGCAAGAGGAACTATGTCTATAGTGTAAGATACTCCATAACAGCAGGTGGGATGAAGGAGCGACAGTATTATTTTAAGATCCCACTTGACTGCCTGCTTTGTTATTTTACAATGCAAGCTTTGTTAAGAATATAAAAACCATTATCAGAACAATCACTGCTCCCACATTACAATTTTCAGTGAGCTGCAGGTCAGGCCTTCTCCTCCCAATCCCTCCTCTATATATATATGAGTAAAACATCTCCAGGGCAATCACTGAATTCTGCTGCAGTTGCAGTAAACTCTGAATGAATGGAAAGGTGAATGAATAGCTGGCTGGATTGATGATGCCCCGATTTAATCTCACTGTAAAGAGGCTGTGAGCTAGAACAAATAGCTTTCTGGCACTTCACAATTGGTAGTAGCTCAGGCAACATCAATGGGAAGTATAAATTTGGTCTCAGACTCTCATGTTTTTACCAGAGCTTTCAACATCTACGATGCTGCATTGCACACCTACCCACCCCCACCCACCCCGAAGAGACAACACCTTGGTTTGGATTAATAACTGGCCACTTTATTCTCAAACTTTCAAACTGTGGCAGGAAAACAATATTCTGCACTGTGGTAGTAGCATAGGAAGGTAATTGTTTATTCATAAAGCCAATTCCAAATATCTAAATTTATTTTCGTCCAATATCATTTAAATTTACTTTACCTATTAACAAAATCCAATGTGAAGCTGTCAACCTTCCATAAGGCTATTCTAATAACCTCCCAATCTCCTAACAGACCATATGATTCTATTGCCGCCCTGAGTCGGGTTCTGCCTGAGTGGGCGGCATATATAAATATGGCTATTAAATTTAAATTTAAATTGCCTTATATATGGCCTATTGCAAAATTTAACTTTAATTTTGATATCCTAATTAACCAAATTGTTCCCCATTCCCATGCTACATGCCCCATGAGGGGCAGTACTCAGCTACGCCTCCCCCCCCCCAAGCTGAAACTTTTGCCTGGATACTGCAGTGTTACCTCCAAAAACAGCTGCATGCCCGCCTCTGAAAAATGGACACCATCATCACGAAACAACCAGCACACTTCCGGTCTGATCTCTCTATGCTGTATCACAGAGCCCATGCCCTCTTCCCACAAAAAAGTGGGAGACCACTCTGTTCACTCCACACCAGGCCCTGTCAAGGTGCCTCTGATCGGATGGCACCCGGAATGCAATGCAGGGTGTAATGCATGACCAAATAAAATGGGTCGAGGGCCACCACTGACGCAGCAACAATAGATCACATTGGATGAACATGCTAAGGTCGATACCCATCATCAAACCCTGGTAATGGTTTCCCAAATGAATCAGCAAAACGTTCGGAGGGACACAGCGCCTGGACTCTGCTAAAAGGGGGACCAGCTGGCTCCAATGCATCCCACAATGGCCACTCCACATAAGGAAGGCTCGATCTTGGAGCCCAAGGTGCACGCCACATGGGGCCCTGCATGTGTGTTCCACTGCCCAATAGACGAAACTGTGTCCAAACAACCACACTCGGCACCAGCCCGCAGGAAACAATGGACCTGAAAGAAAGAAAAGAAAAAAGTGTGCCAGCCAGAAGTGTGTCAGCCAAGGGGCAAACGTAGGACTTGAATCGCCCCCCTTAGCCAACTGATCCGTTTTAGAACTACGTACCACCAGCAGAAGGGAGTTGCCTCAGAGGGAAACATCAGCTCAGTGCAGTGCCCTGCCGGACACATCCCCCTTACTGACACTACCAATTCCCTTATCCTAAGAGCACCAAAGACAGCAACTGATGCAGCCGCATGGAGAAGACGTGCCTCAAAGGCATCTGAGCAAACAAGGGGCCAAATAGAGGCGAGGCCCGCAAGTTGGTCAGGTGAGACCGGTGTCTGGATATCTGGGTGGTGGCCCCACTCCTGCATCCAACCCTCCAACCCTTCTGGACCCGAAAATCAGCAAGGGAGTCCCTAAATACATTGGCTTTGGCATAAAAGGCCAGGGCCGAGAGACGGCCTCTTATAGTACACGGCGCCAAGCCCTCGTCATGCAACGCAACCATAAATCACAATGCATGCTGCAAGGGAATAGGCCAGAGATCTGGGAGGGCAGCTTCATGCCTAAAGGTTGAAAATTTGGACACAGCTGATTGGTTGTCCCTGTCCATGGAATTCTCTTGGCAAAATTCATGACGTGGTTTGCCGATTTCTATGCCAGTATTTTCCACTCATACTTATCATCACAATACAAAGTAACACATTCTAAAGTTAAATTGGTTAGTACTGAATATATGAATTAAAAAGTTATATATATGTAGACAAAAGTTAAAAGTATATCATTAGCGATTTCAAAACTAGTCATCAAACCTTGATATCAAAAGGAAAACCTTGGTATGAAAAGGAAAGTTCACTAAGGAAAGTTCACTATATAAAGGCAACAAAATATTTTAAAAATGATTAAATGGTGATACGGTAAATCAGTTACTTATCACATGCATTCAGTTAGGAGTCTGTGTTTGAAACATCAAGGAGTCTGTAATGTTCTGGGCCATGCCTGAGCCTGGTGGCATATATATATAAAATAGGGGACAGGGTTCATGTACAGGGTGGCCCATAAGTCGCTACCCAGCCTGTGAATCCCTACCCATCCTCCCCGTGGGTACACATCCCGCCCCTCTGCCCAGCAGTCCAATGGGAGTGCTTCCTCATTCCTCCCAGCACAGAGTTTGCCCCGTCCCTCTGCCCGGCAGCCAAGTGGGAGTCATTCTTCCCTTCCCCAACAGAGCCCTACTCTCTCTGTGGTCAGGTAGGGATATAGGCTATCCTGTACATTAGGCCACTTAAGCAGGGCTTGACTTTTATGTTTCTAAGGCCATAACATTTTATTTCCTCATTGTTTGTTTCATTTTTCTAGGCCATCTTTCACCAAGTAAGAGGATCAAAGGTTACTTACAATAATTTTAAAATGTTTATACTAATTACCAGGACTTATCCAATTGAATGTAACTGGGTTTATTTCTGAGAAGAAACGTATGGTATCCCATGGCTAGAGATAAATTTCCTTCCCTCTTAATCTCTATTGTAAATACAGTAGTAACAATGGATCTGTTGTCCAGATGTGTGATCCTACACAAACTAAACTGCACCACTGACACAAAAGAGGGAAATATCAACAGATTTGAGGAAAATTCAAATTTGTCAAAGGAAAGACAGACAGACAGAAAGAAAGAAAGAACTATGACTTAGGGAGGGGGAGACATCAAAGGCCCAATGATGACTGATGAAATGAAAATGTAGTGTTCTGAGAAAGGGCATCATTACTTAACTACAGCCAGCAACAGAGAGGTTACACTTTTCTTTGGCTAGCTCGACTTGTCATAGCACTTCACAATCATTTTAAAATATCATTCTTTTATTTATTTATTTATTTATTAGATTTTTATCCCGCCTCACTCGACACAACGTGCGACTCGAGGCGGCATACAACATAAGTAATAATACAATACAACACAGATCATTATACAATACTATTACAATTATACAATACAGTTAATTATGCAATACAATACAATTACAGATAAGAGGGGGAAATTCCCAAAAAATATACAATAATAATCTTACAGGACAAATACAAATTATGCAGAACACCATTTAAATACTGAAATCACAAAATTGATTGCATAATACCCTCGGCTCCCTAAGTTCGCAAAAACCCCTCGCTCAAAACGTCTAGGATGGAGCCCTATGACAGAGCCAGGGAAGAATCACCGCGGGAAATAGTCTCAGCTGAGCTCCCACCTCTCTTGACCTAGCGGGCCAGGGAAGGGAGCCGAAGATATTGAGGCAACTCCCGGAGCTCGGCGGTGGTGGCTATTCATAGCCCTGCTGCATGAAACAGTCCCAGCTGAGCTCCCACCTCACCTGACCGGGTGGGCCAGGGAAGGGAGCCAAAGATGTTGAGGTGGCTCCCTTCCCTATTGAAGCAGCTCCCTGTATAAGCATTTCTTCAGTTTGCTAGCAGATGAAAAGATTTCCATTGCATTTTTCTTACTGTGGAAAGAGGTGACCAGATAGCAAACAGTCAAAATGGCCTCCACTTACTTCAACCTCCTAATTTAGAAGGCAGGGCCAAAAAGGATTGTGCCTTCATCTCTACATTTATGCTGCTAATGGTATGAAAAAAGGACCCAAAAGCATCCAGACATCATATCTAGATGACATCAATTAAGCTATGAGCATAGATTAATTTAAGGGCTACAGTGGCTTAGTGGTTAAGACATTAAGCTTGATGACTTGATGGTCAGCAGTTTGAGACCTGAGAGCTGCATGACGGAGTGAGCGCCCGTGGTCTGCCTCAGCTCCTGCCAACCTAGTAGTTAGAAAGCAAGAAATTGCAAGTAGGAAAGGTAACAGCACTCTGTGTGTTCCGATGTCTAGTAATGCCTGCCACATGACCACAGAAATGTCTGCAGATGCAATCAGCACTGGCTCTTTGGATATAAATTGGAGATGAGCACCATACCTTAGAGACAGACATGACTGGCTTTTGAGCAAGAGAGACCTTTACTATACATGACTCTAACTTTTCCCCCCTTTATTCCATTTAATGGCAGAGAAGAAATAAAAGGTGAAGGTGACTAAAATTCTTCACCAGAGATTTTCCTTTTCCAAATGCACGTGTTTTATTCCCTTACTTTGTTTTTCAGTAACATACCTCCTTACCTGATGAGTAGTAGTAACAAGTAAATTCCTTTCACCCTCATGTGGGGAAGGCTTTCAGATTAAGAAGTTAATGTTTGTACAGAGTTCTGCCTAAATGCCACAGTATAATTACTTTAGGCGATTCATGCCATCTGATTACAGATGCCTCACATTATAAGAACAGCCTTGCTGGAACAGGCCACAGCCCATCCAGTCCAGCATTCTGTCTCACACAGTAGCTCACCATTTGCTTCAGGGTATTCCCAAGCAGATGCCTTCACCTACTTAGGATTCCCTGGAAATGGCATTGAGAAATATCCTGCCTATCTCTCCAACCCGGAGGTTGTCCTTAGGTGTCCATAATTATAGC
Source organism: Bradypodion pumilum (assembly GCA_035047305.1). NCBI lineage: Eukaryota > Metazoa > Chordata > Lepidosauria > Squamata > Chamaeleonidae > Bradypodion > Bradypodion pumilum. Next base: position 408,220,698 of record JAWDJD010000002.1, read on the forward strand.
CATTGATACCCTTGTCCTCCATGAACTTGTCTAAACATTTTTTAAAGCTGTCAAGACTGACAGCTGTCACCACTTCTTCTGGCAGGGAGTTCCATAGACCAGTGATCCTCTGGGTGAAAAAGTATTTTCTCTTATTTGTTTGAGAACTAGTACCCAAAAGTTTCATGGAGTTTCCACTAGTTCTAGTGTTGTGCAATAGGGAAAACAGTTTTTCCTTATCTACTTTGTCCACACCGTGCATGATTTTATAAACTTCAACCAGGTCACTTCTTAGACGGCGTCATTCAAGAGTGAAGAGGCCCAACTGTTGCAGCCTCAGATGGTAAGGAAGGTGTCCCAGTCCCCTAATTATTTTGGTTGACCTCCTCTGCACTTTTTTCCAGCTCCATAATATCCTTTTGGAGGTATGGCGACCAGAACTGTACACATTATTCCAGATGGGGCCTCACCATAGATTTATAAAGAGGCAAAATGGCACATTGACAGGATTTCAGCAGTGCCTACGCAGCTCCTCCAGTGGCTCAGTGGGTAAGGCAGAAGGACGGGGTTCAATTCCCTGAGAGCTGCAGGTTTGGGGATATGAAAAAGCCTCATTCGGGCATCCTCTGCAACCCAGAGTAATCTCTGACACGAGAATACACAGCCCTGCCTACTACTTGCTATATCAATGTGACCTTTTTAATGACAATCTATTTCAATTTTTATATGTGTGTTCTAATCATATAAGTGGTAGCCCCAATGACTCCAGTTCTCCCCGAAGAAATCAAAAGGAGAGTACCAATTCATTCAATGTCTACAAGTCCCTGCTAAATAAACTCAACTGTGATTAGCGTCTGCTGCAGCTTACTCAGTCATATCTTGCAAGTAATTAAGCAAGCCCCTTCCAAGCCATTACTTGATAGCTCGGCACTTTTCATCTCAGGCTATGAGGGCTATAGTTAAGCATCTGAGTGTCATTCATTATAAGCTGTCCAAGTTTGTTTATTTATTGGAAGGATTGCCAAAAAGAAGTCTCTTTACAATAAAAAAAAAAAGATGACATTTGGCACTCAGTCTTTCTGGCAGGTTGGTATCACTGGGCAAGATTTAAGAGATAAATGCAAATTCATCAACAGCAATATTAAAATGTTAGTAAAGGTAAAGGTCTCTCTTGCCTGAAAGCCAGGCGTATCTGACTCTAGGGCAGGTGCTCATCTCCATTTGCCACCAAAGAGCCAGTGCTGTCTGTGTCTGCAGACATTTCCATGGTCATGGGGCAGGCATGACTAGACATTGGTGTTACCTTTCTCACCAAAGCGGTACCTACTTATTTACTTGCAATGCCTTGCTTTTGAACTGCTAAGTTGGCATGAGCAGGGACAGACAATGGGAGCTCCCTCACACAGCACTCAGGTCTTGAATTGCTGACCTGCCAACTTTCCAGTCATCAAGCTCACCACTAAGCCACCACACCCCCATTAAAATGTTAGACATAGGGATCCTCAAGAGAAAGTATTAAATGAGGAGCTATGATCTGTAGCTTCCTGCTCAAGGCATTCAATATAGTATGAATAAACCATTAGGCAGTTGAGCAGTGGCAGGCAGTAAGTCAGTAGGACACTAGCAGTCCATAGTCTACTTGTGGTGGGTCTTCCTACAGTAATGGGGTAAAGTCCTCCTCCTCAAATCTTGGTGATGCAAAAACGTGAAAGAGCAGTGCAATAACATCTTTTGGGATCTGCTTTTGATCAGAATCCACCCAAAAGTGCTCCCAGATTAGTTTTCTCTCTCACTGTAGCTCTGCTTCATTCATCAAATAATCCAGACATCACTGGACCAGACACCACAGCCATCTTAAACTTTTCTACTTTAGCTTCCATCTTTTTTTCATATGAATAAAATATCTTAAATGTGGGGAACAGAATACAGGTCACCCACCCATGTCTGTGCTTTCAGTATCTGTGGTTTCAGTTATCCAAAAGTCTAAAAATATTCAATAAAAAATCCTCTGTTGCATTACCAGAATTGGCCACTAGGTCACTTTCTATATTGAAAAATATAGGACCACTGTGTTCAGGTATCCACGGTGGGTCTGGGAACATATCCCCCATGGATGCAGGGAGTGACCTCTACTTGCACAGGTGGCACTTCATCTGGAATGGTGGGCACTTCATCTGGAAGCACAAAAGATGATTAGTGACATTTGACTTCTTCAGTTACAAGAGGCAGTGTTGGGATTCAGTTGAATTGGCTGGCCCCGCTCAAAATACTCTCTTCTCATTTGATCGCCACAGTACTTTAGCTTCATCTTTACTATTTGACCTTCTAAGGAGCAATCAGGGTTGATTTCTTCTAAGATCGACCTATTTGTTCTCCTCGCTGTCCAGGGTATTCTCAAAACTTTCCTCCAACACCACATTTCAAAGGCATCTATTCTTCTGTGCTCAGCTTTCCTTATGGTCCAGCTCTCACAACTATACATTGCCACCAGGAATACCATTGCTTTGACTATGCAAATTTTAGTTTGCAAGGTGATGTCTCTACTTTTAACTACATGTTGCATTGATTGAATTTTAAGGTACACAATTTTACTTGATTATTCATTAGTCTTCCTACTTTTTTTGAAGTATATTAAGTAACTTCCTGAGGGCCCAACCAGAATCTTATCCTGATGGGAGGCACTCTTCAGCATTCAACCAATTTAGCAAGGTGTGTTGTTTTTGCTCTCCATACGTTTAGCATAGTCAAATCCAATTTAATATTTATAGCTTAAGATGTGTGCAGAAAACCTTTCCTCAATTTTACCTGTCACCTAGGGGATTGGTGTCCATGATATCAATGGATTTGGTGCTGAATTATCTTGTTTTGTTTATTATTTGCACACATAGGGATGTCTAGAGGGCAATGTCAGTCAGAAAATAGATCTTTTCAGTCGGGATAAACTTTAGGTAGACAGTAATAATCATACATGATTCACTAATCACTAATCATACATGATTCATTTGTTTGGCATGTACTGATTTATACCATATAGTACTAGCATATTCTGGGACAGAATATGGCACAGGGACTAAGCCATTGATCTCATTGTTTCTGAGTGTGCACAGTCAGCCAGTTTCCTAAGTATGTCATTTCTGCTTTCAGTTTGGTGCATAGACCATGTTTTTTAAATCACAGTACAAAAATGCACAAAAATATTGCTTAATACCTGAGGCTAGAAATTATGAGCTTTTATTTCCTCACTGCTACTAAATGGGTAGAAGTTCTCTGACTTGGAAGCAGCCAGAAAAAAATCTCTGTTGTGGAATGAAAGTCTGTGTTGCTTTTATGATTACATGAGACTTCATAGGAGAGGGCTGAGGTTGTCAGACTAAAACAACTTTATGAATGGTCTGACAATGAATTAGATCTATGAAACCCATTCACATATGCAAATTGGGGTGTAGTGTTGCTCTTATTGAACAATGAGTGTGCACTTATGAATTATTTTCTGTTATTCCCATAAAGCAAACACAGAATCTGCCTGCATGGTTTGTCTTTCAGAGACAAATTAGATATTATTTATTATATGATTGAAAGATCTCCAGAAGATGTTACTTTAGAAATGTCTAAAAGGCTGCCCCAGATGCTACCATCAAAAGAAAAGGGCTGGGAAAATGGACAGAACAGAAACAGGGAAAAGACAGATATACTGTGTCTGCGCCTTTTATGTGCATGGAGAAAAATAGCTTGAGGAGAGATATTTTTGAGAAGAAAACAAAAAAATGGTTAACCATTCCCATAGTTTAGTATATGGGACCAAAGACAACAGGACAGCCGAAGGGTTGGCTTAGCACAGGTTTATTGCATGATGTTCCAGTGAAGCATGAGGTAATGGCGGTGATACATCTCAATATATACAGTAGCCCTCTACATTTGAATCTTGTAGCACGGTAGCTCATTGGCTGCTACCGGCGTGGCCTCGCCCAGGCACGCCTCTTTTCCTGCTGCTGAATGCAGATCTTTCTTCTGCTGCTGAATGCGGGGAAGGTTTTCCCGCGGCTGTCCGTGATTGAGCAATGTGAACCATGTGAGACTGAACGCTCGCAGCTGCCCTCTATGGGCTGTCTGCTCATGTTCCTTTACAGCTGAGATAGTTTGTATTTGGAGTGGTTACATTCTTGCCTTTACAGTACAATGAACATGCACACATACATACATAACATCCCTCCCCCCTAGGATGGGACGAAGTCCCGCAACCATTGTGGCTTGCCGCACGTGCGCTTGGGGCGTGCTTGCGTCTGACCTAGTACTGGAGAGCCTGTGATCCCTGACTCCGCGGGTGCTTGTCCTGCAACGGGAAACGGGGATTCGTTAGTGGCCCTGTGGGGCGTCCGTGCCTGCCTTGCGCCCGGGGATGGGAATGGAATGAACAGTTGGGAGGTGAACCCCTGCCTGTTGCTCTCGGACCCCGGGGACCCTCCTATTGTGAACCGCGGAACCGATGAGGTCGCCCTTGTGGTTCTGCTACCTTCTGATCCCCGCTCGGGGGACCTTGAGACTGTGGTGGGCAGACTCGCTGTTGCCTCCCGTCTTGGGGGTGTCGGTCTCCGGGAAATTGGCGCTATGTTGCATTCTAACTCACAGGGGCTACTGGGACTGGAAGTACCAGGGGCTGAACTGAAACCCCTCTTTTCGCTAGGACGGGTGGGGGACCACTCCGCTAACTCCCCCTGGTACTGTAAATCAACGTCTAAACTTCTAGGGGCATCTGTGTTTCGGGGAAACTTCCGAGGGGTATGTGTGAGGTCGGGGCTCTTCCTTTCTGCCACGGACTCCCGCAAAAGATCTCTGAGGATCGATTCCCTTTCCTCCCCCCTTGGTGGGGACCCATGTTCCCCTTTTCCTCCCCCTTGGGCTAAACGGGTGGGGGAGTACCCTAACGCTGATTCGATGCTATTCTCGTCTCCGTCCTGCTCTCCGGGGACCCTGCGCCTGAGTTGGTCCACGTGTCGCCTCCACAGGAGGCCTGTACTGGTCTCCACGCGGTATGAGACGGGGCCGGTTTGTTCTATTACGGTGCCCGGCACCCAGGCTGGCCCCGCGTTGGCGTAGTTCCTGCAATGCACCGGGGCGCCTACGCTGAAACTCTTTGTGGGTTCCACCCCTATGTTCCGCCCTTTGTCCTCTACTCTCGTGGGGTCTAGCTTGGAGATTACCGTGGCCAGCTTCCTGCGCATCAACAGCTCCGCGGGGGAGTACCCTGACGCCAATGGGGTGACCTTAGCAGGAATTGGCACAATTTCAGGTCGAGGTCTCCGGGGCCCATGCGCCGCAGCGCGTCTTTTGTGGTGCGCACGAGGCGCTCTACTTGGCCGTTGGTGGCCGGGTGAAAGGGGGCGGAGGTGACGTGCCGAATGGCGTTGCGCTCCATGAATGCCCCGAACTCGGCGGACGTGAAACAGCTAGCGTTATCGCTGACGAGGGTGTCGGGTAAACCGAACGTGGAAAAGACCCTCCGTAACTGTTTAATTGTTGTGGCCGAGGAGGTGCTTGAGACTGGAATGACCTCCAACCACTTGGAGAACGCGTCCACCACAAGGAGGAAAAGTGTTCCCCTGAACGGGCCAGCAAAGTCTACGTGTACCCGGGACCAGGGCCCCCTTGCTGCGTCCCACTCCCTATGTGGCGAGCGAGCCTCTTCTGGCCTGGAGCTTTGGCACGCTTCGCAAGTGCCGACCATGTGTTCGATGTCGGCGTCTAGCTGGGGCCACCAAAAGTAACTGCGGGCTAGTGCCTTAGAGCGGACGATCCCCGGGTGGCTGACGTGCAGCAGTTTAAGCACCCTCGGCCGGAGAGACGTGGGGATCACTACCCGCTGTCCCCACAAAAGGCAACCCCTCTCTAGGGACAACTCTAGTTTCTTTTTGAAAAATGTGTCGAATTCTGCTGCTGGGGAAGACACGGGCCACCCTTTCTGTACCCAGGAGCAAACTGTGGCCAGCGTTTTGTCCTTGCCGGTCGCTTTGGCGATGTCGGCCGGTACTACTGGAGGGGAGTCTAGGACCTCTATCATTAAGACCTGGTGGTCCCACTCTACCTCACCCACGTGGCAGCAATCCCGGGGAATGGGGGACCTCGACAGGGCATCCGCATGGCTGATCTCCTTCCCGGGCCGGTATACCAACGCGTGCTGATACGCGTTGAGAAAAATGGCCCACCTGAGCATCCGCGGGGACAGGATTTGGGGTGTGGGCTTATCTGCGGTGAAAATGCCTAGTAAGGGCTTATGGTCAGTCACTATGGTGAAGGGGCGGCCGTACACAAAATCATGAAATTTCTTGGTCCCCGCAATTATCGCTAGTGCTTCCCTGTCTGTCTGGGCATAGTTTCTCTCCGCCTGGGACAAGGACCTAGAGTAGAACGCTATCGGGGCCTCCCTCCCGTTCTCCAGTACGTGGCATAACACCGCCCCCACCCCCACCGGGTTTGCATCGCATATCAGGACCACTGGGCGTTTGGGATTGAAATGGGTCAGTACCGCATCTGATGCCAGGAGGCGCTTCAGGTCATTGAAAGCCATCTCCTGGTCATCACCCCACTTCCATGCCTCGTCCTTTTTTAACAATTTGTGTAGCGGTTCCGCCACTGCTGCCTTCTGCGGAAGGAAGGAGTGGTAAAAGTTGAGCAGTCCAAGGAACGACTGCAACTCGGGCTTGGAGGTGGGGCGAGGGGCCTTCTTGATGGCGGCCACCTTGGATTGGGATGGCCTGATTCCCTCGGGAGTAACATGGAACCCTAGGAACTCAACCTCAGTTGCGAAGAAAACGCATTTGTCTTTCCGCAACCGCAACCCCGCTTTTTCGAATATAGTCAGGACCTTTCCCAACCTCCTTGCTAATTCGGCCCGGCTCCCCCCTGTAATCAATACGTCATCAAAGTAGGGTAACACCCCCTCTAACCCCTTCAGGAGGCGTTCCACGAGTGACTGGAAGATCCCGGGCGCCGAATTCACGCCGAATTGGAGGCGCGATACCTGGAACGCCCCTTTGTGGGTGACTATGGTCTGCGCAGCAGCTGCGGCGGGGGTCACCGGGAGTTGCTGGTAGGCTTGGGCCAGGTCGAGTTTAGCGAAACACCTCCCCCCATGTAACCTGGCCAACAAGTGGCTGACTACCGGCACCGGATACGCATTAGGGCGGATCGCCTTATTGATGGTGCACTTGTAATCAGCGCATATGCGGACCTCCCCGTTGGCCTTGAGCGCTGTTACAATTGGAGTTTCCCACTCCGCAGAATCAACAGGGACAAGAATCCCCTGGCCCACCAATTTGTCCAACTCCGCCTCTATTTTGTCCTTTAGTGCGAAAGGCACTCTGCGCGGTTTAAGTCTGATTGGACGTACTCCAGGGTCCAGGTCGAAAGTCACTGGGGGGCCCTTGAATTTTCCGAGCCCCTTTTTGAAAACCTCGGGGTGCGCGTCGCACACGCTCTGTATTGGATCAGTCCCGGCGGCGTGTGCTCCCACGGCGTGCACCCCCCCAATGAACAATCCCAGGGGCTGGAACCATTGAGTCCCGAGGAGGCTGCATTTACCTCCCTTGAGGACGACTAGGGGAAGCGTTGCGGTGTGCTTTTTAAACTGGACCTGGAACTTCCCAACCCCCAACACTGGGATGCGGTTCCCTTGCACGTCCTTCAGCGTGGCCCTCAACGCTTTGAGCTTGGGCCGCACGCGGGGGGCGATTTTCATGAACTCTCCCTGGGAAATGATAGAGTATGAAGAACCCGAGTCCACCTCCATTCTAACAGGGGCCCCTTGTATTACTACCTCAACGAAGTAACGGGGGTGCTCCGTGGAAACGCTGCAAACCGGAGCGTCGTCCTCGCTGTCGTCGGAGATGCGCCCTACTCCGTCCCGCGTCCTCGTGGTCCGGGTGCCGTCCTTTGGCCTCGTGGTGCGGTCCTGCCTCACCGAGCGGTCTGGAGAACTCCTTGTGGCCTCGCGCCGTTTCCGGCAGACCTTGGCGATGTGCCCGCGCCGGCCGCAGTTGTGGCACTCGGCCTTGCGGAATGGGCATTTGGCGCGGGCGTGGGCGGCGCCGCAGCCGTCGCAGCGCCGGCCCTCTCTCTGGACCCTCCGGACGTCCTCGTCGTCGCCGCTCTCCGCGGACGAGTTCGAAGCTCGCCGGGCCGCGCGCACCGAGCTCTCTGCCTTGGCAGGTTTCGGGCGCCAGTCCTGAAGCTCTTGCACCCCGGCAGTCGTGGCCTCCGCGGCGTGTGCCGTGTCGAGGACTTGTTGCCACGTGGGAGGCGGCTCCTTTTTCATCAGCGTGCGCTGAGTCTCGGTGTCCCTCAGACCGCAGAGCAGGCAGTCCCGGAGGGTGACTTCTGGGGTCTCCCACTTGCATGGGCCGGCGGCCAGCCGCAGGGCCGCGGCGAACTCAGCGACCGATTCCCCGGGCGCCTGGACTCGCCTCCAGAACGCGCTCCGAGCGGGGAACATCGCTATTGCGGGCCGGAGGTGGGCGCGCAGCGCCGCCAGGAGCTCTGTGGCCTTGAGGTTGCTCACCCTCCTCGGCGCGATCAGGTCCACCAAGGTCCTCTTGGTCTCGTGTCCGAGCATGCGGACGAAGATGGCCCTCTTCTTGGCCTCTTCTGAGACTTCGAGCTCCACCAGCGCTGCGTTGAAGTCTATCTCAAACAGCTCCAAGTCTCCCGGCTTCCTGATCTCGTAGCCGGCGCATGTCTTGGTCCCGTGGGCAGCCATCATCCCACCTTCGTCGCCAATTTAGTATATGGGACCAAAGACAACAGGACAGCCGAAGGGTTGGCTTAACACAGGTTTATTGCATGATGTTCCAGTGAAGCATGAGGTAATGGCGGTGATACATCTCAATATATACAGTAGCCCTCTACATTTGAATCTTGTAGCACGGTAGCTCATTGGCTGCTACCGGCGTGGCCTCGCCCAGGCACGCCTCTTTTCCTGCTGCTGAATGCAGATCTTTCTTCTGCTGCTGAATGCGGGGAAGGTTTTCCCGCGGCTGTCCGTGATTGAGCAATGTGAACCATGTGAGACTGAACGCTCGCAGCTGCCCTCTATGGGCTGTCTGCTCGCGTTCCTTTACAGCTGAGATAGTTTGTATTTGGAGTGGTTACATTCTTGCCTTTACAGTACAATGAACATGCACACATACATACATAACACATAGGTCCACTCAAATTGGCAGCAACAGTTCACTTCTAAAAGAAAAATCAGGACAACATTCACATTTTCTAATGTCTGCTTTAATTTATTTTAAAATTTTATTTTATTTCTTCAGTGGCTTCCTTTGCAGGTATTGTAATAAAGCAGAGGGCATTGCAGCTGTGTTCTCATGTTAAATTGAATAAAATTAAGCTGCAGAGGGAAATTAAGCTCTTTTTAAGAATTTTAGGAAAGAAGATTATAAATAATGTCCTTTGAATTCAAAGATAAAAACTGACTGAGCCCAGGAATAAGAGGAGGCCTGATCCCTATTCATTCAATGATAGTAAGCAAATGGGTATTCGGAGAACTCCATGGCTTGTTATGTTATTTCAGCATTGATTACACAGCCATGCAACTAAGATGTTCTCAGATACCTAGTATGGTGTGTGCTTTACAGCATTAGGCATAGGTTGGCATTTTACTGCTCCAGAGGAATTGCTCCCCCCCCCCAACAGAATTTTTCAGTCATCTCTAGAAATCAGCAGTGGTTTCAATGCTTAATTAAAAACATGCTTCCATACTCTTTGAATCTGTGAATATGAATTGAATGGTGACTGTAAAAAAAAAGTTTGTATAATACTAGGAAATTAATATGTGACCAACAGCTGCACTATGGTACATTGGCAGGATTCTGCCTCCAACATTAGTTGGCTCAAGAAATCCTATGCCCTGGAAAAAATCATAATACCAAATGTCTGATCCAAAACAGCAGGTGCTGCTGTAACTAGGTTAATCATTCTTGGGGTTGGGGAACAGTCATCCCTCCCCCTCAATGCTGTTAGTCTGCAATTCCTATTTGTCCCCAATATTGGCTACGCTGGCTACTGATAGTGGGGATGGTAGCCCAGTTGTATTTGGAGCACCTTATGCTTCTAATGATGAAGAGAAAGTTTGCTGGAATCTGCTTCAGCTTTGGTGGGGGCTACATGAATTTATGATGATAACCTAGGGAAGTAGGTTTACCTGCCTGATTTTTACCTGCTGGCCTGCAATGTTTCATGGCTTGCCTGTTTGTGCTGGAATTGTTAAAAACAGCTAAGAGCATGTCAAATATGGGATTACTTTTTACAGTAATCCCATATGTGCTGTTCCCAGTGCCTATGAATGCTGGGAAGAGTGTAAAAGTCTGCTTTCACTGTAGACATTTGGCTTGCTGAAGGAGATAACAAGTCCCTTCAGCATATCATTTATTGGAATTAAACACTTCCCCTGATCCACTGCAGGAGGCAGGGAAAGTGTAATCCCACCTCTCCTCATAACCAATTGTAGTGGATACATCGAGAGGTTAATTTTTCTTTGTATTTGCCACTTGTTTGTTTTGATCTGCTGGGTGTTGTTGTTATTTGTTAACTGTTTGTTCACTGCCCAGAGTGGGAAACCACCCAAATGGTATGGAAATACAATCATCATCATCATCATCATCATCATCATCATCATCATCATCATCATCATCATCATCATCATCATCATCATCATCATCATCATCATCATCATCATCATCATTTGTTTCTCCCTTATGTTGCCAGTTGAGAAACTACTCACAGCCACAGTTTTTATCTTTACCTATAAGAAGGGGTGTTAACAATTGGTATCCGGCATGCATGCCCGCACCCGTCCCTACTATCCCGTACCGAGACGCCCGCACTTATCTTAACACTGTCTGAGCATCGCCGCAAGGGTCCGCCAGCTGTAAACTGAAACAAAAAAATACCTAGCAAAATACCACGCTGGGCCAGCCGCCACCCCAAACACGGTAGACATGGTGGAGGCCCCAGGATGAGCCCGGCAGGCCTCGACGAGCGCCTGGGTGGCAGAGGTTGCGGAGGCAGGAGAACCCTCCCTGGATCCTACAGGCTACCCGGGACAGCCAGCCAAAACCACCACCACTGGGCCTGTGGAAGCCACTCTCACGTCCAAGATGATGATGGGAAATGCGCACAAAAATACCCTCCTGCTTACCTCGGAGCCTCAGCCAGCTACCTCAATGGCAGGCTACAAGAGCACAAACAAGGGAGACCAGCTATGGAAGAGGTGGCAAATCATTGGCGTTCTGGGACATGCCCTTGCCCACAGCTCAAATGGCCACGCCAAAGGCAGGACCACGCCACCACTCAGGGATTCCTGCGGCCGCCCTGGGCACACAGCCACAGACCCACAAACTGCCACACCGCCAATGACCTGTGCCCCACACCTAGCTGGGATGCAAGGGGCCACAGTGGTGAGAACTCCCACAGAGCCCCTGAACCCCTGTGATCAGGACAGGGAGCAAACCGTGCAAAGGACTGCCAGGACCACCCCGCATCCGCCCCACAGGTAATCGCCCCCGGGCGCAGCTGGGCACTTCTGCTAGTTGGCAATAAAAGAGAAAATGAAGAAAAATATTTATCCTCCTAAACAATCTAGCGCTACAATTATCAGCCAAGAGAGAAAAATAATTATACTTTCCCTGCCCCCCTGCAGAAGAGTAGGAGAAGTGTTTCAGCCACTCACCATATGGGAGAAAATTGATTGGGGTATTTTGCCTGCTCCACATTCTAAAGAAAGCTTTTATTGTAGGACAAGCTTTGGTGCCTTGTTTTTTAAGCCATAATAATTGTGTGCTGTCAAATAAACCCCACCTATTGCAACCCTTTCTAGGGTTTTTTACCTACCGTATTTATTCGAGTATAACGCGCACTCGTGTATAACGCGCACCCCTAATTTTCCATGAAATCTCGGTATAAATTTTTTTTCACACCACGCATTGAAATTGACATAAAAAACGTTGCTGAACACATGCGGCCGGTATATCAGTGAAAATGAGCACGCCTTAAAATATTGAGGGAGGGGGGGATAATCAGGCCCACCTGTTGCAGAAAATGCAATCCGAAACGACCCCCAGGAGCCTCGCTCGAACTGCGAGCTACCGTACCTCTGGGCCACGCCTCGTCTCCCGCGCCACCCAATCAGATCCCGCCAGCCGGAGGGAAGCGCGCCCCTGGGCCCGTGGGTGGGGCAGACGGCGCATCTCGGCAGTGCCTACTGTACCCGGCGCCGGCTTCTTGAGTCGCGCGGCCCGGGTAGTGCGTGGAGGTGAGCGGCGGCGGCAGCGGGACCTGGGCGCCTGGGAGGAGGGCCGCGGCGTGCTCCGTGCCTACCCGGTGCCGGCTTCTTGAGTCGCGCTGCCCGGATAGTGCGTGGAGGTGAGCGGCGGCGGCAGCGGGACCTGGGCGCCTGGGAGGAGGGCCGCTGCGTGCTCCGTGCCTACCCGGCGCCGGCTTCTTGAGTCGCACAGCCCGGGTAGTGCGTGGAGGTGAGCGGCGGCGGCAGCGGGACCTGGGCGCCTGGGAGGAGGGCCGCGGCGTGCTCCGTGCCTACCCGGCGCCGGCTTCTTGAGTCGCGCGGCCCGGGTAGTGCGTGGAGGTGAGCGGCGGCGGCAGCGGGACCTGGGCGCCTGGGAGGAGGGCCACGGCGTGCTCCGTGCCTACCCGGCGCTGGCTTCTTGAGTCACGCGGCCCGGGTAGTGCGTGGAGGTGAGCGGCGGCGGCAGCGGGACCTGGGCGCCTGGGAGGAGGGCCGCGGCGTGCTCTGTGCCTACCCGGCGCCGGCTTCTTGAGTCATGCGGCCCGGGTAGTGCGTGGAGGTGAGCGGCGGCGGCAGCGGGACCTGGGCGCCTGGGAGGAGGGCCGCGGCGTGCTCCGTGCCTACCCGGCGCCGGCTTCTTGAGTCGCGCGGCCCGGGTAGTGCGTGGAGGTGAGCGGCGGCGGCAGCGGGACCTGGGTGCCTGGGAGGAGGGCCGCGGCGTGCTCCGTGCCTACCCGGCGCCGGCTTCTTGAGTCGCGCGGCCCGGGTAGCGCGGAGCACGCTGCGGCACTCCCCCGGAGGGTTCCCTTCTCGACCCGGCGGGTGCGTGGAGGTGAGCGGCGGCGGCAGCGGGACCTGGGCGCCTGCCGCCGCCTGGGAGGAGGGCCGCGGCGTGCTCTTGAGGCTCGTTTAAAAGAGGCTCGTGTATAACGCGCACCCAGTCCTCGTGTATAACGCGCACCCAAACTTTGAGTCTTTTTTTGGGTATAAAATTTTGCGCGTTATACTCGAATAAATACGGTATACAACATATTGAAATGATTTATCATTCCCTTCTCCATGGGGCACCATGAGACTGTGCAGCTTGCTCATGGCCAGACAGATTGGCTTTTCTTCTCAAAGATATAGTGAAGAAACTCCCAGCTTCTGGTTCTGCAGCCAGAAAACTAGTGAGCTATCTAGTCAACCTTTAGAAGAAGATTATCCCAGTGCAAAGCATGAACTTGTGAGCTTTTCCCCTCTTTGTATACCAGGAGGGATTTAATACATTATGCAACAAACAGTCCTGTGACTTTTTAAAAACAAAGAGATAAATGCACTGTCCCAACTCAGGTAGGTCCATTGAATGAATGAGATTTGTTACATCAACACTTCTTTTAGGTTATATTGATTCAATAGATCTAGGTTTACTTGCTTTTGGCATCATTTTTCACAATTTAACCAGTCCTTCTGAGTATTCTGCATGACTGCTTTGCTTCTCAAGTGGAAATGGCAGTCGTTTTTCACAGAGACCTTTTGCACAAGTGAGAAGACCTTAATAAAATAAAAAGCACTGTGTCTTGTTCCTTGTTGAAGGTGAGGAATCTCGGGCTTCCTCAACCTTGGCCCTCCAACTGTTCTTGGACTTCAATTCCCAGAATCCAAAGTCAGCACTCCTTCTGATCAGGGCTTCTGGGAATTGAAGTTCAAAAACATATGGAGGGCAACACGGAATTAACAATGCTCAAGAGGAGTCTTCAGCGAGTCTGCCATGGGCCTCCAATATTTGGCATGATCCTTGTCAATGCATTACATACTGGTCCGGCCCTTGCGCTCACAATTTGCAAATGCTCACTTGAAGCATAGCCTAGCATCTATCTGGACACCCAGATATCGTAGTGATGGCTGTGAGAGTATACTGCAGCCCCCAACAGTAAGGATGATGGTCTCCCTAGCTTTCCTACTGGTCACGAGAACTGCCTCGGTCTTTTGATCTACTAGGTGCAAGGCAACTAATGAAAGCCGCTGACGAATTTTGGCAACACTCTTGTTTGCGGTTTGGACAACTTCCTCCAGATGTTTGGCGACAATTACTACCGCCACATTGTCTTCAAACCCAACTGTCCTTGGCCCTACTGGTATAGGCAACTGAAGCACCTCGTCATACATAATATTCCACAATAAGCGACCGAGCACTGAACCCTGTGGAACACCTCCTGTGATATTATAGGTGCAAAGTCCGGCATCGGAGTTGTACATCGAAGTTCAATCTATGAAATAACTCACGATTAGGTGTCTGATATACTCCGGAGCATCCATCAATCTAAGCGCATCCAGCACACGATCCCAGTTCGCTGAATTGAATGTGTTCCTCATGTCCAAGGTGACGATAGTGCAGTACTTCTTGGCACCTCTCTTCCAGCGTTTGCCTTCTATGGCCTTGTGGGCAATATAATATCTACGACTACGTTGATGGGATCCACAGTAGATCTCACCTTCCGGAATCCGTGTTGGCTTTCGAACAATCCACGAGCTCCTTCACTCTACTCCTCCATCCGGTTGCAGATGATCCTCTCGAGTACCTTACCTGCTGTATCCAGCAGGCATGTTGGTCAATAAGATGATGGATCATCCAGTGGTTTTTCTCATTTAGGAGAAGGGCCAATTTCTGCATTCCACTGGCTCGGGAAGATTCCCTGAGTGAGACACATGTTATAGATCTCTAGGAAAATTTCTGGTTGGGATCTGATGTTGGTTTCAAGAACAATGTTGGGGACACCATCCGGGCCTGGGGCCTTCGCATTCCTGATCTTACTACAGGCCCTGATCACCTCCTCTTCTGAAATAATTGGCCTGTCGAAGCAGCAATCAGTCGATACATTCTCGGTATAAGTGAGCCCCGGTTGGTGTCCAGCAGCACTGGACAAGATGGTGGGATGATTTTACAGCTTTTTAACCTGGCCATTACCGTCTTATATGGCCTACACCATGGGTCACTGTTGACCATATCACACAACTCCTTCCACATGCAGTTCTTACTGTCCTTGATGGCTCTCTTCAAGGCACCCCATGCCTCCCGATGTTGAAGCCTCAGAGACTCATAGACCTTGCTACCTTGGGCACGCTGTGCCTTTTGCCGAGTGTGGTGGCACAGTCTCCGGAATTTGGCGATCTCCTCATTCCACCAATAGACTGGTGTGTGTCAATTTATCCCAGAACCTTTCTTCATGGCCGCATCACATGCACTAGAAGCCAGTGACATGAGCTGCAAGGACATATGCTCCACAGAGCCAGCTAACTGAATGTTCTCTTGCATCATAATGATGAAAGATTCGCAGTCAAAGGTCCTGACATTCCACTTGGCTTCAGCTGTCAACTCACTCACCCTTCGCCCTCCCTGCGCAGCAATTTCAAAAATGGTGGCCTGATGATCACTGTAGTTGTAGTAAACACTCACTTTGCACGTCTTAACTTGTGAAAGTAAACTCTCACTGGTAAAGGTCACATCTATAATGCAGGTATTGCTGTCCTGTATATACGTTGGAGTTGAACCATTATTAAGGAGGACTCCTTCTAAAGAGGTCACAAAGTCCAGGAGGCTCTCGCCTCTCCTATTGGTCTCTCTGCTATCCCATTCTGTGACCCATGCATTAAAGTCACCTGCAATGATGAGTGGCCGTCAGCCTCTCGCATCCTCAGCCAAATTGTTCAGCAGAGCCTCAAATTCATCCTGTGAGGCACTTGGTGGAGCATAAACACTGTATATGCAGATGCCATCCACTTTGACACGGGTGAATCCGGTTCTTAATACTTGCTGCATTTCCTGGAGAAAATTATGCCTGCATACCCAAATAGCTGCACAGCCAGACATGTCAGAGACCCAGGTTCGTGACTTCTCAATGTCCCTGTACTGCTCTGACAAAATAGCAATGCTTATATCCAGGTCCCACACAGTTTGCTTCAACAGGTCCTGTGCTGTCTTACAATGGTTAAGGTTTAGCTGGACTATCCTCATCTTCTGTCTACCACTGCCTTCACTGCTGCTTAGTAGGCCGCTCACCTCCGCTCGGTGTCACTGCACTCAGATACAGTGTGCATTGTCCTTCCCACATGATGACTTAGGTTGTGCACATGCGCACATGTGTATGTGTACGGGTGCGTGTGTGTGCTAAAATTGTCCCACTATGCACAAACACACAGTAGACACTTGTCCTCCACCTTTATAAACCAGATTCTGGGTCAGGAGTTCTCAACCTTTTAAAGACAGATGCCGGGTCATGCTCCCTCAGACAGCTTTGGGGGCTGGATGGCAATTTTGCCCTTTCTCCACCACATGGCACTTCCTGGCATGGTGGAGGCGGTGCCCCCCCCCCACATGAAATGGCACAACAGGCTGCAGGTTGAGAATCCCTGTTCTAGGAGGTTCTTTACCAAAATTCAAAATTTCCAAAGAACATAAATAATAATAATAATAGGTTTATTTATATCCCACTTTCTTGGCATGAGTGCCTCTCAAAGTGGCCTACAACATAGGAAAAAAGCTTTCTTCAACAAAAAGAAAGCCTTCTCACAATATATAAAACATTACATACAGATATCAAACAGAGCAATACAAAATAAATACAATGCAATTATTCCAGATCAAGATACACAATACAATATTCAATAGCCACCCAACTAACACAAAATGCAATGTAGACAGTACATAGTAGCTGTCCCCAGGCCCCCCAAAAGTCCCAGAATGGAAAATAGTGGGCCTCCTGCCACCATGGCCCTAAGTCCTGGCCAGTGGCGAGATGGTGATGGTGATCTCCAGTGGCGTGGGCTCCAGGGCAAAGCAGGGAGTGCTGGTGAGCAGAGTTGCCATCCCCTTTTTTGCTCTCCAGGTGGAGTGGGCCCAGAGGCTGGAAACGGCGATGGCAGCTACCACCTGCTTCCACTCCCCAGAGCCGGTGATGTGGGCTCTGGGGCAAAGCAGGGAGTGCTGGCGAGCGGCGGTGGTGGCAGCCCCTTTTCTACTCTCCGGGTGGGCCGGGACAAGAGGGTGGAGACAGCGGCAGCAGTGGCGGCTCCCACCTGCTTCCACTCCCTGGAGCCGGTGGTGTGGACTCCAGGGCGAAGCAGGGCACGCTGGTGAGCAGCGGCAGCCCCCTTTCCAGCAGGAAGCACTGGCGAGCAGTGGCAAGCAATGGTGAGCAGTAGCGGTGGCATTCTCTTTTCTACTCTCCGGGCGGTGCGGGCTCAGAGGGCGGAGACAGCAATGGCGGGTCCCATCTACTTCCACTCCCCAGAGCCGGTGGCGTGGGCTCCGGGGCAAAGCAGGGAGCGCTGGTGTCGTGTATCCAGCTTCTTGTTTCAAAATCAAGGTTTTATATAAAAAACAAGGAACATTATTATAAAGTAATACTAAATAGGCCCACAGAATCAGTGGGGACTTGGTGAGCCAACTACTTCATAAAATCAATAAGATCCATTGTTTCAATTAACCTACTCTATAAGTGACTTTCTATGTTAAACAAAAGGATTTCAGCCCATACCTGTCAACTTTTGGATTTTAAAATAAGGGAAATTTTGGGCACACCCCTCTGTGGGTGTGACCAAATCTGTGGGCGTGGCTAAATATAGCCATGTGACTTGCTGGGCTCTAGTCATGCCTGTCACATGGACATGAAAATGTCTGCAAACACAGACAGCACTGGCTCTTTGGCTGTAAATGGAGATGAGCACTGCACCCTAGAGTTGGATATGACTGGCAGATTTTACTTTCTTAGGATCAAAGATTGCTGCAGATGGTGATTGCAGCCATGAAATAAAAAGGCGACTGATGCTTAGGAAACAAGCTATGAGAAACCTGGGGAACATAGTTAAAGGTAGAGGCATCAACTTGCAAACAAAAAATTGCATAGTCAAAGCAATGGTATTCCCAGTGGTAATGTATGGGTGTGAGAGCTGGACCATTAGGAAAGCTGAGTGCAAAAAAATAGAGGCCTTTGAAATGTGGTTAGAAATAGGTCGATCCTAGAAGAAATCAACCCTGACTGCTCAAATAGTAAAGATGACGCTAAAGTATTGTGGACATCAAATGAGAAGAAAGGATTCACTTGAGAAAGCCTTGATGCTGGGAAAGGTGGAGGACAAAAGAAGGGGGTGGCCAAAAATAAGATGGCTAGATGGTATTGTAGATGCAATTGGCACAAAGCTGTGTGGGCCAAAGAACCCTTTCCCCATCTTCTTGGGGGACTTTTGTTTTGTTTTCTTTCTTGTTTACTCAGTAGCTTAAGAGACTAAGATGCTGACTGGGAGGCAGAAGGTCAGCAGTTCGATTCCCGAGTACTGCAGAACGGAATGAGCTCCCGTCTTTGTCCCAGCTCCTGCCATCCTAGCAGTTCGAAAGCAAGAAATTGCAAGTAGATAAATAGCGACCACTTTGGTGGGAAGGTAACAGCGTTCCATGTGCTCTGGTGTCTAGTCATGCCTGCCACATGGCCACAGAAATGTCTGCAGACACAGACAATGCTGGCTCTTCAGCTTTGAAACAGAGATGAGCACTGAACCCTAGAGTCGGATACGACTGGCTTTCGAGCAAGGGAACCCCCCCTCTCATATAGTGATCAGGCAACACCCCCCAAAAAATAATAATTAGGGTGCAGGAGCAAGGGATTAATTCCCCCTCTCTCTCATATAGTGATCAGGCAACCCCCCTCCCCAATTAGGGTGCAGGAGCAAGGGATTAATTCCCCCCCTCTCTCTCATATAGTGATCAGGCAACACCCTCCCCCCCCCCCAATTAGGGTGCAGGAGCAAGGAATTAATTCCCCTCTTCTCTCTCTCATATAGTGACCAGGCAACACCCCCCCCCCAATTAGGGTGCAGGAGCAAGGGATTAATTCCCCCCCTCTCTCTCATATAGTGATCAGGCAACCCCCCCTCCCCAATTAGGGTGCAGGAGCAAGGCATTAATTCCCCCCTCTCTCTCATATAGTGATCAGGCAACACCCTCCGCCCCCCCCCCCAATTAGGGTGCAGGAGCAAGGAATTAATTCCCCTCTTCTCTCTCTCATATAGTGACCAGGCAACACCCCCCCCCAATTAGGGTGCAGGAGCAAGGGATTAATTCCCCCCTTCTCTCTCTCATATAGTGATCAGGCAACACCCCCCCCCCCCCAATTAGGATGCAGGAGCAAGGAATTAATTCCCCCCTTCTCTCTCTCTCTCTCATATAGTGAACAGGCAACAGCCACCCCCCCCCCCAAATAGGGTTCAGGAGCAAGGGATTAATTCCTCCCCCTCTCTCTCATATAGTGATCAGGCAACACCCTCCGCCCCCCCCAATTAGGGTGCAGGAGCAAGGAATTAATTCCCCCCTTCTCTCTCTCATATAGTGACCAGGCAACAGCCCCCCCCCAATTGAGGTGCAGGAGCAAGGGATTAATTCCCCCCCCTCTCTCTCATATAGTGATCAGGCAACACCCCCCCCAATTAGGATGCAGGAGCAAGGAATTAATTCCCCCCTTCTCTCTCTCTCTCATATAGTGAACAGGCAACAGCCACCCCCCCCCCAATTAGGATTCAGGAGCAAGGGATTAATTTCCCTCCCTCTCTCTCTCATATAGTGATCAAGCAACACCCCCCCCCTCCCAAGTTAACTCTAGAAACGAAATCCTCCAGCCAGGAGGCAGGGCAAAAACAGCTCAATAAAGCATGAGGTTGCCCCTGCATATATGAAATATATTGCTCACCTAGAGTAGACTCCTTGCTCCCAGCAGCCAAAACAAAGCCTCCAGGACCATGTGACTGGCAGGAAAGGGAAAGCGAAAGAGAAACTCAGAATGCTTCGCCCCCTTCTCTCTCTCTCCTTCCACAAGCAAAAAGTCTGCCACACAGCGACCTCTGGTGGCGGGAAAAGATACTGCAATATACCTGTGAGGGCTCAGGTCAGGATATTTTTTAAAAAAATAAGGGAAAATACGGGGAAATTAATAAAACGGGAGGGGGCGGGAAGAGGGGTAAAAATAAGGGGTTTTCCTGGGGAAAATGGGATAGTTGACAGGTATGTTTCAGGCCACCACCTTCGGTTCTCCCGGTGGGGCGGGGAGGCTCCCGTGAGGATGGACGCCGAGCCAACCCACCACCAGCTGGTGTCCCAAGCCCAGCCTCCAGCCCGGGACTTTTAAAAGTCTGTCAAGACGGCTGAGCCTTTGCCACCACCTTCGGCTCTCCCGGTGGGGCGGGGAGGCTCCCGTGAGGATGGACGCTGAGCCAACCCACCACCAGCTGGCGTCCCAAGCCAAGCCTCCAGCCTGGGACTTTTAAAAGGCTGTCGAGGCAGCTGAGTCTTTGCCACCACCTTCGGCTCTCCCGGTGGGGCAGGGAGGCACCCGTGAGGACTTTTAAAAGTCTGTCGAGACGGCTGATCCTTTGCCACCACCTTCGGTTCTCCCGGTGGGGGTGGGAAGGCTCCCGTGAGGATGGATGCCAAGCCAACCCACCACCAGCTGGCGGCCCAAGCCCCGCCTCCAGCCCAGGACTTTTAAAAGGCTGTCGAGGCAGCTGAGCCTTCGCCACCAGCTGGCATCCCAGGTGCTGCCACCACCAGGACCTTCATGACTGCTATTTTCCTTCTGCGAATTTGTCGTCGGGAGAGGGAGTGAGTCATGGGTTATTCTATTTTTCATTGTATTTTGTATCTACTGTACTGGATTTTGTATCTATTGTATTTTGCACCGTGTTTTCTATACTGTATTTTTTGCTTTTTGTGATATTGGAACTGTACTTGTATTGCATTGTATTTTCATGTTGGATGTGCCCTTTTGATATATTGATTTTTATTATTCTGACATGTGCTGAGATATTGTATTATTATTGTGGAATTTATTGTAAACGTATTGACTATTTATTTTCTGTATCATTATATTGTTATTGTTCTTGTATTAACTTGCTGTAAGCTGCTCTGAGTTGGCCTGTGCCGAGTAGAGCGGGGTATAAATCCAATAAACATAAACATAACATATATTAATGTGGCCATTATCTCAGTGGGGAAATCATTCAAGCCAGAGTAATCTCTGACACGAAATTATTATTGTTACTATAAATTCCATTACAGGACTATATAATCTCATTCAGTGTAACAGACTTGGCCATTACATTGTCCATATACAGTGGAACCTCAGTTAACATAATTAATGCATTTCCAGGACGTTTCTTACAGCGAAAATTACTTTAACTGAATTTCCCATAGGAATGCATTGGATGCAATTTTCCATAGGAATGTATTAAAACCAAAATACTTTAACAAAACATGACTTGCTATAGGAATGCATTGAAAACCAATTAATTCATTCCAACAAAAAAAATCCATAAACCGAGCCACTATTTTCTATGCATTTCCTTTTGTTAAGCGATTTTTATGTTAACTGAGCCATTTGTTAACCAAGATTCCACGGTATATCAACATGTGAGAATGGAATAGTCACTCTAGGCAGACTTGCAGCTTTAAAACAAAGTTAGATATATTGCTTGAAACCTGTGGCTGGACTGAAATACTGTATACTTTAGATTTAGATATATACATTTACTGGCAATCTGAAAATCTTTTTGGGCCTTTTACTTCCTCCATGAAATGTTCAATATCTAAATGATAAAATAATTATTCTACATATTTTCCATATGAATATTCTTAAATTGAAATAGAACTAAGTTAATCAGTTTGAGCAATTCTCAGAACCTTAAATCGAGAGAGCATAGTTCCTATGAAGGATTTGCCCCACTGATATATTTTGAAAGCCACGTATCTAAAGTGTTGTCATCAATATCAATTTCAAGTGAGTTATCCATCTTCTATAAACAATTTCTGGGAGTTTATCTATCATTCACATAATATCTATAAGACTCAGTCAAAAATTTCATTCTCTATAAGTATACAGGGATTAATTCCCCCCTTCTCTCTCTCATATAGTGATCAGGCAGTGTTAACTCCCAGGTAGATAACAGTGACATTTTTCATGTTCTTGCTTCAAGAGACTGAACACCAAATAAACTGCACATTTGAGATCTTTCTGGCTGGCTATATTGTGTTCCATTATTTTAATATGTCACCGATGGTCAAGATAAATATGGCAAGCAGAGTGCAATTGATTGCTACGTGTCACTCAGAAAATAAGACTTCAACATATTTTATTTTTTTTTAAAAAATTACTCACTTGAGCTAAACATTGGATTTCCATACTGTGGTCAAATATGACACAACAGTTTGGGATACAACCATAGGCTCAACACCAGACAGAGGTTTCGGGGCGTCTCAACTTTCTTGTCCTGTCTAGTGTTGCCATAAAGGGCACTAAAAGGGAAAATTACATGGAGCTCTACTAACGGTTTTCTTTTGTGGCCACAATGTTACCCTGTATTTCTCCATTTTGATGCCATTTTGATCAAGGATGCCCAGTGAGATAGCATGGCATAGTTTTACTCTACAGAAGATAAAAATAAGATGGATAAAGACTGTCTCTTTGCAACAGAGAAGGCAATCAGGTTGTTGCCTCATTCAGCAATTCATCAGGGATTATTTATGTACTTAAAATTTATATATGCAACATAGGAAACTTCTTTATAGTAATCAGTCTAGCCCAGAGCTGCCAGCTCTTACTGGTAGTAGCTCTCCATGGTTTCAACTTGGAGGTTCCTGGTAATCTCCTGTCCAAACAAGGCCTTAACACAGGGATGACCAAACTTTGGCCCGTGGGCTGGATCCAGCCCACAATGCCAATTAATCTGGCCTGCAATGCTCTCGCCACTCCCTGAAGTGGAAGTAAAATACACAAGTGTGTGCATGTTTTACTTCTGCTTCCAGGTGACAGGAACCACATGACCGGCATGCTCGATCACATGACCGGTCCATGGCCCAAAATGTTTGGGCACCCCTGCCTTAATCTGTTTGATTTACAAAATCAGATGAGATGAGTGAATATTTACATCATTTGTTGCTTTTGCAAAGCTAGACATAAAACTATGGCTTTAAAAAGTAACAATAAATGTAACCCCTATGGATGATTTGATTTGGCCCAATGGATGGTGAAGTCCTAGGAAGAGGCCATGATTCAGGATTTGAGTTAAAAAGAGTAGGAGAATTGAAGAGGCAGGAGCTATTGCTTCTAAGGAGGAAAATAAAGCCTCTTGCTACTTTGATTTAGGTGGAAGAATTATAATATGTTTATGTAGGAGCAGCATTGGAATCCAAACAGTGATCTTATCTAATTGTATTTACATTTGCATTTTATTTTAGGATTTTGGAGACTATATATGGGAAACCAATTCCTCTGTATTATGGATGTTCTACTTTGGTTGATAAATATATGTTGGACTTTGGTTTCAAAGAGACATTTTAATTATTTCTTAATTCTTTAAGAAACTCCCACTCTGGTGCTGGTGATAAGAACTCATGATGTATAAACTGTAGCATCCAGTTTTGTTATAACACAATTGTTGTTGTTTGTTATGTTAGTATAAGGTGAAACTCGGAAAATTAGAATATCGTGCAAATGTTCATTCATTTAACTTAAAAGGTGAAACAAATATATGAGATAGACTCACTATATGAAAAGCAAGAGATGTCATGCCTTAATTCATTATAGTCGTGATGATCATGGTGTACAGCGTAAATGAGATTAAGTGATGATTATGGGGTACATAGGATTTGGGGGTTGGGGTTTTCATAAGCTGTAAGCCATAAGCATCAATATTATAACAAAATAAGGCTTGAACTATCTTGCTTTGCATGTAATGAGTCTATCTCATATATTTGTTTCTCCTTTTGTTTCAGTAAGTTGCATTACTGAACTGAATGAACATTTGCATGATATACTAATTTTCTAAATTTCACCTATATATAGAAAATAATTTCTACATATAATTTCTATAGTAAGTTTTTGTTTGCAATACTCATTTTAGATAGATAGATAGATAGATAGATAGATAGATAGATAGATAGATAGATAGATAGATAGATAGATAGATCACACAATCGGTATTATCTCTGAACCTTTGAGATATTGTCTTTTTTCAAATATAATATGCCAGGGATTGAAAACATTTGATTCGTGTGATGTCTTGGAGTTTAATTCTGATAGGTAGTACAATGAATAGTAAGAGATTATTGAAACTGTAGTCCACAATGTCTGGAGGGACAAAGATTTCCCACCACTTGTAAAAGGCAGTATTAAGCACAAAAAACATTGGCTCCAAAGGGCATATTGGTTTTTATTGCTGAAGATAATTTGTTTAGAATTAAGATTCCAGACACATTACATTCCACTACAGTGGCTGTTTGTTAGGCATCTAGGAATTATGCTTTTGTTGCAGTATTTTACATACCATCTGTAATACAACAAGTTACAATGTGTGAAATTTCTTGGCCTTGTATGATTTATGTAGAACCATTAAAACAGTGTACACTTGACAAGTATCTGAGGCAGACATACTGTTAAATGAAAATCTTTTCCACAATAGAAGCATAAAACACAGTTGACAACACAAGCTCACTTGGGAGATAGATGCTCTGTCACAGTGAAGCATAATATCAGGTATTCAGCATCCGTTTAAAGTTGTCACTTTACCCTGCAAACAAATGTATTCTTTAGGGAATACATATCTGCAGATTAGGGCCATATTAACTCATACTATCCTTTTTTTGGAGGCTCAGGTTATTAGTTACATCTACAGCAGAAGAATGCAAATGTTTAAGTATGTGAAATAGAAGAGCATGAGTTATTTTAAAATTATACAACCTTCTCTTCTGCATGCGTAGGATACCAGCATATGAATTATAACAGCCAGATTTATATTACCTGTGCTAGTTCTGGTAAAGTCTTAAAACAACAGAATCTACAACCTCACAAGTAGATATAGTAGTACCTCATATAATGATTTTAATCCTTTCCATGGGGCTCGTTGTTGTATTGCTATACAATACATGCATCGTATAAAGATTTCCCCTATGGGATGCATCGTACAACAAATTTTTTTTTTTGCTAAGTGGTTTTTCCCATTGAAAAATTGTTGTACGATTTTTCCATAGGGAAAATTGTTATGTGGGATGCCATTTCCCCCCAAAACCTAATTGTTATGTGGTTTCGTTGCTATATGGGGCGATTGTTGTATGTGGTTCCACTGTACTGGAAATGTTTACGCAATTCTACTAGGTTTTTTTAAAAACTGTATGGGAGACCCTAGTCTCTCATAATTCAGTTCTTTAAAAAGCTTCCAGTTTATAAATGTGGGATATTGGGCTTCTACATTCATCTTTCAAAACACCAGGAAATGGCTTAATATTTCTTCATGAAATATACCTGTATGGCCAGCAGGAAAAAGGATACCCAGTTTTACATAGCAAGGGGTAGTTTGAATGTTAACAACACCAATGGGCAGCAGCTAAGATGGCCTGCAGCAGGGTTCCTTAACTTTGGCTTTCCAGATGTTCTTGGACTTCAATTCCCAGAAGCCCTGATTAGCAGGTATACTGACTTGGGCTTCTGGTAATTGAAGTTCAAGGACATCTGGACAGCCAAGTTTGAGAACCATTGGCCTACATGATACCCTCTTGTGCTCACTACTATTCACATAGCCTCGTGTTGGCCCACCTGAAAACCATCATAGATCGACTATTGGATCTGCTGCAATTTGCTTACCGTGCAAATAGATCAATTGAAGATGCTGTAAATATGACTTTATATTACATATTAAACCTTCTTGAATCTCCAAAATCCTATGCAAGGTTCCTTTTTGTTGACTTTAGTTCAGCATTCAACACCATCCTTCCGGACATTCTTATAGCTAAATTAAGACAGCTGGCTGTACCGGACCATATTTGTGAGTGGATTATGAGTTTCCTAATGGGCAGGAAGCAACAGGTGAAGCTGAGTGCAACTAGTTCAAAAATCAGGACAATCAATACAGGAGCTCCTCAGGTCTGTGTGCTCTCTCCACTTCTCTTCTCCCTGTACACTAACGATTGCGTCTCAAAAGACTCTTCAGTTAAAATAGTTAAGTTTGCAGATGACACCACAGTGATTGGACTCATTCAAGACAACGATGAATCTGTATACAGAAAAGAGATTGAACAACTAGTCCTGTGGTGTAGCCGAAATAATCTTGAACTGAATGCAGGCAAAACTGTAGAAATGATAGTGGACTTTAGGAAGTTTTGACTGCTACATCCATCGCTTATAATATTAAATAATCCAGTATTAATAGTGGAGTTCTTCGAGTTTCTAGGTATTATCCCAAGACTTAAAATGGTCATCTAACATTAGGAACATCATTAAGAAAGCGCAGCAGAGACTGTTCTTTCTGCGTCAACTCAGGAAGCTTAAATTGCCTAAAGAGCTGCTGATTCAATTTTACAGAGGGATTATAGAGTCTATCATCTAAAGGTAAAGGTTTCCCTTGCTCGAAAGCCAGTCATATCTGACTCTAGGGTGCAGTGCTCATCTCTGTTTCTAAGCCGAAGAGCCAGCGCTGTCTGCTTCTGCAGACGTTTCCGTGGTCATGTGGCAGGCATGACTAGACACCGGGGTGCATGGAATGCTGTTACCTTCCCACCGAAGTGGTCCCTATTTATCTATTTGCAATTTCTTGCTTTCGAACTGCTAGGTTGGCAGGAGCTGGGACAAAGACGGGAGCTCATTTCCGTCCTGCAGTACTCGGGAATCGAACTACTGACCTTCCACTTCCCAGTCAGTGTCTTAGCCACTTGAGCCACTTAAGCCACTATCATCTGCACCTCTATAATTGTCTGGTTTGTTTCTGCATCTAAACAAGACAAACACAAACTCCAACGAGTAATTAGAACTGCAGAAAAAATTATTGCTGTTAATCTACCTTCTACTGAAGATCTATATATTACACGAGCCAAAAAGAGAGCAGAGCCAAAAAGAGAGCAGAGAAAATATACAAAGACTCTACACATCCTGGTAATCATCTGCTCCAGTTTAATCTGCTCCTCAAAATGACGCTTCAGAGCATTACATACCAGAACAATCAGATACAAGGACAGTTTCTTTCCAAATGCCATCAACTGTGCTGAATAACTAAATTGTGTGATTTTATTGCAATTTTTTTTATCCTTAGGGGAAGCATATGTACCAAAGACAAATTCCTGGTGTGTTAGCACACTTGGCCAATAAAGGATTCTATTCTATTCTATATAGGTACCAAGCAAGAGAAAACACCAGAAGCTGACTTCTTGTTCGTTAGTTAAGAACTTCATATCCAAACACAAAGCAATTGTCATAGCAATTTTTGATAAGTGTGAATATGTTCTTAAACTGTCAATTCAATTAAGATAAATTTACTTCAAGAACTAAATCAGTTCAAAGTACAGAGCAGAGACCTTTTATTTATTTGTTTACTGCCCTTTCAGAAGAAAAACTAGCACATTCTAGAAATCTTCAGTCTTTATGCTGAAACTTCCTTTCAAGGATTTTTATGTAGCAGGTCATCTAAAAAAGTGTGACAAAAACACCCCTCCACCACAAGTTTAATGATATCATCCTAGGAAGCACTCTTTCTTGGGAAGGACTCCTTCTAAATAACATAAACATGGTTTGACTGAGACATGGAGTGATGCAACTCATTTTACCTCTACAGAGGTCTGACTTTATTAATAGGAATTCAGCAGCTGATCTGTTTCATAGAATGTAGAAAGGCAGTATGATGATAATAATAATAATTTAGTGTCAGAAATTATTCTGGGTTGCAAGGATTTTTGCTGTAAAAACTCCACTCAGGGGACACCTGAATGAGGCTCCTTTCATATCCCCAAGATATCCCACTGAAGTGGTCCCTATTTATCTACTTGCAATTCCTTCCTTTCAAACTGCTAGGTTGGCAGGAGCTGGGACAGAGATGGGTGCTCAATCCATCATGCAGCACCCACGTCTCGAACTGTTGACTTGCTGGCCCTCCAGCTAACAAGATGAGCTTCTTAACTACTGAGCCACTGCAGTGTGATTATTTTGACAGGCACCTCATGAATGCACAGAGGTGTCTGCATGCAACATTCTCATTAAAGACTTCTCCAGGAAAAACAACATAAGCTGTCCTAGGCTGACATAAATTGTCAAAACACCACAGAGAGCCTATTCGGGTAGTCCCAACATGTAGTGCTACCTCCGTGTAATTACATTCAGTTTTCTAAACACCACTGATAATATAGGAAATGTCCACTTTGCTTGCAGCAATGAAACAAAGTCTTATTCTGCAAAATCATCTCATGAGAAAACATGGAGGCCAACCTTTCAACTGAAAGTCATGTCACCTGTCAGTAACTTATGCCCCTTGGAGGGATCAGGGTGAAAAATGGTTAATAATGAATTACATCCCAGATGTCCTTGTAGATAGTGGTTCTTATTCTGTTTTTGACCCCTCTGGCTGCTTGAAAGTTCTTGGTGAATTACAGAGCTTTATTTCCATTTTCCTTGCTGTCTCTTAGCTTCTGTGCTTTGGTTTGAAGCCAACAGTTGAAAATATAATGATGTTTTTTGTAACTCCCTGAGAAATCTCTGTCAAGGGAGACTCATTTTAATTTTGCTGAGCAAAGTGGTTTTTTCTTTCCTCCTGAAATATCTACATCTACTTTTGAGAGCTCTTGTTTTTGTTGGGGGTGAATTCTTCAGTCTTTTAAAAAGGCTTCATGTCAGCCGGCTTTCATTGTCACAACACCATGAAAGAAATTTATTTCACTTCCACCCCTGGGAAATTGAGAAATACAAAGGATTACTAAAGTTTCAAAGTGCTAAGCATTATTCTCCAGTATTATAGATGAATTTCCTATGTTTTTATAAAAAAATTTCTGAGGCATGGTGACCTTTTCAGGTTTTTCTAGGTCAGGGGTTCCCAACCTTTTCAAGCCAAGGCCCAGGTCACGGTCTCTCAGTTAGCTTCGAGGGCCAGATGGACATTTTGCCCTGCCTGCATGATGGGGGGCATTCTGTCCCAACAACTTCAATACCATTTTGATTTTGAATGCCCTGGGGGGGCCACATGAAATGGCACTGTGGGCCGGATCCAGCCTGTGGGTCTTAGGTTGGGAATCCCTGTTCTAGGTACTCAGAAGTGGTTTGTCAGCTATTTCTTCTAGAAGCTCCCTGGGACTGTGCAGCTTGCCCAAAACTACACAGGGTGGCTCTTCTCCTAAGAGGAACAGAGGGGAATCAAACTCTTAACCACTGGCTCAGCAAGCATACACTTTTTGCAAGGAGACCACTCCTATGGCTTCCTTGAATCCCTAGTTCAGTCAAAGAAATCCTTCCACAGGCTACAATCTGAAAACTTTTATCACATAAAAGACATATCTCCTCATTAGATGATACTGAAAACACATCTAAATATAAAATCATAGAATGCAGTTGGAAGGGGTTTGTAAGGCTATTGAATCTAACCTTCTGCTCAATGCAGGAATCCAAATCTAATTTCTTCTTGAATGTGTCCAATAATGGAGAACTCACCATCTCCCAAAGTAATTGGTTCCATTGTTGTATTATTCTAACAGTTAGAAAGTATTTCCTGATATTTCAACTGAAATCTGGTTTCTTGTTACTTGGGCCCATGATTATGTGCTGTGCACTTTGGGATGATTGAGAAGAGATTCTGCTCCTTCCCCATGTGATCATTTTTTCAAGTATTTGAAAAGAGCTATCATATCTCCCCTGTATTTTCTCAAGGCTAAACAAGGCCAGACCTTCCAACATTTTTCTTCATTAGGCTTGGTTTCCAGTTCTCTTGGCTACAATACTAATGTACAATACTCTGAACAGTTTATGACTCAAGCACTTGGATTAGTAATTTTCCTCCATACCAACAGCTTTAGGGTTTAAAAACAGTCAAGGAAGCTCAGTTTAAGGCAAACTGAAGTTAGCATGTCCCTCAGGACCATGAAGCCTGCTTAGAGGTGGTACACTGGAAAAGGTGTCTTCCAAAGCTGTTCTTAGTCACAAGCAAGTTGAAAACACAATTGTTTACATGAGTTTTCTGTACATAAGCAAGTGTTTTAATTGTTTCATTTTTGTCACTGCTGCTAATTTATACTGTATTCTTCAAGCATTTGTAGTTTTTGTTTGAAATATTTATTTAGATTGTTAGGCAAGCTAGGTTACAAAGCTTAATTGTTATCATTACCACTATTAAAGCTCTAATGACATTATACATGACACTTCTAACTACCTATGAATTTTATAGTGAGGAGGATCCAGAATTTATTTTATGTTTTAACTAGTTTTACAGATTTTGAAACTGCAGAAAAGGCAGAGACAATGATTTTGAGTACAGAATCAAAGATGCTCTTCAGCCCCAAAGCCCCAGTGTAGCTCATGGTTCTTTATGGTATAATAGGCCATGTTATCAGAACAGGAAAGCCAGTGATGACATTTGAGCTCTTGACGCAATTGCAAAGACATTTTTAAAAATCCTCTGTGAGATCAGAGGACCTGAATACTAGCTTTATGGACTTTCAGCAAGAATAAAAGCATAGGAAAGACACAGCATGTGTTTTAATGCTGCAGAAGAGCAAGATATGATTGAACTATTCAACAAAAACAGTTTTTCGAAAGTTCTATGTGAGCTGCTGGATAGATGCAGCTTGACAACCTTTGTATTCATTCCTTTATATTTCAAAGGAATGTAATATTTGTTTAGCTGGCTAGAGAGCTCAGTGGTTGGATTGGGAGATAAATTTCCCACTTTGTCTGTGAGTCAGTCATTTGTGGCCTTCGGAAAGCTGCACAGTCCCAGGATGACCTGAGAAGAAGGGAATGGAAAACCAATTATCTGTATTATGTACCTTAAAAAGCCCTGGAAAAGATCATCATAAGTCAAAATTGACTTAATGGCATCTGTCTGTATGTCTGTCTGTCTGTCATAAAAATCTACTAATAGATTCACAGTCAAAGACTGATATAAAATTAATGGTTCAAGACCTAACCAAGGACCTAAGAATCGGTAAAGTAATGTCTAAGTATTAATGCAGTTCCTAGTAGAGTTGTTTTTCATAAAATTATGATATTCAAATCCAATAAATCCAAAAATTCCAAATATCTTTCGGTATTGTACCAAGGGCTCTGATCACTAGGGATACAACAGAATTCTTCCTCCATAAACACTCAACTTGAATTTGCAAATCGTGATATTTAGTTATTTTCTCAACTTGTTTGTTCTTAATTTAGTTATTTTCTCAAGTTGTTTGTCCTTAATTTGGTGGAAAGAATGAGCAAAATGGAGATTCTGGATAACCTTTCTCATGCAGGTTTTCTTACTCCAGTGATCAGTTACTGTGTCCTGGGCACAGGGGTGGTGTGGTGTTCTTAGAATGAAGGACTTGTTCAAGTGAACAGTGTGACAGAAATAATATTGCAAAATGATAGATGTTAGAAATTGAAAAAACCTATTTTGCCATCAAACATTTCTTCATGCTGTCAAAGTGGAATTGTTCCCTAGGGTGCATTTGCAATAGTTGATATACCTTGCTTCACAGTGTTTCAGCTGGTAATAAAACATCCTTCCTTCTTCTTTCCTTTAGCATACTGGACCACTATACAGTATCTTTTTCAAGATTCAAAATAGCATTTTACCATTAGTAAACCTATGCAGTAGAGTTTCATTAGGAGGCTCACCTGTAATCCCTTTTTAGTATTTCTTCTTTCACATTTGATCGACGTGTTGAATACAGCTGAAGTGCCAGAATAAATGTGTCTAACATATTAGAGCCAAGGACTAATATAAAATGAGCAAAGTGCGGGGACAATACCATGCTTCATGTCTGAAGCTAAAAATATATCCCATTGAGTAAGTAGAAAAAGTGGGACCTTCAAAAAAAGCTGACTTAATGTTTGAGAGACTGCTGGGGGTTGAATTGCACCATTTGCCAATTCTATCATTTCCACCCAATTTTCACCACATCATGGCTTTCTAAAGGAGACACGTCAATGAATGTCCTCAGCCTTCCTTTAACTGCAGCATTTTCTTTCTTTCCCCCAAAAACAGCAGAGAAGAGCTTGAGACTTAGGGATTCGGTTGAGATATAATAGTTTTCTCAGTCCCTCTCATTTAGGTCAGTGATCATATGGTCCTGATTTTGCCATGACCATATTCAACACTTCTGTTATTTGCTATATTAATGCTAGATAATGCACTCATTCCATAGCAGAATGGGAAAAGAATATTGCTTATTGCCTCTGAGGAATGGGAAATGGAAACAGTTTAAAAGACTATATATGCGGAGCCAAATCCTCGATGCGGTTCAACTGATAAATATATCTTGGATTTTCTCACTTGGTTTCAAAGAGACATGTGAATTCAGGCAGTTCAAAGACCTGAGTACTGCATGATGGAATGAGTGCCTGTCTCTGTCCCAGCTCCTGCCAACCTAGCAGTTCAAAAGCAAGAAATTGCAAGTAGATAAATAGGGAACACTTCAGTGGAAAAAGATCTTGGGGACATGAAAGGAGCCTCATTCGGGCATCCCCTGAGTGGAGCTCCTCCAGCAAAAATCCTTTCAACCCAGAAATCACCTTTGTTTGCTTCTGACATGATTTTAAAAATTGTTCAAGCAACTTCCACTTTGGTGTTGGTAAAAAAACCTGGGTTATACAAGTTGTAGTATCTCATTTTCTCATATCGTTATTGTTGATTGTTATATATGTATATATAAAGATAGATAGATAGATAGATAGATAGATAGATAGATAGATAGATAGATAGATAGATAGATAGATAGATAGATAGATAGATAGATAGATAGATAGATAGATAGATAGATAGATAGATAGATAGATAATCAGAGAGTGTTGCACACACACACACAACCCTTCAAAATAATCATTTATTTTAGTTCCCTGGCTGTGCAGTCTCTCTTTCTCTCTCTACACACACACACACACACACACACACACACACACACACACACACATCATTATCATTTTACCTTTGTTCCTGTTTCTGGGGATTTTTATTCTTTTCACTGGTCTTTCTTTCATGGAACTGCAGTGCCACCTTTAATTCTGGGCACAAAGCAGACAATTCACTTGAACTGTAAAGACTGATGAAACTCTGATGCCTATTCCCAAATCTATGGCTCTTTAGCAAAACTGACACAGTGAAAGAGGGTCCAGATGCCGAGAGTGGGGTAACCGCCCCACAAACACAAACAGTGAAAGGGGGGGGTCACAACTCAATTAGCATTGAAAAACAAAAATATATACCACCACTATTGTTATAGTGAGCTAGGTTTTCTTGAACTGAAAAGAAGAAATTGTTCTTCTACATTTTCTTTATTATCTATACAGTATGATAACATTTTAAAAACATTCTTAATTTAAGTATCCAAGCATCCTTTACTAATTACTAATCCTTTACTAATTGATTAGCTTGCCATATCAGGTTAAAATGTGATAAAATATGTTAGATAAAATATGATTACAAAAACAGAATTAAAAACAGATTAAAAGTAAAATGATACAATTACAATAAAATCTATACCTATAAGAAGGGGGTGGGCCATACACGTCCGGCATGTGTGGCCACACCCATCCCAACCATCCTGTACCGAGACAGCCACACTTACCTTATGTCCCTGTGAGCATCGCCACAAGGGTCCAGATGCTGAGAGTGGGGTAACCGCCCCACAAACACAAACAAAAAAACAAACTACAAGTCCCAACATCCTCTGCGCCGCAGCATGCCTCAGCCAATCAGACATGAAGATGCAAGCACAGAGGAGGTGAGACAGCCGGCGTGCATGTTAAAAAAAGGTTGACACACGATCCATTTCCCTCCGGGAGACAAAAGCAGAACGGCGCTCCGTTCCACCTTCACTTCATGGAGGGAAGCTATTGCCTTCCACGGGGGATGGGTGACAAAAGCTTTTGGCCCCCACCAACTGAGGGAAGTGAACCACTTCCCTCCGGGAGACGAATGCGGAATGGGTCTCTGTTCTCTGCCTTCGCCTCCAGGAGGGAAACAATCACCTTCCACATTTGACCCTTGCCTATCAGACAAATGGGTTGGTTTCTCCGACAGGCAAGGGCCGAGTGCAGAGGGGTAGCAGAGAGGAGAGGGAGCCCCTCTTCTCCCCGCGGTCCAGGGGACGAAGGCCAGCACTGGCCTCACTGCGGCTTTGACGGGGAGGAGGGGGAGCCCCCTTTTTCCCCATGTGGCTACGGTGGGGTAGCGGTGAGAGCCCATCTTCTCCCTGTAGCCCCAGGGATGAAGGCCGGCACTGGCCTTGCCATGGCTTTGGTGGGGTTGTGGGGAGGAGGGGGAGCTCCTCTGCTCCCCACAGCCCCGGGGATGAAGGCCGGCACCATGCCTGTAGGAGAAATCCACCCCCTTCTCCGACAGGCAATGGGCCGAATGCGGAGCTCCACCCCCTTCCCCCTGTGTGTGTGTGTGCGCGTGCGTGTGTGTGCGCGCACGTGCGTGCGTGCGTGCATGCATGCGTGCGTGCGCACACATCCCCAAAACCACCTCAAACAACAAAACACAAAATATACCTGCCTGGCAAGGCCGGGCAAAAAATGCTAGTGAGATATAAATTTACTCAATAAAATTCATCACCTTTGTACACAACCCCTATCTGATCAATTTAAGAAAAAGGTTGATGTAGAATAAAATACTTTAAAATACATATAAATGAACAACAAGCAAATGACTAATAAACAATCAAATTTAATAATATTTAATTAATTTCTTCTTCTTTCATGTCCAGGTCAATCTTTAAACTGCCAAAATGAAGGCACCTTCGTGTCTTTGTCATTGGCCAAACTTAAAATCCCTCAACACCAATTAAAAACTCAAGAAGAAAAATGCCTACCTGATTAATATGTGTGGTTTGCTATGCAAGCGGCTGACTTATACTATTTTCTTCAAACAAGGGCTCCAGACTGACACCTGTATTTGTTTTAAAAGGGGGGAGTAAAATAAACAATCCAAACAAAAGAAATAATTATTTCTTTTTTTCCATACTCTAGATCTATATGCAAAAATATGCTTACTATTATTTATTATTTTTCTATTAAATTGATACTAGAAACCAAGTCCCATTGGAGTCATTAGGAGTCAGTTTCAACTATATATCACAAAACTACAACAAAGATCTGTAGAAGATAGCACATCACAAAGGACACCGATGAGTTCTTAAAACCTGGTATTCCACCTAGGCAACTCTGATATCCCACTGAGAACCACTTGCACTCCTGTGAAGTGTAAGTAATTTCATAAGATCTACAACTCATTTCTTCAATGCTTACTTAACTTGAAATATGCTCTTCAGAGGTCAACAGAGATATGTATGGAGAATATGCTTACATCTATGTAACTTAGCTTATTTAAATGTTTGTGTGAAGCTTCATTTCATCAGACTATGAGGATCATCTGTCACCTGCTAAAAAAATGTTTTATCCTATCTGGTACATTACAAGAGTGTAGCATGTTCAGAAAGACAGAAAACAGAGAGAGATGGCAAGTTGAGCAGTGTGCGGGGGAGTGATTCCTGGGAGGGAGAAATAGAATTCAAGAAATATGACATATTCTGACATCCAAAGCACTGCAAAGTATCAAGTAGGCTGCAATATGCACCCTGTTGCCACAGTGAAAGAGATAACACCAGCTGCTCATCTTTGTCAGAATGACAGAAACAACCCTGATGTGTGACTATGTTTACTACTCACATGCTCGGATTTCAGACAGCTTTTTCAGATAGAAAGGATGGGATCAAGTAAAGTCATCTCTCTCTGGCTGTTTGTTTTTGTTCCATTATTGTCAACATCAAGTTACACATTCCATTTTTCATGGTGAGTGACCTGAATCAATACCAAGAGTCGGCTTTAGTCACAGTCTCAAGCATGTCGATTACAATTTATTTCATTTATTTACTCACATTTATTCCCTGCCCTTTTGATGTGAGCCCCAATGGTAATAATAATTTCATGTCAGAAATTATTCTGGGTTGAAAGGATTTTTGCAGAAGAAACTCTGCTCAGGGAATGCCCAAATGAGGCTCCTTTCATGTCCCCAAGAGCTGGAACAGAGACAGGCACACAATCCATCATGAATTACCCAGGTCTCAAACTGCCAACTTGCCAGCCTTCCAGCTAACAAGGCAAGCTTCTTAACCACTGAGCCACTGCAGCCCCTAGCACCAATGGTAGCATGGTGGGAATTGTAGAAGAATCACCAGTCCACTCATATTAGGAGCATGATAGAAAACATGTCAGATGAAAAAAAAAGCATGTATAGTCTAAAACTTGAATCCCAAAGCCAGATTTGGAATAGTTGGTCCACTTAATAAAGAATTTTCAGATCTAGACTTTCCTTCTTCTGTTATTACTGATTAATACAGAGTACATAAAACAAAATGACATAAATGTGACAAGAAAAAAAATCAGATTCAGGAAAATGGATGAGACTATGTTTCTTTGAGACCAAAAATGTTTTCAAAAAATATATTATGTACAGACTGGGGGGCTGAGTTTTTTTTTAAAAAAAACATGTTTAAGATTGAGAAAAGATACATTTCTGAAAAGCATAGCACTAGATTTTGCTGTGTTTCTGAGGCAGCCGATGAGACATTGTCTTGGGAAATAAGAAGCAGAAAGAGAGAGCCACTGTGATAGAGAAGAGTTGATGCTGTTGTCAGTGTGGAAGACAGAAGGTAGCAGGGGATAGCTGGAATTAGCACCACAGAGACTGGGAACCAGACACCTCTAGCCAATCAGTCCTCTGCACCCAGATCTGGAATTATCTCTCACCATCCAACTTGTTTGTCTCCAATTTCTGCTCATCCTGGAAGCAGTGGTGTCTTATCTTGCCTTTTCCCCCGGGATCCCCATTCTACCAGCCACTCAGTCACATTGTTTTCTTTTATTGGATTGTCATTGTGCATGGATGATAGCGCACACCATTTTGAGTTTCTGTACATGCAGCTTTGGTTCACTTAAGTAATAAGTTTTTGAGTTCAAGATATGCCCCATTTGTCATGAGAGCTTAAAGAAATAAAAAGAACCCAAAGCCTAACAGTAATTTCATACTCAATGTGAAGAATTCCTCTAGTAAGGATAAGAAGCTTATGTTGACTTTTTCCAGTTAGCCCTCTAAAAAGTAGCTCTCTAAAGAGCAAATTAAATCAGCAACTTTTCGGGTGAACTTTTCCAGTAAATTTAGCCACTATTTGCTATGAAGGTAGAGTCCAGTAATAAGCCTGACCTTAAAACCTGGGAATAAGTTTGGTTAAAATCAATACATCTCTACCATCTGTTTGGTAACTGGTTTCCTGAATGGAATTGGACTTGTGGTAAGGCAAAGCTGTAGCTATATACTATAATTTAAATTGTTCCTCTTTGTAGCCTCTCTCTTCTTTCAATTACCATTTTTACATAAGATGAGTTATTTTATTCTGATTCAAATATCTTTTTGCAGCTTGTCTTGATACTGTGTCTGAAGGATGAATGTGAAAAACAAATAGTGTAAAAGACAGACAAAAAATTGTAGTAAATTGTTCATATTCCATAATAGAAAAACATTGCAACCCATGGTATCTGCTCAGAAATAAGTCCAATCGCTTTTTATAGGAACTAATCCCAGGGTAAGACTGAAGCCTAAACAGGAACAACAATCTTCTGCACACAATGAACTAGGAGAGAAAGTGCTTATCCTCAGAATTTCAGGGAGAGGTTCTCCTGCCCTGGTCATAATCTGCCCTCAATTTCAACTCTGACTTTTTAGCAGTGCCCCATTTCACAATGAAGCTGCAAATACAGATGGTAACTAATTTAAACAAGCAAAATTTAAAAATAATATATGGAACATTTGGAAAAAAATCCTGTTGTTTAACTTTATGACAATGTTAACCCAGATCTGGAATCAGAAATATTAATATTAAATTCATTTTTAAAAGGTTTCCTATCCATCTACTTTTAAGTTCTGAGATGTGCTAGGACTCCCTTCTGCCCTAGTTCTCTGAGGGAACTTGGGACACATATGGAGGAAGACTAATGATAAAACAATTGTTGCCAGATTGCCAATGCTAGGACCAGGTCTCATGGTGGGAGCTAGTGTTGGTTTTGGCTATTAAAGTCTCCACCAACTGATACTTTGAAAAGGCTTCCCTTGTGCAAAAGTGTGCCTGAAAGGGCAAAATAGGCAACTATCTGTTAATTTAAATTTAATTTTACTGGTGCCTCACCTGAGTTATACTGACCTAGATTTATGCTAATAGGAATTTTCCCACTGCTATGGTCCAGGTGAGTGAGGGATAGTGTTAAAACGCTGTGTCATGTTGCTGATTGCAGAGCTAGTAATTGCCAAAGGAAGTCTCTGTAGCTCTAGCCCAGTGATGGCAAACTTTTTTTTTTAATTTTTAATTTTTATTGATTTTCAGAAAAAAAGTAACATACAAATACAGAAAGAAGAAAGAAAAAAACAACATAGGCAAACATATAAATGATAAATTTGACATTATCACTAAAAGAAAAAAAAGAATCTTTAAACAATAAAATTAGATGTATATATGTCTAAATATAACACCTTTGAAATTTAACATTTAACTTACTGTCTCTTTAATGTTTTATTATCACGATGATAGATATCCCAACTTTGCTCTTAAACATTAGTAACCAGTAACTTCTTATTTTATCTAATTTCTATTCAAATCAATTTGTCTAAAACAGTTATATTTCTATTTCTATCCCTATCAATTTATTCCAATATTATATTCTATACATCATTCACCCCGTGTATTTACATTGCCCGGGAGGATGTGGTATTTCCCATTGATTTCTACTGTACCCCAAACTTCAATTGGTCTGGTGTCAGTCTATTCTTCCCCTCTCACTTCAAAGCATGATCCACAAACTGTCTCCATTTATTCCAGAATCTATTCTCTTTAATTATTCCTTTTTAAAAATTCAACGCCCATGTTAATTTTTCATTCAATGCAAGATCCCACATCTCCTTATACCAATCATCTACTTTTAATGGTATATCGTTCTTCCAATTTTTTGCTATACACATTCTACCCATAGTAAGCATTATAGCCAATAATTCTTTCTTATCATCATCTAGGTTCAAATTATCTACGTCCGTCAACAAGATGTTACTTGGACCCAATTTGAGAGATGCTCTCATAATATTAACCATCTCCTTCTCAATTTCCACCCAAAATTTCTCAACCTTTTTACATTCATACCACATATGTACATATGTGCCCAATGTATTTTTACATCTCCAACACATTTTATTATTATTTTTATCTCTCTGGTACAGTTTCAATGGGGTCAAGTACCATTTCCACAACATTTTGAAATTATGCTCTTTAACCCTGATGGACATGGATCTCATACCTCTTTTTTCCCATTTATTTTCCACTCTTTTTTTGGTTATGCTTATCTTCAAATCTTGTTCCCAAGCATTTTTTAATGTCTCCTGTGAATTACTTTCTACATTTATTATTTTATATATTTTACTAACCATACCTTTAATTCCAATTTCCGACTTTCTTACTTTCCATATTAACTCTTCAAATTCAGTTTTGCTTCTTTCCAGACTCTGTTCTCTCACATAACTATTATTCCACTTATTTATCCTCATAATCTGTAACCAATTTAACTTCATTTGATCATACAGCTCTTGTTTTTTCACATCGTCTCTGCAAACTCGTATCCAATCTTTCAACAGGAAAATCTCGTTCTTTAATAAAATTTTCTTCATCCTATCATCAATTTTTATTGGGAATTTTTAAAATATCTTCAAGCTCAGTTATTGGCGATATATTCGGGGATAGTTTCATTTTAGCCTTCTTCCAAACTCCCAACATCAATCTCATCATTCTATTTTTAACCATTATTTTTCCTTTTTCATTCCCTAGAAACACACATTTACCCAACTCCTTTAATTCCATCATTTCAATTTCCTCCCAAATAACTACCTCTTTCATTAAAATCTTAACTACATTTTTAATATGGAATGCATTATA
The DNA here is from genome assembly GCA_035047305.1 of Bradypodion pumilum. Classification (NCBI taxonomy): domain Eukaryota; kingdom Metazoa; phylum Chordata; class Lepidosauria; order Squamata; family Chamaeleonidae; genus Bradypodion; species Bradypodion pumilum. The sequence goes on from JAWDJD010000002.1 coordinate 408,260,963, forward strand.
ATAATTTTTCAGGTTCGGTATTCCCAGGGCCCTTCTTTTTGTGACTGGTACCACATTTTCTTTGGTATTCTAGCTCTTCTTCCCCCATTACAATAATTATTTATTAAAGCTTGAAATTCCTTAATTTTTTTATCTGTAAGTTGGATCGGTAGGGTTTCAAACAAAAAAAAATATTTTTGGTAACAACATCATTTTAGTCAATGCTACCCTGCCGAACCAAGACAGCTTCAAATTTTTATATTGTGAAATTTTTTCTTTGAGTTCTTTTTTTTTTGTTTATCATAATTTAATCTTCTTAAATCTTCTATTTTGCTGGAAATATTTATCCCCAAATATCTCACACTATTTCTAATCTGTAGTTTAAATCTATTTTTAATTCTCCCTTGTTCTTCCTTGTCTATATTATTCAATATCATTTCAGATTTATCCCAATTTATCGTCAACCCAGTTATTTGTTCAAATTCCTACAAATGCCTCTCTATTTTTCCCAACATCTTCTCCGGATGTCATAATTATAAGAGTATCATCAGCATATAAACTAACTTTATTTCCTAATATTCCTTCTATTTCTTTATCCTCCCTTATACTGTTTGCTAATATTTCCATCGCCATTATAAATAATATTGGGGAAAATGGGCATCCCTGTCTTGTTCCTGCTTCTAATCTTACTTCTTCCGTAAGGCCATCATTTACCCTAACATTGGCACACCCTTGTTGATACAATTGTTCTATCGTTTTTATAAACCTACCTCCAAATCCATAGCCTTTAATTATCTCATTAATTGTTATGCATTGCAAAGAATCGAATGCCTTGAAAATATCCAAATATAATAATCCTACCTTCTCTTTAGTTTGTCCTGCAATGTCTATTAAATCTATAACTCGCGTTGTTAAATCTGCCATGTATCTACCTTTAATAAATCCCACCTGGTCATTATTTATATATTTATATATTTATAATATATATATTATTTATATATTTAATCTTTTTGCCAATATCGCCGTAAAAATCTTAGCATCCTGATTTATTAAAGAGATGGGCCTATATGACTCTACCTTTTCCAAATCTTTCCCAGGTTTTGGCAATAATACTATTATTATTCTAAACCAAGAGGGTGGAATCTGACCTCCATCCAAAATAAAATTATACAATTTTAATAATTTTGGGACAATTATATCTTTAAACTCTTTATAAAATTCCGCTGGCAATCCATCTTCACCTGGCGATTTATCCATCTTCAATTTGCCTATTATTTCTTTTATCTCCTTTTCAGTAATTGGCTCCTCCATTATTTGTTTATGTTCCTGATTGATTTTGTTTTTAATCTGACTTTCAATTTTATCTTTTAATTTTCTCAGGTTTATATTTTTTCTTGAATATAACTCCTGATAGAATTCTTTTATAACCTTACATTTATCTTTTGTTTTATTATACATTATACTCTTTTTATCTCCCAGAATCCCTATTTCCCTTTTATTTCTTTTTTCCTTAGCAGCTCTTGCCAATAATTTTGAATTTTTATTACTATATTCAAAGTATTCCCTTTTTAGATAAACCAAATCTCTTTTCACTTTTTCAATATCCTTTCCTATTAATTCCTTCCTCAGCCCCTGCATCTTTCATAAACTTTCCTGTCTTTAGTTATTGCATGTTTTTCTTGTAGCTGTTTAATCTCTTTCTCGATTTCCTCCTGCTTACCTTTTAATTGTTTATTTTTAAAACTAGCCAATTTAATACTTTCCCTTCTGAATATTGCCTTCATCGTATCCCACACCACATTATATTGAACCTCACCTGTATCATTCCATTTCCAATTTTGCTCCCATCTTTCAACTATTTGTTCTTTACATTTTTCATCTTTAAATAATTTAGTATTATATCTCCAATTTCTGCTAATCTTTGTACCATCCATTCTCATTTCTAACAATACCTTTGCATGATCCGACTCTCTGAAGATTCCAACTTCAATTTCATCCAAATTCCCTATCAGGTTGTCAGTTACAAATATATAATCTATTCTAGAATATGTGTTATAAACCTGGGGGAAAAAGTGTAAACCCTTTCCGATCCTTTAAGCTCCCGCCATGTATCTCTTAACCCTAATCCTTTCATCCATTTATCCAGCACTTGTGTTTTATCTCCTCCCCCTTCTAGCTATATTTGTAGTATCTATATATGATCTTATTAAATTGAAGTCCCCACCCACAATCATTTTTATCGTTCATTCTTTATTCAATATATTATACACCTTATCTAAAAATTTATTTTGATTTTCATTTGGTATGTACAAATTTACCAAGGTTATCTCCTCATCATCTATTTTTCCTTTTATTATTAAATATCTTCCTTCTATATCTGAAATACTTTTTACCGTCTCAAATCCAACTCTGCTTGATATCATAATTGCTACACTTCTTGCCTTTCATGTACCATATGATTTTTCATAAAATTGAGTCCATCCTAAGAATAATTTGTTAGTTTCCTCTGATTTTGATGAGTTTCCTGTAGAAAGATTAGAGCTGCTTCTAATCTTCTCTTCCCCTGACAACCAGTACCTTTCACATTCCAGGTTAGTACTTTCAAATTTTTCATTCCTTATTTTCTAACCCCAATTCTCCCTTTTCCCCACTTCCTCCAATGGGCGTGCACTTAAACAAACAACAAACCCCCATTCCCAAACATCTATTAAAGAAAAAGGAAAAAAACAAAAATAATAAACAACTCTAAAAAATAATAAAAAAACATATAATCTACTACTATCCCTCCCCACTTTTCTGCAAGTAGCCTCTGTATTAACAAAGGGGGGAGGGGGGAAGCATGACCAACTGTGCGGGCTTAATAGGAACCCAAACTAACTTCCACTCAAATCAATCCCTCCTTCCGCTCCTTTGGACATATTCTCATTATCATTTCTCCTTCTCATGAACCCACCCGAAACAATCAATGCCTCATTCAGTTCATCCCACTTTTTAGTTCCGAATTCCAGTAATTTTGCATCCACCATTACATCCATGACATTGACATCTTCACTCATCATATATCATTTACCCAAATGAAAAAAACTCAATTGGCGTGGAAATTTCCAATTATATCTAATTCCTTTATCTTGGAATCTCTTTGTAATTGGTTTCATCTATTGCCTCCACATGTGATCCTCCATTGGAATGTCATTGTATACTTCAATATCTGAACCATCTATTTTTAAAACTTCTGACCCCTTCACTCGAATGAGAGCCATTAATCGAAATTTATCAGCAACATTGGCAAACTTTACCAGTATATTTCTTGCCCCAACTTTACCCCTTCTTGAACCGAACCGAAAGACACTTACAATACCATATGGCGTGAAACCTTCTTCCATAATTCCATCTAACCATTTTACAATTCTTTCTTTTAATTTATCTGGCGTACCTTCCGGAATTTTTTGAATTATCACGTTTGCACATCTCATCTGTTCCTCCACCAATTCTAACCTTTTTTCATGATCCCCCTCCTTATTTTCCCTTTCTTTCTCTCTTTCTCTCATATCTGAAACCTCCGCTTTTATCCCCTCCTGCTCTTTTTTCATCACCTCTTGTTCTTCCTTAAGTTTATTCTGCCCTTTTTTAAAATCATCAAAACCCTTCATAATGTTTGCCATCAAATCTTGCATGTCTTGTTTTCGTTCCTGTTTATCCTGAACAAACATATTTCCAATTTTTTGTTCCAAATTATCCACCTTCTCATTAAATTTATCAACATCTGATTTAAACCCTTGCCCCCCCTTTATCGGCAACGTTGATGGGGTTGTCACTGTCATTATAGTTGCTGTTGTTGTTACTGCCGTCGGTGTCATCGCAGCTGTGGTTGTTATAGTTGTTGTTGCAGCTGTTGCTGTTGTTACTTTTGCTGTCGTTATTACAATAGATTTCACAGCTGCAGATGCCTTCGTAGGTGGAGTTGTCACTATTTTTTGCTGTTGTTATAATTGCTGTGCAATTTTTCTCACAGTCTCTTGGTCCTCCAAATCCTTTATTTCCTGTTGCATTATTTTCTTCATCTCTGACTCCTCTTGTTCTATCCTGGTGAGCCTTTTAAAAATCCTATCTGAGGATGACTGTCTCTCTGCTCTTATCCAGCCCACTTTCTCCTTCTACTTCCCTCTTCCCTGACGTTTCATTCAAACACTGTTCCAATTGCAGACAGCCTCCAGTTTATCTCCACAAAAGTATATCTTCTGTAACACAGTCAGCCCACACTCTTTTAACCGTCCTTATACCCCTTTAAGCAAGTAACAACCAATTGCCACTTCCACACAAAAAAACCCAAAATGCTTGTAATCCAATGGGAAAAAAGAGAGAAGGCAAAACAAACTTCCGGTCCCAAAAATGAAGAAGACAAAACAATACTTTCCAAGAGACACCACTGATCAGACTCCCAGCGCCATCTTATTCCATATTGAAGTTCAGTATATTAATGTAATGGGACTCAAATCACAGCAATTCCACTCTTCTTCTTTGTATCCAAATATCCAAAAATCCAAAGAAAGGGAAAAGGTTCCAAACCACCAAACTCTCCTCTTTTAAGCCCGAATGTCCATCATCCAATCTTTAATATTTTCTAGGGGGGGGGAATCCCCATATTCAATAAACTTTTCTGCTTTTCCACTTTTCCTCCCCCTCCACCACTTCCAAGAACTCACTCTCTGCAGCAGCAAGTTCCTCATAGCTCTGCTCAGCTCTGGAATGCTTCAGGGCTAGCCAGGCTGAATGAGGCTCGCTTTTGCTTTCCCCCTTCAAATCCCAGCAAACTCACCCCCCCCCCCGTCAGTCCGGCCGCCGGCTTGCCTTTTGCTTTTGCTTGCCTTTTGCTGCCTTTATCACTTTAGGCAATCGTAGTCCAAACCCAGTCCTCGGCTAGGAAAAATCTCCCATTCCTGCACTGGCAAAGACTGCCCAGCCCCCACTCCTCTTTGAAATTCGAAACTCACATCTCTCTCCTTTTTCACTCAGCTTTTCAGCCAGTCCAAAGTAAATTCCATCAGTTGTTGACTTAATCTTTCTCCTCCACCTTTTTTAATTTCTCCGGAACATTTTAAACTCTTTTTAAAAGTCTCTTTCATCATCGTTCTTTCTGAGCGAAAGAAAGTTCAGTCCGTTCAGTCCGCCATTAGGCCACACCCCTATGGCAAACCTTTTAGAGACCGAGTGCCCAAACTCAACAGGCTGCCATCCATGCCACAGAGGGGCGGGGTGAACTCTGTGCTTGGGGAAGGAAGAAGCACTCCCATTGGATTACTAGGCAGAGGGGTGGGGAGAGTGCTGTGCTGGGGGGCATGTTGTATATTAAGGCAGTATTGCAAGTTGCTCAGGCAACACCTTGCAAAGACAAAATGGCGGTTTCCCGCCATCCAAATTAGGAGCTAAAGTTGATGTGAAATCTCCTCTCTGGGCGCGCTCATTATGCTAATTAGAGTTCTGTGATTGGTTACAACATTGGATCCTGTTCCTGATTGGTTAATATGTATATGTCCTGTTATGATTGGTTGGTTATGCTTGTCTGGCGGGTTACTACATTGTAGCAAGGAGTCACTGCCAGGGAGACACTATATAAGCCCCACGGGTAAACAAGGGTAGGTCTGGACCGGATCTATACTTCCCATTACTGCCAGCATCAGGCTAAGCCTCGGTCTCCCCTATACGCTATCACACCAAGGTGTAGCTTAGTCACTGCCTCTATGGTAGGAAACACGAGGGACCGACTACATGGTACTTGTGTCTGATGTCCGGAGCGCCTTGTAAGTGTAACCTTGAAGACTGTTCAATAAACTCCTGTTGTTGTTCTGTTCATCATTGCCTGGACTGTTGCTTATAAGGGCCGGTCATGACAAGGGAGGAGGAAGAACTCCCATTGGGCTGCTGGTCAGAGGGGCAGGGGAAACTCTGTGCTGGGATGACAGCGTGTGTGCCCACAGAGAGGGCTCTGAGTGCCCCCTCTGACACGCATGCCATAGGTTTGCCAGTAATGCTCTAGTCTCTGACAAGGCAGAAAGTTTGTCTCAGTTGAGCATTGTTGGTCACAGTTCGAGGAATAAAAGTGGGGCTTACCAGGATTCATGTTCGAACCATGGTGTAAAAGTAATATCTGTGAAAAAGATTTTTACCTTGGGTTAAAAAAAATCAAATATCTAATTCCTTGCTAGAGCTTTTCTTCTGGAGATTTTTTTTAACTTCACACTTGTGAGTTAATTAAAAACTTCCTCTGACTCAGAAATAAACATCCCATGAAGAATGACCTTCACTCCACTCCACTAAACAAAAGCTGGAATAAAATAAACCTTGGACTTTAGCAGAGACAACACCAAATAGCAGGAAAAGGACACTGATCACATCATATCACGGCTTTCATCATATGAATGGCTCAGAAACTCGTACATTTCTGGGACATTTTGGAGAAATACAATATGCAGAAAATCAAGCAAAAACCAAATAAAACTGAATAAATGTACGTTAAAGGGAGGAAAATGTCTTGCAGCTTAATGCAAACAAAAAGTGATATGAAAATGAAGGTGAGTTGTGTAAAAACAATTGAAAAAAGATTGAGAGGATCGCCAGCAGAAAAGAATTAAAGTGAATGAATACAAGCCAAGAAAGGCTAAAATGTCAGAAAGGTAAAGCTGACTTGGTCAAAAATAAGAAACATAAAGTAAAGATTGTTGCAACAGACATTTAAAATAAAATAAATAGGAAAAACAAAAGAAGTGCAGGTAGGAAAAGTACTTATTGGTTGAAGCACCTGACAATGTGGTTTGGATGCAGAACCAGATCATGTTTGGAAGAACTCAGAATTCATTCCCTTTGTCTGTTACATATTTTCTATTTAAATTCAAGCTGTCAGGCACTGAGTCCTGGACCACCTGCATTAAAAACATATTGTCGCTCACATATACTTCCTTTATTCCTCTGCTACCAAAAGTTGGACATCACGGCATCTCATTTTGTCTTTTGATGCAACAGATAAAGAGAAAGAACTTTGTTTGAGACCTTGGACAGCTGCTGCCAGCCTGAGTGGACAATACTGGGTCAAAATGATTGACTTGGTGTATGTAGACCAGGGGTTTTCAACCTACAGTCCATGGGCCAAATGTGGCTTGCAAAACCATTCCATCTGGCCTGCCACTGCCTCCGCTACACCCGGAAGTGGAAGCAGGCGCATTTACGTCAGCCATAAAACATGTGCAAACATGCCCATGGCTGTCATAAATGCAGAAGTGGATGCATTTACAACAGCCGTAAATGCACCTGCATTTGCTTCCAGGGGGCATGATCTGGCCCACTCAGCTGTCTGGGGGCATGGTCAGGCCTGTGGCGTAAAATGGTTGGCCACCCCTGATGTAGACAATACAGCAACAAACAGATTGATTTGGGTTTCTTATGTACTGTGTTCTTTCTTATGTCCTTTCAGTGCAGTTGCACCAAAACATAAACAGTAAGATATGATACAAGTAGTAGTCAAAAAGCAATCTTTTATATCAACCATTCTTCAGGTTGTATTAGTAGTGCTTTTCTCTCCACACTATGCAAAGATGTGTTTAAAAAAGAAACAAACAAAAAACTAACTGCAGCTATTCTAACCTATAAAATTTGAATCCAATTGAGAGCTTTACTAATAATTCAGGGTGAATGGCTTCATGTCTCTGGCTCTGATTATCACAATTCAGCAGGGCAAAATCAAAACTGAAAGGTGCTCATAGGGCTGCCTCAAATGTGCGATATTCCGTTGCTCAAAGTAAATCCATTTAGCTTTGATTTGTTGCATGCTCATTCTTATTTATTTATGCAAGATCTCTTTATCAGGCTTTTCATTAAGTAGGCACAGCAAGGCTGTTCACAACCAGCTGCTGCATTCAATGAGATATGTGCCGTAACATTACGGAAGTTCTCCAGTTCAACCACTAAGGCAAAAGTCTCGGCCATTTCTTGCTTTGGAGAGCCATTGGAAATATATTCTTCTGCCCAACATCTGTCTCCGTACAAATGGTTTCACATCCTCTCAAAAAAGAATAGTGACTGTTCATTAAATTGGGTGGACTAAAGGTTAAAGCAGTGAATATGTTATGTGTCATGAAGTCACATTCAACTTATAACGAACCTGTGAGCGTTTCTGAGATATGTGAGATGTGTATGAATTTTTTTTACTTGTACCAACCACTGCAAATTTCCATGGTTGAGAGAAGGTTTGAACCAAGGTATCCTGAATTCTAGTCCATCATACTGACTCTGAACGTTGCTGATGTTTGTCATCAAAATCTGCTCTCTTGAGATACATCAGAGGTACAATCCCACTGTGCAGTAGTCATGCCTTTTGCTAAAATCACAGTCTGTGTAATATGATGATATGCCACAAACAATGTTCTTCCTACTGCCACAAGATATACAGTGGAACCTCAAACAACAATCGCCCCATATAACAATGAAATTGCATAACAATTAGGTTTGGGGGGGAAATGGTGTCCCACATAACAATTTTCCCTATGGAAAAAATTGTACAACAATTTTTCAATGGAAAAAACTACTTAGTAAAAAAAATCGTTGTACGATGCATCTCATAGGGAAAATCGCCATATGATGTATGTATCGTATAGCAATTGTTTTGTACAACAACGAGCCCCATGGAACATATTAAAATCATTGTATGTGGTACCAATGTATTAGCTGAACACCACAAATGAAATGAACATCCCAGTATTATGCAAGAATATAAGAAGTCCCATGCTTAATGGGGTATATTAAATACATTACTGCCTCTGGCTCAGATGCAATACTGCCATAGTTGCTGGAGGAAATATATAGCTTCATGATTCATTACCATTCATTTATCCTCCAGCCCTTATGTAAAGCCATCCAATTTGGCAACTATTGCTGCATCCAGTAGTTTAACCATGTGTTGTCCTAAATATTCCTAAACAGGGGCAGGACAAGTTCTCCTCAACTTCAGGCAGGAAGCAAATGCTGAGCCCCCACCTCTGAGTCCAAGGCAGGACTATGTCAGATGAAAGCATTGTAGCCATTGCCTCTCCAAGAAAAAACAGGGAGCAATCAGCAGTGATAGCATACTTCTTCCAATCCGTCTAAGATGAAGGAACAAATATGTGCAGAGAAGGAGGATGTGACATGGAACCCCCAAGTCAAAGTGAACTATGCATATATGGTGACAAATTTGCTTAACTGCAGCAAGTAAAATGGCCATAGAATCATAGAATAACTGAGTTAGAATTGGCTTTTTGGCCATCAAATCCAGCCCCATGATCAATGCAGGAATCCTAATAAAAGATGATATGACAGATGGTTTTCCAATTCTCTCTTGAATGCTTCCAGTGTTGGGGCGCTTACCACCTCTCAAGGCAGATGGTTCCAAAGTCATACTGTTCCAACCATTAAAAAAATTCTCTAATATGCAGCCTACATTTGGCTACCTTTAGTTTGAGCCCATTATTATGTGTCCTGCACTCTGGGATGACCAAGAACAGATCCTGCCCCTACTCTTTATGACCAACTTTCAGGTATTTGAAGATTGCTATCATATCCCCTCTCAGTCTCCTTTTCTCAAGGCTAAACATGCCCAGTTCATTCAGTCTTTCCTCGTATGGCTTGGTTTCCAATCTTCTGATCATCCTTATTGCTCTTCTCTGTACCTGCTCTAATATGGGGCTGTGGTGGCTCAGTCGTTAAGTAGTGTGCCTTGTTAGCTGGAAGACCAGCAAGTCAGCAGTTCAAGACCCAAGTACTGCATGATGGATTGAGCACTCGTCTCTGTCCCTCCTCCTGCCAACCTAGCATATTGAAAGCAAAAAATTGCAAGTAGATAAATAGGGACCACTTTGGTGGGGAAAGATCTTGGGGACATGAAAGGAGCCTCATTCGGGCATCTCCTGAGTGGAGGGGTGGGATCTGTTCTCGACCAGTTTATATGTCTTTGCACAAAGCTGGTGGTGGTAACAAAAGGGAAGTTGACATGCTCGAGGTGCTGAAGAAGGAGGAGGTGCTTTGGGGCACAGAAACTGCTTTGCAGAGCAGCAGGATCCCCGTCAAGAAAGTTCAAAGTGGTAGCCAAGTTAGTCTGTGCTAGCATACCAAACAAACAAACAAAAAAACAAAAACAAAATACAGGTGAAAAAGAGCTGTGTGGCTGTCTGCCCAGGAACTCTTCCTTCCTCCCAGAGCCATGCCTGTGAGATAAGGCACCTGGCTGTGCAGAAAGACTGAATGGAAAGTTTTTGACAGAGAGCTAAAAGCTGAGTATAGGCAAGATCATGACACCTACCTGGTGACATTTTAAACCCTAGTATGATATCCAGCTTTTTCCAATGAGGCTTTGTACTTGGAAACTTATCTGGAAAAGACACAGTGATTATTTGCTACTGAGGGAGGGAGGATGGGATTTGTTTCTCCAATGCCGATCAGTTAAAGAGGGTGAGGCAGGATTCGGAAGGAAGGAGCCACCACCTATAAAGGCTTCCTGGCTCCTCCCTATCACACCATGTAGGCAAGGCCTGCTGTGCAAGAGCATGCCCATCTCTTCCCGGGGGAAGCAGGCAAAGCCAGCACAAGAGGGTATTTTACCCCCAGTGCTGGTCCAATCTCTGCATAAAATATGCATAAATTAAACATCAGGAAAGGCAACAAACAGAAACCTTTTTCAAATCCTTTCAATCTATCCAGACACTTCTCGCAGGTGTGTAGAGGATTGCGACCTTAATTAACCATTCTAATTGAAAATTGCAACCCCACTTTGAATTTTGAGACAATTATTTTTCTTATCTTACTGCTGATGTCAAAATACATGTTTTAATGATATGACCAAGTTGATCAGAACTCCATTTTTAAAACATATCATGCTTTTATAGCTTTGGGGAAAATAGATTATTATAGAGAAAGCATTATCTCTAGCATCCTGTTTTTGGCCACGAAATCATTTCTGAAACAACTTCAGAGATTAATCACAATGCTGAAGAAGGCAGGTGTGCTGCTATTTTTATCTTCCCTGGTTGCAAATTCAGATTGTTCCATGGCATCATTGCACTTAGTCATTGCTCTGAGATTAAGGTTCCTCTACCTCCAAATATTAACTTGCCCATTTCCAGTACAATTTAGTATATTGATTTGTTGTTCTTGTTGTTACAGAGCTCATTGTGCAAATAATTTCTGTATAAGCCTCTGTTCAGCTATAGAAAGCAGTAGTGGTGGAATCAACAGTTAAATAGCTGTCACAGCAATATGATTGTGTCACTAAGAGCAGAGCGCCTCATTATTAGCTGTCAGGGTGTGTGTGATTTAGAGGGCATAATAAGTAATATTTCACCATGGACCATGCAAAGCCAAGGTTCATTCAGCTTATAGCACTTGGAACTCAGTTCTTTCAAACACAATTCTTCCTCTCCTGATTGCATTCACTTACATTCCTACCTCCTTGCCATACACATAACTACAGATCCAAGTGCATAACCATAAAAGAATAGCATAGGGACCACAGATACATTTGTCACAGATGGCTTAATTCAGAGTTGTTGCACATTTCTTGTGCAACTGATAGCAACATACTTCTATAAAAATGCACATAATCAGACAAAGCCCCACTTTGGTACATCTTCCTTCCCAAACCATCAACTTCTTTATTAGCAGTCAACATCTTTCTAGAAAGGGGTGCAAACAATAGGAACAGAAGTACAGAGTAGAATTCAGATATTCCTGAGGCTGTGCTTCATGGCTGGATAAAAACATCAGTTTGATAAACTATGCCTTTAAAACCTGTTGGTCTAATGGATTCTTTTTTTATTGACAGTCATGAATACACAATCAAACAGCTATAAAGGTCTTGTCTACTGGCTCAATAAGTCCGGTCCTTTGCTTAGTACAGTACAAGAAATCAAACCAAAGATAACTATACAACCTCTGTTTAAACCCCTCAGCAACTGAGACCTATGGCCCCTCTAGGTAGCTGTTTCTACTGCTGAACAATCAGCTCAAAATTACCTCATGTAAACTATCTTCCCAATGTTTTATCCCAATGAATAGTTCTTCATGTATTTTAATTAATATCCTGCCCCCACTCAGTCTTCTCAGTGGCTAAACATATAAAGTTCCTTCTATCTTTTCCCCATAGGTGTTATTTCCATTTTATCAACTTCTGTTTCTTCTGAAGCTGTTCTAACCTCTCTTTTTCATCTAAAAGTACATAGATGTGGATACAGGACACAGTCAGATCTCATACTTCATATGGGCACAGATTAGAATGGAATATTACTTCCTATGACCAGGAAAAATAGTTTGGAATCCAGATTTGATTCAACTTGAGCATGACTCAGACCAGCTAAATATTGATTCAAAATGCTCTCACACAAATTCTGCCTAAATTTACATCAGCTTTTTTTCATAAATATATCATGGTTGGGCTTCATTTTTATGACATGATTGCCCAGAGTTCAGAGGACAACATTTCTACATGAACTACTGTCTGACCATGTTCCGTTCCCCTAATCTGCATGGATGCATTGTATTCATTTGTTTCATTGTGGGGATTTTTTATGCTTGCAAGCATAAAAAAATTATCTTGCCTAAATTTGTTTATTTTTTCATTCGTTTTTGACCCACTTCTCAATTCCATCAAAGTCATTGTAATCTTTACATATTTACCTGAATTTTTGTGATAAAAAAAATCAGCACAAAAATTCCCCCAGGGCCATCGCTCTGGGGATGGGAGACAGGTGTGCTTCTGCTGCCGCCCACCCCTCGGAGCCCCGCCCAACCCCAAGGGTAGAAGAGCCGCCACCGCCAAGTGCACCGGAGGAGCCTCGGTCTCTCCCCAAAGCCATGCCATCACTGTGGGGATGGGAGACAGGTGCACCACCACCACCGCCCACCCCTTGGAGCCCCACCTGGCCCCGAGGGTAGAAGAGCCGCCACCGCCAAGTGCACCGGAGGAGCCTCGGTCTCTCCCCAGAGCCATGTAATCACTCTGGGGATGGGAGACAGGTACACCACTGCTGCCACACCTGAGGACTCCATCAGCCCGGGGATGGGTATTGTGTGTTCGTCCGGCTTTCATTGTAGCATGAGCCCGGGCTTTGTATTCTTTATATTGTATTGCACTTTATTGTATATTGTATTTTTTGAGATATTTTGTTTGCACTTATTGTTTCTCTGCATTGTGCTGTTACTTTGCTCATGTTACGCTGTATGCAACCACCTTGAGTCATCCTTGGATGAGTAAGGCAGTATACAAATATAACAAATAATAAAATAAATAAAAATATCCTGCAGGTGATTGTGGAACTATAGGACAGAAACAACTTTTAGGTGAATTCATACAAAAGGAACACAGATTAGAAATGGATTGATTTGACCGTCTGTTGCTTGATATGTGGACAGTTTTCAGTTTTGACCTGTGTTTGAGGACTGGAAGCATGCAAACAAATTGCAGTTTCACATTGTGTGTGTATGCAAGGCACAATAACCAGAGGAACATAACACAAGAACCAGAGTAATGCAGAGGAACAGCTGTTCTTCCTACAGTTACACAGAATATAGTCTGTCTTTTTCTCATATTAAGCTGTCAGCCATGTGTGTCAATACACATAAAACAATACTCAAAAATCAAAACTGGGATGCCTCAACAAAAAATCATAATGTAAAAGTGCCTGAGAAAAGAAACTATGAATAATTTCCAAAACCCAAACTACAAAGCTAGAACTATTCTTCTTTATTATTATGCAGGTTGTCTTTATTGCCTTGCATGCAATGTGCTGTACTTGTGTGAAGAACTGACTTTGAAAACAGAGTTTTTTAGACAAAAATAAAATATTTTGTGTGTTTAAGGGCCAGCCAATAGGGTTATAGGAGCATGGCATATACTGAGAAGTAACCTCTTCATTATAAAGAAACACCATATGGTTTGTCATGCAGAATTGAAAGCTGTTGATTAGGCAGTCTGTAGGTCTTAAGCATTCCAATTCTACATTGCAGGCGCACCCCCCAAAGAAAGACTCAGACACCGGTATTGGATTAAAGGCATCGGGCCACTTTTATTGAATAATGCCCTAGTCCGAATTATCACTTTCAACTGGTGTATCATCCAATTGTAATTCTTTAAGGCAAGCAGGCCGCAGTAACACTGGTAAGGTTCCTCCCAAAATGCCAATGGAAATTGGCTACATGTATCTATTTGTATCAATTTGTTTGTTGACCGGAGTCAATATACTATCTACTGACCCCACCCTATGACGTGTATCCGTTCAATATCAAGGTGATGCAGGCTGTGAAGCTCCTGACATCACCCCTTGCATGGTTCGCCCTTGACCGGCCAATCCTATTTCCCCTGTACCTATCTACGTGTTGGCCAGTCAATTGCAAACCTGCCGGATACCTATGGGTCATAAATCTTTACCTTACCAGTGCTACCCACCACACGGGGAGGCATCCGTGATGACTCACCACCCCTCCCCCCAGACCGTCAGTTCGGTCACCAGGCCTGCTTGCACATCCTCAAGAAAGAGGTTCATACCTCTGGCCGACAGATGGACCCCATCTCCTGCATATAGATCAGAATCCTGCAAGCCTATCCTAGGATGTCGAATGGCTGTGCCAAAGCCATTGTCAAAAAGGAACCGGGCAACAGCCCTGTTCACTGACCGTCGAGCACGGTCCAAACCACGGAGGCCAATGCCTCCCCTGTAACAGTGTCTCGGCACGATGTCAGACCATAGCAGCCGCGTGTACGGCCATAAGTGATGTAAAAAGGCCAGGTCACTGCACACCGACATTTTTAAAGAAAGGCCAGTGATCTGTGCGAGATCATTGCCGCTGAGGTGCAGAATCAGGACATCAAGAATGGCAACAGTTCCCGCCATCTCATGCCGTGCTTACCATACCATCGCATGCGTGCGGTTGCACGTAGCCCGAGATGGGGTCCCCAGTCTGTTGCCACAGCATACTGCGCTGCCCAGTGCACAAAACTGTGGCCCACCAGCCATACTGCCACCGGTGTGCGTGGACACACAGGGTCTGTAAAAGAAGGAAAAGGAATTAATGACATAACTGGCACTCATGCATTGAGGGGGTGTACATATAAAGAAAAATGTGTGGACCCCCACCTACCCATGTGATGTATATCAGCATCAGAGTACCCAAACGCAGCCACAGTTGAAGCTGCGCCTATCCTGAATGAATGGGTGCCGTAACGAGCCCCAGTGAGGCCAACACTGTGAAGTGCCATACCAGTCACCTTCCAAAACTGAAATTTAGTAAGGGGAGACCCATCCTGGTGGCAGAAAAACGGGCCAGGGTGCATGCCACGCACTGCCAAAAACGCATGTAGGGCACCAACCAGACAGATGTCAGCAATCGTACACCGTAGCAGTCTGACACCACTGCCTACTCTGTGCTGATCGGCCTTTGAGGAGCGAATCCTCAACTGGGCCCACTCCTGGTTGATAAAGACATCGTCGAGTTCCAGTGCCCTACGAGACATGTCCCCTTTTGACAATGGGACCAGCTGACTGATACGGAGCGCTCCAAAGAAAGCTATGATGGTAGCTGCATGAAAGAGAGCCTCCTCATACCTATCGTAACACAAGCTATGCCAACCTTGTGCAAGGTGCGTCAGAACCTCTGGTGAAATGGGGTGACGTGTGTCCGGGTGGCGGCCACGTTCACGTGTCCACCCTTCTAATACATGGCATATGCGGAAGTCATTCATGCAGTCAGTGAAACCCCTCACCTTAGCCATAAACACCAATGCTGAAAGCCTAGTGGCAATGGTGTGGGGGGCTAACCCTAGATCATGAAGGTAAACCATGAACTGTAAAATCTGGTTGACCGGGATCGGCCACACTTCGGGCAACTGCCTTTGCCCACAAAAGTTCCTAAACTGTAGGAGTGCATGTAGATATGCCTTATGCGTGCGAGGTGCCAAAGACATGCCGATCGCTCGGTTCACCTCTCCTCGCCAAATGTCCAGATCTCAGCCGGGAGTGGAGAGGGAAGTTCCTGTGCTTCTGGAGCCAAGGCACAGGACTGAGGGATCTGCAGGCGGGATAAAGCGTCAGCAATATCATTGTCAATGCCTGGCACATGTCTGGCCCTGAAAAGCACATTAAGGCGTAAGGATCTCAATACAAATTGGCGAACTAAGGCCATAACTCTGGGGGATTTGGACGTCTGGGCATTGACAATGTGCACCACTGCAGCATTGTCACACCAAAAGTGAACTACTGAATTAGCCCACCTATCCCCCCAGAGCATCAGGGCCCCCAAGATGGGGAAAAACTCCAGGAAAGTAAGATCACGTAAACGATCCGTGCCTTGCCATGTCTGAGGCCATTGACCATAGGACCACCTTCCTTCAAAGTAAATCCCATAACCCAGGGAGCCGGAGGCATCCGACTGTACTTGGAAATGCGGGCTGAGCATAAGCTCCGATCTCCAAAAGGAGATGCCATTAAAATCCTGTAGGAATGTGAGCCAGATCGTAAGGTCTGCCCGTAAACCTCTGGTCAGTCGAACCCTGTGGTGGCGTTTTAAAAGGCCCGCCATGGCGTCACACAGACGCCTGGCAAAGGCTCTGCCTGGTGTTACTACCCTACAGGCAAAGTTGAGGTGGCCGTGAAGCACCTGCAACTCTCGGAGAGACACCTTACACCTGGCAAGCATTGCCAGAATCGCATCAGAGATCCGAGTCACCTTTTCCATGGGCAACCTGGATGTCTGGGCAACAGTGTCAATATCAATACCTAAAAAGGTGAGAGTGATGGCTGGTCCCTCAGTCTTTTCAAGTGCTCAGGGAACACCCAGTTCCCGCATAAGCACCTGAAAAGTGGCGAGGAGGCGAGCACACGTGTCCATGCCGTGTTCCCCTCCGAACAAAAAATCGTCGAGGTAGTGGGCTACAGACCAGGACTCTGATCTACAAACAAAAGCCCAGTGAAGGAAGGTGCTAAACCATTCGAAAGCTGAACATGAGATAGAACAGCCAAAAGGCATGGCCTTATCTACATAAAAATTGCCCCGAAAATGAAAACCTAACAGCTCAAAGTTGTCCGGGTGCACTGGCAACAATCGGAATGCCGATTTGATATCACACTTTGCCAGTAGCGCCCCTGGGCCACACGAGCGTACCATCTGTAAGGCCTGGTCAAAGGACGTATACCTGACCGAGCAAAGGTCATCAGGTATCGCATCATTGACCGAAGAGCCCGCAGGGTAAGAAAGGTGGTGAATTAGTTGAAATTCACCCGGGGACCTCTTAGGGACGGAACCCAAAGGTGACACCTTCAAGTTCGGGAATGGTGGGTCAGCAAATGGCCCAGCCACCCTCAGTGCGGTGACCTCCTTGGCTATAGATTGGGCGGCAATATCCTCATTACCCCTGAGAGAAAGTAAGTTCGGGGCATCCTGAGGCCCGCGTACACCCTGAAATGGTATGCTGAAGCCAAACTGAAAACCCTCAAGTAGGTACTTCGCATCATCCCGTCTAGGATAAGTGGCAAGCCAACGTTCCAGCACCTGGACATTCATTGTGGAGGGGACCTTTTTGATGGGTAGCACTGTCAGAGGGAACTCTGACCGCCCCCTGCCCACCCTTTCCTCTGCCTCGTGACCCATGTGGCGGCGTGAGGGCCAGAACAAGAGGGACACTCATGCTGGAACCGACACTGATGCTTGTTGCACACTCAGCTGGTGGAGAAGCTCCAACACAGCAGGCGGGCTGGAACCCCCTGCCCCGCCGTCTGGCGGGGAGCCTGTGTAGCAGCAGCCCGCTGCACGGTGTGGCCGCAATGGTACCGGTCACCAGGCGCCGGCCGCGTGGGGGTCATGTACAAGAGCCACAATTGCTGGCAGGGCTCATCCCACCTCATCTCAGGATGGAGGGCCACTCTCATCCTAAACTCCTCATCATAGGCTAACCATGACGGGCCAGGGAAATCCACCACCGCCTAATAAATATTGTCCAGGTATTGTACCATCGGAATGGCCAAGTCAGGATGGGCCCTCAGGTATACCGCCATATAAATGAGATAGGCCGGTAACCAATTGGCCCAGGTGTGCAGTGGCTTACGACGACGGGACAACTCCTTGTCCCTATCGTCCTGCCCTTCCCTCTCTTCCTTAGTGGGCTCACGGTTTAGAAGGGAGAAAATATCCACATATTCCCCCCCCCACCAAATCTTCTCCCTCGTGGCCTGGGAGAGATGATCGCCCAGGGGTAAGGAATAACCGGCCGTCGACAGGGCCGCCGTCGGCACAGATTGAATTGAGGGTGTGCACAGTGGGCTCTGAACAACCCCTGAAACATTAGGCATACCCATAGGGGCCGTCACCCCTGTCTTAACCGGGGGGTAATTGGAGAACCAAGAATTAACGGGACAGTACGGATACAACTGTCCTCCCATAGTAACCTGTCGTGGCCATGGCCACTGTAAACCCCCCCCCCAGTGTTGCTAGGTAGTGTCACTGGTGTACTTAATTGACCAGGATACTTACCCGGTGCACCCCCATGGGCCACCTCCACTGGGGGTTCCGGCCCACGGCAGACATCGGAGCTCGCGATGGCCCTGCGAGCCACTGCACCCCTGCCACACAGGACTGGTCCCCGGCGGCAAGCCCCGTTGTGATGGTCTGGCGTGGAGCTGCGAGGCACCAGCTTGGGCTGGCCTGATGGCCTCAAGCAGCTCGACCCTGTTAGCGGCCCGCTGGACAGCAGTAGCCGACTTGTGGGCCTGAATTGCAGGATTTGCAAGCCCACCATCGGAAGGTGGCGGGGCAATGCCCATTGACGCCTCCAGCACCGAAATGTGTGCAAGGAGCGCATCAACAGTTTTGGACCCACCGGGCAATTGTTGTGGGATAAACCCGAATGGGGATCCCGGGCCCGAATAGGGCCATGTCCAGTAATCCGGCCCATGTGGGGCTGGGAGAATGGTGGGGCGGAAACCCGCACCGGGCCCAAGTGGGCCGCCCTGCCCCGAGCCGGGCAAAGACCCTACGGTGGTAAGAACCCCAGAGGGGCCGGCCTGTGCCGCCCGTGCCTGAATCCCCATACCAGGCGGGTAGGCAGAAGCCTGTTTGCCCGGATTGGTGGTAGTGGCTGAACCGACCCTACCATCCGGTTGCGGGGATCCCGCCCGAGCCCTCCGGCCCAGAGGTGGCCCCCTAGATGCGGAGGGGGTGGGCAGTGCCCTTCCCCTCGGCCATGGCTTAGTAGCCGTTGCCTTGCACTTGGGAGCCATGCCTCCCAAGCCGAATAAGAAATAGCAAAAGGAAAAATTCCCTTTAAAAAGAGAGTGGGGCGAAGCCAGGGAGAAAGCGGCGGAGCAAACTTCTCCGCTCCGTTACTTCCAAAATGGCAGCGCAGCTGCCTCGTGGCCACCCCTTTTAAAGAAGGTGGCCATGCCCCCCTAACTCACCCGGATGTCTGAGTCCGGGTGGGGGGCACAAAGAGCGCAGCAGCAATTTTGGCGCCGCACTTGCATTGTCTACAGAACCTTACTGGTTGCATACACCTGTCAAATGACACATAGTAAGGAAAACACACCCCATCAAATACACAATATAATTACCACAAGTCATTGTAGTAAGAGTAGCATTCTTGAGCAGTGGAAACCTGGCCCAGTCTTTTCTCAGCTGGAAGGCATCCTTTGAATATCACACAGAAATGATAGGTAGTCTTTTCTTTAATATTTGGTAATGATTTCCCTGAAAACAAAATGCTACAACCTTCCATCTGATAAATGCATACACATACACAAGAAAATTCCCTTCTGTATAGCTGGTGTAAGAAATATTGTAAGGAACACTACCATAATGCACTCTGCTGGGAGTAAAAATAATAATAGGTCAATTGTAAATGTGTTTAATTTGTAGGTAGTAGTGAGGGAAATAGTTACAGCAGCAGAAGTTTTATAATTTGACTGGCATACTAAATATTTGATCATTCTTACTATGGCTGTGAACACAGTTGTTTTATCATTCTTGGAAAGTGGATGGGATAGTTGAAGCCTGATTCTTGAATGTGCTATAAATCAGACTCTTGAATGTGCTATACTTCAGAATCTTGAATGTGCTATAATTCAGACATCCATCTAATAAATCATAAATATTAAAATACAAAACCCAGACATATTTGTGAATATAGCATTCAGTAAATTGAAGGATTGTAAATTAGCATCGAAAAAAAATACAGATAAAACAGTAATAATATATTAGATAGCAATATATAGTCCTTCCATCTTGGTATGTTACTGTCTACTGCAAAACTCCAGGACTTCTCCACTCTGGATTGCTGCCTGCCTGTTCGCTGTGCCTCCATCTTGTGTCCTTTCATCTCCCACCCACCCCACCCCATTTTTCTTGATTTTGATTTTTTCAAGTTTGCTATATAGTATATATATTGAATTGAATTTATTTGTTGAATTGAATTTATTTTTTATATACCACTTTCCTCATTTTGCAACGACCCAAAGCGGTTCAGAGCATTCAAAAATATACAAAAATATGATAATACAAAGAAATACAATAATACAATAATACAAAGTTACAAGCCAATAATTATAAAGTTACAAAACAAAAATGCACATTTGCAGATACAAAATGTAAAATTACGTAGTAATACAGTAAAATGAATCAAAAACAATTTACAGTTTACAAAATCATCCAAAAAAGGGAGGGACGGACGGAGCCATGGCTCAATGCCCATAAACACTCCTAACAAGGACCAGACTCGACGACCACATCAGAACCCAGGTGCATTGGCAGGACAAAACCACCAGACTAGGCAAGATGGCGGTGGCCAGCTATTAAGTCCTTGCTGCCCAGGTGGAAACGCTCCCCCGTGGCAATGTCAGACTGGGGGAGTGGGCGTCTGTGAGGAGGAGGCAGCGGCTGGCCTCCTAAGGCCTCTTAAGTCCTCTTCACCCCAGCCAGGGCCAGGAATAGCGGTGGTGGCGGTGGCCAGCCTACCCCCACCTTTTAAGTCTGAGGGGGGTGGAGCCCAAGCATCCCAGCAGGTGGAGTGTCCGGGAGAGCCCCTTCACCCCAGCCGGGGCCAGGAACCGCAGCGGTGGTGGTGTCAGCGACCAGCCTACCCCCCACCTTTTAAGTTTGAGGGGGGGCAGAGCCCGAGCGTCCTGGCAGGTGGAGTGGCCAGGAGACCCCCTTCACCCCAGCTGGGGCCAGGAACCGGGGCAGGAACTAGATATATTATAAATACTATATACTAGATATATTTACTATATATTTATTCTATAAAAGATGTATATTTTGGTGAAGCATTTTAGGATGTTTTGTTTGCTTCGGGGGAGGGGGATGATGGGCCAAGTGGGTGCATTTTGTGACTGTGCCAGGGTGCAACTGAGTTGTGGTGATGCTGTTTGGTTGGATGGGCACAGCTTATTTTTCTCTTGTACACTCCTTTTCAGTAGATTGGTTCTTTGTTATCTTCCTTCTGCATTTTTTAATTTTTTTATGGGTTCTTCTGAACTTTTGGAACTAATATGTGAAAACATGAATGTTGGGAAATGAAACAAACAAAAACATCCAAAAGTAGGCAGGATTTAAGCATGAAAAAACACAGTGATGGAAGAGGCATCCCCAAAAAGACCCAAAATGTAACAAATACAGAATGTTTCACCATGTATATCCCTAGTGCATATCTACCATTCTCTCCCCAGTCCCCTCCTCTGGGTTTTGGCTTGCTCTTGCTATGTCTGTCATGCCATTAGAAGGCAAGAAGTGAAAAACATGTGAGCCTTCTTGTTGCACCAGCAATAGCAGCAACACAAAGTCTGAGGGAACAGATTTCCCTCTCCCAACTGTTGCCTCTCAGCAGCAACCCCGGTGGTTTAGTGGTTATGGCACTGAGCTGAAGGCTGGAAGGTTAGGTTTCGATACCCGAGAGCTGCACTTAGAGACATGAAAGAAGCCTCATTTGGGTGTCCCCTAAAAATCCTTTCAACCCAGAGCAATCTCTGACATTATTATTATTATTATTATTATTATTATTATTATTATTATTATTATTATTATTATTATTATTATTATTATTATTATTATTATTATTATTATTATTATTATTATTATTATTATTATTATTATTATTATTATTATTATTATTATTATTATTATTATTATTATTATTATTATTATTATTATTATTATACTTTTCCTATTCATGACCAGCTATCCCAGCTTAACCAAGCCCACCATCTCCAACTCCATTTATTCTAAAAATGAATTTCTCACAGTGCCTTCTTCTGGCCCTTGAAAATATGAGACTTTCATTTGTGCCTCACATGCACCTCTAAAAATGGTCCACAGTAGCTGGAAACTATGCATTTTAGTGCCATGTGATTGGCTATAAATGAAAAAGAGAGGTCAGAATAGAGTTGTTCAACTTAGGCATGTCCTTTGCTGCTGAAAACTGTGTATAGTGTTTTGATTTGTATGTTTGGTTTAAGACTTGGCTATATCCTGTAGCTCTCTCTCCATCTCCAAAGAATACTCTGGGCAGAGTGTGTAGTTAAAATGGTCCATTGCTTTTCTAGGGATGGAGGCAATCATCTTATTCAAGCTGAGAATAATATCTTTGAAGGGAAATCTTCCATTTAGATGGATGGGAGGCATTTAATGTTTCAGTTGAGCTCATGCCATATTACTCCGCTATCTGTCCAGATGAGCAAGATCTCATAAAAAAGGCAAAATAAAATGCCTTCTTTCAAGATGTAAGATTACAATGCTTCAAAGTGAGGGTGACAGGTATGTTCCTTGCTGATGAGACTTGGTTCCCTGTGATCACAACTACATCCTGTAGGAAAATTGCTTCAATTTTTCTCCTGCAAGAAAAGGATTGAACAATTTTGCTAACCCATATCCTTTTTTTTGTCAGGTAGAAAAGGAACTTTTGTGGTTCGATGAGGCTATGGGCTATGCTGTGTAGGACCACCCAAGAAGGAACAGGCTGTAGTGAAGAATTCAGGCTAAACATGACCCATTGGAGAAGGAACTGGCAACCCACTCCAGTAACCTTGAAAAGAAAAACCTAGATTTTCCTCCTAAACAAATAATACAAACACCTGTGTGCTGAATCCATGAGCTTTAACAGTGGCCGGGAGCCTGGATGAGCTGTGTGCCACCAATATATGTTACATCAAACTTTATCTTCCTCCAGAAATGTTCAACCTAAGAATTGCCTTCCTGGATGAGCTGGTACCCTGAGACCGGGCTGTCCTGTGCTTTTGACTATAAATATACTGTCAAGTTGCTCCGTGACAGGAGGGCATTTTTCACCTTCGTCCCTGCCACAGAGCCCCCTTACCTCCTCCCCTCAGCCGGTTGGAGGGGAGTGGGAGTGACCGTTGCTCCGTGGCAGGAGGACATTTTCCACCTTCGTCCCTGCCACAGAGCCCCCTAAGCTCCTCCCCTCAGCCGGTTGGAGGGGAGTGGAAGCGGCTGTTACCCATGACATGGGCCTTAAGTTTTATGTAATTTACCATCTTTGTCTGTAAACCGCTTTGGGTCACCAATAGGTGAGGAAAGCAGTATAAAAATATACTAAATAAATAAATAAATAAATAAATAAATAAGTGTGCCATCCTTATAACAGTATTTTCAGTTAATAAAGCAAATGGAAAGCAACAAAAAAAATTACACCTGCTGCTGTAGAGACTTTATTTTGTTTTTATATGGAGCTGTGTATGTATGTGGGAAAATATGTTCTGTTCTTAGTAGATTAAATATTGTGGTCAGTGATTCTGAAAAACATAAATGCTGAGCTCATTTGCATCATGACTTTTCATTTTGTGTAGGCTGTTTTCCTACTTAATTATTGGATAGCCCACAGTAAGCTAGTTATCAATTAATTGCTGGGAAAATGGCAGCCTCTCTGTGTGTGCTACTTCTTGATCTCTAATTGGCTACACCATTGCTTTAGTCTTCAAAGCTAATTAAAGTTCCAAAACAATTGAATAATGTTGACTTTTTAAATCCTTTGATGAGCACATTGGTGCTTAAATACCTGTTTATATATACTGTACTGTATTTCATTATTTCATCTGAACATTTCTCCCTTATTAAAATGTTGTTTCAGCTTTTAGATATCTGGCTATGGAGCCAGAGGTTGGGAGTTTGATTTTCCACTGTGCCTCCTCGGGGGAGATCCAGTTTGTGAAGTCATGGGCAAGCTGCACCATCCCAGGGCTGTGAAGAAGAAAGGAACAGTAAAATACTTCTACCTAGAAATACCATAGAAAGGATCATCATAAGTCAGAATTGACTTGACAACACATTATTATTATTATTATTATTATTATTATTATTATTATTATTATTATTATTATTATTATTATTATTATTATTATTATTATTATTATTATTATTATTATTATTATTATTATTATTATAGCTGAAAAGTGCCTCAGATAGGCAGTCTACAATTAAAACATCCCTGAGAGATGGCAACTCAAGTTAATTTGTTAGAAGATAATTTTCTGGATGAGATAGAAAGATTTAGACTTCAATTTAATGTTATATCAATCAATGTGCATATTATAAATACAACTACATCTCACTTTATTCAACTGTCATTTTCAACTGAACAGCATGAGAAAATGCCAAGTTTTAATCAATATGTATAAACCAACTTAAGCTTGAAAACTATACAGTTTTCCTCTGCTCTTCAAAGCTCAAAATGAAAATAATTGCATGCCATGAATACAATTTACCTTCTCTTTTTATGAGGTGCCAGGAGACTGTACAGATTGCCTACCAGTCCACTGGATGCCTCTACTCCTAGAAGGTATGGTGAGAAATTGAATTCGCAATATCTGGTAGACCCATCTTACACACATAACTGGCAGACTCATCTTAACTTACATGGGCCCTCACTTTGGAAATGATAAATTTGAAGTTATCACCCAGTGTGGCGACATAGGGAGAGAATGAGAAGAAAAGAAAGGAGGCTGTTCCTCTATTTTATTTTTTTCACTGTCACAGTCTTTCAGGAAAGTTATCAGAATTCAAAAGACACTCATCCATCAGCCATTTCAGGTGTATGCACATTGTTCAGATTTAAGAATCCACTGGAGTTCAGTAAGACATCCTACCAGGCTATAAGCATTTAGAGATTCAGCCCCAGCAAACAGTAACATTTTGTGCTGGTTTCATCTTATCTAGCCTCTGCCCCAGATCCAGCTCAGGCACACACACAAAATCTTGTCTCCAGAGTTGATAATCTTGACCTTCTTGAGGCTTTTTGTCACTTAAGAGTAGAGACATGTAATACTATTTTTATTTATGTATTTATTTTTGAATCTTTACCCTGCTCTACTCAAGCACAAGGCCGACTCAGAGCGGCTACAACAATTCAATATACAAACAGTTACAATCAATAAGTTACAGTTCAGATAAGAAGTATAAGGGCAACAAAATACATAATAGTCAAAAGCATTACAGAAACAAGAGGGTTACTATGCATTGTAACCCATGTAAGACTGTGATTGAAATGTAGTAACATAAAACTTTACTGCATAAGTCTGATGATGTTATCCTCTTCTCTTCTTCTTTACTTCCTCTTTTACCCCTTCAGGTGTCAAGGGAGATACAAGGTTCTTGCTCTGGCACTTCTAGCAATCTCCGCTGGTGTTATTTCGTGTTCCTGTAATATTTATTTGATGTTATCTCTCCACCTTCCTCTGGGTCTGCCTCATGGTCTTTGTCCTTCTCCTCTCTTCACATAAGCCTTGTATGGTATGGAATTCTAAGGCATTATCTTCAAATGGGCAAACCACTTTATTTCTTGTCTCTGTATTTAGTTTAAAATTGGTTCTAATCCAATTCCTTCCTTTATAATATAATTCCTGATTATATCCCTCCTAGCCACTCCAGCAGCCTTCCTTAGACATCTCATTTCCGTGTTGACCAACTTTTGCTTATGTTTTGTTGTAAGTGTCCATGTTTGGCACGGGTAACATAAGGTAGGAATGAATATGCTTTGTATGAGGTGTTTCTTTGATCTGGTCACTATTGCTTTGTGTCGCAAAAGCAGAGCCAATTGTCCCAATATTGGTTTGCCTTACTGCAGCATAAACTAATCTCTTCATCCATTTCCCCATCTTCAGTAAATGTAGTTCCTAGATATTTGAACTTTGCCACTTGTTTTATACCTGTTGCCTCTGTTTTGCTATTTAAAGTATGCTGTTTCCTTCCAATTGCCATTACCTCAGTCTTCTCTTTATTAATTCTCATATTATTTATCTTGCATTCTTGGTACATTACATGGATGTAAGGTGTTGCTGTAATTTTTTAGCTGTATTTGCCATCAATCTGCAAAATGTAATTTGTTGATATTGATTCCATTCATGGGCTTAGCTTTTTTTTTGTTTATGCTGTCTATGCAGGTGATAAGAAATAGTGGCAGTGGTGCACAACCCTGTCTCACTCCAGACATCACTGCAAAGGGTTCTGATATTCCTTGATGATGTCATCAGTGTGACTATATCTTGTTAATAATAATGACCTATACATCTGTGATGGCCTTGGACCCTGAGCTCAGGGAGGAAGAGTCAACTTCCCAGCCTGCTGCCAGATCAGAGCTGCCTGGTCAGGACAAAGCTGATCAAAGAGATCAGGAAGTGACAGTAGCTCAGCCAGCCCACACCATGGCTCTAAATGTCAATGAGCAGGAGTTGGAGGAGTCAAGTACTTTGGAGAGATGTCACTGTCAGCTGAGATATGAGCTGCACATGCAAAGGAGAGAAGCAGACACTCGTTTACACAGACCACTTCCAGCTGTGAGTCCAGAGCAAGAGGACGCTTAAGGAACCACCCATGGCAGCTAAGCCTTTTGTTGGAACAAGACTTTATCTCTCAATGCTGTGTTTCTCCGTTCTGTATACTCTGTCTGCTTAATGAACCGGGATTCTGACCTCAGCCTGTACTCTGACAACGCCCCTTGGATTATACTTTCAGAGTTGATTGAATTAGGCTATCTGAACCATGATTCTGTTTCTCTCTCCCTTGCTCCTTCATGCAGTTAAACCATGCTGTACCAGCAACAGCGGAGGGGGGCCATAACAGCACCCCCACCACCCAACATCTGAGGGACTTCTTAGGATTTCAAAGACAGCTGAAGAATCAGAGATGAGTCTTAAATGTCCAAAATTATCACCAACCTTACTGCTACAGATGTCATGACCAGCTGCTGTGACTTTCAGACATTTCAGACTTCTTGTTCCAACCTCTATCCCCAAAGGCTTCACTAGGACCAAGTGGATCTTAAGGGGCCATTCAACAATTACGTGATCCTCGAGGGGTGGTGGTGGTCTGCCATCTGAATTACAGAAAATTGCATGGGGACGGGGGGATCAGGTGAAAGATTATGTAATCCATTTGGAGCTGTTGTGGTTTCGAAAAATGGCGCATTTTTAGGTTTAAAAATGATCTCTAGGAATTTTGATCCGATTTGAGATTATTGAATCCTGACCGATACGTTCTGCATTAGGCACCAATAGTGAAAAGCTCTAAAATTAGAGTTTTGTTACAAAAGCTCTGGATTACGTAATTTTAAAAGGGGGGCGGGTTGAAGCAAAAATTATGACCGGATTACATGGGGGCGGTATCAATTTTCCCCCAAAAAATGGATCACGTAATTTTTGAATGGCCCCAAAGGGAGGAATCCAAAGAGGAGAAATAGGGGAAAATATTATTGCAAAAATATGGACCTAACTAATAAGATCATGAAACATACATAGTGTAACTTTATATTACTGGATTTCAACCCATTCCTTAATACACTAACAGAATCTATGTTACTTATGCAACAAAATACTAACAAGTCTACCATTCTTGAACGACGACGTCTAAGAGGTGACCTGATTGAAGTTTATAAAATCATGCACGGTGTGGACAAAGTAGATAAGGAAAAACTGTTTTCCCTATCGCATAACACTAGAACTAGGGGACACTCCATGAAACTTTTGGGTACTAGTTCTCAAACAAATAAGAGAAAGTACTTTTTCACCCAGAGGATTACTGGTCTATGGAACTCCCTGCCAGAAGAAGCGGTGACAGCTGTCAGTCTTGACAGCTTTAAGAAAGGATTAGACAAGTTCATGGAGGACAAGAGTATCAATGGCTATAATTATGGATACTTAAGGACAACCTCCGGGTTGGAGAGATAGGCAGGATATCTCTCAACATCATTTCCAGGGAATCCTAAGCAGGTGAAGGCATCTGCTTGGGAATACCCTGAAGGAAATGGTGAGCCACTGTGTGAGACAGAATGCTGGACTGGATGGGCTGTTCTTATGTTCTTATGTACCATTCTGGAATTAATACCAGAAAATCAATAGATAAAATCAACCTCTGAAAAGTATTCCCCAGATGGGAAGTGCAAATAATTGGTTTTCTATCCTGCTTTTTTCTTGTTGTTCAGTCGCACAGTCAATTCTGACCCTTTGCGATCCTATGGACCATTGCCCTCCAGGCACCTCTGTCCTCCACCATCCTCCTCAGCCCACCCAGCTCTGTGCCCACTGCGTCTACCACACCATCCATCCATCTCATCTTTGGTCATTCTCTTTTTCTTTTGCCCTTCACCTTTCCCAGCATCAAGGCCTTCTCAAGTGAATCCTCTCTTCTCATTTGATGTCCAAAGAACTTTAGCTTCATCCTTACTATTTGACCTTCTAAGGAGCAGTCAGGTTTGATTTCTTCTAAGATTGACCTATTTGTTCTCTTTGCTGTCCAGGGGACTCTTAACACTCTCCTCTTTGTTTTCAACGCATGCGAATGAAATGACTGAAACTGAAGGTAGGATTGTGTATCAGTAGGCTTGTGGTATAACTTCATTTTCAGTTTGTAATTGAGAATGAAAACAGTAAGATTGAGAAATGATCTTATTCCACTTTCCGTTTTCTCACCAACAAATGTCCACGTGTACCCATGTTCCATCTTTTACCGAAGGTACATAAAATCACACCGACTTCCCCCGACATTCCTTGCAGACCAATTATCTCGGCTAATAACTCCCTGCTAGAACCTTTGGCTATATACATCGACCACCACATTAGATCTTATGCTATGGACACTCCTACTTATATCAGGGACTCCGGACACTTTATCCAACAGCTGGAGGACACCCTTGTTCCTGCAGGATCAGTCCTTGTGACACTTGACGTGTCTTCCTTATATACAGATATCCCCTTAGATGAGGCACGGACCATTATTTCCCAATTATTAGATGCCAGACCTGATCAGTCACCTCCTTCACATTTTTTGTTAGACATTCTTGATATATGTTTTGAACACAATTTTTTTCGGTTTGGGGATTCTTTTTATTTACAGACACAAGGGGTGTCAATGGGATCAAATTTTGCACCATCGGTATCAAACATTTTCATGATTCATTTCGATAAGACTTTCATTTTGGATCGGGCTGTTAATCCTTTTTTTACAGACATCATCACATACAAACGATACATTGATGATCTATGTTTTGTTTTCAAAAATCCATCAGCAGTTCCCAATTTTTTGAGTTGGATCAATTCCATACATAACAATCTTTCCTTCACCCATCATATCGACCCCCATAGTTTACCGTTTCTCAATCTCACTGTTTTCATACTCAATAACAAACTGAAAATGAAGTTATACCACAAGCCTACTGATACACAATCCTACCTTCAGTTTCAGTCATTTCATTCGCATGCGTTGAAAACAAATATTCCTTATAGTCTCTTCTTAAGGGCCAAGCGCAACTCGACACTTCAGTCAGATTTCAGTGCTGCAGCGTGCACCATCAGTAACGCTCTTAAGAAACGAGGGTATCCTGACCACGTTATCCATACAGCTTACAACAGAGTCAGATCTCGCCCGAGACATACATTATTTAAGCACAAATGCAAGACGAATTCATCCAACATCTTTTGGTCCCTTGACTACACGCCAATGGCACAAAAAATCAAGAAAGTCATCCTCAAGCATTGGCATATTTTAGATTCCACCCCTGGTCTGGTTGACCGCCTGACCATTGGTTTTCGCAGGACCAAAACCATAGCAAATTAAATTTCCCGCTCACCTCAATCCCTTGGACCATCTTTTACCCCCACAGGACATTTTCCCTACGGACATTGCAAATTCTGCTCCAACATGTTACCCACAGACACAGTACGCGTTCCGAGTAGCAATTTTGAGCTACGTCTCTCTAAGTATACCACCTGTAATTCTCGGGACGTGGTATACATGATCCTGTGTCCTTGCAACTTGGCCTACATAGGACAATCAAGATGCCCCCTGAGGGTTAGGCTTAGTGAGCATCAGTCCAGAATCAGGAACAAGATCGCCAATGCTCCTCTTGTGGCTCATTTCTCGGACAAATCACACCCTTGTGTGATGAAGGTGGTTGTCCTTGACAGCTTTACACCGCAGAGACATCAGGTGATCAATGTGGAATGGTTTTTACTTCAGCAAGAAGCCTATTTTATACATCGCTTCTCAACCCTGGCCCCTTCAGGTTTGAACACAGATTTAGATCTCTCATCGTACTTATAATTATATATACATCCAGCTGTCTCTGTCATAGAAAACCCACCCCCACCCCCTTTTTTGCGCTAGCTTCCTTTAAATTCTCCCTTTCTTGCTCTCATTACGCACACGTGCCACTTCCAGCTTCTTTAAATACCTGAATCCACTTTATCACATTAACGCTCTAACCCGGCAGGAATTGACTAAGAGAGGTTGTTTTTCGAGCGTGCCCAATAAGATAATTTCACAAGGTATTATATTATGCATTATCTATTGTTTATATGTTACTATGTATTATATTGTTATTCCGCTTGCGGGTATTATACTATTTTTGATACTTTTACCTTGCAGAAAATCTTGAAAAAGACTCCAAAATATCCCAGCTGTTGTTTCGTTTATTTTTTTGTGGCGAATTCAGCACATTAAATTATCTTACACTCTTTCCTTTGTTTTTTGCTACTTGGGGTGGTTTCCCTTGCTCTTTGCAACTTTGTATGAGGCATTGGGTTTTTTCCCAGGTTGCATTGTGCCTGGGCAGTATAAAAGGCAGGACACATGCGTGCATTGCTCTTGTGGGTTTTGCATGAGGCGAAGAGTGTTTAAGAGTGATTTTGAGTGCAATTTTGGATTTTTTTGATTTTTTTGTCAGAATTTTCTTCAGGTTCTTGGACAATCAGGGTTGTTTGACATGGTTTTGCCTTTTGCCTTTAGACAATGATTTCTTAAAGTTCTGTCAGTTTCCTGTCTGTTTCCTTGACTTTGCCCTGAAGTCTGTGCTGTTATAGTACAATGTATCTCTATGGAAACGACGTTGTACGAGGCATTGCGGCAAGTATTTGGACGTTGTATGAGGCATCACAGCTAGGATTTTGCATGCCTCATACAAAGTCCAAATC
This sequence comes from Bradypodion pumilum, assembly GCA_035047305.1. Taxonomy (NCBI): domain Eukaryota; kingdom Metazoa; phylum Chordata; class Lepidosauria; order Squamata; family Chamaeleonidae; genus Bradypodion; species Bradypodion pumilum. The sequence goes on from JAWDJD010000002.1 coordinate 408,292,408, forward strand.
CGTATAAAGTCCAAACTTGTGGAACCAAGTTTGGACATTGTATGAGGTATCACTGTAATTTAATGGCCCTTCTCTGGTTGTGACTTACTACTGAATTTCAACGAGTGATTTTTTTCTAACTAAAATAGATAGGGGGAGGGACTACTTTTTAGCCAATGGGTTCATGTATCATGAACTCTGTAAGTAAGCTAGTTACAAGGGTAGTATTCCATGAAGTTATACAAGTGGAATTTTCACACACACACACACACACACACAGAGCCACTATATTTTCATAAACAAAGAAATCAAATTACACAAATCCTTTCCACAGATCTGTATCTTGCATGTCAGTTGAGATGCAATCAAACCTTACAGATAGCATAGAAAATAATATTTCATCTTCTTAAAACACAAGTGAAAGCGCGCCAAAATGGCCGCCGCACTCTTTGCAGGCACCCCCCCCCACCCGGACTCAGACATCCGGGTGAGTTAGGGGGTATGGCCACCCCTCTATAAAAGGGGTGGCCACGAGGCAGCTGAGCTGCCATTTTAGAAATAGCGACGGAGAGGAGAAGTTTTCTCCGTCACTGTTTGTCTGTAGTCTTCGGCTGTTTAGCCCTTGATCCTTCCTGTCTGGGAAGGGAGGATTAGCACAGAGCCTGTGGCTTGCTGGCTGCTCTGTGCTTTTGGCGCTAGCTTTTCGATCCCTGGAAAGGGATCCAGCTCTTTCTTCGAAGATATGCCTTCCAAATGGAAGGCCCCGGCGATGAAACCGTGGCCAAAGGGGAGGACTTTTTTGGGCCCTGCGCAGGATGGGGGGCAGCCTTCAGGTCGGAGGACCAGGGCTGCGCCCCCGCGGCAGAGCACTACCCCAGCTCTGCCCACCGATACCGGTGGGGTGATACAGGCTGATACTTGGCAGCCGGCCTTGGCTGGCCAGCCTCAGGCCGGCCCCTCAGGGGCTTCGGCCCTCGGCCCGCAGTTGCCGGCCATGGGTCAGGACAACGGGGGAGGGCCTGGTGCGGGCGCGCAACCCGTTCCTCCTCCGGCCCCTCATGGGCCGGAGTTTTGGGCATGGCCCTATTCTGGCCCAGGCTCTCACTTTGGTGTTCCTTGTCAAATGCCTAGTGGGCCTTCCGGCCCACCCGACCCGCCTTATGCTGGGGGATCTGTGGCAGTGGATGCGTTACTAACACGTTTAGCAGTGCTAGAGGCATCCTTGGGGATTGCACACAACCCTATGGAAGGGGGCCTTTCTCTCTCTGCCGGGGGCCCTTCGTGTCCACCGGCTACCTCGATGGCTGCCACACTGCAACAGGCGGCCAGCCGGGTTGAGCTGCTTGAGACGCTCCGGCCAGCACCTGCCGGTGTCTCGCAGCTCCCTGTTCGTCCAGAGCTGCAGACGGGGAGCAGTCAGGTGTGGCCCCAGAGCTCGATTCCGGTCGCGAGCTCCGATGCCCGCCGTGGGCCGGAACCCCCAGTGGGGGGAGCTCACGGGGGTGCACCTAGTGAGTATCAGGTTCAAATTAGTGCACCCACATCACAGCCCACTTCCAGTGGTGGGGTTCAGTGGCCCTGGTCTCGGCAAGTCGAGGCAAGTGGGCATCAGTTACCAGCCTATCCCAGTGCCCCTTGGTTTCAAAATGGCACCTCATTGAGGGTGGGGGTTTCCGCCCCCAGGGCAATGCCGGGCATCGCAGGGGCTGTCCAGGTCCTGCTGCGTATGCCCCGTATACCTAATGTGCCGGTGACGGCTTTGCCGACGGCTGGTTATTCCTTGCCCCTTGGTGATCATTTGTCCCAGGTCACGAGGGAAAAGATTTGGCGGGGGGAGTACGTGGATATATTCTCCCTATTGAACCGTGAGCCCACTAAGGAGGAGAGAGAGGGACAGGATGACAGAGACAAAGAGCTGTCATCGTAAGCCACCGCGCACCTGGGCCAACTGGTTGCCGGCATATCTTATTTATATGGCGGTATACCTTAGGGCCCGGCCTGATCTGGCCATTCCTATGGTTTAATATTTGGACAATATTTACAGGGCGATGGTGGATTTCCCTGGCCCATTGTGGTTGGCTTACAATGAGGAATTTAGAATGAGGGTGCCCCTACACCCGGGGATGAGATGGGACGAGCCCTGTCAAAAGTTGTGGCTCTTGTACATGACCCCCACGCGTCCGGCGCCTGGGGATAGGTACCATTGTGGCCATGCCATGCAGCGAGCTGCTCCAACACAGGCTCCCCGCCAGCCAGCGGGGCGGGGGGTTCCAGCCCGCTTGCTGTGTTGGAGCTTCTCGGCTAATGGCGTGTGCAATAAGCGGCAGTGCCGATATAAACACGAGTGTCCCTCTTGCGCTGGCCCCCACGCCGCCACCGCGTGCCCGCGGGCCGGTGGGTCATGGGGCAGAGGTAGAGGTGGACAGGGGGTGGGCAGAGCTTCTGCTGATGGAGCTAGCCAGTCAAAAGGCCCCCTCCCCAGTTAATGTGTATATGTTGGAGCGATGGCTCTCAACTTATCCAAGGAGGGAGGACGCGAGGTACCTCCTGGAGGGTTTCCAGTGGGGCTTCCGTATCCCATTCAAAGGAGTGCGGGGACCCCAAGATATCCTCAATTTACTTTCTCTGAAGGGTAGGGAGGAGGTGGCTGCCCTGAGTATTGCCAAGGAGGTAGAGGCCAAGAGGGTAGCGGGCCCCTTTTCTGTACCACCCTTCCCCAACCTGAAGGTTTCCCCTCTGGGGTTAGTGCCCAAAAAGGCCCCGGGGGAATTTCGTTTAATCCACCATCTATCGTACCCGGCGGGTTACTCTGTCAATGATGCTATTCCTGATGACCTTTGTTCGGTCAGGTATACGTCTTTTGACCAAGCCCTACGGATGGTGCGCTCTTGTGGTCCTGGTGCCCTCCTGGCAAAATGTGACATTAAATCGGCATTCTGATTGTTGCCAGTGCACCCGGGGGACTTTGAGCTATTGGGTTTTAGATTCCAAGGGAAGTTTTATGTAGATAAGGCCATGCCTTTTGGCTGCTCTATTTCATGTTCAGCATTCGAACATTTTAGCACCTTCCTTCAGTGGGCCTTTGTTCGCAGGTCCGGGTCTCGGTCTATAGCCCATTACCTCGATGACTTTTTGTTCGGGGGTGAACGGGGCTCAGACACGTGCACGCATCTCCTCACTACATTTCAGACGCTAATGCGGGAACTGGGTGTCCCTTTAGCGCCTGAAAAGACTGAGGGCCCATCCACTACGCTTACATTTCTGGGTATTGAAATTGACACGGTCGCACAGGCATCCCGGTTACCCATTGGTCACCCGGATCTCCGCGATGATTTTGGCCTTGCTGGCCAAACGTAAAGTGTCACTTCGTGAGCTTCAGGTACTACATGGCCATCTTAACTTTGCCTGCAGGGTGGTCACGCCTGCCAGAGCATTTGTGCGGCGCCTATGTGACGCCATGTCTGGCCTGTCAAAGCGCCATCATAGGGTCCGACTGACCAGGGGCATGAGGGCTGACCTTTTGGTTTGGCTTAAATTCCTGCGGGAAGTCAATGGGGTCTCCTTTTGGAGATCTGACCTTTTAGTTTCCCCTAGGTTCCAAGTACAGTCGGATGCCTCCGGCTCCCTGGGATACGGGATTTACTTTGAGGGGAGGTGGGCTTATGGCCAATGGCCTCCAGCATGGCGGGGCACGGATCGCCTCCACGATCTTACTTTCCTTGAGTTCTTTCCAATCCTGGGAGCTTTGATGCTATGGGGCGAGGAGTGGGCTGACTCAGTGGTCCATTTTTGGTGCGACAATGCTGTGGTAGTGCACATTGTCAACGCTCAGACGTCTAAATCACCCAGGGTGATGGCGTTGGTCCGCCAGTTTGTGTTACGTAGCCTACGCCTGAATGTGCTTTTTAAGGCCAGACATGTACCAGGTATTAATAATGATATTGCTGATGCTTTATCCCGCCTGCAGATCCCCCGGTTCCGTGCCTTGGCTCCGGACGCAGAGGAATTCCCCTCGCCGCTCCCGGCAGAGATTTGGACATTTGGCAAGGAGAGGTGAACCGGGCGATCAGCATGTCTTTGGCGCCCCGCACGCGTAAGGCGTATCACCATGCTTTCGTTCAATTTAGAACTTTTTGTGTGTTACTTCAGTTGCCCGAAGTGTGGCCCATTCCAGTGGAACAAGTTATACAATTTATGGTTTATTTACGCAGTCAGGGCCTAGCTCCCCGCACTATAGCATCCAGGCTGTCAGCACTGGCATTTATGGCCAAGGTGAGGGGTTTTGCTGACTGCATGAATGATTTCCGCATACGACATGTTTTGGAGGGGTGAACACGGGAACATGGCCACTGCCCGGACACTCGCCACCCAATTTCTCCAGGGGTGCTTACCCACCTTGCACGAGGCTGGCATAACCTGTGTTTTGATAGGTATGAGGCGGCTCTTTTTCACGCGGCTACCACGGTGGCCTTCTTTGGAGCGCTCCGCATCAGTGAGTTGGTACTACTGTCTAAGGCGGATGCGACTCGTAGGGCACTGGAACTCGACGATGTCTATGTCTCTAATGAGTGGGCTCAGTTGAGGATACGGTCCTCAAAAGTTGATCAGCACGGCGTAGGCAGTGGAGTTAGACTGCTATGATGTTCCATTGCAGACATCTGTCCGGTTGGTGCCCTACAGGAGTTCTTGGCAGTGCGTGGCACACACCCTGGCCCGTTTTTCTGCCACCAGGATGGGTCTCCCCTTACTAAATTTCAATTTTGGAAGGTGACCGGTATGGCACTATCCAGTGTTGGCCTCCCCGGGGCTCGTTACGGCACCCATTCATTTAGGATAGGTCCTGCATCCACTGCGGCTGCATTTGGGTACTCTGAGGCTGATATACGCCATATGGGAAGATGGGGATCTATGCGTTTTGCATGATATGTTCGCCCTCTTCAGGTATGAGTACCAGTTAAGTCACTGTTCTCCTTTTTTCGTTTACAGACCTTGTGTGTCCCCGCACACCGGTGGCAGTATGGCTGGTGGGCCACAGTTACGTGCACTGGGCAGCGCAGTATGCTGCGGCGACAGAGTGGGGACCCCAGCTTGGACTGTGTGCATCTGCACGCATACGGTGGTACGGTAAGTGCGGAATGAGATGGCGGGAACTGTTGCCATTCCTGTTTTCCATCAGGGATGCTGAACCGCCTGATGTCCTTGTACTGCACCTCGGGGGCAATGACCTTGCCCAGGTCACTGGCCTTTCTTTAAAATTCACGATTTGCAGTGACCTAGCTTATTTGCATTATGTGTTGCCGTCCACAAGGCTGCTATGGTCGGACATCATACCGCGTCATTCTTACAGGGGAGGTATTGACCTCCGTGCCCTTGACCACGCTCACCGCTCGGTGAACAGGGCTGTTGCCCGGTTCTTGGCAGACAAGGGTTTGGGGATGGTCATCCGACACCCCACCATTAGTTTACAAAATTATGATCTTTATGCAGGGGATGGGGTCCACCTGTCGGCTAGAGGTATGAACCTCTTTTTGGAAGATTTGCAAGCAGGCCTGTTGACCGAGCTGACGGTCGGGGGGGGGCGGTGAGTCTTCATTGAAGCCTCCCCATGTGGCGGGTAGCACTGGTAAGGTAAATATTTATGACCCATAGGTATCCGGCAGGTTCGCAATGACTGGCCAACACTTAGACATGTACAGGTGTAATAACATTGACCGGTCAACGACGAACCAGGCAAGGGGTGATGGCAGGAGCTTTTCAGCATGCATCACCCCGTGATTTGACGGATACACGTCAGAGGGTGGGGTCAGTAGATAGTTTATTGACTCCGGTCAACAATTTGTTTGTGTCAACAAACAAATTGATACAAATGGATACATTGTAGCCAATTGCCATTGGCAATTTTGGGAGGAACCTTACCAGTGTTACTGCGGCCTGCTTGCCTTAAGAATTATAATTGGATGAATACCAATTGAAAGTTATAATTCGGACTAGGGCATTATTCAATAAAAGTGGCCCAATGCCTTTATCCATATACCGGTGTCTGAGTCTTTCTTTGGGGGGTGCGCCTGCAATGTCCTCCAGGTTATGGTTTTAAAATTCACAGCATTCTCAATCACATATGGGACTTTGCACTAACAAAAATGCATCAATAAATGCAAACAACCTGGGAAGACTTGGTTCTGATCTTGGATATGTAGCAATTCTCCAAATTTATGTGACTGAAAATTCCCTCCAGTGTAATTTTTTAATACTCCCTACAGGACATGCACTGAAGATGGGCTCGCCGTCTAACACGAGAGTTGTACGATGTCCATGCAGATACTGGTAATGGTAAAAAAAAGTTGATTTGGGATTAACAATCTGTTGTTGTTGCAGATAAAGACTATATCATTGTTGCATTTGGTGACAATTCAGAACAAAAACACATTGTTTTACCTGGCTGTGTTCTTAGCAGAAAAGGATATAAAATATGAATGTAAAAACAGGTTAAGTCAGAGTAAGTCATACAGGTGAAACTCAGAAAATTTGAATATCATGCAAATGTTCAGTCATTTCACTTTAAAGGTGAAACAAATATATCAGGTAGACTCACTACATGCAAAGCGAGAGATGTCTTGCCTTAATTTGTTATAATTGTGATGATCATGGCGTACAGCGTACATGAGATTATGTGATGATTATGGGGAACATGAGATTGGGGGGGTTGGGGTTTTCATAAACTGTAAGCCACAAGCATCAATATTATAACAAAGTAAGGCTTGAACTATCTCGCTTTGCATGTAATGAGTCTATCTCATATATTTGTTTCACCTTTTAAGTTGCAGTACTGAACTGAATGAACATTTGCACGATATTCTAATTTTCCGAGTATCACCTGTATGATTTATTTTGATGACCAAAGTAGAACTGTGTTGTGTCCTAAAGCCTGTGCCTTTAAACAATGTACCTATCCATGTGTATCCAATGTAACCTATAATATGTGTAACAATGTAACCTACAGCTGAATCACTGTAACCTTAATAGGACGTGAGCTAGTGACCACTAGATCGCAATAGCGAGCGTCCAAGCTCATTGGTCCAAGACTCACCTAGAACAACAGCGCGGGAAGATTCCCGCCACTACCTTCACCTGGACAAGAAGGGCGTGAACTGCAATGACGTCACGCAGCCTGTAGCCAATAGGCTATCAAGGAGCCACATTCAAATGTATAGCCACTGTATATATTGAGCTGTTCGTCCGCCATTACCTCATGTTCCCTCTGACCAGCATGTAATAAAGTTGTGTTAAGCCAGCTCTTCGGCTGTCCTGGTGTCTTTGGTCCCATACACTAAATTGGCGACGAAGGTGGGATCATGGCTGCCCACGGGACCAAGACATACGCCAGTTTCGACATCAAGAAACCACAAGATTTGGAACTCTTCGAAATGGACTTCCAAGGTGCGCTGGTGGAGTTCGAGGTGACGGACGAGGCAAAGAAGAGAGCCATCCTCACCAGAATGCCCGGGAACGACGGAAAGAGAGTACTGATTGACCTCATCGCACCCAGAAAGGCGGCCGAATTCAAGGCAAAAGAGCTCCTGACGGTGCTGAGAGACCATTTCCGGCCCTCGGTAGCGATGTTTCCCGCTCGGAGCGCGTTTTGGAGGCGAGTCCAAGCGCCTGATGAGTCAGTCGCCGCTTTCGTAGCGGCCCTGCGCCTGGCTGCCGGCCCGTGCAAATGGGAAAATTTGGAAGTCACCCTCAGGGACTGCGTGCTATGCGGCCTGAAGGACGCCGAGATTCAGCGCACGCTAATGAATCAGGAGCCGCCCCCCACATTGCAGGAGGTCCTGAAAGCGGCACAGGCCGCGGAAGCCACGAAGGCAGGGGTGCAAGAGCTCCAGGACTGGCGGCCGAAGGCCGACAAAGCAGAGAGTTCGGTGTGCGCAGCCCGGCGAACTTCGAAATCGTCCGCCGAAAGCAGCGACGACGAGGACGTCCGGAAGGTCCGAAAGGAGGGCCGGCGTTGCGACGGCTGCGGAGCGGCTCACGACCATGCCAGGTGCCCATTCAGAAAGGCCGAGTGCCACAACTGCGGGCGACGCGGGCACATAGCCAAAGTCTGCAGACAACGGTGAAAGGACTGGAGGAGCTCGCCTGACCGCCCAGCGAGGGACCGGAGGAGCTCGCCCGGCCGCTCAATGAGGCCACACCGCTCGACGAGACCAAAGGACGGCGCCCGGCCCACGAGGAAGCAGGACGGCGTGGGCCGCATCTCCGACGACAGCGACGACGACGCTCCGGTTTTCAGCGTGTCCTTGGGACACCCCCGCTACTTTGTTGAGGTACTGGTGCAAGGAGCCCCTGTTAGGATGGAGATTGACTCTGGCTCCTCTTACTCCATTATTTCCCAGAGGGAGTTCTTGAGAATTGCCCCCCGCGCACGGCCCAAGCTCAAAGCGTTGAGGTCCACGCTTCGGGACGTGCAAGGGAACAGTATCCCGGTGTTGGGGGTTGGGAATTTCCAGGTTCAGTACAAGCGGCACGCCGCGGAACTCCCCCTAGTCGTTCTTAAGGGAGGTAATTGCAGCCTCCTCAGGACTCAATGGTTTCAGCCCCTGGGTTTGTTCATTGGGGGGGTGCACGCCGTTGGGTCTGACCCGATACAGGAGGTGTGCGACGCGCACCCCGAAGTCTTCAAGAAGGGACTTGGGAAATTCAAGGGACCCCCAGTAGCGTTCGACCTGGACCCGGAGGTCCGCCCAATCAGACTTAAACCGCGCAGGGTGCCTTTTGCACTCAAGGACAAAATAGAGGTGGAACTGGACAAATTGGTGGGCCAGGGGATTCTTGTTCCTGTTGATTCCGCGGAGTGGGAAACTCCAATTGTCACAGCATTGAAGGCCAATGGGGAGGTTCGCATTTGCGCCGATTATAAGTGCACCATTAATAAGGCAATCCGCCCTAATGCATACCCGGTGCCGGTGGTCAGCCATTTGCTAGCCAGGTTACATGGGGGAAAGTGTTTCGCCAAGCTCGACCTGGCTCAGGCCTATCAGCAACTCATGGTAGCCCCTGCCGCAGCTGCTGCACAGACCATAATCACGCATAAGGGGGCATTCCAGGTGACGCGCCTCCAATTCGGCGTGAACTCGGCGCCTGGAATTTTCCAGTCGCTCGTGGAACGCCTCCTCAAACGGCTGGACGGCGTTTTACCATATTTTGATGACGTATTGATAACGGGGGGGAGTGAGGTCGAGTTGGCTAAAAGGCTAAACAAGGTCCTGGCGGCGTTCGAACGGGCGGGGTTGAGGTTGCGAAAAGACAAATGCGTCTTCTTCGCGAAGGAGGTTGAGTTCTTAGGGTTCCGAGTAACTCCCGAGGGGATCAAACCGTCCAAATCCAAGGTTGCCGCCATCAAGAAAGCCCCTCGCCCCACATCCAGGCCCGAGCTGCAGTCGTTCCTAGGGCTCCTAAATTTCTACCACTCCTTCCTTCCACGGAAGGCTGCGGTGGCCGAGCCACTTCACAAGTTGCTCAAGAAGGATGCGGCATGGATGTGGGGCGATGATCAGGAGAGGGCATTTACGGAACTAAAACAACTCCTGGCGTCTGACGCCATTCTGACCCATTTCGACCCCAAACAGTCGGTAGTACTGGTCTGCAATGCATCCCCGGTGGGGGTGGGGACAGTATTATGCCACGTGTTGGAAAACGGGAGGGAGGCCCCAATAGCATTTTACTCCAGGTCCCTGTCCCAAGTGGAGAGAAACTATGCCCAGACAGACAGGGAGGCGCTGGCGATAGTTGCGGGGACCAAAAAATTTCACGATTTTCTGTATGGCCGCCCCTTCACCATCGTGACCAACCACAAGCCCCTACTAGGCATTTTTACCGCAGACAAGCCCACGCCACAGATCCTGTCCCCGAGAATGCTTAGGTGGGCCATTTTTCTCAACGCCTACCAGCACGCGTTGGTGTACCGGCCCGGGAGAGAGATCAGCCATGTGGACGCCCTGTCGAGGTCTCCCCTCCCCCTGACGCCCAGCCAGGTGAGCAAGGGGGAGCGGGACCATCAGGTTCTCATGATAGAGGTGCTGGATTCGCCCCCCCCCCGTAGTGCCCGCCGACATTGCCACAGCAACAAGAAAGGACAAGACGTTGGCGGCGGTTTGCTCCTGGGTACAGAAAGGGTGGCCGGCATCCTCCCCAGCAGAGGAATTCGCCCCATTTTTTAGGAAGAAGCTGGAACTGTCCCTAGAGAGGGGGTGCCTCTTGTGGGGGCAGCGGGTGGTGGTCCCTACATCCCTTCGACCGCGGGTGCTTAAACTGCTGCACGTCAGCCACCCCGGAATTGTGCGCTCCAAAGCGCTGGCCCGAAGTTACTTTTGGTGGCCCCAGTTAGACGCCGACATCGAGCACATGGTCGGCACTTGCGAGAGTTGCCAATGCTCCAGACCAGAGGAGGCCCGTCTTCCCCACAGGGAGTGGGACGCGGCTAAGGGGCCATGGTCCCGGATACACATAGACTTCGCGGGCCCGTTCCGAGGAACCCTTTTTCTCCTTGTTGTGGACGCCTTCTCCAAGTGTTTGGAGGTCATCCCAGTCACAAGCACCTCCTCGGCCGCGACAATTTAGCATTTGCGGAGACTTTTTTCCACGTTCGGCATACCCGACACCCTAATTAGCGATAACGCTAGTTGTTTCACGTCCGCTGAGTTCAGGGCATTCACAGAGATTAATGCCATCCGGCACATCACCTCCGCCCCCTTCCATCCGGCCACCAATGGCCAAGTGGAGCACCTCGTACGCACCACGAAGGACGCGCTGCGGCGCATGGGCCCCGGGGATCTCAACCTGCAAGTGTGTCAGTTTCTGCTAGGGTACAGGGTGACCCCGCTAGCGTCAGGCTACTCCCCTGCGGAGCTCCTAATGCGCAGGAAGTTGACCACCATACTCACTAGACTAGATCCCACGAGAGTTGAGGACAAGGGGCGGAACATAGGGTTAGAAGCCACCAAGAGCTTCAGCGTGGGCGCCCTGGTACATTGCAGAAACTACGCCAGCGCGGGGCCAGCCTGGGTGCCGGGGGTGGTCGTGGAGCAAACAGGTCCCGTGTCGTACTGCGTGGAGACCAACACGGGGCTACTTTGGCGGCGGCACGCGGACCAGCTCCGGAACAGGGTCCCGGGAGGTTGGGGCTCCGGCAGTACAGACCCAACTTCAGCGTTAGGGTTCTCCCCCACCCGTTTAGCCCAAGGGGGAGGAGAGGGGGGTCCAGAGTCCCCACCAAGGGGGGAGGAGAAGGAATTTGTCCTCGTAGATATCCCGCGGGATCCCCCAACAGAGTTTGATTTTGATTTTCAGAGCCGGGGGGGTTTCGGAGTGGTCCCCCACCCATCCAAGCGAGAAGAGGGGTTTTACGTTAGCCCCTGGTGCCCCCGGTTCAACCACAACGGAATCTACCCTTTCCCCTAAAACTGCAAAACCACAGCAAGCCGCTAACAAGTCTCCCTCTCCCATTACAGGACAAGGGTCCAGGGAACAAGGGAGCGGGAGCGGCCCCCGGGTGGGCCAACCCACATCACGGCCCAAACGCGAGTGCAATAAACCATCTTGGCTAAGAGACTTCGTCTCATCCTAGGGGGGAGGGGTGTTGTGTCCTAAAGCCTGTGCCTTTAAACAATGTACCTATCCATGTGTATCCAATGTAACCTATTCTATGTGTAACAATGTAACCTACAGCTGAATCACTGTAACCTTAATAGGACGCGAGCTAGTGACCACTAGATGGCAATAGCGAGCGTCCAAGCTCATTGGTCCAAGACTCACCTAGAACAACAGTGCGGGAAGATTCCCGCCACTACCTTCACCTGGACAAGAAGGGTGTGACCTGCAATGACGTCACGCAGCCTGTAGCCAATAGGCTATCAAGGAGCCACATTCAAATGTATAGCCACTGTATATATTGAGCTGTTCGTCCGCCATTACCTCATGTTCCCTCTGACCAGCATGTAATAAAGTTGTGTTAAGCCAGCTCTTCGGCTGTCCTGGTGTCTTTGGTCCCATACACTAAAATGTCCCAACTAGCAAATACTGTATATTGATTTGATTTAAATCAGCACTACAGAGAATAGAACTTTGCTTGAATGTGATTTCATCTGACACTCACCAATATTCCAGATGTAGGAAACAATTTAGTTAGCAGCTCCCTCTAGCAGTCTCACTGCATAAACTACATAGGAAAAGAGGTGGGAAATCACTGGGAACAACAAGGAAATGGAAAAACAAGCTGTGACAAGTGACTAATTTTGACCCGCATTCTTTTTCCAGACAAGGAGAAAATGCACAATTCCAACATGAAGTTAAATTAATCTACACCCTCCCTGCACAATAAAAAAATAGTTTCTGAACATAGTATTCCTGAAACTTCTTTAGGACCAATTCACACAAACATTTTAGGATCAGAAACCACTTTTCTTCCTGTGTCCCTTGGGCATGTTTTGTGGGTTATGTGGCTCATGTCAGAACTGAATTGCAGGGACCTTTCTAAGGCTTTCAAGGTAAATGTAGTAGTAGTTGTAGTAATAGTAGTAGTCGTCGATGTCATCACGGTCACCGCCACCGCCACCGCCACCGCTGTCGTTGTCGCTGTTGCTGTCACCGTTGCTGCCACCGCCTCCTCCTCCTTCTTCTTCTTCTTCTTCTTCTTCTTCTTTTTCTATGTATAGGCCAGACATGAAACTGCCAAAATGAAGCCACCTTCTTCTAGGTGGCATTTTCTGTGTACCCCAATGAGGTGTTTAAGGAGTGCTTTTTCCACTTACACTCACAGTGAATTTCCATGGCTAAGCAGGAACTTGAACCCATGTCTTCTGAGTCCTAGTCCTTTGCTATATCCACTGCACCACACTCCATTTCTCATTGGCAGCCCATTCTTCTTTACTTGGGTCCCCTATATCCCAATTTATTTTTGCTTTCATCCATAACCCATTCTAGGTACCTAAAGGAAAGAGAGTTCTACCAAAGGAGAAGAATATGTATGTTTTAGTGCTCTATCTGTGTATGTCTGGAAGCCAGTAGCTCCCTAACAAAACAGACTTGTATTTCAAAGCTTGGGCACAATATAAATGGTGCTGGACTGTGGTTGAGTGTCAAACATTCTGTCTCTATTAAAATATTGATATTTCCCTGAACAGTCCTAACTGCTTCCTCTGCCATATAATCCTTGTTTATTATCTAGCAGAAGGTCATTTCAGAAGTGAACCAAAGGTTAGATGTCAAATTGTTGTCAGGTGCCTCAACTCCATCACTCATGATGTCGAACTCCATTGCCAATACCTTTATGGCTGTAAGAGCACCACTGAGGGAAATTTAGCATGATCAAGGAAAGCTAGGAATTTGCCATAGACAAATAGAAAGCAAACCTAGCACATCAGGAACAAATCCCTAGCCATGCAACACAGAATTTGGGTAGGGAAAAGTGACTGAAAGGAAAAGGGGATGAGATCAGCTTTCTGAAAATTATTCAACTCTCCAGGAAGGTTCAAACTGCTAGCAGACAGGTGACATAAGCTAAGAGGGAAGACATGGGAGAGCAGAATGAACAAAATAAGACCAAGGAGAATAGATCTAGAAGAGCTGAAGGGCCCAATTATTGTTTCAACTGGTCATATATCCTAGTTCAGTGAAGAAACTTAAATATCCATACAGATAGAATAGTGAGATGTCTATAGAAATCACTGTAGAACTTCAAGATTTTTAAATACTGCTGAAGAAAGATAGAAATTAAAGAAGGCTCACAAAGGGGAAAATTCTTTGATGAGAGGGAGAGAGAGAAGGACTCATGTTGGCAGGCAATGGGAAAGTCAAGTTGATCAGCAAAGTGTAAAGGAGAGAATAAACTATGACATTGTGGTTTAAATTCAAATTATACCTCCACCAAATAAGCTGTGAGAATCAGTGAACATTAAAGAAATGTTAGAAACACAAGAAGTATCCTAAGCTAGAATGAGGAGGAAATGTGAGTTACTAGAAATGAAAACAGCAGAATAACTGGAACTTGCTAATAGGATGCAGTATCTGTATTCAGTGTGCTATCTGCTCCCTCACACACCTTTTTTTTCCTTTGCCAGAAAATGGTCTCTGCATAGGTTCAGTATCCACCCTTATTCTATGAAGACAGCGTTCACTTATAAACCGGATATTCAACACATACTCAGAACTAATGTGCATCAGCAAAACCTGTCACCAACTTGAAACTATAGATGCTACAGTGTAGACAATGAAGGGCTAAGAAACAATAGGATACACATAAGTAAACTAATTTGAAGTATAGCTGTGAGCATGAATTGTGGAATTATGAAGCTTCCATACATTGAATCCAACCTTTGTTCTGTCCATCTTGGTGATGTGAGTCCCAAAGGAGTCAAACAGTGTTTTTGCTGCTTATTATCAAAATCCAGTGTGGACTAATACTTCCTTCTTTCAATTTTGAAAAAAGTCAACATGTGCTCTGCTGCCCTCCAGCAATATCTATTACAGTTTCCAGTGAATTTCAGCGGCAACTACAAGAGCACCAGTTTCAACAACAGCCATTTGTTTTGGGAGGTGACATTGTAAAAATCACAGTTTGTACATTTTCCTGGCAGGTTCTCTTTCCATTTTTCCTGATTGGAAGGGGGGGGGAGAAAAGGCACACACATATACATATATTCTGCAAAATGGGGACACGGGATATTTTAGATCTCAAATCAGTGTCTTTTTATTCCAGAACTCACACAGCTTATATAGAGGACAGGGAAGCCTCTCCTCAAACACATAGAAAAATGGAGGGGCACATTGAAAGGAGCTTTCCCAGACAATTCAGAAAATTTTATCATGCAACTTGACCTTGTAAGGATAACAAAGTCCATTATCCCACTACCAAAGGACTCATTCCACCTGACAGAGACGTGCACCCATTCAGGAAGTTTAGTGTATGAGAACCAATACACAGGAACAGCCGAAGTATTGGCTTAACACATCTTTATTGCATGGTGGTCTGGGGGAACATGTGGTAATGGCGGACGAACAGCTCAATATATACGGTGGCTATACATTTGAATGTGGCTCCACGGTAGCCCATTGGCTACTGCCAGCGTGACGTCATTTCAGGTCATGCCCTTCTTGTCCAGGTGAGGTAGTGGCGGGAATCTTCCCACGCTGCAGTTCTTTGGGAATTGGTACCATGTGAGCTGGGCGCTCGCTATTGCCACCAGGTGGTCATTAGCTCGCGTCCTAATTACAACGGGTTACATTGATACAGTTGGTGGTTGTTTAAAGGCATAGAATTGAGAACACAACATCCCTCCCCCCTAGGATGAGACGAAGTCTCTCATCCAAGATGGCTTATTGCAAACGCGCTTTGGGCATGATGCTGGCTGGCTGGTCCCGGGAGTGCTACTGCTTCTCTGTCCCCTGGTTCCTTGTCCTGCAACGGGAGAGGGAGACTCGTTAGTGACTTGCCGCGGTTCTGCGGCTTTTGGGGAAGGGACGGAAAAACCGGGGGCACTGGGGACTAACGAAAAACCCCACTTCTCGCTTGGATGGGTGGGGGACCACTCCGAACCCCCCCGGTTTTGTAACTGAAAATCAGAATTATCTCCTGGGGCATCATTAGAGGGATCCCTCAGGATATCTATGAGGACAGATTCCTTCCCCTCCCCCCTAGGTGGGGACCACTGGCCCCCCTCTCCTCCCCCTTGGGCTGAACGGGTGGGGGAGAACCCTAACGCTGAATCCTTTTCCGCGCCGTCCGCACTCTGGTGTCCCGGAACCCTGCTCCGGAGTTGGTCTGCGTGTCGTCTCCAGAGTAGACCCGTGACGGTCTCTACGCAATACGACACGGGACCCGTCCGTCCAACGACGATGCCCGGGACCCAGGCTGGCCCCGTGCTGGCGTAATTCCTGCAATGCACCGGGGCACCGACTTCGAAACTTTTCGTGTCCGCTAACCCGATATTCCTCCCTGTGTCCTCCACCCTAGCCTGGTCAGAATCGTAGTCAGCTTCCTACGCATTAAGAGCTCTGTGGGCGAGTACCCAGAAGCTAGGGGGGTCACCCTGTAGCCCAGCAGGAACTGGTACACTTGTAGGTTGAGATCCCCGGGACCCATGCGCCTCAGTGCGTCTTTAGTGGTGCGCACGAGGCGCTCGACCTGGCCGTTTGTTGCCGGGTGGAAAGGGGCGGAGGTGATGTGCCGAATGGCGTTGATCTCAGTGAATGCCCTGAACTCTGCGGACGTGAAACAACTAGCGTTATCGCTAATTAGGGTGTCAGGTATACCGAACGTGCTAAAAACCCTGCGCAAATGCTTCACTGTCATTGCCGAGGAGGTGCTCGTAACTGGAATGACCTCCAACCACTTGGAGTAAGCATCTACTACGAGGAGAAAAAGTGTCCCTCTAAATGGGCCCGCAAAATCAATGTGCACCCGGGACCACGGCCCCTTCGCCGCGTCCCATTCCCTGTGCGGCAGACGCACCTCTTCGGGTCGGAAGCATTGGCAGCTCTTGCAAGTGCCTACCATGTGCTCGATGTCGGCGTCTAACTGGGGCCACCAGAAATAGCTCCTGGCCAGAGCCTTGGAGCGGACAATTCCAGGGTGGCTGACGTGCAGCAGTTTGAGTACCCTAGGCCTCAGGGATTCGGGGACCACCACCCGCTGGCCCCACAGAAGGCACCCTCTCTCTATGGACAACTCTAGCCTCTTCCTGAAAAACGGGGCGAACTCTGCCGCCGGGGAGGACGCTGGCCACCCTTTTTGCACCCAGGAGCTGACTAGAGCTAGCGTCTTGTCCTTTCTGGTCGCCTTGGCGATGTCTGCGGGTACAATAGGGGGTGAATCTAAGACCTCTATCAGGAGCACTTGGCGGTCTTTTTCTTCCTCGCCCATGGTGCTGCTAGTGTGGGGAAGGGGGGACCTCAACAGGGCATCCGCGTGGCTTATTTCTTTCCCTGGGCGGTACACCAACGCGTGCTGATACGCGTTTAAGAAGATGGCCCACCGTAACATCCTAGGGGACAGGATCTGAGGTGTGGGCTTGTCCGCAGTGAAAATGCCTAGCAGGGGCTTGTGGTCAGTAACTATGGTGAAGGGGCGGCCATAGAGGAAATCGTGGAACTTCTTAGTCCCTGCTATTATTGCTAGCACCTCCCTGTCTGTTTGGGCGTAGTTTCGCTCAGCCTGGGACAGGGATCTGGAGTAGAACGCTACCGGGGCCTCTCTCCCATTTTCCAGCACGTGGCACAGCACCGCCCCCACCCCCACTGGGGATGCATCACATATCAGAACCACCGGCTTCTTGGGGTCAAAATGGGTGAGAATGGCATCAGACGCTAGGAGTTGTTTCAGTTCAACGAATGCCCTCTCTTGGCTCTCGCCCCACTTCCATGCCTCGTCCTTCTTGAGCAGCTTATGCAGCGGCTCTGCTACCGATGCCTTCCGAGGCAGGAAGGAGTGGTAGAAATTTAAGAGCCCTAGGAACGACTGCAATTCGGGCTTGGAGGTGGGGCGAGGGGCACCTTGAATTGCGGCTACCTTTGATTTGGAAGGTTTAATTCCCGCAGGGGTTACCCGGAAACCCAAGAACTCAACCTCTTTTGCGAAGAAGACGCATTTTTCTTTCCGCAACCTCAACCCCGCCTTTTCAAACACCGCCAGTACTTTGTCTAGCCTTTCAGCCAACTCCTCCTCACTCCCCCCGTTATCAATACATCATCAAAGTATGGCAAGACCCCATCCAGTCCTTTCAAGAGGCGTTCCACGAGCGACTGGAAAATGCCGGGCGCCGAGTTCACGCCGAACTGTAAGCGCGTCACCTGGAATGCCCCCTTATGAGTGACTATTGTTTGCGCAGCAGCTGCAGCTGGGGTTACTGAGAGTTGCTGATAGGCCTGCGCCAGGTCAAGTTTTGCGAAACACTTTCCCCCATGTAATCTGGCCAACAGGTGGCTGACTACCGGTACCGGATACGCATTAGGGCGGATCGCCTTATTAATGGTGCACTTATAATCAGCACATATGCGAACCTCCCCGTTGGCCTTCAGTGCAGTTACAATCGGAGTCTCCCACTCCGCGGAATCAACAGGAACAAGAATCCCCTGGCCCACAAATTTGTCCAGTTCCGCCTCTATTTTGTCCTTTAGTGCGAAAGGCACTCTGCGCGGCTTGAGTCTTATCGGGCGGACCTCCGGGTCCAGGTCGAACGCTACTGGGGGTCCCTTGAATTTTCCAAGTCCTTTCTTGAATACTTCGGGGTGCGCGTCGCACACCTCCTGTATTGGGTCAGTCCCAACGGCATGCACCCCCCCCAATGAACAAACCCAGGGGCTTAAACCATTGAGTCCCGAGGAGGCTGCAACTTCCCCCCTTGAGAACAACCAGGGGCAGTTCTGTGGCATGCTGCTTGTACTGGACCTTGAATTTTCCAACCCCCAACACCGGAATGCTATTACCCTGTACGTCCCGCAGCGTGGACCTCAACGCTTTGAGCTTAGGGTGCACGTGGGGGGAAATTCCCAAGAACTCCCACTGGGACATGATTGAGTAGGAGGAACCCGAGTCTATCTCCATCCTAACAGGGGGCCCTTGCACCAGTACCTCAACAAAGTAACGGGGGTGTCCCAAGGAAACGCTGTACACTGGGGCGTCGTCACTGCTGTCGTCGGAGATGCGGCCCACGCCGTCCTGCTTTCTCGCGGGCCGGGCACCCTCCTTGGTCCTCGGCGAGCGGTCTGACGAGCTTTTCCGGTCCCTGCGCCGCCATCTGCAGACCTTGGCGATCTGCCCCCGGCGTCCGCAGTTGTGGCACTCGGCCTTCCGGAACGGGCACTTGATGCGGTCGTGGGCCGCTCCACATCCGTCGCAGCGTCGGCCTTCCTTCCGAACCTTCCGGACATCCTCGTCGTCGCTGCTCTCCGTGGAAGATTTCGGCGTCCGTCTGGCCGCATGCACCGACCCCGCTGCCTTGTCGGACTGTGGGGGCCTTTCTCTGAACCCCTTGACTCCGGCCCTTGTGGCTTCCGCGGCCTGCGCCGCCTTCACAACCTCGCGCAGCGTTGGGGGTGGCTCCTGGTTCATCAGCTTTCGCTGAACCTCCTCGTCCCACAGGCCGCACAGCATGCGGTCCCTGAGGGCGATTTCCAGGTTTTCCCACTTGCATGGGCCGGCGGCCAACCGCAGGGCCGCTGCAAAGGCGGCGATGGACTCACCAGTCCCATAGCAACAGTAGCAATAGGCTTTTATGCCAAAAGAATGTGAAAAGTAGAGAAGTGTTTAAACTTTTAAAAATATTGTAAAGTCTGGATTTTCCCCCTGTCTAAATTAAATCTTTATACAGTACTTCTTCCTGTTTCCATGGAGACATACCAATTTGTTCCAGCATGACAACTGTACGGTTCAAATAATAATACATGGACTGTTTGTCAGGTTTTAGTATATACTTCATAATATGTTCTGTTCCCAGTCTTGCTACAGTATAATTGTTCTCATTAACACAGTATATTTTAGTAATGGGAATATAATTGCTAATGTTTATAAGACATATAATCTCATTAGCTCCAACCTTATTGGTATTCCTTGGCTTTAGTCTCTGTGCTATGTATTCATTGTCCTGCTCTTATAAATACAAAAACATTTCTTTGTTCCTCAGCACTGCAGCCACTAAGACAGGCTGCTAGATCTCTGGCAGATCTCATGGCTCATCAGGGAGACAAGACTGCTGGCCTTCTTTTTAATACATTTAATTTGCAATTTTTGAAACAGAGCCAGATGGCAGGAGGATGACGGTAGAGTGTAATTATTGCGCAGTGTCCCTGATGTTCTCATAAAGCAGAGGGAAACGGCAAGGTCACAAATTGTCTAGCAAACACGCACACCAACAAGCTCTTGCTTGCAAGATGAGAGATGGGGAAGCTGCATAGAAGAAGCTACCATATACTAGGTAGTATCACATGTTCATAAAGCCCAGTGAAACCAACACTAATTGACATGGGACGAGATCACCTCTTAAGCCTCAGTTAAGAATATTTCCAATCATTCTGCTGATCCTCCTTTTAAATATTCTAAGGGAGAGGTCAGAGATTCAGCCTTCAACATGCAAAACACCAAGCTCCCTCCCAATTTAAATTTCATTTCCCCTCCAATATCAGTTGCTTTTGGCTTCTCTTGGATGCTTTTGAATATTAAACACACAGAGAAGAGGGGGCTTTTTCTTGTTTCATGCTCAAGTTGGAACTGACTTATAGTGACCTTAATAGGGTTTTTAAGGTAAGATGTTTAAGGAGTGGCATTACCAGTATCACACCCTCAGTGAGTTTCCAAATCAGAGTGGAGATTGGAACTTCTGAGCCTTAGTCCATCACTCTCTCCATTATACCACACTATGTATCCCGATGGAGTTTTACCAAAGCCAATGCTTTATGCTGGCAGTCATAAGCAGAGGGAGAAGAGCTTGTGTTTGTTTTTGTATTAGTGCCAATTAGACACTCATAATTGAACTAGAGAAGTAGTAGAAAGCTAGATAAAACAAGCTAGTGTCCAACAAGAGTCTGGACAGGTTAACAATCGTCTGGCCAGGTTATCCTACTATGGTAACAGAGTAGGCCATACTACCTGTGACTCAGTGCTGAGTGACAGGTGGTGGTTAACTAACCTGTCAACCCTGAGGACTAATGGACTTGAATGCCAAGGTCCATAGGGAAGAGTGATGGTCTCTAAATGGATTAAATCCCACATGAATCCATCTTGATGGAGAACAGCAGCTTCATCAATACTGGCCTTGGGCTGAGGAGGACTTTGCATGCCAAAAGGGCTCAGGAGCAGAAAGTGACTCACAGACCTGGGTCAGTGTTATGGGTGTCATACTACAATGTGGAAGAAAAATGGAAATCCACTGCGTTATGTTTTCAGCAGTCTTCATGGCTGATCGCCATGATGATTGTTAATATTCGGATTCAGATACGGCGGAAGAAGAAAAAGTGTCCAACAGAGTTTGCAAGTAACATTGTCACCAGTGACATGTTTTGAGCTAAGGAAATAATGACATTTCTTTGTAAAACATGTAACTACTGTTACATGTTTCATACAGTGGCTGAAATCCTGTTCCTTTGCATAAAATATGTAACTTTTGCTCCTTCCAAGCCGGCAAATAAAGTGTTGCCACCATAATTCTCACCAACCAGCTTCTTGTGTGTTTGAGAATCCCAGAAGAGATTATTTAATTGCTAGCTAGAAAGGTGCTAAAGTTATGCCTTTTGTTGTACAACAGGCTCTCACCAAATGAATGTTATTTACTTGTAATGTGGAGTGGGCGGGGGAGGGGGAAGAGCTCTGAAGGCACTTTAAGGAGATTTCCCCTCCCTCAAAATTTTAGGCCATTTTTTGGCATTTTGGGTGGATTTTCCACCCATAATATGTCTAACACTATGCTTTATTTTTAAAATGATCAAAGTTAATGACAACTCTGAAGTAACTTCATAAGTTATACAATTACTTTTAAAGTTACTTTTTATTTCTTGCTTCAAAGATCGACAGCAGGGTCCAACACATCTTAGAGACAATACCTTGCATTGAAAAATATATGTAACAAATATTCTCTGTTTGCTATCAAAATAGCTCCTAGAAACTGTGCTTTGTTGCAAGGAAGTTGTTGTTGTTGTTCAGTCACACAGTCGATTCCGACCCTTTGCGACCCTATGGACCATTGTTCTCCAGGCGCCTCTGTCCTCCACCATCCCCCTCAGTCCTCCCAGTTCTGTGCCCATTGTGTCTACAATACCATCTATCCATCTCATCCTTGGCCTCCCCCTTCTTCTTTTGCCCTCCACCTTTCCCAACATTATGGCCTTCTCAAGTGAATCCTCCCTTCTCATTTGATGCCCAAAGTACTTTAGCCTCATCTTTACTATTTGACCTTCCAATGAGCAGTCAGGGTTGATTTCTTCTAAGATTGACCTATTTGTTCTCCTCGCTGTCCAGGGTACCCTCAAAACTCTCCTCCAACACCACATTTCAAAGGCATCTATTCTTCTGCGTTCAGCTTTCCTAATTGTCCAGCTCTCACATCCGTACATTACCACCGGGAATACCATCGCTTTGACTATTCTAATTTTTGTTTTCAAGGTGATGTCTCTGCTTTTCACTATGTTCCCCAGGTTTCTCATAGCTTGTCTCCCAAGAATCAGTCGCCTTTTTATTTCATGGCTGCAATCCCCATCTGCAGTGATCTTAGATCCTAAGAATGTAAAATCTGTCACTGCTTCTACTTCTTCCCCATCTATTTTCCAGGAACTGATCGGGCCTGTTACCATTATCTTGGTTTTCTTGATATTGAGTCTCAAGCCAGCTTTTGCACTCTCTTCCTTCAATCCGATCAAGAGATTCTTTAGGTCTTCCTCACTTTCTGCCATTAGGGTAGTGTTGTCTGCATATCTCAGATTGTTGATGTTTCTCCCAGCAATTTTGATCCCATATTGTGATTCCTCCATCCCTGCATTGCACATTATGTGCTCTGTGTATCAGTTGAATAAGCAGGGTGACAAAATGCAGCCTTGTCTTACTCCTTTTCCTATTCCAAACCACTTTGTCATTCCGTGTTCTGTCCTAACTGTTGCTTCTTGGTTCATGTACAGATTTCTCAGGAGGCATATGAGGTGTTCTGGTATTCCCATCTCTTTAATCACTTGCCACATCTTGTTGTGATCCACACAATCAAATGCCTTAGTGTAGTCAATAAAGCAAAAGTAAACTTGTTTCTGGTATTCCTTTGTTTTCTCCATGATCCAACGTATGTTGGCAATGTGGTCTCTAGTCCTCCTGCCTCTTCTGAAACCAGCCTGCACCTCTGGTAATTCTCTTTCCACATGCTGCTGAAGTCTATCCTGTATTATCTTGAGCATCACCTTGCTGGCGTGTGGGATGAGCACAATAATTCGATAATTTGAACATTCTTTGGCATTGCCCTTTTTTGGGATTGAAACATATACTGATCTTTTCCAGTCCTGTGGCCACTGTTTTGTTTTCCAAATCTGCTGGCATATTGAATGCAGTAATTTGATGCCATCATCTTTTAGAGCTTTGAAAAATTCAACTGGGATACCATCATCTCCACTAGCTTTGTTGTTTGCAGTGCTCTTTAGGGCCTTTCTGACTTCAATTCAGGTTCAATTTCTTCATCATTGTGACTATCAGGAGTGTTGAGTTCCTTTTTGTAGAGTTCCTCTGTGTACTCTTTCCATCTTTTCTTAATCTCTTCTGCATCAGCTAGCTCCTTTCCGTCTTTGTCCCTTATCATGTTCATTTTTGCTTTAAATGTTCCCTTGATTTCCCGGATTTTTTTTGAAAAGGTCTCTGGTTCTGCCTCTTTTGTTGTTTTCCTCCATTTCTTTGCACTGTTCTTTTAGGTAGTTTTCCTTATCTCTCCTTGCTTTTCTTTGAAATTCTCTGTTCAAATGATTGTATTTTTTCCTTTCTCCTTTGACTTTTGCGTTCCTTCTTTCCTCTGCTATTTTAAGAGTCTCATCAGACAACCACTTTGCTTTCTTACTCTTCTTTTCTTTTGGTATGGTTTTCTTTGCTGCTTCCTGCATGATGTCCCTCATCTCTGTCCATAATTCTTCTGGCACTCTATCTATTGAGTCTAAGCCATTGAATCTGTTCATCACCTCCACCGTGTATTCTTTAGGGATGCTGTCTAGGTGATATCTGTCTGGTCTCTTTGTTTTCCCTATTTTCTTTAGTCTAAGCCTGAATTTTGCAATCAGTAGGTTGTGATCTGAGCCACAGTTTGCTCCAGGTCTTGTTTTTGCTGACTGTATGGAGGTTCTCCATCTTTGGCTGCAGAGTATGTAGTCAATCTGGTTTCGGTGTTGGCCATCTGGTGATGTCCATGTGTAAAGTCACCTCTTGTGTTGCTGGAAGAGGGTGTTTGCTATGACCAGTGCGTTCTCTTGGCAGAACTCTATCAATCTTTGCCCTGCTTCATTCTGTGTTCCAAGACCGAACTTGCCTGTTATTCCCTCCAGTTTTTGATTGCCTACTTTGGCATTCCAGTCTCCTAAAATAATTTGGACATCATTTCTTGGTGTTTGTTCTATGAGGTGTTGTAAGTCCTCATAGAACTGGTCCACTGTGGCTTCATCTGCACCCGTGGTTGGTGCGTATATTTGGATCACAGTAACATTGAAGGGTTTGCCCTGAATTCTTACTGACATCATTCTGTCATTTTTGAGGTTGTATCCCATTACTGCTTTTCTCACTCTTTTATTGACAATTATGGCTACTCCATGTATTCTAAGGTTTTCTTGTCCACAGTAGTAGATGTGATGGTTTCCAGAGCTGAATTCGCCCATCCCTGTCCATTTTAGCTCACTGATTCCCAAGATGTCAATGCTTATTCTTTCCATCTCATTTTTTACCACTTCCAGTTTACCTTGGTTCATTGATCTCACATTCCATGTCCCTATGCAGTATTGCTCCTTACAACATTGCATTTCTCCTCCCCCCTTCCTGTTCCTCCCCTTCCTCCACTCTGTGGTGTTAAGCATCCTGTATCACTTTAGTGTATGGGACCAAAGACAACAGGACAGCCGAAGGGTTGGCTTAACACAGGTTTATTGCATGTTGTTCCAGTGAAGCATGAGGTAATGGCGGTGATACATCTCAATATATACAGTAGCCCTCTACATTTGAATCTTGTAGCACGGTAGCTCATTGGCTGCTACCGGCGTGGCCTCGCCCAGGCACGCCTCTTTCCCTGCTGCTGAATGCAGATCTTTCTTCTGCTGCTGAATGCGGGGAAGGTTTTCCCGCGGCTGTCCGTGATTGAGCAATGTGAACCATGTGAGACTGAACGCTCGCAGCTGCCCTCTATGGGCTGTCTGCTCGCGTTCCTTTACAGCTGAGATCGTTTGTATTTGGCGTGGTTACATTCTTGCCTTTACAGTATAATGAACATGCATACATACATACATAACATCCCTCCCCCCTAGGATGGGACGAAGTCCCGCAACCATTGTGGCTTGCCGCACGTGCGCTTGGGGCGTGCCTGTGTCTGACCTAGTACTGGAGAGCCTGTGATCCCTGACTCCGCGGGTGCTTGTCCTGCAACGGGAAATGGGGATTCGTTAGTGGCTCTGTGGGGCGTCCGTGCCTGCCTTGCGCCCGGGGATGGGAATGGAATGAACAGTTGGGAGGTGAACCCCTGCCTGTTGCTCTCGGACCCCGGGGACCCTCCCATTGTGAACCGCGGAACCGATGAGGTCGCCCTTGTGGTTCTGCTACCTTCTGATCCCCGCTCGGGGGACCTTGAGACTGTGGTGGGCGGACTCGCCGTTGCCTCCCGTCTTGGGGGTGTCGGTCTCCGGGAAATTGGCGCTATATTGCATTCTAACTCACAGGGGCTACTGGGACTGGAAGTACCAGGGGCTGAACTGAAACCCCTCTTTTCGCTAGGACGGGTGGGGGACCACTCCGCTAACTCCCCCTGGTACTGTAAATCAACGTCTAAACTTCTATGGGCATCTGTGTTTCGGGGGAACTTCCGAGGGGTATGTGTGTGGTCGGGGCTCTTCCTTTCTGCCGCGGACTCCCGCAAAAGATCTCTGTGGATCGATTCCCTTTCCTCCCCCCTTGGTGGGGACCCATGCTCCCCTTTTCCTCCCCCTTGGGCTAAGCGGGTGGGGGAGTACCCTAACGCTGATTCGATGCTATTCTCGTCTCCGTCCTGCTCTCCGGGGACCCTGCGCCTGAGTTGGTCCACGTGTCGCCTCCACAGGAAGCCTGTACTGGTCTCTACGCGGTATGAGACGGGGCCGGTTTGTTCTATTACGGTGCCCGGCACCCAGGCTGGCCCCGCGCTGGCGTAGTTCCTGCAATGCACCGGGGCGCCTACGCTGAAACTCTTTGTGGGTTCCACCCCTATGTTCCGCCCTTTGTCCTCTACTCTCGTGGGGTCTAGCTTGGAGATTCCCGTGGCCAGCTTCCTGCGCATCAACAGCTCTGCGGGGGAGTACCCTGACGCCAATGGGGTGACCCTGTACCTTAGCAGGAATTGGCACAATTTCAGGTCGAGGTCTCCGGGGCCCATGCGCAGCAGCGCGTCTTTCGTGGTGCGCACGAGGCGCTCTACTTGGCCGTTGGTGGCCGGGTGAAAGGGGGCGGAGGTGACGTGCCGAATGGCGTTGCGCTCCATGAATGCCCCGAACTCGGCGGACGTGAAACAGCTAGCGTTATCGCTGACGAGGGTGTCGGGTAAACCGAACGTGGAAAAGAGCCTCCGTAACTGTTTAATTGTTGTGGCCGAGGAGGTGCTCGAGACTGGGATGACCTCCAACCACTTGGAGAACGCGTCCACCACAAGGAGGAAAAGCGTTCCCCTGAACGGGCCAGCAAAGTCTACGTGTACCCGGGACCAGGGCCCCCTTGCTGTGTCCCACTCCCTATGTGGCGAGCGAGCCTCTTCTGGCCTGGAGCTTTGGCACGCTTCGCAAGTGCCGACCATGTGTTCGATGTCGGCGTCTAGCTGGGGCCACCAAAAGTAACTGCGGGCTAGCGCCTTAGAGCGGACGATCCCCGGGTGGCTGACGTGCAGCAGTTTAAGCACCCTCGGCCGGAGAGACGTGGGGATCACTACCCGCTGTCCCCACAAAAGGCACCCCCTCTCTAGGGACAACTCTAGTTTCTTTTTGAAAAATGTGTCGAATTCCGCTGCTGGGGAAGCACGGGCCACCCTTTCTGTACCCAGGAGCAAACTGTGGCCAGCGTCTTGTCCTTGCCGGTCGCTTTGGCGATGTCGGCCGGTACTACTGGAGGGGAGTCTAGGACCTCTATCATTAAGACCTGGTGGTCCCTCTCTACCTCGCCCATGTGGCAGCAATCCCGGGGAATGGGGGACCTCGACAGGGCATCGGCATGGCTGATCTCCTTCCCGGGCCGGTATACCAACGCGTGCTGATACGCGTTGAGAAAAATGGCCCACCTGAGCATTCTCGGGGACAGGATTTGGGGTGTGGGCTTATCTGCGGTGAAAATGCCTAGCAGGGGCTTATGGTCAGTCACTATGGTGAAGGGGCGGCCGTACACAAAATCATGAAATTTCTTGGTCCCCGCAATTATCGCTAGTGCTTCCCTGTCTGTCTGGGCATAGTTTCTCTCCGCTTGGGACAAGGACCTAGAGTAGAACGCTATCGGGGCCTCCCTACCGTTCTCTAGTACGTGGCATAACACCGCCCCCACCCCCACCGGGGATGCATCGCATATTAGGACCACTGGGCGTTTGGGATTGAAGTGGGTCAGTACCGCATCTGATGCCAGGAGTCGCTTCAGGTCATTGAAAGCTATCTCCTGGTCGTCGCCCCACTTCCATGCCTCGTCCTTTTTTAACAATTTGTGTAGCGGTTCCGCTACTGCTGCCTTCCGCGGGAGGAAGGAGTGGTAAAAGTTGAGCAGTCCAAGGAACGACTGCAACTCGGGCTTGGAGGTGGGGCGAGGGGCCTTCTTGATGGCAGCCACCTTGGATTGGGATGGCCTGATTCCCTCGGGAGTAACACGGAACCCTAGGAACTCAACCTCAGTTGCGAAGAAAACGCATTTGTCTTTCCGCAACCGCAACCCCGCTTTTTCGAATATTGTCAGGACCTTTCCCAACCTCCTTGCTAATTCGGCCCGGCTCCCCCCTGTAATCAATACGTCATCAAAGTAGGGTAACACCCCCTCTAACCCCTTCAGGAGGCGTTCCACGAGTGACTGGAAGATCCCGGGCGCCGAATTCACGCCGAATTGGAGGCGCGATACCTGGAACGCCCCTTTGTGGGTGACCTTGGTCTGTGCAGCAGCTGCGGCGGGGGTCACCGGGAGTTGCTGGTAGGCTTGGGCCAGGTCAAGTTTAGCGAAACACCTCCCCCCGTGTAACCTGGCCAACAAGTGGCTGACTACCGGCACCGGATACGCATTAGGGCGGATCGCCTTATTGATGGTGCACTTGTAATCAGCGCATATACGGACCTCCCCATTGGTCTTGAGCGCTGTTACAATTGGAGTTTCCCACTCCGCAGAATCAACAGGAACAAGAATCCCCTGGCCCACATTTGTCCAACTCCGCCTCTATTTTGTCCTTTAGTGCGAAAGGCACTCTGCGCGGTTTAAGTCTGATTGGACGTACTCCAGGGTCCAGGTCGAAAGTCACTGGGGGGCCCTTGAATTTTCCGAGCCCCTTTTTAAAAACCTCGGGGTGCGCGTCGCACACGCTCTGTATTGGATCAGTCCCGGCGGCGTGTGCTCCCACGGCGTGCACCCCCCCAATGAACAACCCCAGGGGCTGGAACCATTGAGTCCCGAGGAGGCTGCATTTACCTCCCTTGAGGACGACTAGGGGAAGCGTTGCGGTGTGCTTTTTAAACTGGACCTGGAACTTCCCAACCCCCAACACTGGGATGCGGTTCCCTTGCACGTCCTTCAGTGTGGCCCTCAACGCTTTGAGCTTGGGCCGCACGCGGGGGGCGATTTTCATGAACTCTCCCTGGGAAATAATAGAGTATGAAGAACCCGAGTCCACCTCCATTCTAACAGGGGCCCCTTGTATTACTACCTCAACGAAGTAACGGGGGTGCTCCGTGGAAACGCTGCAAACCGGAGCGTCGTCCTCGCTGACGTCGGAGATGCGCCCTACTCCGTCCCGCGTCCTCGTGGTCCGGGTGCCGTCCTTTGGCCTCGCGGTGCGGTCCTGCCTCGCCGAGCGGTCTGGAGAACTCCTTGTGGCCTCGCGCCGTTTCCGGCAGACCTTGGCGATGTGCCCGCGCCGGCCGCAGTTGTGGCACTCGGCCTTGCGGAATGGGCATTTGGCGCGGGCGTGGGCGGCGCCGCAGCCGTCGCAGCGCCGGCCCTCTCTCTGGACCCTCCGGACGTCCTCGTCGTCGCCGCTCTCCGCAGACGAGTTCGAAGCTCGCCGGGCCGCGCGCACCGAGCTCTCTGCCTTGGCGGGCTTCGGGCGCCAGTCCTGAAGCTCTTGCACCCCGGCGGTCGTGGCCTCCGCGGCCTGTGCCGTGTCGAGGACTTGTTGCCACGTGGGAGGCAGCTCCCGTTTCATCAGCGCGCGCTGAGTCTCTGTGTCCCTCAGACCGCAGAGCAGGCAGTCCCGGAGGGTGACGTCTGGGGTCTCCCACTTGCATGGGCCGGCGGCCAGCCGCAGGGCCGCGGCGAACTCAGCGACCGATTCCCCGGGCGCCTGGACTCGCCTCCAGAACGCGCTCCGAGCGGGGAACATCGCTATTGCTGGCCGGAGGTGGGCGCGCAGCGCCGCCAGGAGCTCTGTGGCTTTGAGGTCGCTCACCTTCCTCGGCGCGATCAGGTCCACCAAGGTCCTCTTGGTCTCGTGTCCGAGCATGCGGACGAAAATGGCCCTCTTCTTGGCCTCATCTGAGACTTCGAGCTCCACCAGCGCTGCGTTGAAGTCTATCTCAAACAGCTCCAAGTCTCCCGGCTTCCTGATCTCGTAGCCGGCGCATGTCTTGGTCCCGTGGGCAGCCATATCCCACCTTCGTCGCCAATTTAGTGTATGGGACCAAAGACAACAGGACAGCCGAAGGGTTGGCTTAACACAGGTTTATTGCATGTTGTTCCAGTGAAGCATGAGGTAATGGCGGTGATACATCTCAATATATACAGTAGCCCTCTACATTTGAATCTTGTAGCACGGTAGCTCATTGGCTGCTACCGGCGTGGCCTCGCCCAGGCACGCCTCTTTCCCTGCTGCTGAATGCAGATCTTTCTTCTGCTGCTGAATGCGGGGAAGTTTTTCCCGCGGCTGTCCGTGATTGAGCAATGTGAACCATGTGAGACTGAACGCTCGCAGCTGCCCTCTATGGGCTGTCTGCTCGCGTTCCTTTACAGCTGAGATCGTTTGTATTTGGCGTGGTTACATTCTTGCCTTTACAGTATAATGAACATGCATACATACATACATAACAATCACCTAGCCTGCTCCTTTGTTTTGCCTTTTGTTTTGGTCAATAGGGTTCTCTTGGCAAGCTTTGTGGCGTGGTTTGCCGGTGTCTACGCCATTTTTTTCTTGCATCATACATCATATCACAGTTTTAAAAGTTTAAAACAGTTTAAACAACATATTATCATGCATATTATCACACTCTAAAACACAGTCTCTATGTTAATTGCTATATTAAGTCAGTGTAAAGTCTCTATGTCAGTTGCTATATTAATTCAGCTACATTTTTTCACATCAGCTACTTATCCTTGTGTCCTCACTCCCCAGGTGGGGTTCTGGTCTCTGGGCGGCCCCTTGCTCCAGGGACATCGCAGTGGCGGGCAGTGGATGTTTTCCCCCATGGCTCAGCTGTTCCTCTTCCTCAGCCTCTGGCGGCGGTGGCGGCTGGTGACTTTTCCCGCCGCCTGCCTGGTTGTCCTCACCCCCGGCTGGGGTGGTCTCACGGCTGCTCCTGGCCGCGGGCAGGCTCCTCGCGGCGGCGGCGGTGGAGGATCGCGACCTCTCCCGCAAGGAAGTAGACATTATATAAAAGGCTTAAGCACTTTCTCCTCCTATTCCTTTTCTGGTATATATAGCTTTCTGTTTTAAGCTGTTTTTGCTTAGCAATGCCAATTATTAGAAGATCATAACCTTGTGTTCCTATTTACCAGTTGGTTAGGTCTTCGGAGCAATTCATTAGACCCTCAGAGTGGAATGCTGCAGAAAATTGAAAACCCACCATGCAATCTACATTTGGCTTCCAAGACTACACAACTATATATTCTCATTCTATTGATAAGACATGAACAAGATAGATTAATGATTGGCTACCGCCCAGTGTTGGGATTCAAAAAATTTTTACTACCTACTCTGTGGGCATGGCATAGTGGGTGTGGCCAGGTGGCCATTTGACTTGCTGTGTTTGGCCATGTGACTGGGTGGCCGGACTGCCTGGCTGGGAGGCAGGTGCAGGCCTATGACCTGAGGCTCCAGCAACCGGATGGGAGAAACCCGGGGAGGCTGTGCCACTGGCATGGGAGGCAGGTGCAGGACTATGACCCAAGGCTCCGGCAACCAGATGGGCAGGGCCAGCTGGAATTTCTACTACTGGTACCGGCATACCATGATGTATCTGCTGAATCCCACCACTGGTTCCACCTCTTCTTCTTCTCTCCTTGTCATGTGGGAAGAGGGAAGAATCCTATCCAGATGCCTCTGTAGAAACTCACGTCTCTTCTAGGAGTAGTTTTTGCTTGCTTGGTTGGTTAGTTGCTTGCTTGCTTGCCTAATAGTTTGCTCGCTCACTCATTCACTCACTTGTTTTAATGTTAAATTGAAAGCTTCCAACCCAGATATTATCACTGGACATCACTTTCAACCACAGAAAGTACCATAACACTGAAGTACACTCCTGGAACACAGTGAAAATGAAAATAATTCCTGCTTTTAGGAGCAGTGAGGAGATATGGGAAGTCGTTAGAAAAGCCACTTAACTGATACAAGAGCAATGTTGTATAGGTGGTGGGAAGAATACTAATAACATTTGCAAGTACATTAAGATAATAGATGCTCTGTCTAAAAGAGTCAAAGACTGAGCTCTGAAGGCACTTTTAGGCACCCTATGGTATGAGAGGATCTCTTGGGGAGTGATGACTGATTAAAGAACATGATGCAGATAATAAGAAGATGCATTTCTGGTAATGGTAAAGTATAAATAATGAGGACCCCAAAAGGATCTGTGTCAGGATAATTGCTTTCTAACCTGTTCATGGTTTCTTGTAATTGGTTAATTCCTTTTCGCAATAATGAGGACATAATTTGGCTTGCATGTTGACAGGGGCTCCTTCTTCCATCGCTTGATACATCAACAACACTGAGGTTTGAACTATTTCACCTGAGTGAGGATTAATAGTGTATCTGTCATTGGCTAGACCAGGGCTTGTTTCCAGCACTGTCCCAATACTAGTAGAAAAATTCAAAGTGTCTTAGTTCTCCCTTCTCCTGGTTATGCTCACCAGGAAGGCTTCTAGCCACATTCCTTTGTTCCAAAGCATGGGGCACATAACAAGGAGGGTTGATATGCCCACATTGAGGGCCACAGCATCAATCTCTCACCCCAATCTCCTCATATCCCAGATAGTTAGGTCTGGCAAGCTCTCCAATGCTTCTCTGCCAGTATCTTAGTTGGGTAATGGTCAGCTCCCTAGGATCCTTGTCTTTATTTGTTAGGCAAGCTGTAAAGTTAAAGGACTGAACTTGTGGCATTGAAAACTCCCACTAACTGAGCTTTTACATGCCATTTCTAGACAAACATTGTAAGAGCTTGTTAAAGACGTAATAGCCAAGTCCTTTCTAAAGAGTGTTGTGAACAAAAGTGATTTCTTCTACACATTATGCATTTTGGAGTAGCTCAACACATGCCATGTCATTCTAGACATCTCTGCGGTGAGTAAAAATTTTCTTCTTACATTTAAGTTACTTCCTGGAGATGGAGACACCAAAGGAGTGATTGGAATTTAAATGATTTTGCATTATAGTTCTGGCTCGCTTACTGAAAGCAATGGACAAGTGGAACTGTCTCCTCAACAGGAAAGTAATCCCTTCTGCATCTAATTCAACTAGAAATGTGTCAGCTCTCCTTAAACAGACGGGAACATTAAACAGAATAAAGGAAGATGGGTATGACTCACAGAATAAAGAACATCCTGCAATTTTGTTACCCAGATTGTAAATAAATACAGTTAATCAAATGTGGTTGTGGATTAAAATATGGTTACAAGGATATTATTTTCACATTATCTTTTCAGATCCATATGTTTGAACATAGTAGTAACATACAGTCATATTTCCCAACAAATTATAAAGCAATATATGAAGACACATATCTGAATTTCAGTCTCATTGGAGCCACGCTACACAGTTGAACCCCAAGATTTGTTGCTAGACATGGAACATGAGACCACTAAAAGTTTTCTTATATTGCCAGCTAGGAACTTTTCTGGAGAAAAGTACAGATATACACAGTTCTGTAAATACAGTTGGCATAACTCAAGCTGACTTTTTCAGAGGAACCTGTATCTGCAAAGACCTCTGAGCTGACTTCAGTTTTAAAGTTCTAAACTGCTTGAAATGCAACATTATTAAGAAGGAATGTGCCCATATTAGTTTCCCATGCAGATTCTCACATGATGTTATTTGCTTACTACCATTAGTCAAAGAATACTGTGATATCACAGTGGAACAGGACTTTTCTGTAGTGACACCAAACCTCAGAATGCTTTCATAACAAACAAAAAATTAATGGGAGAAAATGTTGTATTTCTTTAGGCACTTGATAAAAATGTTTCTGGTTGTTCAAGAGCTAAAAAATTGATTACAGTTTATTCTGACTTTTTACTACTTGATGAATAAAATCCCTCTTGATGTTAATACTGATAATAACAGTGTCAAGTCAGTTCTGACTTACAGCAACTCTTTCCAAGATTATCTAGGTAGAGGATACACTGAAATGGTTTGTCATTCCCTTCTTTGTGGGGTACCCTGGAACTGTGCAAATAGCCCAAATTGGGCAAATTTCCCAAGTTTACATAGATTGGATCTCAGGAGGCACAGAGGGAAATCAAACTCCTCACTTCTGGGTCTGCTGTCAGGTTCTTAAACCACTTAGTTATCCAGCCACTTCTATCAATATCTGGAACAAATAAGTTGTAATTGTTATTCTTGTCATTCATAGCTACAGCACTACTATAAAATTGTAGGAGATATAAATGTCATATTTTTTATTATTATTATTATTATTATTATTATTATTATTATTATTATTATTATTATTATTATTATTATTATTATTATTATTATTATTATTATTATTATTATTATTATTATTATTGTTGTTGTTGTTGTTGTTGTTGTTGTTGTTGTTGTTGTTGTTGTTGTTATTTTACACTCAAAATAATTATCCCTTTGTATGGATTTTATTGTATGCTTATTGTGTCTACAGAATCCACTCTGATAAGTAATGTGCAGCCTAGAAATTCTTAAAAGGACTGATCAAAAGTTCCAGACATCTTTAGAAACAGCAATGTCTTTATGATTTGGGCTTTTTTGTTTTGTTTTGTTTTGTTGTTGTTGTTGTTGTTTTGTTTTTCATGGCAAACCTAGCAGGACACTGAAATGAAGTACTCTCCAGAAGAACATTATCAATCAAAGCTTGAAAAAGGCAGACATATCAAACATGGGACACTAGCTTATAGTAGTAACGTAAAAATACCTGAAGTCCAAGTGAGACCATAGACTTGGTGAAATACTCCATTTATGTTTGGAGATGTATATGGGTCTCTCTCCACTAAATGGAAAATTACTCCTTATAAGTTGTCTTGATACTTTAAAAATAAAATAAAAATAAAATTATTATCTATAAAGGGGTCAACAATCAGCTGTGAACATTTCCTAAGAAGGCCGGAAGATTTATTGTGTATTCAATGATTTATGAGCAATTTTCTGAAAAATCATGACAGGGGACTGGTTTCATAGGCAGGGGACTATTTTCATGAAATAAAACAATTATTTGAGAGAGACTAAAGACATAATGTTCATATAAAAGGTAAAGGTAAATGTTTCCCTTGTTTGAAAGCCAGTTGTATCCAACTCTAAGGTTCAGTGCTCATCTCTGTTTGAAAGCTGAAGTGCCAGCGCTGTCTGCTTCTGCAGATGTTTCCATGGTCATGTGGCAGGCATGACTAGACACCGGAGCACATGGAATGCTGTTTACCTTCCCACCAAAGTGGTCCCTATTTATCTACTTGCAATTTCTTGCTTTCAAATTGCTAGGTTGGCAGGAGCTGGGACAAAGATAGGAGCTCATTCCATCCTGCAGTACTCGGGAATCAAACTCCTGACCTCCCACCTTACAGTCAGCGTCTTAGCCACTTGAGCCTAAAAACAACAGTATAATTTGGTCTGTTAATGTTAAGACTATCAAAGCTAAGGTAAACGGTTTTGAACTCTCAAAACATCCCTACACCTACCAGGAGACTGTCACTCTATGGAATCCAGACACGTGATTCACCTATAAACTCAGTTGTGATAATGAACAAAATGGTGTTGGATACAAGTGATACATCCAGTGGGTATATAGCCAGTAGCAATAACCTCCCCCCATGGAATGCAGTATTGATCTGTGAGGTAAAATCATTAATAAGTAGATTAAGATCCGGGAAAGCTGCCGGCCTTGATCAAATACCCCCAGACCTGATTAAATCAAATTCGGAGTGGTGGGCCCCAGTCCTGGCAAGACTGTTTACAATAATTGACAACACAGGACAGTTCCCAAAGAGCTGGGAGGTATCAGTCATCTGCCCAATTCACAAAAAGGGAAGTCGTGGTGACCCTGCCAACTATAGGCCGATCAGCCTCCTGAGCATCCTTAGTAAACTTTATGCAAGCCATCTTCTAGGGAAGCTCCAAGATTGGGTTGAGGATACTAAGTTATTAGCCGACGAACAAGGTGGGTTTAGAGGAGGCCGCTCTGCGCTTGATCATTGTGTAGTCCTTGATTACTTTATCAACAAATATTCTTCTAATTCCTCTATATCTTTATACGCAGCATTTGTTGATTTGAAATATGCTTTTGATACTGTCTCAAGAGTTCTACTATGGGAGAAACTGGAGAAAGCATCCATTGACCAACGACTATTGTTTCTTATAAAGGTGATTCATGGCAACACAATTATAAGGGTGAAGTGCAGTGAGCAGGGACATCTGTCAAACTCTATAAAAACAAGTCGAGGAGTTAGACAGGGCTGTGTCTTAGCACCAACCTTATTCAATATATGCATCAATGATATCATCGAGTACTTACAATGCAGGGATCACCATCCACCCTAATTAGACAGCAAACATGTCCCAATCCTACTTTATGCAGACGATGCAGTTCTGCTTTCAAGAACACAGGTGGGGTTACGCAGGGACCTGCGTTCGCTTGCTAAGTATTGCTCTCAAAACCAACTTGTGGTTAATTATTCGAAAACGAAAATAATGGCTTTTGCCAGAAAGCCCAAAATACATCGATGGCATTTAAACCACCAGGTACTAGAGCAGGTCCTTCATTACAGATACTTAGGAGTGATATTTCAGGCTAATGGGTGCAGGAAGTTACATACAATGTATTTAGCTTCTAAAGCAAAAAAAAGTGTGGCCGCTATACAAAACTTCCTTCGGAGGAAAGGTGGGCATAATGTAGTTGCGGCCCTTAGACTTTTTTCAGCAAAGTCACTTGCCCAAATGTTGTATGGATCCCCTCTGTATTTTGACTCAAACATAAATCCGCTTGAGGTCACGCAATCAAAGTTTCTTAGGACAGTTTTACAGTCCCCTTGCAGTATTTCCAACACGGCTTTGAGATTAGAAACTGGAATGTATACAGTGCGAGCGAGACTGTTAGTAAACGTGGCTAATTATTGGATAAGAATTCTGTTTGCCCCATCTGGCTTACTCAAACTAGTGATGTCAGACCCTTGGATGCCACCATGGATTAGCTCTCTTGAAAGGACACTAACCACTTATGGCATTTCAAAACCTTATGTTCTTTCCTTAGGATCTATTCATGCTAGAGAGTTAATAAAACAAAGAATTCTCGATATACATCACCAAAATGATTTAAGTAAACTAGCTTCCCCATTGTTTGATAGATCAACTTTCAATGTTGCTAAGCCCTTAGCATACTTGTCTTTAATAAGAAATCCCGATCATAGACGTTCCTTCACACTTATTCGGTATAACATGCTTCCCTCCTCCTACAGGGAGGATTTCTTTAAGAAAGGCCTAGCACTCGAGAGTTTATGCCCATGTCAGCTAAACACGATAGAAACCTCTGAGCATATTCTGCTAGAGTGTCCCCTATATAATAAACACAGGAGAGACCTTTTTAGTGTTTTCCCAAACTTGAAGTCTAACAATAAAGTCAGGACACTGAATATTCTTTTATCGGGTGAAGGGCAAGATACGACGATAGCGGTCGCTAGATTCGCATGGTATGTAACTTGCATTCGTAAAGGCAAGATAAAATCAAAGGAATAAGGAAAATGCTTCCAGATTACAACTTGACTGTCATAGAATATGACTGCAGGACATAGAAATAACATCCCTTGAAATTCTGGTTGTATGTTGCTATTGTATATATAATCTGGTGTTCATGATTTTGTGATAGTTTTATTAGGTTGCCTCACTTGTGTCAAGCAGCTTGATTTTGTGATATTGTAACACTGGCCTTGGGCTGTAATAAAGAATTTGTTGTTGTTGGTGTTGGCTTGCATTTTCTGGCATCTGCAACAACTTCACAATAGTTGAGCTCCGTGTGACACAAAACAAGTTCATTATCATTGATAGAACAAATTTAGCGGGATTTCAAAAATGAGCCAGGAGACTGTTTTACAAAGTTAGGGACAAAGTTTGAATTATATTTTCAATTATATGAAAATATTTAAAAAATCACATGCTTTACTTAAAAATAATTTCATAAGTATTATTGTTTTACTAGCGATTGTTAAAAAAACACAAATTAAATAGATTAAGTATATATTTGCAGTGACATATTTCATTCTGTTATTGGGACACAACAGGGGACTGTGTTTTAGGGTTACTGAAAGGCTGTAAATTTTAAATTTATATTTAATAATATCTGATATGCTATGGCCCACTTAGATTAGTTTATGTGCCACCTATTGTTTAAGTTTGTACTGTAGAATAAGAGCCATTGTGTAGATATTTCCTTGGGACATTGATTTTCCATTTAGTGGAGAGAGACCCATATCAGTAAATGAATAATGAAATGGAATAATTCTTATGACATTTATAAACTGTGGATGCATAATTCATAATCCAGACAGAATTTGGGGAATTTTAGGCATTTGACACACAACAAATAGCTGGTTTAGCAATGAAGTGTCAAAATGCAATGACATGTTGGTGACAACTTTAGACCTTAAACTTCAATGTCATTTGCTTTATGAAATATTCAATGATTTCTATTCATCACTGTTGCCAAATGGCCCTCAGAACAATGACATGTTTAGTTTGGGTAGTCATTTCGATGTGCCTGTTTGTATAACCAAATATCCTGAAACTGTGATCATTTGTTTCTATGCAGCCCTTCAAGGTAAATGAGATTTAAGGACTAGTTTTTACCAGTTCTGCAATCCCAGTGACAACATCACACTGCTAACCTATTTTGTTAATCCTACTGGTAACTATAGTTACTTAAATATTATTTCTACCCTAGTTTTTAACATTCTTGTGTGTGCTGTTGATCCAACAACAATCTTTCTGCCTTCTTTTCACATTTGCCACAAATGCATTTTTCTCAACAAGTAATGACTTCTCACTTTGTATATTGCAATAACTGATTGAGTAGGCTTCTCACTTCCGACTACCAGTGAGTCACAATTTTGTTTCCCATCTGTTTTTTATTACAATTTACTGAATAATTGCAACATTCTTCATCTTTAGTAAGGAAAGAATTTGAGAAATGGAATGAGAGTATCAAGTGTGTCA
Source organism: Bradypodion pumilum (assembly GCA_035047305.1). Classification (NCBI taxonomy): domain Eukaryota; kingdom Metazoa; phylum Chordata; class Lepidosauria; order Squamata; family Chamaeleonidae; genus Bradypodion; species Bradypodion pumilum. Next base: position 408,330,936 of record JAWDJD010000002.1, read on the forward strand.
GAAAGCGAAATTGACACATTCATAAAGGCCCAGGGCTTTGAAGCTTTATATCTTACAGGACTGGTGTTGAATTCCTATGCCTTCAACTACTTTATGTGCTTAATTAGGGTCTCCAAGTTTGTGCCCTGTCTAGTTCTTCATCTTTAGCAGCTACATGTTTAGGAACAGACAATATGGCCTCCTCTGTGCTAGAGACTGTCTACTGAGTTTGTCCAGGGTAGATAGTTGCACAATTAGCTGAAGTGCACATTTCAACAAAAAGAATTGACACCCCCCCAAAAAAAAGGTAAATGAAACTTACAAAAACTGACTGCAACAGAAAGCAAAGTTGGCATTTTCTTCTGTCTCTACTTCAGACCTTCCTGATCAATGTGAGGAAAGCTGGATATGAAGATAGTAAGTTATGGCAGCAATTTATGCATGTTGATAATCACATGTCTACAGAATAATTGAAGTGAGCAATCAGCAGCCTATTTACCAAAGGCTATAATATAGTACATTGGAAACAAGAGTGGAAAACTGCTGTTTCTCCACATAGTGAAGTGACATGCACATTGAAGCTGATACAGGTGGTGTGTAATGACACTAGATGTCCCCATTTTCCATTTGCACAGTATGTAGATCTGAGCATTTGTGAACCAGGCCCAGATAATAAAATACTGTACATCTTTTACACCTAGCTGATACATGTTATTTCTTTTATGTATTTCAGGCCAACCTGATTTTACAAAAAGTGAAACATGGAAAGAATTATGTAGAGTGACAATAAACAGCAATGCAACCCATTGCAACAAGAAGAAGAAGAAGAAGAAGAAGAAGAAGAAGAAGAAGATGATGATGATGATGATGACGACGACGACGACGGCGACGGCGACGACGACGACAAAGACGACGAAGACGACGACGACAGGAGAGGCTCTGTGGTGGTCCCGTTAGTGAAAAAAGTACATCTTACCGGGACCAGGAGGAGAGCCTTCTCCATGTTTGCCCCAGCCCTGTGGAACCTCCTACCATCTGAATTGCATCTCCAGGCAGAACTACTCGCTTTCAGAAAAATGTTGAAGACATGGCTATGTCAGCGGGTGTGGGGCATGATTGCCTCCACCAACCAAGCCCGCTGGCTTGTTTAGCCTGGGTGGTGGGAAACTCTCCGGTTTGGTAACTGTTTTTAATGCGGGTAAGGGAGGGTGAGGGTAGTTTTTAATATTAAATCGTTGTTCTTGTGTTTTAACTTCGATTTTAGCTAGTGGGTTTATTGTATGTTTTTAGCTACTGATGTTTTAATTGTTTCATATTGTATTTTTATTTTTTATCCCTCTCCCCTTTCCCCTTTGTGCTGTTAGCCACCCTGAGTGGTGTTTCCACCAGGAGGGCAGGATACTAATAAATAAATGATGATGATGATGATGATGATGATGATGATGATGATATATTTGGTACATGGTATAAATGGAGCCTGACTGTTTCAGAATATTTAATATTCTAGCTACCATTCAGACTATTGTGTTGTCTACTTTCTCTTGTTAAAAAAAACCCAGGGGTATTCCAAAAAACTTGACTTAAGAGAGTATTCAATATAGTTTTGTAGGATCAGTTTTTAGCTTTTAGTTTTAGGCTGGATAAGCAAATGAAAGTGCGGCGCCAAAATGGCCGCCGCGCTCTTTGCAGCCCCCACCCCACCCGGACTCAGACATCCGGGTGAGTTAGGGGGCGTGGCCACCCCTCTATAAAAGGGGTGGCCACGAGGCAGCCGAGCTGCCATTTTAAAAGAGCGACGGAGAGGAGAAGTTTTCTCCGTCGCTGTTTGTTCGATTCTTCGGCTGTTTAGCCCTACTCTTGCCCGGCTGGGAAGGAGGAATCTTCCACAGAGCCTTCGGTTTGCTGGCTGCTCTGTCTTTTTTGGAGATTAGGTTGATCCCTGGAAAGGGATCCCCCTCTTTCGTCGGATATGCCTCCCAAACGGAGGGCCTCGGCGACGAAACCGCGGCCAACGGGGAGGACTTTTGGTCCTGCGCAATGCGGGGGGCAGCCCTCAGGTCGGAGGACCAGGGCTGCACCCACGCGGCAGGGCACTACCCCCACCGATACCGGTGGGGCGATGCAGGCTGCTTGGCCCTCGGCTAGTCAGCCTTCGTCCGGCCCTCCTGGGGCTTCGGCCCTCGGCCCGCAGTTGCCGGCCATGGGCCCGGTCAGCGGGGGTGGGCCTGGTGCTGGTGCACAGCACGTTCCACCTCCGGCACCTCATGGGCCGGAGTTTTGGGCATTTATTTATTTATTTATTTATTTATTTATTTATTCAATTTATATCCCGCCCACTCAACACAAGGCCGACTCTGGGCGGCTAACAACATAAAAAGTAACCCCAGGGCAACCCAAGGAGTTTACAGACAATATTCACAAATACAACAATAATCCTAAAAACAGTTAAAACAGTAAAAAAAAGTTAAGACTACCCACCTCCTAAAAAGCAAGGGCATGGCCCTATTCGGGCCCAGGCTCCCATGCCGGGGTTCCTGGTCAAATGCCTGGTGGGCCGTCCGGCCCATCCGACCCACTTTATACTGGGGGATCTGTGGCAGTTGATGCATTGCTAACGCGTTTAGCTGTGCTGGAGGCATCTTTAGGGATGGCACACAACCCCATGTCTGGTGGCCCTTCACTCGCTGCGGGGGGCCCTTTGGGTCCACCGGCTACCTCAATGGCCACCACACTGCAACAAGTGGCCAGCCGGGTTGAGCTGCTGGAGACGCTCTGGACTGCCCCGGCCGGTGTCTCGCAGCTCCCTGTTCGTCCGGAGCTACAGCAGGAGAGTGGTCAGGTGCGGCCCCAGAGCTCGATTCCGGTCGCGAGCTCCGACGCCCGCAATGGGCCGGAACCCCCAGTGGGGGCGGCTCACGGGGGTGCACCTAGTGAGTATCAAGTTCAAGTTAATGCACCCACATCACAGCCCACTTCCAATGGTGGGGTTCAGTGGCCATGGCCTGGTCAGGTTGAGGCGAGTGGGCATCAGTTGCCAGCCTACCACAGTGCCCCTTGGTTCCATACTGCAGCATTGGGGGTGGGGGTTTCTGCCCCCGGGGCAGTGCCGGGCATCACAGGGACTGTCCAGGTTCCGCTGCGTATGCCCCGGATATCGAATGTGCCGGTGACGGCCTTGCCCACAGCTGGTTATTCGTTGCCCCTTGGTGATCATTTGTCCCAGGTCACGAGGGAAAAGATTTGGCGGGGGGAGTACATGGATATATTCTCCCTATTGAACCGTGAGCCCACTAAGGAGGAGAGAGAGGGACAGGATGACAAAGACAAAGAGCTGTCCCGCCGTCGTAAGCCACCACGCACCTGGGCCAACTGGTTGCCCGCATATCTTATTTATATGGCGGTGTACCTCAGGGCCCGGCCTGACCTGGCCATTCCTATGGTCCAATATTTGGACAATATTTACAGGGCAATGGTGGATTTTCCTGGCCCATCGTGGTTGGCTTACGATGAGGAATTTAGAATGAGGGTGCCCTTGCACCCGGAGATGAGATGAGATGAGCCCTGTCAGAAATTGTGGCTATTGTACATAACCCCCACGCGTCCGGCGCCTGGGGATAGGTACCATTGTGGCCATGCCATTCAGTGAGCTGCTCCAACGCAGGCTTCCCGCCAGCTGGCAGGGCAGGGGGTTCCAGCCCGCTTGCTGTGTTGGAGTTTCTCGGCTAGCGGTGTGTGCAATAAGCGGCAGTGCCGATACAAACACAAGTGTCCCTCTTGTGCTGGCCCCCATGCCACCGCCGCGTGCCCGCGTGCCGGCAGGTCACGGGGCAGAGGTAGAGGTGGACAGGGAGCGGGCAGAGCTGCTGCTGAGGGAGCTAGCCAGGCAAAAGGCCCCCTCCCCAGTTAATGTGTATATGTTGGAGCGCTGGCTCTCAACTTATCCACGGAGAGAGAACGCGAAGTACCTCCTTGAGGGTTTCCAGTGGGGCTTCCGAATCCCATTCAAAGGAGTGCAGGGACCCCAAGATGCACCCAATTTACTGTCCCTGAAGGGTAGAGAAGAGGTGGCTGCCCTGAGTATCGCTAAGGAGGTTGGGGCCAAGAGGGTGGCAGGCCCCTTTTCTGTGCCACCCTTTTCCAACCTGAAGGTCTCCCCTCTGGGGTTGGTACCCAAAAAGGCCCCGGGGGAGTTTCGTTTAATCCACCATTTATCGTACCCGGTGGGTTATTCTGTCATTGATGCTATTCCTGATGACCTTTGTTCGGTCAGGTATACGTCCTTTGACCAAGCCCTGCGAATGATGCGCTCTTGTGGTCCTGGTGCCCTCCTGGCAAAATGCGACATTAAATCGGCATTCCGATTGTTGCCGGTGCACCCTGAGGACTTTGAGCTATTGGGTTTTAGATTCCAAGGGAAGTTCTATGTAGATAAGGCCATGCCTTTTGGCTGCTCTATATCCTGTTCAGCATTTGAATGTTTTAGCACCTTCCTTCAGTGGGCCTTTGTTCGCAGGTCCGGGTCTCGGTCTGTAGCCCATTACCTCGATGACTTTTTGTTCGGGGGTGAACAGGGCTTGGACACGTGCACGCGTCTCCTCACCACATTTCAGATGCTAATGCAGGAACTGGGTGTCCCTTTAGCGCCCGAAAAGACTGAGGGCCCATCCACTACCCTCACATTTTTGGGTATTGAAATTGATACGGTCGCACAGGCATCCCGGTTACCCATTGAGAAGGTCACCCGGATCTCCGCGATGATTTTGGCCTTGCTGGCCAAACGTAAGGTGTCACTTCGTGAGCTTCAGGTACTGCATGGCCATCTTAACTTTGCCAGCAGGGTGGTTACGCCTGGCAGGGCATTTGCTCGGAGCCTGTGCGATGCCATGTCTGGCTTGACAAGGCGCCATTATAGGGTCCGACTAACCCGGGGCATGCGGACTGACCTTTTGGTTTGGCTCTCATTCCTGCAGGACTTTAACGGGGTATCCTTTTGGAGGTCCGACCTTTTAGTTTCACCTAGGTTTCAAGTCCAGTCGGATGCCTCCGACTCCCTGGGATATGGGATTTACTTCCAGGGGAGGTGGGATTATGGCCAATTGCCTCCAGCATGGCGGGGCATGGATCGCCTCCGCGATCTTACATTCCTTGAGTTTTTCCCAATCCTGGGAGCTTTGATGCTATGGGGCAAGGAGTGGGCCGACTCTGTGGTCCACTTCTGGTGTGACAATGCTGCAGTAGTGCACATTGTCAATGCTCAGACCTCCCAATCACCCAGGGTGATGGCTTTAGTTCACCAATTTGTGTTATGTAGCCTATGCCTCAACGTGCTTTTTAGGGCCAGACATGTACCAGGCATTAATAATGATATTGCTGATGCTTTATCCCGCCTGCAGATCCCCCGGTTCCGCGCCTTGGCTCCGGACGCAGAGGAATTCCCCTCGCCACTTCCGGCCGAGATTTGGACATTTGGCAAGGAGAGGTGAACCGGGCGATTGGCATGTCCTTGGCGCCCCGCACGCGTAAGGCGTATCATCATGCTTTCATTCAATTTAATAGCTTTCGTGTGCAACTTCAGTTGCCAGAGGTGTGGCCCATTCCAGTGGAACAGGTTTTACAATTCATGGTTTATTTTCACAGTCAGGGCCTCGCTCCCCACACTATAGCATCCAGGCTGTCAGCATTGGCATTTATTGCCAGGGTGAGGGGTTTTGCTGACAGCATGAACGATTTTCGCATATGGCATGTTTTGGAGGGGTGGACACGGGAACGTGGCCACCACCCGGACACTCGCCACCCAATTTCCCCAGGGGTGCTCACACACCTTGCATGAGGCTGGCCTAACCTATGTTTTGACAGGTATGAGGCAGCTCTTTTTCATGCGGCTACCACGGTGGCCTTCTTTGGAGCGCTCCACATCAGTGAGTTGGTACTACTGTCTAAGGCGGATGCGACTCGTAGGGCACTGGAACTCGACGATGTCTATGTTTCTAATGAGTGGGCTCAGTTGAGGATACGGTCCTCAAAAGTTGATCAGCACGGCGTAGGCAGTGGAGTTAGACTGCTACGATGTTCCATTTCAGACATCTGTCCGGTTGGTGCCCTACAGGAGTTCTTGGCAGTGCGTGGCATGCACCCTGGCCCGTTTTTCTGCCACCAGGATGGGTCTCCCCTTACTAAATTTCAATTTTGGAAGGTGACCGGTATGGCACTTTCCAGTGTTGGCCTCCCCGGGGCTCGTTACGGCACCCATTCATTTAGAATAGGTGCTGCTTCAACTGCAGCTGCATTTGGGTACTCTGAGGCTGATATATGCCGTATGGGAAGATGGGGATCTATGCGTTTTGCATTATATGTTCGTCCTCTTCAGACATGAAGTACCATTTAAGTCACTGTTCTCTTTTTCTCTTACAGACCCTGTGTGTCCCCGCACACCGGTGGCAGTATGGCTGGTGGGCCACAGTTACGTGCACTGGGCAGCGCAGTATGCTGCGGCGACAGGGTGGGGACCCCAGCTTGGACTGCGTGCGGCCGCATGCATACGTTGGTATGGTAAGCGTGGAATGAGATGGCGGGAACTGTTGCCATTCCTTTTCTCCATTAGGGATGCTGAACCGCCTGATGTCCTTGTACTGCACCTCGGGGGCAATGACCTAGGCCAGGTCACTGGCCTTTCTTTAAAATTCGCGTTTTGCAGAGACCTAGCTTATTTGCATTATGTGTGGCCATTCACAAGGCTGCTATGGTCGGACATCATACCACGTCACGCTTACAGGGGAGGTATTGACCTCCGTGCCCTTGACCCCGCTCGTCGCTCGGTGAACAGGGCAATTGGCTCTGTTCGTGGCTGACAAGGGTTTGGGGATGGTCATCCGACACCCCACCATTAGTTTACAAAATTACAATCTGTATGCAGGGGATTGGGTCCACCTGTCGGATAGAGGTATGAACCTCTTTTTGGAAGATTTGCAAGCAGGCCTGTTGACCGAGCTGACGGTCGGGGGGGGCGGTGAGTCTTCATTGAAGCCTCCCCGTGTGGCGGGTAGTACTGGTAAGGTAAAGATTTATGACCCATAGGTATCCGGCAGGTTCGCAATTGACTGGCCAACACTTAGACAGGTACAGGTGTAATAACGTTGACCGGTCAACGACGCACCAGGCAAGGGGTGATGGCAGGAGCTTTTCAGCATGCATCACCCCGTGATTTGACGGATACACGTCAGAGGGTGGGGTCAGTAGATAGTTTATTGACTACGGTCAACAATTTGTTTGTGTCAACAAACAAATTAATACAAAATGGATACATTGTAGCCAATTGCCGTTGGCAATTTTGGGAGGAACCTTACCAGTGTTACTGCGGCCTGCTTGCCTTAAGAATTATAATTGGATGAGTACCAATTGAAAGTTATAATTCGGACTAGGGCATTATTCAATAAAAGTGGCCCAATGCCTTTATCCATATACCGGTGTCTGAGTCTTTTTTGGGGTGGTGCGCCTGCAAAGAGAGTGGGGCATACACTCCTTTGTCTCTGCTGCATTATCTCTGTTCATGTAATCAGCAAAACTAGACTTGCAGCTGGGAATGTAGCTAGAATTGTAACAACAGTCTCACTCTTCAGATCGCCATCTTAGTGCTGTATCAGTAACTTAACACCGCCTTGTTGCTCACTTCAATGATCAGGAGAGACGTCAAAAATTCAAAATGTAGATCAGGAAGAAAGTCACTTTCACTGCTGCCTATTCTTCTGTTCTTCTGTATTATCAACAAGATGATTTATTTCCTTATGTGCTCTGATTTATTCAAATGGGGAGAGAAAGAGTCCAAACTTTCTTGTGTCTTGCCGATTGGAAAAACTGTTACAATGTCTCTTCAACTCTTTTTAACACTGCTTAGCTCCAAAATTCCACTTCGCTGCTCCTAGCCTCAAACAGGTTTAGCTTCCGCTCCCCCCGTCGAGACCTTCCAGCTCCATTTCACTTTGTCTTATTTTTTTTACTCTTAATTCCAGTCTTGATTTCCGATGTTATTTAATCCAACTTGCCCTTTCTTCTCTTACCGGCTAACAAAATGTAAACAGTCCCAATGTCACCCATTACACTTCACTCCTCCGTATCATGCTGAAGTTGCTTCTTCTCCCAGCCAATTCTCCCTCATTCACTTATGTTCGCCTGCTGTCACCCATCTTCTGCCTCTCAATTTCACCCCTTTTCTTCTTCTTCTTCTTCTTTTTTAATCTGTTGTTCAGTCACAGCAGCCTTTTCTTCCCCATACAAATGTGATGTGGCAGTGAAAGGAAAAACTTGCAACTAAGCAGCATAGGCAGCTTCATTCCGACAATGGCGTTATGGAGAGGGATCATCCTGGGAGGGACCTTTCTCGAATTTGAAAAACTTTCTCACTCTTCTAGTTGCTCTTAACTTTCGATTCAATTTTTTTTTGTCCAATTCGAATCAGCTATCAATTCTTTACTATCTACTATCTATTTCAATATTATTAAATGGTTCAAAACAGAAAAAAATCCACCTAAAGTGGATTTGCCTCCACTCAGCTCGCCATCTTGACATGCCCCCACCATCTTGACACACTCTTATTTCTACACCCTTTTCTTTCTTAATACTGCATTTTCCTTTACCCCTCTCTTCTTGTTGATCTATTTTCCTTCTTTTATTTTTATTTTTTACTTTCATATCTTTCTTTTAATTTTTTTGTTATTACCATTACATTTATTTATTTATTTTGAAGTTCTATATTTCTTTTGCTGTTGTTTTTTATTAATTTAATTGATTTTCAATTATAATACATAATTTGTCATAGACTATTTAATAATTCAGTTATAATTAAGTGCTAAAAAGTGACATAGTAAAGTAACTTAATAGTGTTATTCTTTTAGTTGTAAAGTATATACTGTAAAGTATATAAGAAACATCTTTAAATTCTTTATAAAATTCCGTCGATAGTCCATCATCTCCTGGGGCTTTCCCCAACTTCAATCCACTAATTACCTCCTTTACCTCTTTATCGGCGACCCTTTCCTCCATTTTTTCTCGATGTTCTTGTTTTATTCCATTCCCTAACTGTCTTTCCAAAATCATTTTGAGCCTCTCCAGATCTACCTCCTTTTTTGCATATAATGCTTGATAAAATTCCTTCACAATTTTACATTTATCCCTATTCTTGTTACACCTTAAGCCTTGTTTATTAACCAACACCCCAATTTCTCTTTTTTCCCTTTTAGCCTTAGCTGCTCTTGCTAATAATTTTGAACTTCTATTACTAAATTCAAAATACTCTCTATTTAAATAAATCAAATCTCTTAATTTTATCAATATCCTTGCCCATTAACTCAGCCTTAAGTCTTTGCAATTTAGTAAAAGTTTTTTTATCTTTACTTTTTGAATGGTCCTCCTGTAACTGCTTTATTTCTTTTTCTTTTTCTAACTGTTCTACCTTATGTCTTTTATATTTAATACTTGCCAACTTTATACTTTCCCCTCTAAAAACTGACTTCATGGTATCCCAAACAACATTAAAGTTAACTTCATTATTATCGTTCCACTGCCAACTTTCTTTCCACCTTTCCATCATTCGCTCTTTACATTTTTGGTCTTTAAATAAGTTAGGATCATACCTCCAACTTCTGGAAGATTTTCTACAAACAAAGTTTGAAATAATGGAAGAGCAAAAATTGCAAGACAGTTATGATTTTCTAAAAGTTCAGCAAGAGAGCTTCGAGATTTTTCAACAGAAAATGATGATGATAGTGATGGGGATAGCAGAATCTAACAAAACTGAACAGCAAAAATCATGAAGGAAGTGGCAGAAATGAAGGAAGGAATGAACTTAAACATGAAGGAGGTTGAGAAAATAACTATGGATGTCCAAGAGGTTAAGGAGAAAGGAAAGGAATACAAAATAAAGACAGATGATCATAGTAAAATGATAGAATTTTTAGAGGAGCAACTTAGAAGACCAAATGTGATAATCAGAAATGTAGTTGAGAGAAATCCCGACCAGTTGAAAAGTAGATTATAAAAATGGTTGAATGACCTGAAGACAGATATGGATTTTTCTGCTAATGACATTGTAAGTGTATATAGATTGGGCCCCAAAAAAATAATGTCAATAGATTGGTCTTACTAAAATTTGCAAATGTTGGTCTGAAAACGAGTTTAATGATGCACATTAGAAAAGTGGGATCATCTGTAATGAATATAGATGGGAACAAGGTAGCAGTGTACAATGATATCTTGCTTGATGAGCGAACTTGGAGAACACAGATCAAGCCGATAACTAAGAAATTACAAGAAAAAGGGATCATATATAAATGGAAGTTTTCTAAGCAACTTAATTTCACAAAATCAGGGAAAACATATGTGATCAAGGAAGGAACCTATGGATTAGATTTATTGGTAGAAGTGAATGTAATTGGACAAGAAACACAAGAGAGGACAAAGTTAAAAGAGGAACTAGTAATAGCAGGAATATATACTCATACGGCTCACAATGGAGAAGAAAACTAGTTCATGTTAAGTAATATTGATAGTGGAAAATAGAATAAGTGTATTATAAAAACAAGCAAGACGGACTGCATACTATGCTTGGGTCGTACTTTTGCCACACACACCCTCATCTCCTTGAATTCAAGGGTCACTTTTTTTTTGAAAAGGTGGGGAAGGTAATGATTTTCTGTTATCCATTATACTGTTTGTTATTTGTTAAAATTAATGTGATTTTTGTTTTTTGTTTTTTATGTGGGTATAAATATGGTATATTTGTACACATGCTCGCCGGAGATTGAGTGGAATGAAAGACAAATTAGATAATAAAAATGAAATATATTAAAGTACTAACTTGGAATGTTAATGGCACTGGAAATTAGATAAAAAGAAAGCATTTGGAAGCTGCTATTAGAAAAGATAAACCCGATTTGATTTTCCTGCAGGAAACCTATCAAAAAGATGACAATACAAATAATCTGCAATTAGGGTGGACAGAAAACTATGAAAAAGCATATGGAAATGCTAAAGCAAGAGGTGTAGCAATATTAATGTCCAAAAGGTTAGGATTTGTAAAAATAAAGTGCATTGCAGATCCCGAGGGTAGATATTTAATTATTAATGGCTTAATTAATGATGAAGAAATTACTCTAGTAAATGTGTATGTTCCGAATGAAAGACAGGAGGAATTTTTAGAGAAAGTGTATAAAATACTGGAAAGAGAAAAATAGCAAATTTAATAGTAGCAGGGGACTTTAAATTAGTTAGATCTAACATAGACACTACGAACCCTACAAGATATATCAATAGTAGTAAGAAGGTAATGGATAAATGGTCCAAGCCGTTAAATCTAAGAGATACTTGGAGAGAAATAAAAGCTTTTGAAAGTGGTTACACATATTCCTCGCAAGCACATAACACTTACTCTAGAATTGACTATATTCTAATTTTGGAAAATTCTAATTTCCAAGTTCTAATTTGGAAAATTTTGATCAAAAAAAATTGAAGATATAAATGTCGGAATAATTAAAAAATCAGACCATGCCAAAATAATATTTGAATGAAAATTAGATAATAAATTACAGAGGAAAACTGGATAGAAGTATGATGTCAATTTGTTTAGATGTCATATAAATAAAGAAGTGATAACTGCTAAATGGGAAGAGTGTTGGACATTAAATGATACAAATGATGTAAGTGATAAAATCTTATGGGACACTATGAAAGCAGTTTTCAGGGGGGAATGCATCAAGTTATCAGCAAGCAAATTTAAACAACAAAAGAAGGAACAACAGAAATTAGAAGAAGAAATTAAAAAATTACAGGATGAACATGCAAGGACTAAAAATGAGAGTATTCAAAAAAAATTACAAATGTTGAAATTAGAAGCAAATAAAAAATTTAAAAAATAATATACCTCAAGAGGGAATATTTTGAGTATAGCAACAAAAATTCAAAAATGTTAGCAAGAGCAGCAGATAAAAAAAGACAGAAGAAACATGGGGATTTTAATAAACAAGGATGGGAAAAGGTGTAATAAGATAGAGGATAAATTGGAAATTGTAAAAGAGTTTTATCAGAATTTGTACACTGATAAAAAATAGACACTAGAAAGATGGAGCAATACATAGGAAAGTGTTTAAAGACCAAAATTAAAATTGAGCATATAAATTTGATGGAAGAAAAAAATAACAAAAAATGAAATAACTGAAATAACAAGTTAAAAGTGGCTAAGGTGCCTGGAGAAGATGGCCTGTCCATGAAATTTTACAAGGACTTTAAGGAGATGTTAGTTCTGAAAATTATGAGGATATTTAATTACATTTTAGAAGGAGGTTGAATACCACCAATAAAACGAATATTATTTTGATCCCCAAACCTGGCAAGAACTTAGAAAGAATAGAGTCGTATAGACTAATATCATTAATGAATCAGGACGCCAAATCATTTACCACCATTTTGGCGAGTAGATTAAATAAATTTGTGGATAATTATATAAACAGAGACCAAGTAGGGTTTATGAAAGACAGACATATGTCTGACCTGACAAGAAGAGTAGTGGACTTGGCAGCAATGGCGCAACATAGCAAAGGAAAAGTAGGTATATTATCCTTTGATATCTATAAAGCATTTGACTCCCTCCAATGGATCACGATAAAAAAAAATGTACAGAATTATGGTTTTGGTGAAACCAAAAGTTAAAGTGAATGATACAGTTAAAAAGTGAATGATACAGTTACAACAAAAGTTAAAGTGAATGATACAGTTACAGAAGATATCACATTAAGTGCAGGAACTAGACAAGGGGACCCTTTATCATCAATGCTATTTATCATGGCGATGGAGCTATTTGCATTTGAAATTAGGGATGATGAAGAATTAGAAGGGGTTGCGGGAACTAAAATAAATTTATACGCTGATGACATGTTGATTATAATAAAAAATCCACAGATTTGTTTGCCCAAATTAAGAAGTCATTTTAGGAATTTTCAAGAGGCAACAGGACTGGAAGTAAATTGGGACAAATCAGAAGCTCTATTTTTTAATTTAAACAATGAGGACAAGCAAAATTAAGGATAAATTTAATATTCAAATTAAGAGTGATATAAAATATTTAAGGATTAATGTTGTAAACAATTTTGTTGACTTAAAGAAATTAAATTACAACAAATTAGAAAAGGAATTGAAAGAGGAAATACAAAGATATAAAAAACTAAATTTATCTTGGTTTGGAAGAATTGTAATGTGTAAAATGAAAATATTACCCAAAATAATTTTTTTATTTGATACTCAACAGATACAAATTAAAGAGAAAAGTTTAAAATTATAAAAATACAAATTACAAATTAAAGAGAAAATCTTTCAAAGTTTGATAAATGAATATTATAATGGGGGAAAGAGGCCAAGAATAACCAAATCTCTTTGGTATTTACCACAGGAAATGGGTGGATTAGGAATCCGAAACATTAAAAATTATTATAACGCATTTAAATTAAGAATATATGCAAAATATTAATGAGGAAAGAATTCATATGGGAAAAAATAGAAATGCAGGAAATTTCGGAACTTGGGAATGAGGCTTTCCTGGGTAAAATAAATAAAAATATTAGCATATCAAATAAATTTTTGAAAGAGTTAATGTATCCATGGAGGGTGTTGAAGAAAAAAATGGCTCCAGATGTGTCACCGATCATAGAGATAAGAGATATGAGAACATTTCCATTAAGGATAGATAGTAAATTAGAAGAAATATTTATTAAAAAACAATGTAAAGAGTTTGAAAAACTGGCTGAAGGTTTGCAGTGATGATGTAAAGAAAGTGGAATTATTTTAACAACTGAACCTAAACTGGTCGCAAATCGCTCAAATGAATAAATGGAATAAAAAACAATGGGATGGAACAAATTTAAATAGAAGCAAAACCACATTTGAAGAAATATTATTTAGATTAAGGTCAGAACAAATATCAATTAAGGGAATAGTTAGTAAATTATATAAGATATTGAACAATGATGAAAAACAACAGGAAATTTTAAAATCCGTATGGGAGCAAGACCTGAATATTAAAATTTGTAATGAAAGTTGGAAAAGTAAATGGAAGAGTAGAATAATGTGTACCCTTTCAGTAAGACTTAAAGAACATAACTACAAATTAATATGGAAATGGTATTTAACTCCAAATCGATTACATCAGATAGATAGCACGAAGCCGAATTATTGTTGGAGATGTAAAGATACTCCAGGGACGTATTTGCATATGTGGTGGAATTGCTTAAAATTGAAGTCTTTTGGGTACAAAATTAATATGGAAATTAATGAAATATTTGATAGTGATATTAAATTAGATGCGAGCATAGCATTAATAACTGAAGTGAATAATTTGAAATTGGATAAATATAGAAAAGATTTATTGGCAATTATGCTAACCACAGCAAGACAATGCATAGCTAAGAATTGGAAAGGCGAAAACATAATACAAATAGAGGACTGGTACAAAGAAATGTGGACATTAGCAGTTAACGATAAGTTAACATGGGAGTTAAACAAAAGAAAGGGAATAATAAAAGAAAATGAATTTCAAGAGATTTGGAAATGCTTCATTGATCATGCGTTAAGTAAGAGACAAGGTTACATTCCAGCGCCCGAATACATTTCATTTTGGAGCTAAAAATAAAGTAATAATAATAATAAAAAATGAGAGAAAGTGAGAAATAGTTATCAAACTCAATATCTGGGAGCATTGTAAATATCACTGGGTGATTGTCAACATTTTTATTCACAGTAAATGAGGCGATATTTAAATATTATGTATAGTGATAAGATCGGATAATATATATAAAATTTTATCGAAAATGGTTTAGAGAGAGAGAGAGAGAGACAAATGTAGTATAGGGATTTTTGTTGTTGTTTTGTCTGATATATGGCAATTTTCCGATGATGACAATCTATAGCAAGAATTATATGAATTATATGATTTGTACTGTGAAGATTGTTTTTTATGTGATATTGTTAGTTTTGTTATTGTTGTTGCTTTTTTGTATTATGTCATTAATTATTTGTCATTTAATAATAAAATCTAATAATAGTAAAAAAAAACAAAAAGCTTGACTTGCTGTTTTCTTCTATTTGTATATATGGATGGTATAATATTCATGGGATGGAAGAGTGTTAACTATAACAGCTAAACATTACAGCCAACATAATGCAGAGTTTGCCTTGTCCTTCTGCTTTGCTTGGCCAATAGAACTGAACATTCTGTTTGTGGCTTTACCAACTTCTGCTGAAAACTTTGGAGCTCTAGATATGCTAGCAGCAGGGGTGGGGGGCCTCATTCTTTCATCAAGTCAGTCATCTAGCTTAGTATTATCTATGTACGCTAATTACAGCACTCCAGGGCTTCTGGCCATATCCTTCCTCAAGTTTGGCCAGTCTGGTTGGGGAATTCTCAGAATCACAATCCAAGAAAGCAAATCTCTGAAATTCTGATCTGTTCCAGCCTCTCTGGAGATGCCAGTGAATCAACCTGCTATGGTCCTTACTTTGCCTTCCAGAATGTTGTCCTCCAGGTCTGGACCAGTTCCTAACATATGAGCTTGAATCCAAAGAAGCTTGTTTGCTACTAGAAATGTTTGCTATTTGTTTCTGCTCATAAAATGGTTGTTTCTGACTCAGCGGGAAAGTATTGTAAGAGAAAGTGATTTCAAATCCGTAGAGCTCGCCACCGGAGCTTGACCCGCGCCGGCCTGTTGGTCGGGGAGCTGCGAGGCAGTGGCCGAAGTCGCGCCACGCGCCTCAAGCTGCTCGACCCGTCCCGTCACCTGCCGCTGCCCAGCAGACGACGCGTCCAAGCGCACCCCAAAAGGAGCGCCAGCGTGGCTGGCCCGAGCAAGGGAAGCCTCAAGTGCCGCCACGCGGGCCAGCAAGGCCTCGACACTGGCCTGGGGCCATGGGCCAGCCGGCCCGCCCGTTACAGGCGTGGGTACAGGCCCTTGCACCCCGGGGCCCGAATAAGGCCATGACCCCACACCCAGGCCCGGCAGGGCCGGCGTGGGCATCTGCCAAGGGAGGGGACCGCACCACCCCCCAAGGCTGGAAGGCCCCGGAGTGAGCTGGCCCCCGATGGAGGAAGGCCCAGAATGAGGACCAGGAGCGGCGTCCGCCGCTTGCGGGCCGCGGGCCGCAGCCCATACTGGACCCCTGCTCGGGTCCCCGGCCTCCGGCCAGGGAGTAATAGACCCCATCCCACCGGTCCCGGTGGGAGCCGGCAAAGGCGGCTGGTGGGAAGGCGCAGCCGCGGTCCTCCGACCCGGATTGCGCCGCCGCACCACCCGAGCCGCGCTCGCGGCTGCCTTCTTCTTCGAAGGCATCTCAGGGAAGCCTAAAAGATGAAAGTAAGCAGCCAAAAGGCTTCCCGCTCAAGGCAAAAAAGCGACGGAGTAAGAGTAAAAACTTCTCCGCTCCGTCGCTTCGCAAAATGGCAGCTCGGCTGCCTCGTGGCCACACCTTTTATAAGGGAGCTGGCCACGCCCCTAACTACCCGGATGCCTTCGTCCTGTGGGGGGGCTCCCGCAAAGAGCGCGGCGGCCATTTTGGCGCCGCGCTTGCATTCTCTGCTGAAAAGAGTTTTCTCTTTCCCCCTTGCCCCATGCTGCATGCTTCAAAATGCAAATGCAGACTCCCGTCTCATTTAGCAAATCTCCCTCACTCCATGGATGCTTTTGTTGTTGTTGTTCAGTCACACAGTCGACGCCGACTCTTTGCAGCCCCATGGGCCATCGCTCTCCAGGCACCCCTGTACTCCACCATCCTCCTCAGTCCGCACAGCCCTGTGCCCATTGTGTCTACAATACCATCTAGCCATCTCATCTTTGGCTGTCCCCTTCTTGTTTGGCCCTCCACCTTCCCCAGCATCAAGGCCTTCTCAAGTGAATCCTCTCTTCTCATTTGATGTCCCAAATACTTCAGCTTCATCTTTGTTATTTGTCCTTCTAAGGAGCACTCAGGGCTAATCTCTTCTAATATTGACCTATTTGTTCTCCTCGCTGTCCAGGGGACTCTCAAAACTCTCCTCCAGCACCACATCTCAAAGGCATCTATTTTTCTTCGCTCAGCCTTTCTAATGGTCCAAAATGGTCAAGCTCTCACAGCCATACATTACCACCGGAAATACCATTGCTTTGACTATGCGGAACTTTGTTTGCAGTGAGATGTCTCTACTTTTAACTATGTTCCCCAGGTTTTTCATAGCTTGTCTCCCAAGAATCAGTCGCCTTTTTATTTCATGGCTGCAATCTCCATCTGCAGTGATCTTTGATCCTAAAAAAAGTAAAGTCTGTCACTGCTTCTACTTCTTCCCCATTTTTTTCCAGGGACTGATATGGCCTGTTGCCATTATCTTGGTTTTCTTGATATTGAGTCTCAGGCCAGCTTTTGCACTCTCTTCTTTCAGCCCAATCAAGAGGCTCTTTAGGTTTTCCTCACTTTCTGCCATTAGGGTGGTGTTGTCTGCATATCTCAAATTGTTGATGTTTCTCCCAACAATTTTGATCCCATATTGTGATTCCTCCATCCCTGCATTGCGCATTATGTGCTCTGTGTATAAGTTGAATAAGCAGGATGACAAAATGTAGCCTTGTCTTACTCCTTTTCCTATTCCAAACCACTCCATCATTCCATAGTCTGTCCTAACTGTTGCTTCTTGACTCCTGTACAGATTTCTCATGAGGAATATAAGGTGTTCTGGTATTGCCATCTCTTTAATTACTTGCCACATTTTGTTGTGGTCCACACAGTCAAAGGCCTTGGTGTAGTCAATGAAGCAGAAGTACACTTGTTTCTGGTATTCCTTTGTTTTCTCCATGATCCAATGTATGTTTGCAATGTGGTCTCTGGTCTCCCTGCCTCTTCTGAACCCAGCCTGCACCTCTGGTAGTTCTCTTTCTACATGCTGCTGCAGTCTATCCTGTATTATCTTGAGCATTACTTTGCTAGCTTATGGGATGAGTGCAATTGTTCAATAATTTGAACATTCTTTGGCATTGTCCTTTTTTGGGATTGGGACGTATACTGATCTTTTCCAATCCTATGGCCACTGTTTCGTTTTCCAATTCAAAAAGAAAGAAAGAAAGATGAAATGACTGTTACTTTTTTGTACATTTCATATTCCACTTTTTCTCAAAGTTCCTGAAGGCAGTACTGAGGGTTCTTGCAACACTGTGAGGTAGGGTACCTGGGGAGATCTCTTATTTAAAATTTGTAGAGCAAAGTCATCTAGCTTTTGTCCTATGACCAATAAGGTAAATGCTAAGTTGAAGGAAAGTCAGGGAATCAGTGGCAAAGGCATGATGTCACTTCTGTTGAAAACAGTATTCCTTACCCCCCTGTCTCTTGTTGCGTGCCTCACACTGCAGATCACCCTTGGCACCCTTCTACCCCCTTTCCCCATCGGACACTGCCCTAACCATTAGGTGATTTGTTGTTGTTCAGTCGCAAAGTTGAGTCCGACCCTTTGCAACCCCATGGGCCATCGTATGCCAGACTCCTCTGTCCTCCACCATCCACTTCAGCCCACTCAGATCTATGCCCATTGCATCAACAATGCCATCTAGCCACCTCATCCTCTGGCACCCCCTTCTCCTTTTGCCTTCTATCTTTCCCAGCATCAAGGCCTTCTCTAGTGAGTCCTCTCTTGTCATTTGGTGGCCAAAATACTTGAGTTTAATCTTCAGTGTTTGTCCCTCCAATGAACAGTCCGGATTGATTTCCTACAGGATGGACTGATTTCTTCTCCTCGCAGTCGAGGAGACTCTCAAGACTCTCCTCCAGCACCACAATTTGAAGGCATCTATTCTTCTACAATAGGGCAGAATATTCAAGAAACTTGTAGAGATTACCAGTTGGCTGGGTGGCCAGCCTATCGACACATTTCTCTATGATTCTGCCAACACAAGGACCAGGCAAAAGGTAGGCCTATATATATAGCATGTGTCAGGGTATTGATTATATCCTGAGCTTAGCCTAGTTCCAAAATGGAGATTTCCAAGTGTGGGGGAAGCTATGGCACATTCCATAGCAGGATTGTTAGTCAAAATATGCTAGCCTCATGGTTTGGAAGAAATGAAACCTAATTTGTGATAGACATGTGATGCTGTATAGTGATTGGCTGAAATCCTTTAGGGGAATGGCCAGAGGGTGGAACTTGTTGGAAGAGATAAAAACCAGAGGGAGCACTGGTCTAATGCTTTGTGCTAAGGTTGAGGTGTGAACTTAGAAACATGTAGGGGCTTAAACTAGATGAGGGCCCTCTGGGCTTCCACAATTAGATAAGCTTTTTTGTTTTAATGTGCCTTCTGAACTTTTGAAACTAAGAAATATTTGGTTCCTAAAACTTTGTTCTGTAAACTACTTTTGCTACAATATACTTTTAAAATACCTGAAGATGACTGGAATGTTTACTTGGCTATACGCTACCGTACTTACAGCAAGCTAAAATCCTGGGTTGCTTAGCTAGGAGGGCAGCAACTCAGAAGTAGGAATCCCAACTACGTGTAGGCCAAAGTCCTACTCATGAGCAACTTCATTCCTGACAGCATGCAAATTAGAGAATAGTTGGAAAATGCAAATAGAGTTTCAAACTATTGTGGCTATTGGAGGACATGCTTGGATTTCCACTGACAAAATTCATTCAATTTCATAACTTGACATCAAACAGTTTGCTCAAACATACCCTTCTCAATATGATATATTCTTTGCAATGGCCTTTTATTTTAGGAAACCCACCCAGAAATATGGAATCATTAATTCTAACATGTTGAAATGCCATTGACGTGTATGATCATGAGTGGGTGGGGTAAGAAGAAAAAGAAGGGGAAAGTTTTTTTAAAAAAAATTGGAAAGCCACCCAGAGGAGATAATTACTCTCCTCTTTCAACTGATGGACTAAACAGAAAATAAGGGCAAGCAAATGTTTGTGAACCACTGTTCTCTCTATTGGCATCTACTCAGCATGCTCCAGAGTTATAAAATGGCTGATTTTTGTGTTAAAATGAGTAACTTAACTCTTCAATATTTCCACCACTACAGGATTTATTCTCAGCAAGTGAGTAAAAGGAAGGATAAGGTAAATTAAAAATAAAAATGATAATTTCAAAAATACATTTCAGCAATTTTTTATCTGTTGGAGAAAAAAAATGTTTGCATGATTCAAAGTCCTGTTTTCAAATTGTTGTTTGTTTGTTTGTTTTCTTTGTTTGGCTTTTAGAATGTTGGTTTGCTCTGCCATATAATACCAACATTGCACTGTTGAGCAGTGATAATTAACAGAAAGCTGAGGAATTTATATTCACGTTCCCCAATAGCATTTCAGCCTTGTGAATCCTGCTATGGTAATAGAGTAGATTATACTGCCAGTGACTCAACACCGAGTGCCAGGCGGCAGTTAACTAACCTAACATCCATGATGACTAATGGCTTGGGTGCTGAAGTCCACAGAGAAGGGTGATGACCCCCAAGCGGATTAAATCCCACTTGAATCCATCTTGATGGAGCGCAGCAGCTTCATCAGTGCTGGCCTGGAGCTGATGAGGATTTGTGTGCCAAAAGGGTGCAGGACCAGAAAGTGACTCGCAGAACTGGATCAGTGGTACAGGTGTCATGCTGCGATGCGGAAAGCAGATGAAAGGCCACGACATTATATTCTCAGGACATTCTTCATGGCTGATCACCAAGAGGATCACCAAAATTCGGCTTTGGATACAACAGAACAAGAAGAAGAATCTATTATCTGAGATCAGCCACTCTAGTGTATAACTGAAAAGCACACTGTGGAATCTTTTAAGTGGCTTTCTCTAAATGTGTTATACTTCCAAAGGTAATGATTTCCACACCACTGCAGAATAAATTTATAAAACTAATCTTTTAAAGGACTGGAAGCTAGTGCATTGAATAACAAGATGAGCGATTATTCTCCCAGTTATTCCTCTGGTTGTGTGCTATGTATTGTGAATGCTCAAGTTATCATACCTTGGAGAAATGAAATTGACTTCATTTTAACTGTTCAGTTAAAGCCAAATGTATTTTTATTATTATTATTTATGGTGAATGACAAGTATATCTCCCCAGGGTTGAGCAAATACAATATATTCTGCATAGTCCAAAGGAGTCTCTATACCTCCCTTTCTCCACTGGAAATAGTAGTATTTTATGACCAAATACTAATTTGTTTTAATTTCTAAAGTACTGTATCTGTGAATGAGCTGCAAATAAAACATCTCATGAAAGTGTTTCCTGGAACCTTGATTTTGATTAAGCAGACTCTCCTTGTCTTGAATTTAATCAAGTAGGCTCCTATCTGTGGAGGATTATGTCATAATCTATTTGTTAGTCTGCAAACTTGTACAGAACAAGTGTAAAGGTATGAGCACTAAATTCATAAACTAAATGAGAAACCTGATTAATTTATCTGCCTTAGACCTGCTCTTAAACCCTTGAGAAATTCTTTCTGTCATGTAGATCCTCTTGAAATATGAACATATTCTGTACAAACACACACCAGACACAGAGAGAGACTGACTATTTCACTGTATTTTTTCCAGCTCCTTTTCTTTCTCTCTCTGTCTCTCTTTCTCTGTCTTTGGTATGGAAGAAAAGATGCTCCTCAAATGCTAGTAAGGTAGCAGCAATCTTTTTATTATTATTACATTTCATGCCACTCACCTAGGATATTTCCCACTCTGGGTGGTGTACAAACAATTAAATAAACCTTAAAAACCATTTTGAATAAACACAGAAATAGTGTTTGAAGTAATGAAATGAAGAAGTAATGCAATGCTTTCATTGTGCTTAATGTGCATTAGCTGTCCTTGTGGTTTGCCTCCAGGTTTGAGCAGCAAACCACTTCATTGGTTTTCAGTATAAGATTGCACCAGTAAATGTCATTGACAGATTTCTTATTTGAATTTCTTGGGGTGAGTAGGTTGCAAAGCAAAATCTGGGGAGCTGCCCTCAACCAACTGCATACCCTGACTACACAAGAGCAACCTCTGGCCCAAGCAGGCATGGTGGTAGCTAATGTATACTTTTTGCAGTTTTGGAGGGTGTGTTTCAAGAACAAGGAGAGACATATTATCAGTTATGCACAGAAAAAGTGTTCTGTCAAAGTTAAATGAATTAAAATTCATGGGGAAAATACTGTTTCAAGCAACCATTTTAGCCTTATGTGGACATTTTATAGGCCAACAAGCAATCTTCTAGTTGTTTAGCACTGTTTTTGGGTCCAAGGAACTGAAATGTGATGTTGCACTTAATGGTTCTTGCAAGCTGGTATATGGATTACATATACAGTGATACCTCATACAATGTCCAAACTTGGTTCCACAAGTTTGGACTTTATATGGATTTGGGCTTTGTATGAGGCATGCAAAATCCTAGCCGCCATGCCTCATACAACGTCCAAATCCTTGCCGCGATGCCTCGTACAACATCGTTTCCATAGAGATACATTGTACTGTAACAGCACAGACTTCAGGGCAAAGTCAAGGAAACAGACAGGAAACTGACAGAACTTTAAGAAAACATTATCTAAAGGCTAAATACATTACAAAAACATGTCAAACAACCCTGATTGTCCAAGAACCTGAAGAATGCTGCAAAAATCCCAGGAATGCTTCTAAAAATTCTGATGAAAAATTCAAAAAAATCCAAAATCATGCTCAAAACCACTCCTAAACCCTCTTTGCCTTGTGCAAAACCCACAAGAGCAATGCATGCATGTGTCCTGTCTTTTATACTGCCCAGGCACAGTGCAACTTGGGAAAAACTGAATGCCTCATACAAAGTTGAGCAACTTTGTATGAGGTAATGTTTTTCAAGAAATTAGGCAATGTTGTATGAATTCAATGTTGTATGAAACGGACTTTGTATGAGGTATTACTGTAGCTGAAAATGCAATCTGCAAGTACTTTTAAATAATGTATTTAAAAGTGATTCCAAACTAAAACATGACTGGATGCAATGTTTAAAAGACTAAAACATTCATAATCACCCATATGTTCTCATTACCACAGTTATTACAGGGTGAAATTCTGTTGTTTAGTGTAGTAAATCACAACTAGAGTAGGCCTATTGAATCTGTGACACGTCCAGAAACGTTGTCTCACCAAATCCACACAGATTCATTGTTCTGCTCTAGTTGTTACTTACTACACATAGGAAT
Source organism: Bradypodion pumilum (assembly GCA_035047305.1). Classification (NCBI taxonomy): domain Eukaryota; kingdom Metazoa; phylum Chordata; class Lepidosauria; order Squamata; family Chamaeleonidae; genus Bradypodion; species Bradypodion pumilum. The sequence goes on from JAWDJD010000002.1 coordinate 408,354,121, forward strand.
AAGATTCTATTGACTATGTTACAGGTACCAGTCCGGCTAGGTTATCCTGCTATGGTAATAGAGTAGAGCGTGAGAGGCAAAAATGGCTATAAGTTTTTTAATGTTAGAACCGTGGGTTACTGTATCCTGTATTTACAATATATGTTCCATCAAAATAAAGATCTCAGTAGTAAGTAAAGTCTCTTGTTTTTCTTGTTGCGTTCACAGAGAAATTCACAAAGTAAGATTATCTCATAAATTGTTAAGTAAATGTCTCAAAAATGTTCCGGTAGTCACTGTTTCGAATAATATCTTCATCAGGAGCAATCTTAATAAATCCTTTCTCATAAATCTATAACAGAAATTATATAAAATAATGAGTTCTAAAATAACATCATATTTTCTGTCTTTCTAATTACTGTAACCATTCATTAATTATATGCATTTCACGGGACTGCATTCATAGATCGAAGCTTACCCTTTCTCCGCATCCCTATGGCCTCTCTTGCAGACTCTTTGAGTGCCTTCGGACGTTTGGTGGTAATAAGAACCTTGCTTCCCAAACTCATATTTGAAGAAATACTGTAAATTCATAGAAAACAACTTAGATCAAATTCATGATTAAGTCCCCAAGGTGCCATTGATTTCAATGCATGTATATAACAGGCTTCTCATTTCAAAAGTGTTTATCCAAATCTGCATAATTAAACTCTGTCGTTTTCACCACTTCTATGACCACAAATCTATAGTCCCTGTCTGTATGTTTTTTTATCTAAATAGTGTTGTACAAGAGGAGTGACGGTGTTCCGGTGTCTTATACGGGGCATGTGTTCTGCCAAACGATGAACACAATTGGACCCCATGTGGATTAATTCCCACTTGAATCCAACTAAATGGAGGGCAGCAGTTTCATCAATACTGGCCTGGGGCCATTGAGGACTTTGTTTGTCAAAAGGGCTCTGGACCAGAAAGTGACTCATGGAACTCTGTGATGCAGAAGGCAAATGGAAGGAGACTGCATTGTGTTGCTCTCAGGACAATCTTTGTGGCTGATTGCCTGATTGGCTGAAGGGTTGCGCAGTGCAGAGGACTCTGGGACTCATAGTTTTGTTCGTGGGGCTGTTGCCCCACTGCCGACTGCGGGACCATTGCGGCACTCTGCAGGCCGGGTTAAGGTGACTGCAGGCAGCTTGGTACGGGATACTATAGTCGGATGCGGGCGTGTATGCCAGAGCCCAATGGTTAATGTCTCTCCTTATAGGTAAAGATTACTCTGATCAGAAAAATAATTGCACTGTGCAGTCAGGGAAGTACTCCCCAGTTCCGTCTAGTGGCCAATTGTGATGTTGCACATTAAAAATACAAAAAAAATATATGCAGAAAGTGAGGCAAAATATTTCCCTTGACAATCATGACTGATAAAATAGCATACAGCCTGAACAAAACTGTTCAAAAATGCTATTTAAAAGTATATTTGGGAATTAACTTGAGAACATTATTGTTACACAACTTTGTGTAACATTACCTTTGTGTTACATTACCTCTGAAATATAACTTTCATTTTGGGATGTAAATCACAACTTCTGTTGTTTTCATGCGCAAGAATAAGACATTTCAACATTCCACCCCATAGGGTGGAACTTCCTGGCAGAGGTCTTGTGCTTACAAGAACAATGTTTTGTGGATAGACGAAAGCCTATATCTTAGAAGATATTGCATAGTAGAATGAATTATGTAGAGTTTCAAAACCCTGGATGCCTGCTGCTTTATTTAAGAATCTGAAACATCAGGTGGCTTGTTTGTACCTCTTTCAACAGTCCATCTTTTTTTGTACTTGCTGGGTATCATCCTTCCAAAGGGAAAGAAAGTCAAATATATTTTATACAAAATACAGAACCCTTGCCTCACTAGAGGTAAGCAATCTCATGGATGTTCAAAATTCCTGTGCGAAGGAAATCCAGGAGAAGACAGTTATATCAAATAAAGAATTTAAAAAACTATTAATTTGGCTAATATTAACTAAGTTCCATCTGTCATAGTAATCACAAGGGATGATTTCATATTTTAATTTTCTTTACATTTATTAACTGTTAAGATTCATATAGTGTATTCTCTGTAGGTTTGAGGATAGCTAACTTATTAGGGAAGCACACTGAAGTCAGAGAGGGGAAAGGTGACATTTCCATAGAAGTGGATCATGGGACATTAACACCTGTTCAAACATCTGGGGACAGGGTGATAACAACACCTGCACAGACACCTGAGAATTAGGTTACATCATTTCATGTCTGGGAATTTGGTTACATTATAAACACCTGTTTCAATAAACAACGTTTAGTCAAAACAATGAGGTAATTTCACATGTTTAACATTCTGGAGGAAGGTGTGAGGACCCCAGGACTATATTTAAACCCCAAATTTTGAGGGTCCAGACAGCACCATTTGGGAGGAGGTGTTAACCCACGTCACTTTGAACTCAGACCATGGAGACCTAAAGAAATCCTAATGGGGGCTTCCAGCACATTAGCCACTCTGAGTCTTTGCCAAAACCATTGGTGTCAAAGGACTTAGAATCTGACAGAAGAAATGCCAATGTTTCTTATTTTCTTAGCTTGTTTAGTTGGGATAGATATAGGGGCCCAATATATGGACATGCTTAACATAGACAGTATTCAAAGTAGAGTTAGATTGATTGCTTTGATCTGCATTTTGATGTATCTTTGGATGATTCTTCTTCTTCAATAAAAAACCTCAAAGATACCCAGAGGAGCGTCATCTTTGAACCAGAAGGGGAGTAAATTTTCAGAGAGAAGCCAAGCTAAAAGGCTACATCTTCACACTGGCTCAGCCTTGAGGCACAACCTTTCTCAAAGGAACATTTTACTTTGGGGGAGATAAGGTTGTCACAGTGATCCTAAAGGAGGAACTCCTGTTTCAATCATCAGCCAAGGAATAATATCTGCTCAGGCATCCCAGCCTTTGAAGGTAAAAGCTATCTTCAAGCAGGGCAGCTTCTATGTGTGTGTGTGTGTGTGGGGGGGAGGTGGCGATATAATGGACTGTTATTCAGCCTTGCTACCATATTTGCTACCACATTCCTGCCTTAGGTGCAGAAGTGCCACCTTCCCCATTCCCAGCAGTGGACAAGGGAGGGTGTTCTAGGGGTAGGCGGGCTGCTGAACCTAGAGGGATCATCCCACATGGGTACCTCAAGTCTGGGGACCACCTGATAACCTTATGAGACCTCTCCGCAGGTTCACAACATGGAGGAGTGTGGGATGAATGGAACACTGTGTCCCATGTTCCCCCATGGGCATCATGACACCATCCTCACAGCTTAAAAACTACCTAGTTACTGGTAGTCTGTGACTACTTACTTCTGAGTTCTTGCTTTTCATTCACTCTCAGGAAGGATCCTCATTAGATACTTCTTTCTCCTTTATTTGTGTGTGAACAAGACATGTTCTTTTGACCACTATCCATACCATTGCCTTGTGTGCATTTTTGATTCAACTATTCGTTGTACTTATGCAAAGTGAAAGTTTGCAGAAGCAAGCCAGCAATACAGTGATTGTAAGATATGTTAATTAGTCCTTCCCTGCCTTGGTATCAGTTGTTTCAGGCTGGCATTGGAACACTGATAATTTTGTTTCTTTTTTTCCTAAGGCTCTAAGCTGCTTAGTTCTTTCTCATGCTGGAATTGTATCCTCTCTGAAGAATTTAATTAATCTTTCTTTCTGTTGTTATTCTACAGCCCAAATCCTATTTGAGGGTAGACTTTTGTTGATGTTTCTATATTTTTCCCTGCTCTTTCATTTTCATCTACCAGACCTAACATTTGAGGTTAGTGACCCTGGAACATTTTGGTTTCTGATCACCTTAACATCAGCTTCATTAATCAAGTGTTGTGAATCAATTGCTCTTTCTTTAGCTATTTCCCAAGAAACTAGATCTTTTCGATGCATATCTTTTTATCCCTGGTAATCCTCTTTCTTTCCTTATGATTAGAAAATGACTGGATTTTCCTCCAACCTTTTAAGGAAATCGATAAAGAACAATACAATCTCTATAGGGAAATGGCAAAGGGAACATTAGTGATTAAGGAAAGACAGTTGGCAACATGGAGAAAGCCAATTTTAGCAAAACCCGAAAGAGGTAGAAGGAAAATTGCAGTGAATCACTAGGTGATATTCTGTGAACTATATTAGTGGCAGAATAGCTTGCATTCATATAAATATTGACAAGACAGTATGCTTTTTGCTGTTTTATGTCGCAGGATAGCTTTCAGAAAGAAAGAAGCATAAAAACTCAAAAAAGGATGTGTGTGTGAGAGAGAGAAAGATTAGGGAGGGGGTCTGAAAATTATTCCAGCCCCAAAAGAAGAGATTAGCAACAAAATCATGTGATACTAATATTTTCACTGGGATTTCATGAAATGCAAACCATCTGTCTTTCTCAATTTTCTTCTAATTTATTTCAGATTGTAACCTATGAGACCCCAAGGGCTTGATGTATGTAAAAGGAAGGGGAAAATGATCCTAGATGAGATGTCTTTATCAAAATGAAAAATGCCACACTATGAAATGTCAAGTTTGAAATTAAATTCTTAACAGTCACTGAAAGTATAGAAAAACACAATGGCTTTACAAAACATCCAAAAAATCCATATATGCTACAACTGTCTAGTCAAATTTCTGTTCAGCATGAACTTATACTTTAATATTAAAGGCCTGCAGAATGGATCATCCTCAATTAAACTGTCCTAAGCCAGTATTATCAGGGATCTTATCCATGATTTCTGCTAATTTTGGGGTGAGAGTATTTTATTCCTCCTGTAGCCAATAAAGCTCATTTTGAACTGTAAGTGAACTATGGGGGGGGGAGTCCCCCCTAGCCTCTCCCCATGCCTCTATTTGCCTGTTAAGAGAAGTGTTAAGAATCACTCACCCCGTCCTTGCCTCTAAGCATTTGTATATGTTAATTCCAATTGACCCCTCTTTCTAGAAGACAGGAGATGGTCCTGAGATGGCACTGCCAATAAACTGGTTCTGCCCCGCTGTGAAAGAGGGGCAGAGCTCTATATGAGATAACAATGGAGCATAAGGTTTCTAGACTTGTCTTTTGTTTTCTTTACCTATAAGGAGGGACGTTAACACGCCAGCACCAGTCCATACTGTCCTGTACCAAGCCGCCTGCACTTGCCTTTACCCGGCCCGCAGAGCACCACAAGGGTCCCGCAGTCGCCAGTGGGGCAATAGCCCCACGAACGCAAACAAAACAACTTCAATTCCCAATGTCCTCCGCACCATGCTGCTCCTCAGCCAATCAGGCTGGCAGGCGAGAGCAAGCAGAACATTGGGAAAGGCGGCATGCCCAATAGAAACCGAGCCACAGGGAAAAAAACCGCCGTACAAACACAAACAAAAGAAACAAAACTTCAAGCCCCAGTGTCCTCTGCACCATGACCACTTCAGCCAATCAGGCTGAAGGGCACGAGCGCGCAAAATGCTGATAAAGCCAGCGCGTGAAAAATAAAATAAAATAACGCCGCATGCAACGGGAATGCAAGGCCATCACAGGCGGATGCAGTGCCTCCTGTAACTGGAATGCAAGGCCGCCGCAGGCGGACACAGTGCCTCACAGCCTCGCTAACCCAAACCCACAAAAACATGGCAAGACAACTGCCGGCTTTCTTTCCCAGAGCAATGGGGAGTTCAGCATCTTAACCACTTGAGCCACTGCAGTCCCTGGGACTGTTACTTTTATAGATAAAAATATTTTATAGATATAGCAAGTAGATAAATAGGGACCAATTTGGTGGAAACTCATTTGGGCATCCTCTGAGTGGAGATTCTCCAGTAAAAATCCTTTCAACCCAGAATAATTTCTGACATGAAATTATTATTATTATTACCAACACTATAAAAGTAACAGTCCCAGGGACTGCAGTGGCTCAAGTGGTTAAGATGCTGAACTCGAAGACTGGAAAATTGGAGTTTGATTCCCGAGTACTGCACGACGGAGTGAGCTCCCATCTCTGTCCCAGCTCCTGCCAACCTAGCAGTTCAATAGCAAGAAATTGCAAGTAGAAAAATAGGTACCACTTTGGTGGGAAGATAAACAGCGTTCTGTGTGCTCTGTGCTCATACCTGCCACATGTCCATGGAAATGTCTGCAGAAGCAGACAGCGCTGACTCTTTGGCTATAAACAGAGATGAGCACTGAACCCTAGAGTCGGATACGACTGGCTTCCAAGTCAGGGTGACATTTACCTTTACCTTACCAAAAAGTAACAATGAGCTTTACAGTGGCCATATGTCCAGATTCACAGAAGACAGTTGTCTATCGGAAGAACAAATATCTCTGTTTCATGGCATTTCATGGAAATGTTATTTGGTCCGAATTTTTCTGAAAGGAAGGGGAAAAAACATGTGAACCAGGGAATTGAAGTTGTTCTCTGATAGATGTAGCACTTAAATAACAATAGAGTACATAACTTCAGTCAAGTCATCGCAAGGTCACGATCAAATTAATTGATTCACTAATTTCAGTCACAGTAATGATTTCCAAATGTTTGTGCAGGGATGTAGGCAAAGCATCAGCCAATCTTTGTATTCACCTTTCTTTCTCTCTCTCTTTTTCTCTTTTTTTTGGAAAAAAAATCACAGTTCCTAAATGACACTCCCATGAGGTTCCTTCTTAACTCCCATCTCCTTCCTTCCTGACACATTTTTGCCTTATTTTTTCCACATTTATCTTTTCCACCTTTCTGAAGGGGCATGAGACTCTGGCGTTAGAGCAAAGCAGGTAGGAGGAAGGACAGAAGGCTAAAATTCAGAAACTCTGAGGTGGGAAGAAAATGCCAGGCCTCCTAAATCTCCTTCTGTCACAGATCAGTTAAAAGAGCCATTAAAACTCCTTGCCATTCAGAAGTTACAAACCCCGTCATCACATTTAATGGGAGCATTTCCCAAGGGCAGCTCTTCTCTGGCAAGGCAATTACAGCTACAAAATCCAGGTATATAAAAGCTTCTTTATGAGAGACAGAGGCCCTGTAAACAAGAGCTAGGAGACTTGCAGGTGTTGGGCTTCTGTTGATTGGATGCCGAGATGGGAAAGGACTCCTGTTTAGCTCTAATGGCAGTGTTTGTGAGGCACATAAAATGTTCTAAATGCTGTGTAATATTTCCCCTCAATTTGGCCCCCACAAACATTCCCTTCTTACATGGTCCCCCACAGCATGAAATGTAACTGCTCGGGAAAGAGAGCTGGTTTCCTAAAACAGGGAACCGCAGCAGCTCCTTTGCTTCCAGACAAGGCTGACCATGACACTAGACACGACACAGCCATCTCCAGTGGCATAAGGTGGAGGAGTACCACACAGTGGCTAGGTTTTCTTGGACAAAAAACAGGGAAGACGCTAACCTGCCACCAACGAAGAAGTAGGGCATACCTGTCAAGTTTCGGAAAATTTCTGTCAAATAAGGGAAATTTCCCGGCCAAAACAGGAAACTGGACAGCTATGCTTATCCTGTGCTGGCCTCCAGTCTAACTCCAGTCTAATTGCAGTCTAACTAATATGGGATGATGGCGGGAAAGAGTGTAAAATACGGGGGTTTGACAGAAATTTCCCGAAACTTGACAGGTATGGAAGTAGGGTAGCTATTTACACAACAGTGAAAAGATTTGCATTACCCAAAGGAGCAAAATCTTATTTGCCAATCTATAGGTACAAGTGCAAAATTAGCCATTGTTTTATACTTTATTCTTAAGACTGCATCTTTCTTTCTGTTTAATTACAATGCTTGTTACTCAATGAATGAGGTCTGTGCCTAGGTAATTTGTGTGGCCATTGACTGTGCCATAGGGGTGCTGTTTCCGATGAGTGAGCAATGTCAAGATTCCCTGACTCTCTCCTCAGACTTCTTTATCTTTAAAGCAAGGGGTGGGCTGAAAAAGCAGTTCAAATGGAAAGCAGGAGGATTGTCCTCTGGCAGTTCTTCAATTGGAGGACCATCTTCCCTAAAGGAAGACTGTTGGGGGTTCTTGTTTTGGTAAAAATGCTTCTAACACACCCATAACTTGTTGGGGGGGAGGGAGTTGGTAAAAGGATGCTTATTTGTTTTTGTTAGCTGAGCACAATGCAGAAAAACACAGAAACATGGAGTGATTTGCCCAGTCTCACCACCACCAAAAGTCTAGCCCCTTCTGTAATAAATGTCAGTTTTGAAACATCTTTAAGTAGCAAAGGTATCTTTATTCACAGTTACCCACAGCAATTATAGTCAGAAGGGCAAAAGAGGCATTTAAAAAGAGTCTTTAAACATGGAGAGGGGATCCATCTTTGCATCATAGCAAAGGGTTAGGGAAGAAGAAGAAGAGGGCTACCAGTAAAACAACAGAGGCAAACAAACAGGAAAAAGAGGATGGTTATGTTCCAGAGGCAGGAAAAACTGTACTAATTAAATTATAAACAGCGGAGCATCACCTACGCCAGTAGTGGCAAACCTATGGCATGTGTGCCAGATGTGACACTTCCAGCCCTTTCTGTTGGCATGTGCACCGTCTCCCCAGCACAGAGTTTGCCCCACCTTTCTGTCCATGCAGCCCAATGGGAGCCCTCCCTCCCACCAGTACAGCATTATCCCCACCTCTCTTCCCAGGAGCCCAATGGGAGTGCTTTTTCTCTCCCCAAGTCAGAGTTTGCCCCACTCCTCTGCCTAGCAGCCCAATGGGAGCATGTCCTCCTTTCCCCCATCACCATACCCATCAAGCTTGGCTCCTGGAAATACGGGAACTGCTACAGCCCGGGTGCGCATGCACTACAACAACTCATCTGCGCATGCGCATAACCCCTCTGTGCATGGGCAGAACCCTGCTGCACATGTGCAGAACCCCTCTGAGCATGCACACACATGCAGTAACCCCTTTCCCTGCTGTTCAAATACAGGACAGGAAAGGGGAGGAATGAGCGGAGAAATACGGAAAATCCTGGCCAATCCGGGATACTTGACAGGTATGCCCATCACAGAGTTCACCCTTGCCCCTCTGGGCACTTAGTGTCTAAAAGGTTTGCTATCACTGACCTAGGCAGTCAAGCCTTCTTCCAGTGTTTGTGCATATACTACTCAGAGTTAGCACATTCAAGATTGCTATTTTTCAAGAGAGACATGTTGCCATGTTGAAATGACATGTATCTGTCAGTGGAATGCCAATAGATCAGGCAAACCAAGAATATCTTATATACTGTGGTTTAAGCAGCAAAATATCTTGACTAAGCCTTGTTTTTGGAATAGATTTCCTTATCCCTTCATACCCACGAAGGTTTCTTCCTGAATTAAAGGTATAAAATCCTTATTTTGTAATTATTCAGGATGCTTTCCATTCTCCCCAGCATTCTCTTAATGTGAACAGTTATCAAAATCCGATAGCTCTCTTCAAGCATTCTGTGTAATGATTAAGAAAAATGTGAGCACAGGTTATGTGGAGGTTCTCCATACATGTGGAAAATCTCTATGGATAGAAGAGGAACGTTCTTCCAGCTTTATTTCTTTGCGTGGCAGCAGAGTGACCACAGAGGGTGTCAGGGCTCATGCGCTTCCCTCCTAAGAGGTTAACTTAATACTTAAATGAAAAGCCAGAATGGGGCTAGATAATTCAACTTGGTATGTCATTTTTAACCAGACAGAACAATCATGTGAACTACAAGTTTTTCAGGGGTAAAAGAGAGATTTATATTATTGAAATGTTTATATCATTCCTTCCCATGACGAACAAGGAAATGACCTAAAGGGAAATTTGTCATTTGAAATAAATGGAAATAGTATAACCGAGTTACACTGAGACTTTCAATAATAACATCAAAGTCATAAGTCATATCATTACAGCTTATCATCTCAACTAAGCATTTTCACTTGGGTACCTTGGGATAAATGGTGTTTGCTGCAAGATTCAGAGCTTGGAACAAAGTGTTACCTGTGCTTTGCACAATAAAAGCAGGACATGTGCTATGCCAAGGAATTTAATGAGCTATGACTCCAAATCCACCGTCGGGAATATTTCTGGTGCAGTGTTTATCTACAGTGCTTTTTAAGATTTCTTACAAATGCTGTCATTCACAGAGAAAAGAAATCTATTCATCTGGAATGCTGTGCTTTCCATCCCCTCCCGCTTTTTCCTTTGCAAAATAGCAGGCTCGTATGAGCACATTCCCTTTGTGCATATGTATATAGAAACACATCTTAGAAACAAATCAAAAAATTATTTGCCTGTGCATTTGTCCCAAAAGATCTCTGAAATGCTATGAGCTAAAGACATGAAATTTAGTACAGAGTTCCTAAGTTAAAATACCTGTACAGGCTATTTCTTGCTGGTCATACAATGGGCTTCACTCTGCACGATATACTACTACAGCCAAAACAGTCAAATTTCTGAAATGGTAGGAGTCAGAAATGTGAAACTTTGCAGCATGGATAATAGTGATCTTCCAACCTAAATATAGTACCTACATCAGCCTATGCTGCTCACGAGATTCTTGATGATTCTGGATATAGTTCGAAATAAAGTACTTGGAGAATTACTGACATAGTTCTCCTCTTAACAAAATAGTAAGAGTTAGAAACATTTAATTTGTCCTGGATGCTACCAAGCTTCTGACTTATATAACTGGATAGGATATAGCTCAACAATCATGCTGGCTGGATGATTGTATTATTTCTGAAGTTACATACCATGCAGTGATGTTCTTGTGCTGGCAAAGCACACAAACATTTATAAGGCACTTCTAAAAATGGGAACACCCAATACAAAACGTTGTACTTTTTAAACCAGGCTTTGGATCAGCACTCCCTCGCCAAAGTGACTCCAGGCCACTCACAGCTAATATCAAAAAGTTCAAAATATAAAACATCCCCATCATACAAAGTTAAACACTTAAAACTTTAAAAAATATTAAAAACAAATTAAAACACCCTCCCTATAAAATTAAAACCTGGATGGCCTTATATAAGCCAGCTGGGGGTGGGGAGCAACCACACCGATAGCACCCCACACCTGCTGTGCTAACCAGGTTTTAAGGCCGTTTCTGAAGGCCGGCAGCTCTGCCTGGAAATGCAACTCAGTCGGCAAGGAGTTCCACAAGGCCGGAGCAGATACGGAGAAGGCCCTCCTTCTAGTGCTTCTCTGGCAGATGGAAGCACTAAGGAGCTCCTCCGGTCTGCTCTTGTAGGATGGGCAGATGATCTTGGGGTAACATGGTCTCTTAAGTATCCTGGTCCACTACCATGAAGCGCTTTAAAGGTAATTACCAGCACCTTGAATCTCACCCGGAGACACACCAGCAGCCAATGCAGCTCCTGTAGCAGGGATGAGGCATGGTCATAGTGACCACACCCCATCGCTATGTGGGCAGCCACATTTTGCACCAGTTGTAGCCTCTGAATGGTCATCCAGGGCAGCCCCATGTAGAGCGTATTACAATAATCTAGTCTGGAAGTGACCAAAGCATGAGTGACCACTAGCAAGGAGTCCTGGTCCAGGAGCAGGAGTAATTGGCAACTGATGTAAAGTTGCGCAAAAGCCCTCCTGGCCACGACTGCCACCTGCTCTTTGAGCAGGTCTCATGAGTCCAAGGGGACCCCCAAATTACACACCGGGTCTGACTGAGGCAAAAGAGCCCCCTCCAGTACCTAATATGGTAACTCCCGGGACAGCACAGGCCCCCTAACCCACAGCCACTCAGTCTTGCCAGGATTCAGTTGTAGCCTGTTGTCCCCCATTCAGACCTCTACAGCCTCCAGGCATCTAGATAGGATGTCAATCACAGGTTGATGTTGCCCTACACCACATTTGTTGATGTTTGGTCAAATACATTTAAATTTATGATTTTTAAAGTATAAACATGATTTATCCCCAATTAGAGATGTAAAATTCCTGGGGATTTTGAAAGGAAAGGGGAAAAAAACCAGGAATATTGGGGGGAGGGGGAATCCAGAAAATTGGGGGAAATTGGAAAAATACTATTTCTTTGTAATTTCTGTAAGCTACATTCAGATTTTTATTTTATATGTGTATAAACAGTACAAGAAATGCATATTTGGTAAATATTAATATGCAATAAAATGATTTTTTCATACATAAGAAACTAAAAAATACTTTTAGCAGCCATGAAATGTGTATGGAACATCATTCACGAAAAATTTCCACAAGTGAAAACATTTAAACCATGCGCAGCACATGGTTTAAATTTTCTACTTCGTGACATAATGAAATTAAAGGCAATGAAAGATCTTCAGTCAGATGCCAAGAAAATTATCCAATTTGTTAAGAAACATCACATTGTTCAACAAACATTCATGAGCATTCAAAAGGAGAAAAGTAAAGCATCTCGGAAGAATTCTGTAAGAACACTGAAACTGTTTCCAGATGGGGAGGAATAACAATAATGCTGAAAAGTCTCCTGGATATATTCAAGATGGTTTACCACTTGATAAACAAATAAAGGAAGATTGTTTTGGACAATGATGTATTCTGGGCTTGTGTAGAATCTACAGCGGCTCTTCTGAAATCCGTAACTACTGCTATAGCAAGAACAGAATCTGATAACGCACATTTGTTTCAAGTACCTGAAATGTTTTCTGAAATAACAAGGAAAATAACAGGATCTGAAGGACTGTTAGTAAAAACACGCAGACTAAAGAATGAGGAGCAGAGGTTTTTTGAAAATAATAAGGGAAAGAAAAACTTTTGTAGTGGAGATATTCATTTTACTGCAAATCTAGTTGATCTGTGTTTCCAAGGAAAACACTTATCAGATGATGAGGTCTCCAGGGCAATGGAATTCGTAACAAATAATTCAGAAGAAATGGGACATGATCAGGGGGAACCCATTACAAACAGAAGAATGCAAGGCAAAGATGGGTTTTTGGAGCAAGCAGTTTTTTGTTGGAAAGTGTAGAGCACACCTCACCACTTGAATGGTGGAAGGGGCTGTGCAAAAGTCAGACCCTTGGTAGTGTGGCCATAAAACTGTTATCCATTCCCCCGGCATCAGCGTCTTCTGAACGCATCTGGTCTGCCTATGGGAAAACACACACTACAGCATGAAATCATTTGACGAATATAAAAGTCAATAAATTAGAGGCTATCAATTCCTACCTGCTTCTACAGGAAAAGAATAGTAGTGGGTGTTCAGAAGAATACAGTAGTGCCATTACAACTGAAGCTGAAGAAAGTTTTGACTCATCTGATGATAGTGCAAGTAATTAAAATTGTAGAATTTTGGGGGAACGTAAAGTAAATGTTTTTTAAAAAAACTAATTACTTTGTTATCCTCTACTTACTCATTGAATTTTGTTAGTCTGAAATTTCCAATTATAATTATTCCAGTAGTTGCAAAACTATTCAATAACCAAGATAATTCTTTTAAACAAAAATTCAACCCTTTTATATTATAATTCTGGAACATGCTAACAAGGCGGGTTTCTTAACCACTGAGCCACCACAGCCCCTAACACTAGGGTGAACTCTGGCTATAGGAAGAAAAAGTTGAACCAAAGAGACCTCAATTACCACCCTCAGATTTTTTGTTGATGGTTGTCCTCTTACATTATGTCAGAAATACAATAGCTCCAAGCTAGTCATTCTTCTATTTCAGATGACTAAGTTGAGAACCATCTCCAACTTCAGCTGGTTCCTGGCTGATATGTCAGACAGGTGGTCTACTTGAGCTAACAAAATTAACCTGAATCCTGGGAAAATGGAGATAAGTGGTCTGTAGTTTCACAACTGGTGTACTCTACTTGTCCTAGAAAGGTTGCAGCCCCATGATGGGGACACTGCACACACTGTGCTCTTGTATTTCTCTTTCTCACTGAAGACTTAAGTGGCCTGAACTGCTTAGAACACCTGATTCTAGTTTCAGCCATAACCATTTATGGACAGGAATAGACTGGCAATCATAACCACAAAAATGGGCAACTATGATATTGGGTGATAAACTTCCCTTTGATTACTAAGTTTCAATGAAGGTTCATCATTTACATGAGGGATTATGGAAAACAGACTTTGTTTTTCAGCAGGGGGGAATCCATCAGATGCTGTATATATGAAGCACATATATGCTGTCATCTCCTTACTTTGTTTAATGGTATCAGTACAGAAAGTAAAATCTGGCTTTCTTATCTTTAACTCCTAAGTGATGGCTTGAATGATTGGATCAGATCATTTCCCCTCAGATATTAAACATCACACGACACATACAGTATTATATTATAAAATTATTTGGTAAAAGATAGGCAGATTAATAAGATTTCCTGAAAAACCAATTCGAGAGCAATACTCATTGGCATATTAAACCACTGTAAAGAAGATAGTCATAGTGAAATAGAGTGGATGCTATCTACATCACAAGATCCTATTGGGAGTATTAAATGATCTGCAGTTACCCTTTAAAAATGAGATAATCACTATGGAGAAGAAACTTATCTAGACTGTACTGGCTAAGGAAGAAAATTCAATAAATGAAACAATCTTGGGGTTGAAGATTTGGGAACAGGGCGAGTGGGAGGGTCGAATTGCAGGGAAGGACTGTTTAGGGATTAGGGATAGACCATGTAAAACATGCATGGGGGGAAATCAGCAAATGATATTAGGAGACATTTATCCTTGCCTCAAATCAGATGACCTAGTTCAGTGATGGTGAACCTTTTAGAGACCAAGTGCCCAAACAGAGGGGTGGGCTGAACTCTGTGTTGGGGGAGGAAGAAAGCATTTCCATTGGGCTGCTGGGCAGAGAGGTGGGGCAAACTCTGTGCTGGGGTGACAGCGCGCATGCCAACAGACAGGGCTGGGAGTGCCATGTCTAGCATGTATGCCATTGTTTCACCACCACTGCCCTAGTTGCTACAAAGAAGCTTAATGGTAAAATGGCACTGCAACAAAAAGGAATATTCTGAACTGTTCATGGATGCAAAAACTCATCATAAAATGACAGTTTTGTGATTGCCCTACAGCATTGCCCAAACAAGACTCTAAATCTCTGAAGGCATATCAAAGCATTACACAGATTGCTGAATTCTCCAGCATTTGACTCCCTCAAAGGAAATGTGCTGAAAAAGCTTTGCTTTCTGAGTGACATGATGATTCTGTTAGTATAACGTTTGTTGTCATTGTTATGTCCTGTCAAGTCATAGACACCTTCCATTTATAGCAACGCTGTGAATGAACATTCTCCAAAGTGTTCTGTCCTCACCATCTCTGCTCCGCTCTTGCAAACTCAAAGTGGTGAGTTTCCTTAGGAAGTCACTGCATCTTGCATTTAGTCTTCCTCTTTTCCTGTGGCTTTCCACCTTTCCCAGCATTATTCTCATTTCCTGAGAATCTTGCCATCTCATGACATGCTCAACGTAGGACAGCCTCAATTCAATCATTTATGCATTTTTGTCTCAAGAGATAGTTCAGGCTTGATTTGCTCTTTCTGGCAGTCCAGGGTATCTGCAAAGTTCTCCTCCAGATTAAGAAAGTAGATGTCCATAAAATGGGAGCAGTAAGTAGTCAACAACTAATCCTGGCCAAACAGTTTAGTTATTGCCATCATTCAATGAGTATGGATGAGCAGAGTCAGAGATGACAGGCAGTAGTCAAGCTATAAACCATGCACATACCAGTTCAACAAGACTAAGGGGGATTACATGGGAGCAATCCATATCAGCAGGCAAGAATTCAACCTGATGTGAAGCAAGGAGGACTAGAACAGAATGTGACTATAAATGGGTTTTTTCCCTCAATAGTCTGTGATTGCCTGAGGTAGTGGTATTCACTCACTTTGGTCTGGGACTTCTCCCCACTTTAGCTGGGTATAATTAGATAATTACCTAAAGTGTCTAACCTTGGAGATGATCTTAACCATTGTTTCTATTCTTAACACCCAGAATTGCCAATAATTTCTAGAGTCAGTAAGTTTTTCTTTCATCAAATAGTTATCTCCTAGAAGGGCTCAATCCTCCCTGGCAGGGCTGGGCACCCCATTAATCCCCTGTGCTTCTTAAAAAGAACTATGAACTGGGGCTTCAAAATCTGAGGCAGTAACCTGGGAAGAAATTGAACAGATGCTAGCAGCTGAAGCCACCAGATGGAGAGAAGCTGCAAGTGAAGAGATAGAAGTATTACAAAAGAATGAGACATGGGCTCTGACCAAACTACTACCAGACAATAAAACCTCTGGTTGCAAATTGACCTTCAAGATGCAGAAAGAGAAGTGAAACACTGGCTGCCAAAGAATTCCTCCAGGTATATGCTCCTGTTGTCAAGTACAGCACTATAAGAATGCTTCTGAGTGTAGTAGCCTCCAAAGAATCAAGCACCAAGACCTCAAGATTACATCTCTACACACAGAGCATGAAGAGGAGCTATACATGAACAGTAACTGACTTCATTAACAAGAACCAGCCAGATTTTGTTTGCAAACTAAAGAAAGGTCGATATGGGCTAAATCAAGCTGCTTGGGCCTGAAATAAGAAATTAAAGATGCTGCTGCTGCAAGAAGGTTTCAAGCAAGGTAATGTAGATTAGAAGCAGAAATGGAATTTAACTGTTATTCTTGCCTGTGTCAATTACCTAATTGTGGCTACTCAAATGGAATAGGAGTACAACAAGGCTGTACACCAACTTAGCAAATAGGTGGATGCAACATACTCTTTGGGCATTCAAATTGAAAGCAATGGCTCCCTTTCATAGAAATGAATCATGAAAATGCAGCAGTCTGCAACTGATACCTTCCTCCATTCAACAAACACAGGAAACCAGGTAGCTGCTTATTACTCTCTCCCAAGAGGCCTTTCATTTCTAAGAAAGGGAGTTATGCCATGAAGGTTTGGGATTTTCACTGATAATTTTCCTGTCCTAGCCACAAGAAATTGATGCATACCTGAAGAAGTGATCTTGAATCATGAAAACTCGCACAATGTTTGATTTTTAAAGTGCTCCAATAAAGATATCACCTTCCTCCTGCATTTGAAGATATGGTGACTAGGTTTCTCCAAGATGCCCACAATGTTGCAACATCCATGGTGACAAACCATGATGGGCAGAGAGTACAGAACAGCTAAAGGAAAGCTTTTGTGCCTTCTTCTGTCAAATCCGAATCTTGGCAATCATCTACTGCTGTAGATATACTGAACAGAAAAGTTAGTTCACCAACATAGGATGACTGGGCAGATGTCAAAAGAATAGCTAGATACTGGAAAGGAACTATAGACTTGCACTAAAACTGCCAGCCAACAGAAACTCAAAGCTTGTAGGGCATCTAGATGCAGACTAGGGAGAGGATCTCACTTCACCATTCTCCCATTCTCAGTTCAATTTTATCCCTAGTTCATGTCGTGAGATGGACTCCTTTTCTTTTATATATACACACATATATAAGTAAAACAATGAAGAGGATTTCTCACAGATTAAAAAGTTTAATTCTAATGCTTCAATAGCAATTTAGTGGATAAAACATTTATAAAAACTAGAAGTCATTTCAATTATACATGAGCTTCCTTGTGGGACAAATGTACAAGAAATCGATAGAATTTTACAATTACCTTTGTTTCTCATCAGCTATAGTGATGAGCTTGTGGGCCCACAACGCTGATGCTCCAACAAGGTTTTAAGTATCTAGACAAAATGTAAGTGCACAGAATGGTAATGTTATTCATTTTAAGGTTTTTGAAAGCTAAGATCTTTTAACAAAGAATAATCTAAGCTGCATTATTTCCAGAAAAGCTTTATACAAAAGCTTTTCTACAAGTGCAGAAGCAAAACCTGCCAGCCAAGTTTTTTCAAGAGTTTTAAAATTAGCAAGATGTTTATTTTCAGTCAAAGATTTGGCTAAAACCTTGAATATTGATATAAATGATCATGGGTCGAGTTTACAAAACTGTTTCTCGGTTATCTGTGAATTCAGCAATTTACCTGAAGTACTACAGGTTCCACATCTGTGTTCTAGGTAGGCAGTATATTTATTGCTTCATTAGCAAGAAAAGAATATTTTACAAATTTTAAGGTACACACATGTTGACATCTTAGTCAGCTTAGTCCAGGGGCTCGTTGTTGTTGTTTCTTATTGTAATTTATTGTATTTACCATTGAGAAGATACTGCTAGATAAGAGCTTGGTAATGTCACCAATAGCCATGCTAGCAGGGGACTTCTGAGAACTGTAGCTCACAAGAGTAAATCTCTCCAAGCACTGAAGGAGGAGATTTGCTACAAAGTGTTAACCATAGCCCAAATTCCTGGTGCATAGATGGCGCTGGCCACTGGATCCATGGTGCTCTACATGTAAAAGGAGAGTCTCTTAGACTCCAGCTCTGTCCCTATCTATGGTTAATATTTATAACACATCAGGTAGAAAAGGGAAAGCAGTTAGTTGATGAGAAGCCAGGTAACTAAGGACAAGAACAGGCAGAGGAGCAGAAGGCAGTGTTTTCAAAAGACAAACATGAAGGATTTAGCTAGATTCATTAAGATGATGAATGGCTACAGTTTATGATGGCTGTACATGCTTTTGGGGGAAACTGAGTAAAGACAATAGTGACTGAAAACTAGGGTTTCTAGATTGCAGTGAATCCTGTCCAGGTACCAGTATGTGCTTTACCAGAGTTAGCTTATTTGGGGGATAGTGTTGAGCACCTTGGAGACCTCCTGCAAGGACCTCCTGTATAAGCCTAGAGTAGATTCACAGCGTCTTCCAAAGCTGGAGTCACCTACAGCCACTGACAGGAGGATACTATTATAATCTTGTGCTTGTGACTGCAATGGGTAACTGTGGAAACAGAAGTTTGGACTACCTTTGCCTTTGATCTGATCCAATATGTCTTCTTGTATTTCATTCTCTCTTCAGTTATACAAGGGACTGTGGTAGCTTAGTGGTTAAGATGCAAAACTGGATGACTGGAATGTTGGCAGGTCAGCAGTTCGAGACCCAAGTGCTGCATGACGGAGTGAGCTTCTGTCTCTGTCCCTGCTCCTGCCAGCCTAGCAGTTCGAAAGCAAGAAATTGCAAGTAGATAAGTAGGTACCACTTTGGTGGGAAGGTAAACAGTGTCCCATGCATTCCACTGTTTAGTCATGCCTGCAACATGTCCATGGAAACATTTGCAGAAGCAGACAATGCTGGCTCTTTGGCTACAAACAGAAATGAGTACTGAACCCTAGAGTCAGATACAATTTGCTTTGAAGTAAGGACGACCTCAGTTATATAAACCTGAATCAAAGGATCCCTTGAAGATTAAAAGAAACAGAAAATTAATTTTTGCCTGTTAGCAGGGGATTTAAGTGACGGTGAATCAAGGTGAATTTTGACATTAATGGAATAAAGTAAAAGGGCTTTCCCCAGAGAATACTCTGTGACACTATGAAATAACAGAATGAACACAGGAAACCACTTTCCCCAGACCAGAGCGTTTTTCTATCTAGCCTTCTCCTGCCTACATGTGACTGGCAGTACTTTATTCATTCTCACCACTTCCTTCCATCTCCTTCAAACTGGTGAGTGGGGACTTAATTTAATGCACTCTAACAGAGAGCTACCATACCGCCTCACAGAGGCAATGTTAAAACACAGGTTAAAATGGAGGACTTTCCCAGAGCTTGAAAATATTGTCATTGTTATGTGCCATCATGTTGCCTAAAACATACAGCAACCCTATGAATGAAAGGTCTCCAGACTGTCCTGACCTCAACAACCCTGCTCAGTTATTATAAACTCAAATATGTCACTTCCTTTCCATACTTGGCCTCCCTCTTTTCCTGCTGTTTTGAACTGGCAAATCTTACCATCTCAATACAACAGTATGGAGGAGGTGGAGGAGGATTTTAAAATAATGAATCCTAGATTGCCATCACCTGAAGGCTTCTGGGAGACATGGCACAAAAATGGAACACAGTGGTACCTCATACACCAATTGCCCCGTATAGCAACAAAATCGTATAACAATTAGGTTTTGGGGGGAAATGACATCCTGCATAACAATTTTCCCCATAGAAATATTGCACAACAAATTTTCAATGGGAAAAACCACTTAGCAGGAAAAAATCATTATGCGATGCATCCCATAGAGAAAATCACTATACGATGCATACATCGTATAGCAATTGTTTTGTACAACAACGAGCCCCATGGAACGGATTAAAATCATTGTATGAGGTACCACTGTACTTCCCAACTCTGCCCACTTTGCCTTCTGAATGCTAAATCCCAATGGCTTGGACATAGTCTCAGGATGTCAGAGAAGGACCTGCCTTTCTCTGATTATTTATGAGCCACGTCTTGTGTCAATTTTTTTCCCCAGGAGGCAAAGTTAGTTCTGGCTCAGGGGACAGCTTGAGATCCATAAACCACATTAGCTGTGCCATGCCAATGGTTGGGGATTGTGAGCTTTATGGCAGGGGTGCTCAAACCTTTCGGGCAGTGGGCCAGTCATGTGTTTCAGGAAGCTGATCACTATGGCCCAGGGGCTGGATCCAGCCCCCCAACACCAATTCATCTGGCCCACAAAGCCCTCGTTGCTCCTGGAAGTGGACGTAAAATCTGTCTGTTCGTCCAGGGGCAACGAGGGCTTTGTGGGCCAGATAAATTGGCATTGGGGGCCAGATCTGGTTCCTGGGCCGTAGCTTGGGCACCCATGCTTTATGGAGAATGCACACTGGAAGAATAGACACCTCCAGTTGGCTCTTTCACTCTCTCCCATCTCCTCCCCTTATTTGAAGAAAAATTGCTTTAAAATGCATCAGTTAACAAAGCAGAAAAAGCACCTTTCTCCTCTCCTTTGATGTGCAGAGTTCTGAGGAAAGATATATTCAGCTTGAAATCACAGGAGACAAGAATTCTATGATTTCCCCAAACAGAGGAGGAGCAGGTGTTAATCTAACAGCACACCTCACACTGAGATGAGAGGATTCATACTCACTCACAAATCCTGCATAGTGGGACTGTGAGTATCACTGAATAACAATGAGAAAATTAGATTCTGAAAAGCACCATTAGGCGTGCTGGATGGTGTCTCCCTGGACATAAGGCTAGGAGCGCTCTGCCTAGCAAGGTTAAATTTAGAAAAATAGTGATTTAGCAATGGACTTTCCTTACCCCCAATTCATTAATAGGCACTCTGAATTTTATAATTAGTTTTAGTTCAAGACTGGATAGTCATGTTTTACATGTGGGATCCAGATGTTATCAAGTTTAGAGTAGACTCGATAAAATCACTGTCTTGAGATGTTCCATTGATTTCAGCAGGAATACTCTAATGTTCTCATTCAACCCAGCATATTTTCCCAAGGTCACATTTCTGTTTCTTATTTTAAAAGCAAGTTGATAACCTTCATTATTCTCTCTCTCTCTTTTTTTTAATATGAGAGATTGAGAGAGAGGTGCCATCAATTTTTTAAAAAAAACTTCCAAGCTCTGGTACCAATTTTTCAAGCAGAGGTAACACAATGACATTTCCAAAGTTTCCCATCTCAGAAAAGCCACTACTAACTAGAGCTTGGAAAACTTGTTAGCGGTACTGGTTTACTAGTTCTTGGTACTGTACTTCAGAAAACTACTATAAGACCCTAGAAATTGTTGAGTATTTTAGTGCAAACCCAGCATGTAGTGGGTGTTAGTATAACGACCATAGAGACAAAAATCCCTAACTAAGCATTAGGAAAGTTTGGTGTATGGGACCAAAGACAACCGGACAACCGAAGGGTTGGTTTAACACAGGTTTATTGCATGAGGTTCCAGTGAAGCATGAGGTAATGGCGGTGATACATCTCAATATATACAGTAGCTCTCTACATTTGAATCTTGTAGCACGGTAGCTGATTGGCTGCTACCGGCGTGGCCTCGCCCAGGCACGCCTCCTTTCCTGCTGCTGAATGCGGGGAAGGTTTTCCCGCGGCTGTCCGTGATTGAGCAATGTGAACCATGTGAGACTGAACGCTCGCAGCTGCCCTCTATGGGCTGTCTGCTCGCGTTCCTTTACAGCTGATATCGTTTGTATCTGGAGTGGTTACATTCTTGCCTTCACAGTATAATGAACATGCATACATACATACATAACAGAAAGTTTCTGTCTTCCCTCCTTTATGGGTCATCTGACCTATTTTGCATCTATTAAGGCTATGTTGTTTGGGCCTCCCTCTTGGTTTTTTTGCCTTTGAAGGGGGAACTTTTGAAGGCCACATGGCAGGCCTAAAAGAACTAAAAAAACCTCTAACTTTAACTTTATTTCTTTCTGAAACTATTCTTATGAAGAATCCAAAGCGCATGTATATTTCTCTGACCTAACCTGTGCATAAATAATACTTTGTTCTTTCTAAACATTAAGTGAAGTGTATTTATTGCTGTACTAAACAAGGAGTTAAAAGCCTTGGAAAATGTGCATTTCAAATCTAAGATTGCCTAAAACTGCCCCGTTTTACTGCTGCTGCATAAAATGTAACATGAAGTATTAGTGTTCTCCAAAAAAAAGTATCTAGAAGACTCTGGAAAGGGTTGGTATAAGTCACCTACCCTACCACCAACAACAACCAGCCAAAAGGATGAGACACAGGTAATGTGTCTTCAACTTTATCAAACTACTAACAATTAAATCCCCTGACCTGTGGTGGGGACTTAAGGTAGTGCATGAACTTGGAATAGAAGAAGGTGGATCCTCTTGGTTCTTTTGCCACTGTCCAAAGAGGACAGCTTTGAAACAGCCCATCGCTATAAAAGATTTCTTCCCCACCCCTTATATCAGCTGCATATCGATGTGCTCACCTTCCCTTTGCAGGCGCACCCCCCCAATAACGGACACAGACAACATTGAAAGTGGATAACAGCATAGGGCCACATTTATTGATTCAATGCCCTAGTCCGAATTATAAATTTGCATTGGTAAAACGACCAATCGTAATTCCTAAGGCAAGCAGGCCGAAGTAACACTGGTAAGGTACCACCCCAAAATTGCCAACGGCAATTGGTTACAATGTATCAATTTGTATCAATTTGTTTGTTGACAACAAACAAATTGTTGACCGTAGTCAATAACTAACTTATGACCCCACCCTCTGACGCGTATCCGTGAAATCACAGGGGTGATGCATGCTGGTTAGCAATCGTCATCACCCCATCGCCTGGTTCGTCGTTGACCGGACAACGTTTAACTAATTTATTCCTGTCTAGTGTTGTCCAGTCAATTGCGAACCTGCCGGATACTTGTGGGTCATACTGTTTACCTTACCAGTGCTACCCGCCAATGTGACCAAAGTCAACAGTAGGAACACAGAAAGCCCCCTATATCAAACCATAGCAACAGTGTGGGATGGGCAAAAAAGCCAGGACCCGGAGCCAATATGGGTCCCAACCAAAAATTCCCACCCGGCCCCGAAGTGACCATAATATCACACTGTTAACTAGGGAGGGGGTGGAGGGGAAAAAACTTCTCCGCTCCGTCGCTGAGGTAAAATGGCAGCTTGGCTGCCTCGTGGCCACCCCTTTTATAAGGGAGCTGGCCACGCCCCTAACTACCCGGATTCTCTGTCCTGTGGGGGGGGCCCGCAAAGGGCGCGGCGGCCATTTTGGCGCCGCGCTTGCATTGCAGGCGCACCCCCCCAATAACGGACACAGACAACATTGAAAGTGGATAACAGCATAGGGCCACATTTATTGATTCAATGCCCTAGTCCGAATTATAAATTTGCATTGGTAAAACGACCAATCGTAATTCCTAAGGCAAGCAGGCCGAAGTAACACTGGTAAGGTACCACCCCAAAATTGCCAACGGCAATTGGTTACAATGTATCAATTTGTATCAATTTGTTTGTTGACAACAAACAAATTGTTGACCGTAGTCAATAACTAACTTATGACCCCACCCTCTGACGCGTATCCGTGAAATCACAGGGGTGATGCATGCTGGTTAGCAATCGTCATCACCCCATCGCCTGGTTCGTCGTTGACCGGACAACGTTTAACTAATTTATTCCTGTCTAGTGTTGTCCAGTCAATTGCGAACCTGCCGGATACTTGTGGGTCATACTGTTTACCTTACCAGTGCTACCTGCCACACGGAGGGGCTTCAAAGAAGACCTGACGCCCCCCCCAGACCGTCAGCTCGGTCAACAGGCCTGCTCGCCAATCACCCAACAGGAGGTCCATACCTCCTCGCGACAGATGGACCCCATCCCCTGCGTACAAGTCATAATTTTGTAGACTAATATCGGGGTGATGACTAACCCGTCCCCAAGCCCTGTTGGCAAGAAACCGCGCCATTGCCTTATTGACCGCGCGCCTAGCGCGGTCAAGGGCCAGGAGGTTAACGCCCCCTCTGTAAGAATGGCGCGGGACAATGTCCGACCAAACCAGGGTTGTGGCAGGCCAGACATAATGCAAGTAGGCGAGGTCCTCGCAAATCGCATGCTTAAGCGATAAGCCGGTGACCTGGCCCAAATCATTGCCCCCCAGGTGGATGATTAGAATGTCAGGCGGGTCAGCACCCAGGCCAGAAAAAAGGAAAGGCCGCAGCTCCCGCCATAACATCCCAGGCTTACCATGCCATGCGAGACTGGCGTGGTCACCCAGTCCCAGTCGGGGTCCCCATTCTGTCGCCGCAGCATAACGCGCTGCCCTGTGCACATAGCTGTGGCCCACCAGCCATACTGTCACCGGTGTAATACGACACCCAGGGTCTGTAAGAAAATTGAGAAAAAAGGCGGTAAGGTGACTGGATTGGTACTCATGGCGGGAGTGGGCGCACATAAAACTGAAAACATTGCGAGCCCCACCTCCCCATGCTGCGTATGTCAGCCCCAGAGTACCCAAAAGCAGCTGCTGTAGAGGCTGCACCAATCCGGAACGAATGTGTGCCATAACGGGCACCTGGTAGGCCCACCCTGGTGAGGGCTCTGGCTGTCACCTTCCAAAACTGAAATTTAGTAAGGGGAGACCCATCTTGGTGACAGAAAAACGGGCTGTGGTGCATGCCACGCAGTGCCAGGAATTCCTGTAGGGCACCAACCGGCCAGATGTCTGCCAAAGAACAACGTAGCAGTCTTACACCACTGCCTACGCCATGCTGATCTGTTTTAGAGGAGCATATCCTCAACTGGGCCCAGTCTTTGGCTACGTAGACATCTTCGAGTTCCAGTGCCCTACCACTTGCATCCGCCTTAGACAGCATCACGAGTTCGCTGACGCGGAGCGCTCCAAAAAATGCCACCGTTGTGGCTGCGTGAAAAAGGGCTGCCTCATAATGATCAAAACAGAGGCCTGGCCAGCCCCGGGCCAACTGGGTAAGAACCCCTGGGGAAATAGGGTGCCGGTCATCCGGGCAACGCCCGCGCTCGCGCACCCACCCCTCCAAAACATGTCGCACACGGAAGTCAGAGGTGGTATCCACATGACCTCCCACTTTGGCCATAAAAGCCAACGCCGAGAGCTTGGATGCTATGGTGCGAGGTGCAAGGCCCTGTGCATGCAGGTGAACCATGAACCGCAGAACATGGTCCACCGGGATAGGCCAGGTCTCTGGCAAGAGAAATTGAGTAGCAAATGCCCTGTAAGAATTGAATGCTTGTTGATACGCCTTACGTGTGCGTGGCGCTAGTGACAGGCCAATCGCCCGGTTCACCTCTCCTTGCCAATAGTCCACATCTCGTCCGGGAGTGGCGAGGGAAATTCCTCCGCATCCGGGGCCAAGGCGCGGAACCGGTAGATCTGCAGGCGGGACAAAGCGTCAGCAATATCATTATTAATCCCTGGGACATGCCTGGCCCTGAACAAAACGTTGAGGCGCAGGCAGCGCAGCACAAAATGGCGCACTAGGTCCATGACCCTGGGCGATTTGGAAGTCTGTGCATTGACAATGTGGACAACAGCAGCATTGTCACACCAGAAATGCACCACCGAATTAGCCCACAGTTCGCCCCATAGCATCAAAGCCCCCAGAATGGGGAAAAATTCCAGGTATGTGAGATCCCGCAGGCGACCCGTGCCTGCCCATGCCGGTGGCCACCCACCACAGGCCCACTTCCCATTGAAGTACATCCCATAACCCAGGGATCCTGAGGCATCAGACTGGATCTGGAAATTGGGGGACGCCAGGAGGTCAGACCTCCAAAATGAGACCCCATTAAACTCCCTCAGGAATTGCAACCAGACGAACATGTCTGCCCTGATACCCCGGGTGAGCCTGACTCTGTGGTGGGGCCTGGATAACCCTGCCATGGCGTCGCATAAGCGCCGGGCAAAAGCCCTGCCCGGTGCGACCACCCTGCAAGCAAAATTAAGGTGCCCATGTAGCACCTGAAGTTCTCTCAGTGATGCCTTACGCTTGGCCAGCAATTCCGAGATAAGGGCCACGATCCTGGACACCTTATCACCCGGCAACCTAGAAGCCTGCACTACTGTGTCAATCTCAACCCCCAGGAATACTAGCTTGGTCGATGGGCCCTCGGTCTTTTCGGGCGCTAAAGGGACACCAAGTTCCTCCATTAGCGTCTGAAATGTGTTGAGGAGACGTGCGCACGTGTCCCAGCCCCGTTCACCCCCGAATAAAAAGTCATCCAGGTAATGGGCTACAGACCGGGACCCTGACCTGCGGGCGAAAGCCCACTCTAGGAAGGTACTAAAACGCTCGAAAGCCGAGCATGATATGGAGCAGCCAAAAGGCATGGCCTTATCAAAATAATATTCCCCCTTAAATTTAAAACCCAGCAACTCAAAGTCGCCCGGGTGCACTGGCAAGAGGCGAAAAGCTGACTTAATGTCACACTTGGCCAGCAGGGCACCCGGGCCACACGAGCGCACCATGCGCAACGCATGGTCAAACGATGTATACCTGACTGAACAAAGGTCATCAGGGATAGCATCATTGACCGATCGGCCGGCTGGGTAGGACAAATGATGAATAAGGCGAAACTCACCTAGGGACTTTTTGGGGACCAAACCCAGTGGCGAGACCTTAAGATTGGGAAACGGGGGTACGGGGAAAGGTCCAGCGACCCTGCCCGCGACTAACTCCTTTTGAATGCTGGCCGCAGCCACCTCCTCCCTTCCTCTAAGGGATAAAAGGTTGGGAGCATCCTGAGGGGACCTATCACCCACAAAAGGGATACGAAATCCCTGCTTAAAACCTTGAAGAATATACTCCCTGTCCTCCCCCTTCGGGTACGATGCGAGCCAGTGCTCCAGCATGTCCACCTTAATTGGGGAGGGGGCCTTTTGGAGAACTAGCTCCATCCGTGGCAGCCTTGCCAGCCCACTGTCCACCCTTCCCTCTGCCTCGCGCCCCCCCAGGCTTGGGGCAAGCAGAGGCTGTGTGGGGGCCAGAGCATGTGGGACACTCATGCTTATACCTGCAGTTCTTTCGATTGCAGGAACCAATTGACGAGAAAGTCCAGCACAGCAGGCGGGCTGGAACCCCCTGCCCCGCCGCCTGGCGGGTAACCTGCGCTGGAGCCGCTCGCTGGACCGCATGTCCACAATGGTATCTATCCCCCGGGGCAGGGCGTGTGGGTGTCATATACAAAAGCCAAAGCCTCTGGCACGGCTCATCCCATCTCATCTCAGGGTGAAGGGGAATCCTCATACGGAATTCCTCATCATATGCTAGCCATGAGGGGCCCGGGAAATCGACCATCGCCCTATATATGTTGTCCAAATATTGGACCATGGGAATAGCTAAATCCGGCCGCGCCCTCAAATATACCGCCATGTATATTAAATAAGCGGGGAGCCAGTTGGCCCAGGTACGCGGCGGCTTACGGCGGCGTGCCTGCTCCTTGTCCTTCTCATCCTGACCCTCCTGTTCCTCCTTGGTGGGCTCTCTGTTCAGGAGTGAGAAGATATCTACGTACTCCCCTCGCCATATCTTTTCCCTAGTAGCCTGTGCCAGGTGATCACCCAATGGCAAGGAATACCCTGCCGTCGGCAAGGCCGAAAAAGGGACAGCCGGCCTGGTAAAAGGGGCCTGAACTAATCCAGCCACCCCCAGAACATTCCCTGTAGTGTAAGGACCAATGCCCACCCCAGTGCCCAAGGTGGCAGTCGTCGTCGCCGGGTGGGTCGCCGACAGCGTGGCCCCCGCACCACCCGCGCGAGGCCAAGGCCATTGAAAGGCCCCCCCTAGATTGGGAATGTGTGTGGATGTACTCGCTTGCACCGTATACTCACACGCTGCACCCCCGTGGGCCGCCCCCACCGGGGGTTCCGGCCCACTGGGGGCGTCGGAGCTCACGACCGACGTAGAGCTCATCACCGGGGCTTGACCCGCACCTGGTTGCTGGCTGGGGAGCTGCGAGGCAGTGGCCGAAACCGCGCCACACGCCTGCAGCAGCTCGACCCTCCCCGCCGGCTGTTGTCCTCCAGCCGACAGCGTCTCAAAAGGAACCCCGAAAGGGGCGCCCGCCTGACTGGCCCGCGCCAACGACGCCTCCAGGGCCGCAATGCGGGCCAGCAAGGTGTCCACGTTGACCATGGGCAAAGGGCCGGCCGGCCCGCCTGGCCCAGGCATGGGTACAGGTCCCTGTACCCCGGGACCCACATATGGCCATTGGCCAGCACCGAAGCCCGGCAGGGTTGGTGGAGAAACCTGCCAAGGCAGGGGGCCGCACCACCCCCCAAGGCTAGAGGGCCCCGGGAGAGGCTGCAGCCCAAGAGGAGTAGGCCCGACAGAGTGGGCAGGAGCAGGAGCGGTGTCCACCGCTCGTGGGCCGCGGGCCGGAACCCCTTCCGCGCCCGCACTCTGATCGCCCACCCCGGGCCAAGGGGCAATAGACCCCATTCCGCCGGCCCCGGCCGGGGCTGGCAAAGGTGGCTGCTGAGGAGGCGGCACCGCGGTCCTCCGACCTGGGTTGCGCCTCCTAACAACGCGAGCTGAACTCGAAGCTGCCTTCTTCTTCGAAGGCATCTCCACCGGAGCAAAAAGGGAAGCCGGAAAGGCAGAACCGCTACCAAAAGGCTTCCCGGTAAGCTAACGAGCGACGGAGACGCAGGGGAAAAAACTTCTCCGCTCCGTCGCTGAGGTAAAATGGCAGCTTGGCTGCCTCGTGGCCACCCCTTTTATAAGGGAGCTGGCCACGCCCCTAACTACCCGGATTCTCTGTCCTGTGGGGGGGGGCCCGCAAAGGGCGCGGCGGCCATTTTGGCGCCGCGCTTGCATTGCCAGAGTGGAGCAATGATACCTGTCCCTTCCAGTTGCAAGGCATCATAATTAATTTGATAGTCTCTAATTATTAACCTGCCACAGTCTTTCCAACATGCATTACAAAAGCCAGCACATGTCTAAGTTCACGTTGAATGTTATCATGTTCATATATGACTCCTCTCAAGTCTTAGGGTGGATCATCACCATAGATCCTATCAATTATTTTTTACTATGATGGAAAAAATATTTAAAAAGAAATGGAGCCTCTCTGTAGCTACACATTTTGTATGAGTCCTTTACACCAATTGCCTTTATTTCTCCAGCAGGCTATGACAAATATTCACTGTGGACAAAATAAACAAAGTCAAGAGCAAGGAAAGCTCTGCTAATGAAACATAAATCTTGATTTTGTAGAATAAGAAACAGGTGTTGGGTGCAAGCTGAAAGCAATTTCTAATGCTATTATTATAGGAACATCAAATATGAACATGATCGGTTTTTATGTATTTGAAAGTGCCTTCCATTTCAGTGTGTCGGTATGTATTTTAGATCTATGATCACAATTGTACCTCATAGATTTCTAGGTTGATATTAACACTTAAGATACACATTCTGAACACGAAATATTTCCTCATTAGTGTCCTCACAATATTGCTCAGGAGGTTACACATAAGAATAATGGGCATAATGACTTGCTGAAGCCACCATATCTGAGCTGTGACAGGCTTCAGCATGTCATTACAGTCATTCTCCTTGAATCAAACTGTACAAGCTAAGTTTCAGTAGAATGCAAGCGCGGTGCCAAAATGGCCGCCGCGCTCTTTGCGCCCCCCCCCACCGGACGAAGACATCCGGGTAGTTAGGGGGTGTGGCCAGCACCCTTATATAAGGGGCGGCCACGAGGCAGCCGAGCTGCCATTTTGCGAAGCGACGGAGCGGAGAAGTTTTTCCCTCTTACCTCCGTCGCTCTTGCCTTGCTCAGGGAAGCCTCTGGCTGCTGATTTTCTTGACTTTTAGGCTTCCCATCGTTTAGCTGCTATGCCCTCGAAGAAGAAGGCGACTGCGAACGTGGCTCGTTCTGCGCGGAGGCGCCAGCCGGGTCGGAGGACCGCGGCTGCGCCTCCCCAGCAGCCTCCTTTGCATGAGCCCACCGGGACCGGTGGGATGGGGTTAATTACCCCTTGGCCCGAGGCGGGGTGTCCGCGTACCGGCCCGGCTGGGGCCGCGGCCCCTGGCCCGCAAGCAGTGGCCACTGCCTCTGGCACGGCCCATTCTGCGGGGCCTTCTTCCATGGGTCCGCAGCTTCCTGCGGGGGGTTTCAGCCATGGGGGGTGGCTGGATTCCCTCCCCTGGCAGGGTACCCCCCCGGCCCTGCAGGGGCCGGGCCTGGGGTCGTGGCCGTATATGGGCCCCGGGGTCCAGGGACCTGGACCGGCGCCTGCACCCAGTGGGCCGGCTGGCCCTTTGCCCCCAATTGGCTTAGGGGGCTACGTTAGTGTTGAGGCCCTTCTGGCCCGCGTTGCGGCCCTCGAGGCATCCCTCGCGAGGGTTAACCACCCGGGGGTGCCTTTTGGGGTGCAGGTTGATCCATTGTCTGCCGGTCAGCGGCAGGCGGCAGGACGGGTCGAGCTGCCCGAGGCGCGTGGGCCAGCTTCGGCCACTGCCTCGCAGTTCCCCACTCAACAGGCTGATGCTGGTCAGGCCCCATCGACGAGCTCAATTGCGGTCGTGAGCTCCGACGCCCCCAGCGGGCCGGAACCCCCGGTGGGGGCGGCCCGCGGGGGTGCTGCATGTGAGTATGCGGTTCAATCTAGTGCACCCACACACCTACCCACGTTGGGGGGGCACATTCCAGTGGCCGTGGCCTCGCATGGGTGGCGCGACGGTTCAGTCGCCGACTTCACCGCTCACCCAGGGCCCAGTTTTGGGTGGTACCTCTTATTCAGTTGGGAATGTGTTAGGGGTGGCTGGGTTGGTCCAGGCTACTTTTCAGATCCCCGTGGTTCCCACTGTGCCGGTGTCAGCATTGCCGACAGCGGGGTATTCCTTGCCCCTGGGGGACCATTTGACCCAGGCCACCAAAGAGAAGATCTGGCGCGGGGAGTATGTCGACATCTTCTCCCTTCTTAACAGAGAGCCCACCAAAGAGGAGAGGGAGGGGCAGGATGAGAAGGATAAGGAACAGGCACGTCATCGTAAGCTGCCACGTACGTGGGCCAATTGGTTGCCGGCGTACCTTATATACATGGCGGTCTACCTCAGGGCCCGGCCGGATTTGGCAATTCCGATGGTCCAGTATTTGGACAACATTTACCGGGCGATGGTCGACTTCCCGGGCCCGTCATGGTTGGCTTATGACGAGGAATTCCGTATGCGGATTCCCCTGCACCCTGAGATGAGGTGGGATGAGCCCTGCCAGAAGCTGTGGCTTCTGTATATGACTTCCATGCGCCCTGTGCCTGGGGACAGATACCATTGTGGACATGCGGACCAGCGAGCGGCCCCAGCACAGACACCCCGCCAGGTGGCGGGGCAGGGGGTTCCAGCCCACCTGCTGTGCTGGACTTTCTCGTCCAATGGTTCCTGCAGTAGGAAGAATTGCCGGTACAGGCATGAGTGTCCCTCTTGCGCTGGCCCCCATGCAGCCTCCGCCTGCCCCAGGCCTGGAGGGGTGCAGGGCAAAGGTAGGGGCGGACAAGGGGCTGGCAAGACTGCCGCAGAGGGAGCTGGTCCACCGAAAGGCCCCCTCCCCAATTAATGTGGACATGCTGGAGCGTTGGCTCGCATCGTACCCGAGGGGGGCAGATGCGGTTTACCTGCTTCAAGGTTTTCGACTGGGGTTCCGTATTCCTTTCCAGGGTGATAGGTCCCCCCAAGATGCCCCCAACCTTTTGTCCCTTAAGGGGAGGGAGGAGGTGGCTGCCGCCAGCATTTCTAAGGAGGTTGATGCGGGCAGGGTCGCTGGCCCTTCCCTGCACCCCCATTCCCCAACCTTAAAGTGTCACCCTTGGGCTTGGTGCCCAAGAAGTCACCGGGCGAGTTCCGCCTGATCCATCACTTGTCCTACCCAGCCGGCCGATCAGTCAATGATGCTATACCTCATGACCTTTGCTCGGTCAGGTATACATCTTTTGACCAAGTGCTGCGCATGGTGCGCTCATGTGGCCCGGGTGCGCTGTTGGCTAAGTGCGACATTAAGTCTGCCTTTCGCCTCCTGCCGGTTCACCCGGGTGACTTTGAGTTGCTGGGTTTTAAGTTCAGGGGTGAATATTATTTCGATAAGGCCATGCCTTTTGGCTGTTCCATATCGTGCTCGGCCTTCGAGCGTTTTAGCACCTTCCTACAGTGGGCTTTTGTCCGCAGGTCAGGGTCCCGGTCTGTAGCCCATTACCTGGATGATTTTTTATTCGGGGGTGAACGGGGCTGGGACACGTGCACACGTCTCCTCAACACATTTCAGACGCTAATGGAGGAACTGGGTGTCCCTTTAGCGCCCGAAAAGACCGAGGGCCCATCTACACAGCTAGTCTTCTTGGGGGTGGAGATTGACACGGTAGCGCAGGCTTCTAGGTTACCAGGGGATAAGGTGTCAAGGATAGTGGCCCTTATCTCGGACTTGCTTGCTAAACGCAAGGCATCACTGCGGGATCTGCAGGTGTTGCATGGTCATCTCAATTTCGCTTGCAGGGTGGTCGCACCGGGCAGGGCATTTGCCCAGCGCTTGTGCGACGCCATGACAGGCTTGTCCAGGCCCCACCATAGGGTCAGACTAACCCAGGGCATTAAGGCAGATATGCTTATCTGGCTCCAGTTCCTGAAGGAGTTCAATGGGGTGTCATTTTGGAGGTCTGACCTTCTGGCTTCCCCTCGTTTCCAGATACAGTCCGATGCCTCTGGGTCCCTGGGTTATGGGATGTACTTCAATGGGAAGTGGGCCTATGGTGGGTGGCCACCAGCCTGGTCAGGTACGGGGCGCCTGCGGGACCTCACGTACCTGGAATTTTTTCCCATTCTGGGGGCCTTGATGCTATGGGGTGATGAGTGGGCCAACTCAGTCATTCATTTCTGGTGTGACAATGCGGCCGTTGTCCACATTGTCAACTCACAGACTTCCAAATCACCCAGGGTGATGGACTTGGTGCGCCAGTTTGTATTGCGCAGCCTGCGACTTAATGTACTGTTCCGGGCCAGGCATGTCCCGGGGGTCAATAATGATATCGCTGACGCTTTGTCCCGCCTGCAGATCTCCCGGTTCCACGCCTTGGCCCCGGATGCAGAGGAATTTCCCTCGCCACTCCCGGACGAGATATGGACCTTTGGCAAGGAGAGGTGAACCGGGCGATCGGCATGTCGCTAGCGCCACGCACGTGTAAGGCGTATCAACACGCATTCAATTCTTTCAGGGCGTTCTGTGCCCAATTCCAGCTGCCAGATACCTGGCCTATCCCGGTGGCCCATATACTTCAATTCATGGTTGACCTGCATTCCCAGGGCCTTGCACCTCGAACCATAGCATCCAGGCTGTCAGCGCTGGCTTTTATGGCCAAAGTAGGCGGACATGCGGACAGTACCGCTGACTTCCGTGTGAGACACGTTTTGGAGGGGTGTGTGCGGGAGCGTGGGCGTGGGCGTTGCCCGGACAACCGCCACCCAATTTCCCCAGGGGTTCTTACCCAACTGTAACGGGGCTGGCAGGACCTATGTTTTGATAGGTATGAGGCAGCCTTGTTTCATGCGGCTACAACGGTGGCCTTTTTTTGGAGCGCTCCGCATCAGCGAGTTTGTGATGCTGTCTAAGGCGGATGCTAGTCGTAGGGCACTGGAACTCGAAGATGTCTATGTGGCCAAAGACTGGGCTCAGTTGAGGATACGCTCCTCTAAGATGGATCAGCATGGCGTAGGCAGTGGAATAAGACTGCTACGGTGTTCTTTGGCAGACATCTGTCCGGTTGGTGCCCTACGGGAGTTCCTTGCACTGCGTGGCACGCACCATGGCCCGTTTTTTCTGTCACCAAGATGGGTCTCCCCTTACTAAATTTCAATTTTGGAGGGTGCCGGTAGGCACTAGCCAGTGTTGGCCTCCCTGGGGCTCGTTGCGGCACCCATTCATTCAGGATAGGGGCGGCTTCTACTGCAGCTGTTTTTGGGTACTCCGGGGCTGACATACGCCGCATGGGAGGGTGGGGATCACAATGTTTTCAGTTTGTGTTCGCCCTCTTCAACCGTGAGTACCAGTTTAGTCACTGCACTGTTTCTCCCCCCCTTTTTTTTTCCTTGACAGACCCTGGGTGTCGTATTACACCGGTGACAGTGTGCCTGGTGGGCCATAGCCATGTGCACAGGGCAGCGTGTTATGCTGCACAGGGCAGCGCGTTACGCTGCACAGGGCAGCACGTTACGCTGCACAGGGCAGCGCGTTACGCTGCATAGGGCAGCGCGTTACGCTGCGGCGACAGAGTGGGGACCCCGACTGGGACTGGGTGCATCCGCACGTCTCAGGTGCTATGGTAAGCGCGGCATGTTATGGCGGGAACTGTTGCCATTCCTTTTCTACATCAGGGATGCTGACTCGCCGGATGTCCTGGTTATGTACCTTGGGGGCGATGGCTTAGGGCGGGTCACTGGCCTATCGCGGAAGCTTGCGATTTGCAGTGACCTGCCCCACTCACGTTATGGGTGGCCTGCCACAACCCTCAATTGGTCGGACACGATACCGCGGTACGCTTACAGGGGGGCGTGCGGCCTCGAGGCTCTTGACCGAGCCAATGCTCCGTGAATGGGGCTATTGCCCGGTTCCTTTTCGACAATGGTGGGGGACGCGTCATTCGCCTCCCCGACATCAGTCTGCAAAATTACGAGCTTTTACTCAGGGGATGGGGCCCATCTGTCGCAGGGAGGTATGGACCTCTTGTTAGTGGACTGACGAGCAGGCCTGTTGACCGAGCTGACGGTCTTGGGGGGGGGCGGTGAGCCTTCTGGGAAGCCTCCCCGTGTGGCGGGTAGCACTGGTAAGGTAAACATTTATGACCCACAGGTATCCGGCAGGTTCGCAATTGACTGGACAACACTAGACAGGTATAAGTTGGTTAAACGTTGTCCGGTCAACAACGAACCAGGCGACGGGGTGATGGCTACAGCTAGACAGCATGCATCACCCCGTGATTTTACGGATACGCGTCAGAGGGTGGGGTCATTAGTTAGATATTGACTACGGTCAACAATTTGTTTGTTGTCAACAAACAAATTGATACAAATAGATACATTGTAACAATTGCCGTTGGCAATTTTGGGTGGTACCTTACCAGTGTTACTTCAGCCTGCTTGCCTTAAGAATTATAATTGGTCAATTAACAATAGAAATTTATAATTCGGACTAGGGCATGAATCAATAAATGTGGCCCAATGCCGTTATCCACTTTCATTGGTGTCTGAGTCCTTTATTGGGGGGTGCGCCTGCAATGCAAGCGCGGCGCCAAAATTGCCGCCGCGCCCTTTGCAGCCCCCCCCCACCGGACGAAGACATCCGGGTAGTTAGGGGGCGTGGCCAGCACCCTTATATAAGGGGCGGCCACGAGGCAGCCGAGCTGCCATTTTGCGAAGCGACGGAGCGGAGAAGTTTTTCCCCTCCACCCCCTCCCTAGTTAACAGTGTGATATTTTGGTCGCTTCGGGGCCGGGTGGGAATTTTTGGCTGGGACTCACAATTGGCTCTTGGGTCCTGGTTTTTTCGCCCATCCCACACTGTTGCTATGGTTTGATATAGGGGTTTCTCTGTTGCTGCTGTTGACTTTGGTCACATGGGCAGGTAGCACTGGTAAGGTAAACATTTATGACCCACAGGTATCCGGCAGGTTTGCAATTGACTGGACAACACTAGACAGGTATAAGTTGGTTAAACGTTGTCCGGTCAACGACGAACCAGGCGACGGGGTGATGGCTACAGCTAGACAGCATGCATCACCCCGTGATTTTACGGATATGCGTCAGAGGGTGGGGTCATTAGTTAGATATTGACTACGGTCAACAATTTGTTTGTTGTCAACAAACAAATTGATACAAATAGATACATTGTAGCAATTGCCGTTGGCAATTTTGGGTGGTACCTTACCAGTGTTACTTCGGCCTGCTTGCCTTAAGAATTATAATTGGTCAATTACCAATAGAAATTTATAATTCGGACTAGGGCATGAATCAATAAATGTGGCCCAATGCCGTTATCCACTTTCATTGGTGTCTGAGTCCTTTATTGGGGGGTGCACCTGCAAACATACTTCCATAATAGAATGAACTTTCTGGGAGATGACACCGACGAGGGCGACGGCAACTGTTGTTGTTGCTGTTGTTGTTGTGTATGAGATCAGTGGCAAAATGTGTATGAGATTCAGGGTTTGACATTAGGAGGTTAGAATGACAAAGCTAAGAAAGTGGCTTCATTTTGGCAGTCCAGAGTTTGATCGGGACATGAAAGAAGCAGCAGACCATGGCCAGATCAGATATCTCCAGGAATTGAAGCAGCTGATGTGCTAACTTTAACTATGCAAATGCATTGTTGGCCACTGCCAAAAGTTTGCCATCCAGACTCAGAGAGTATCCAGGGAACGCCCAAGCTGTGTTTTCAAAGGAAGTGTAACCCCATTCAGCACAGACAGGATCCTTGTTTTTTGCTAAGTTTTTGACTGACTAGGAGCATCTCTGGGACTGCAGTGGCTCAAGTGGCTAAGACGCTGACTGGGAGGCGGAAGGTCAGCAGTTTGATTCCCGAGTACTACAGGATGGAATGAGCTCCCGTCTTTGTCCCAGCTCCTGCCAACCTAGCAGTTTGAAAGCAAGAAATGGCAAGTAGATAAATAAGGACCACTTCAGTGGGAAGGCAACAGCGGTCCGTGTTCCCCAGTGTCTAGTCATGCCTGCCACATGACCATGGAAAGGGGACGGCAGGGGTGTCAAGAAGACAAGGTGGAGAGAGAAGGTGGACACGGACTTCCATGGGATCTATGTTTTGAACCAGCCTGTATATTTGTTATTGCTCCACGGACATTTTACCTTATTATTAGGCTTCTACCTACTGACATACCTGCCTTTTTGGACATTTCATCTTGGTTTCTCCCACCCTTGTGTGTTGTCCCATGGTCATTACCTGTT
The DNA here is from genome assembly GCA_035047305.1 of Bradypodion pumilum. Taxonomy (NCBI): domain Eukaryota; kingdom Metazoa; phylum Chordata; class Lepidosauria; order Squamata; family Chamaeleonidae; genus Bradypodion; species Bradypodion pumilum. Next base: position 408,391,399 of record JAWDJD010000002.1, read on the forward strand.
TAGATTGTTATTCTACTGTTTGTCCGGTTCCCTAGCATTTTTATTAGTATTTTTATTAGTATTTTCTACTTGCATTTTCACTTATTAAACACACATTTTGCTAATATATTTTTGTTCTTTTGGGGTGTTTTCTCTCTCCACCTTGCCACATGACCATGGAAACATCTACAGAAGCAAACAGCGCTAGGTGTTCAGCTTTGAAACAGAGATGAGCACTGAACCCTAGAGTCGGGTACAACTGGCTTTTGAGCAGCGGAAACCTTTGCCTTTACTAGGAGCAGCTCTGCTTGGTCTGGATTTCAGTTTGTTGACCCTCAACTAGTGCATTACTGATACCGGACATTGATCTAGAATTGAAACAGCTTCTTCAGATTTAGATGGAAAGGAGATATGGCATTGGGTGTCATTCATATACTGATGGCACTGAACTTCAGAACTTCTAACAACCTGTCCCAGCAGTTTCATGTAGATGTTCAGCATGTAGCATATGATACCAACCAGATTTCTGAGTGTCACCACAGGCCACCAATAGCTGGCACCACCTTCTGGGTTCTCCTCCAGTCCTGGGAGGCCTGGAGCCATCATAAAATCACCTCTAACTCCCATCCAGAAGATATAGCCCAGAAAGATATTGTGGTCAACCAGATTCAAAACAGTGAGCGGATCAGCAAAACCAACATGGACATACTCCCTCACCAGGCTAAAGTAGGCCTTATACCTCTCTTGCATATGATGGAATTACGGCTTAAACCAGAGAGGTAATCATTACTGCCCTGGTTAGATCCCTTGGCTGATTTTTTTTTAAGCCCAAAAGAGTGAAAGTCTAAACTCTGGCCATTTTTTTTCCTACCTGTGCAGAACATCTGACAGTCAGGGGTCAAGAGAAAGAGTCTCTGATGTGGAGCAAAGAGCCCAGGTAGATTAATATGTTGGTAGTCAGTGGTTTAAGCATGTGTAGCTTCTACTACCCCTAGCAATAATGGTACAAGAAAAATAGTCTCTTGAATGAACTGTAAATTTTGAAGATATGATGTTGATGTTGATGAGATATTCAGCTGTAGTTCACCACTGTCACACTTCAATAAGCTTCTATGGCGAAATGGGGTTCTAAACCCAGGCATCCAACACCTAACAACTACACCACCCTGAATCTAGAGAAATTGTTGTTGTTGTTCAGTCGCACAGTCGATTCCGACCCTTTGCGACCCCATGGACCATTTTCCTCCAGGCACCTCTATCCTCCACCATTCTCCTCAGCCCACCAAGCTCTGTGCCCATTGTGTCCACAATATCATATATCCATCTCATCTTTGGATGCCCCCTTCTTCTCTTGCCCTCCACCTTTCCCAGCATCAAGGCCTTCTCAAGTGAGTCCTCCCTTCTCATTTGATGTCCGAAGTACTTTAGCTTCGTCTTCACTATTTGTCCCTCCAATGAACAGTCAGGATTGATTTCTTCCAGTATTGACCTATTTGTTCTCTTTGCTGTCCAAGGGACTCTCAGGACTCTCCTCCAACACCACATCTCAAAGGCATCTATTCTTCTGCGCTCAGCCTTCCTAATGGTCCAGCTCTCACACCCATACATTACCACTGGGAATACCATTGCTTTGACTATGCGAATTTTTGTTTTCACTGCTTTTCACTATATTCCCCAGGTTTCTCATAGCTTGTCTCCCCATAATCAGTCATCTTTTTATTTCATGGCTACAGTCACCATCTGCAGTGATCTTAGATCCCAGGAAAGTAAAATCTGTCACTGCTTCTACTTCTTCCCCATCTATTTTCCAGGGACTGATCGGACCTGTTGGCCTTATCTTGGTTTTCTTGATATTAAGTCTCAAGCCAGCTTTTGCACTCTCCTCCTTCAATCCAATCAAGAGGTTCTTTAGGTCTTCCTCACTTTCTGCCATTAGGGTGGTATCGTCTGCATATCTCAAATTGTTGATGTTTCTCCCAGCAATTTTGATCCCATATTGTGATTCCTCCATCCCTGCATTGTGCATTATGTGCTCTGTGTATAGATTGAATAAACAGGGTGATAAAATGCAGCCTTGTCTTACTCCTTTTCCTATTCCAAACCACTCTGTCATTCCGTGTTCTGTCCTAACTGTTGCTTCTTGGTTCGTGTACAGATTTCTCAGAGGCATATGAGGTAAATACCCTCTGCAAAAAGATTAACTTGCTACTTGTAGAAAGATGGATAGGGAATGATTCATTTGAATTCATTATGTTTTTTAAAGGGACAACTTCATATTCTATGTCTAGGTCAGACATGAAACTGCCAAAATGAAGCCACCTTTTGGATGAATATTCAACCTTTCCTTTCACCTGACCTAGTGAGAAAGTTTAGCTGACACAAAGTTGCTGTTGCCAGCGATGCCTGATTGTAGTTCAAAAATACCATAGTCTTCGAGAAGGCTTTTTCTGTGTAACCCAAAAGGACAACTGATTTCACTTATGTAAAAAACAACTACTGGAAATACTGTGGAACCCCATATAATCAGTGCTTCGTGTAACAAAAAAATCTGTACAATGAAGCATTTTTGCGCTATTGTTCATGCACCGTTTAACAAAAAAAAATTGTTCATTATATGAATCACTATTGGCAATTTCGTTGTACGGGGTATCTCCAATAGTGATTCGTATAACAAACATTTTCTTTTTGTTATACGGTGCATCACCCATAGGGATCTGTAGAACAAAAAAAATGTATAGTGAAGAGCTCTGCGGAACGAAGTTTTTTTTGTTATATGGGGTTCTACTGACTTTTGTGGTAATGTAAAAATACCTTTGTTCCTCTTATAAAAAGAGCTTAGTAGAGTCAACAGACATGAAACACCTTTGGATTCGCTAATTGACCACTCTTATTTACATCTGGGGGCTTCTCACTATGTGTATGTATTCAGACCCTCCCATTTCACTTTCTATGCTATCTTTTGTCATGATCTGACATATATAAACAATAAATGAATCATAGCTTCTGTGCACTCTGTTGCATTATTAATCATGAAGCAGAACAAAAGATAGATGACCATAGGATGAATTTTACTAGAATCATAACACAGTAGGGCCAAAGTCAAAAATAGCTGCAAAGCAAAGGAGAGCAAACTGGAGAAATGGAAGAAACTGGTCAAATACATAATAAATTACTGAGCTAAGCATGGCAGTAGACAACAGGGTCGTCTTCAACAAGACAACAGGGTCGTCTTCAACAGGGCAACTCATCAGTAATAGCAGGAAGCAATTTTTACCTAAGTGTAACTGTGAGATTTCCTCAAAATTTAACAATCTGGCAAAGCACCGAACCATTGAGTCATTGAATTATTATATTACTCCAAATGCAATCAACTCGCAGTGCAAAGCATTTAATGCAAAGCATTAAAAGGTTACAAGAAGTCAGCTGAAACCAATAAGCATCAAATTGGAGTTAAAGCCAAGCTTGAAAACTTAAAGAATCAATATGACTTGTTTCTGTACCTGGGGAGCATAATACACAAGAACTTATGATCCAGAAAATATATCTGTAGAGGAAAAGGGGAAAACTCCACAGGAAAGCATCCAGCAAAGATCAGAAGTGTCAGATAAAATGAAGGCATTGTAGGCCATGCAAAACCTGGTAATATATTTACCACCAGAAATTCTGGAAATCAATTTTATGCTTTAAGTTAGCTGCATTTTCTCTCTTTTTTTTTCTTTCTGAAGCTCCTCTATTGGAAAGGCTTCTCTTTCCAAGCTCTATAATTTAGCTGCTGAAATTACTCCTAATGGCAGGTGAATGTCTAGATGTTTCCTATTCAAAAAGAAACTAGACTCACCCACATATCAAAATGGAAGGAAGTGGGAGGAAAAGAAGAGTTATCTGTTTTCTGTCATCTAAAGGAGAGGTTTCCCTGAGGCACAGGGCTTCAGATCTAACAGTAAAGCAAACTGTTGTCCTGATTTATAAATGCTTGGGGTGGAATGGAGGGGGGGGGAGTTTCAGATCTAAAAATCAAAGAGTTCTATGTGGTCAGAATGAGGAATATTGTGTTTAGTAGTGATAGTGTAAATAAAGATAGCTACTGTATTTTCTAATTTGTAGGAAGGATGTTTTGTGAAGCAAAGCCTTGATATGTACTTTTAGATGACAAATATAAAATATAAGAGGAGTCATAATAGAGGAAGGACATGGGATTGGACCAAAATATTTTGATTCCTCATGAAGGTCAAGTTCATTTCTACCAACCCTTGTCCATGTACCCAGTACCTATAGTTAATTATGTTTATTTGCATATGACAGAAAAAATGGCACTTAAGACATGCATGGTATAGGTTAGAGCAGGGGTTCTCAAGGTTTTCATGCCACGGACCAGACTACTCACCCTCAGACAGCTGAGTGGGCCAGACGCAATGGCAGTGGGTGCATCTGTTTCGTCACAGTGGGCCAGATGAAATAGTGTCAGGGGCCTGATCCAAACTGTGGACTGTAGGTTGCAAATCCTTGGATTAGGGTTATGGTATTTCCAGATTGACAGTAGAGATGAGATTTTCATAATTCCAGGCCTTTCCTCAGTCCCAGATGTCACCTAGAATCCTCCAGGCAGGCTTCTATGACAGGAACAGAAGAAAGAATAAGGCAACAAAAGATTTCTTTTTTCTTCTACAGGGTGTTTCTCTTCACCTGTATTGGGAATTTCCTTTCAGCCACACTGCTTCCTAGGAATCACTCCAGTGGTCTATAGGTTGGTAGTTTCACTACCCATTAAATTATATTGGGAGAATATCTCATCTCACTGAGCTATCCTGCCATGGAGCAGTGAGGGTGTTGTTTCTTTTCTTGCTGAACCACATGAAGTGTAGCAGGCAATGGCAGTAGAAAGACTTCTTATTCCCTCTCTTCCAGTTCCAGAAGTGTACCTGCAGGATTCTAAACAATGTCTGGGGTGTGAAGTCCCAGAATTATGAAAATCCCATTTCTGTCTGGAAGCCTGATTTGGAGATTATGCAAAATAAGCAGACCAATTTATGTAATACACTAATAAACATAGTTTCCTCCCCACCCCTAAATTCTCAGCGAAAATCTCAAATTGTTGTTCAGTCGCACAGTCAATTCCGACCCTTTCCGACCCTATGGACCATTGCCTGCCAGGCACCTCTGTCCTCCACTATCTTCCTCAGCCTGCCCAGCATTGTGCCTATTGCGTCTACAATACCATCTAGCCATCTCATTTTTGGCCACCCCCTTCTTCTTTTGCCCTCCACCTTTCCCAGCATCAAGGCTTTCTCAAGTGAATCCTCTCTTCTCATTTGATGTCCAAATTAGTTTAGCTTCATCTTTACTATTTGACTTGATTTGATTTGATTTGGATTTGGATTTATATACCGCAATTCTCTGGCCAAGGGGCGATTCAATGCGGTTTAAAAAGTACAATTTACAAGTTACAGTATAAAAATATCACAAAAATACAGTGTGTCACAGTGCAATATAGTAAATACAATAAAATACAGTTACAGAACAAATGATATAATCAACAATAACAAAGTACAATACAATGCAATTTGACTTTCTAAGGAGCAGTCAGGGCTGTTTTCTTTTAGGATCTACTTATTTGTTCTCCTCGCTGTCCAGGGTACTCTCAAAACTCTCCTTAAACACCACATCTCAAAGGCATCTCTTCTGCGCTCAGCATTCTTAATGGTCCAGCTCTCACAAACATATATTACCACTGGGAATACCATTGCTTTGACTATGCGAATTTTTGTTTTCAAGTTGATGTCACTGCTTTTCACTATATTCCCCAGGTTTCTCATAGCTTGTCTCCCTATAATCAGTCGTCTTTTTATTTCATGGCTACAGTCACCATCTGCAGTGATCTTAGATCCCAGGAAAGTAAAATCTGTCACTGCTTCTACTCCTTCCCCATCTATTTTCCAGGGACTGATAAGGCCTGTTCCCATTGTCTTGGTTTTCTTGATGTTGAGTCTTAAGCCAGCTTTTGCACTCTCTTCTTTCAACTTAAGCAGCAGCTTCTTTAGGTCTTCCTCACTTTCTGCCATTAGGGTAGTATCATCTGCATATCTCAAGTTGTTGATATTTCTCCCAGCAATTTTGATCCCAATTTGTGATTCGTCCAACCAGTGATGCACTGTGACTCGGTGGGCTTAGCTATCTGTGGTCATGGCTATCTGTGTGCATGGCCTCAAACCCCCACCCCCAAAAAAGAAACCTACCTTGCTCTCTTTCTTCATGGAGATGAAGAGGAGGACGGAGGAATTCCAGAGCAGCGGCGCTGCTAGGAGGTGAGCAGGGTGAGTTGGTGGGTGGTGCTGGCTGGACTCTCCTTCCCAGCTCCGCCGGAAACTCATTCCTGCTGGCGGCGCTGCTGGGAGGTGAACGGGTGGGTTGGTGGGCTGGCACTGGATGGCCTCCCCCTCCCAGCAACACCAGAAACGCATCCCATTTGCTTCACCCAGGTCCGAAAGCGCAAGGGAAGTGTGGAGATGAAAGCACGCCTTTGGTCCTAGGTGAGGCAAATGGGATGTGTTTCCAGTGGCGCTTGGGAGGGGGGTGCTGAGTGGTGGGCATGGCCGGCCAAGTGGGCATCTCCTGGAATTTCTACTACCGGTTTGCCAGAACTGGTCAGAACCGGCCACAGTACAACACTGCGTCCACCCCTGCATTGCACATTATGTGCTCTGTGTATAAGTTGAATAAACAGGGTGATAAAATGCAGCCTTGTCTTACTCCTTTTCCTATTCCAAACCACTCTGTCATTCCATATTCTGTCCTAACTGTTGCTTCTTCACTCTTGTACAGATTTCTCATGAGGCATATAAGGTGTTCTGGTATTCCCATCTCTTTAATTACAGGCCACATTTTGTTATGGTCCACACAGCCAAAGGCCTTGGTGTAGTCAATGAAACAGAAGTAGACTTGTTTCTGATATTCCTTTGTTTTCTCCATGATCCAACATGTTGGCAATGTGGTCTCTAATTCCCCTGCCTCTTCAGAACCCAGCCTCCACTTTTGGTAATTCTCTCTCCACGTGCTGCTGAAGTCTATCCTGTATTATCTTGAGCATCACCTTGCTAGCGTGTGGGATGACTGCAAATGTTCGATAATTTGAACATTCTTTGGCATTACCTTTTTTGGGATTGGAACATATACATAGTTGTGTTTTCCAAATCTGCTGGCATATAGAATGCAATATTTTGATTCCATCATCTTTTAGGGCTTTGAAAAATTCAGCTTTGAAAAATTCATCATCTCCACTGGCTTTGTTGTTTGCAGTGCTTTTTAGGTCCTTCCTGACATCACTCTCCAAGATGTCTGGCTCAAGTTCAATGTTCTCATCATTGTGATTATCAGGGGTGTTGAGGTCCTTTTTGTAAAGTTCCTCTGTGTACTCTTGCCATCTTTTCTCAAAAAGATCTCAAAAGCCTTTAGGAAATAGATGGCAGCTTAATGTGTCAGAAAGGCTGTTGACTTGAAGACTTATAGAATGCTTAATTTACATAGCTGTGAGTTCCTATTAAGCTGTGTGTGGCTTCACACATTGGCTAATTAAACAGAAAGAACTGTTTCATATCACAGAACAATTGATTGGCTGCACATTGGCTGCACAGAATTCAGGCTCAATCTGTTTTAGCAGCCCTTATTTACCTCTCTGGTGATCCAACATGTAAGAGACCAGAGTTGGCAAAATGGAGTCACCTTGGTGCTGCTGGGACTGGAAAGGTCTGCAGTCTTCACTGGGCCTCAGCGGGGAGAGTGGGGAGTGTCCTTTTTGAAATTCGGCTTGAGAATGCTATCTGTATTATCTGCAGGTGGTTTGTCCCCACAACTTTCAAGGCTTTGGCTGTGGTTTTCATAACAAGTGTGTGTGTGTGTGTGTGTGTGTGTGTGTGTCTTGGAGCCAGGGACGGGGGGGGGGGAGGTTGAACCATCTGAAGAGGGAATGTCTCAGTTTCCATAATGGGCTCCTGATTGGTCTTTATACCTTATTGATTGACTGTTCATCCTGTTGGGTTACCACAGGGATTCTCATTCTATGGCCCATGGGCCGGATCAAGCCCCCAACCTCATTCCAGCTGCCCCTGCCAAAATTGGCTGTGGACTCATTTACAACCATCATAAACGCATTTATGAGAGCTGTAAATGAGTCTGCGGCCATCATAAACACGTTTTCTACAGCCATAAATGAGTCCACAACCATCGTAAATGCATTTATGATATCCATGGATGTATTTTTCCGGCAGCGTTTATGGCAGGGGGAACCACCAGTCTGGCCCACTCAGCTGTCTGAGGGCGTGTGGTCTGGCCCATGGCTGAATAGGGTTGAAAACTCCAGGGTTAATGTTGTGTTTGAATACATTTATTGCTGTAATGTTTTGTAATATTATTGGGATCAGTACGTGATCCATTTTGTCTCCTTCTTCTTGGTCTTAAAATATCGCAAGACTGCGTTCCCACCTAAACTATGTAGTCATGTACAGTTTTCACTCCGGTCTGATGACCTTCCGGTCACCCCACTTCTCTCACGTCCAATCCTGTTGTTTCCTGCCCAAATGTATCCATTCCCGATTGTATATATTTAGCAGTGCTGCGCCATTGCTCCCCATGTTCTGACTGCCTAATAAAGTTGTTTGACCCTGTTATTCTGGCTGCTCGCATTTCTACCAGAACATCAAAGTTACCAAGTTGGAAAAAGGAAATATAATTCTGAGAAATGTTTTGCTGAACCCTGTTCTAACCATGGGATAAATTTGCTTTCTGTTGGCATCTAGGTAGATATCTTACTTTTGTCTCTCAGGACATAATGCTATTCTGATTGCTTTGCTGTCAACCTTGCCTATTTTTGTCTGAAATACTCTGTACCTGCCTTTTTACCTTTTTTATGAACTGAAGAAAATGACTGGAGTGTGTTTTGTTTTTTTCTTCACTGCCAAAGGACTAGGGCTCAGTCTTCACTAGTCTCTCTCTCCCCCCATCCCCAAACCCTGAAGGAGGGAACAGCCAGCTAAGTTAAATCCTGGAAGCTTAGTTTAAGGGTGTCTTCCAGTTGGGTTCACCACACCCAACTTCCTTGGAAGCTATGAGGGAAGAATTTGAACTTTACACAGCATATCTACAAAGCTCTCATCCAACACCATACAGTATTTTGAATTAACAGGACTTTTTTTTGTTTCCTGGAACTTTCTTCACGGCAATCAGGCTACCATTGTATAGATAGATGTTCTCGGCAGTAAAAATACCATAATATAGATACAGTAATAACTATTTGTTGTCCTATTATAATATCCAAAATCTCTTTCAGAGGAAGCCATCTTAATCAGTTTAATGGCAGAGCTAAACCTGACCTTAGATATTATTCACACTGTAACGTAAGTTGTAATGGAATTTAGCTTTTGGATAAGCTCACAAGCATTTCCTTCATTTATATTTTTGAAAGTAGGATATTTATTTATTCATTCATTTCATCAGCAAGGTTTTCACGGACAGAAGATCCAGTGCTTCACATGTCAGGGTAGATGCAAATGAAGGAAGGAAGAAGCAAGTTAGGAGAAGGACATAACAAGAAACTGGGAAGTAGTTGATTGTGTGATCCGCGTACACAATTGGCATAACTGGCCCTGACAGAACCCCGGTAATGGGTGATCACATCATTACCAGGGGTTCCTGAGGGGACAGAAATTGGGGGAGCGGAATTTTAGATAGAGTTTAATTCATCAATAGCTGATCTGACAAACAGCTCGAACAATAGAGAGCTAATGACTAACGCGCTAGGCACGTAATAGGTAATCTCGCGTCTGCGGATTACTCTAAGCCCTAGAACCAATACTAGCCACTTGTTTACCACAGATAACACGGAACAATGTATTTCCTCTGCCGTTAATTAAGTTAGTTAATTAAGTTAGTGAATTAACTTCCCTGTAGACTTCCCCAATTAACTTGTGTAAACATGATGTGTGAAACCTGCCAGTATGCTAGATCGCAATGCTTTTACATGCAGCCTAAACATGATAAATACTAATGATTGGTCTTCATTAAATCACTGGCCTTCGCTCCATCTTGCCTCATGTCTCATTTCTTGACCAGTCTCCTCCGGGACCCAACAGCCGCTTCGCGGTTCCAATCCAGTTTGCGCAACCCGCTTCGCGACCCAGATCCAACAGTTGATTTAATTTGGAGAGAAAGCAAAAGCAGAGTTGAAAGAAGTGATGTACAGACAATAGCAGCAGTTAATGAAGGAAGTGTTATTTTTTCAACTTTCTCGAGCAGAACCCTACCCTGTCATCACGTAGGATGACAGCAATCTTCAGAAAGAAAATCAGCACTTCATAAAAAGATAAAGCAAAATATTTTTGATAAGTGATATGTTATTATTTTGCTTTGACTGCCAGGGATAGGAAGAAGTTCTTGTGGGAACTTCTACCTGATGTGCCCAAATACCTTTAGATAAAATTCTTCTTGACTTGGGTGGGTGCATTGCAATTGCAGTTCCACCTCTGGCATCAAAATACTGTATCTTTGTTTGGCCTTCTTCCTTGAAGTGCTCCTGTTTATATTCAGTATTCCGATAACTTGCACATTTAGCAAGCCAATTTTGATTTCTAATCATAGTTTTTAGAGAATGGATGATGTAACCACCTTGCCTGGAAAAAAATAAGAAGTGATCTTTGCCAGAACACTGATCTGATCTCTTAAAAGAAAAGAAACCCACTGGACTTTGCTGTTTATAACAAAGCTATTATGCATAATTGGTCGATGGAAAGTAGTGCAAAGAGCTGGCAAATTGGATTTCATGCCAGTAACTATTGAATATTGAGAAATATGTTTCACTGAAGACTTCTGTAACTCTCGCTCCCCCGCCCCCTGATTTCCACGGAAAAAGATATTTGCACAGGGATTCTTACTGTCTTAATGGAGGAGGGTAGGTTAACCACTAGGCTTTGCAGGCGCACCCCCCAATAAAGGACTCAGACACTGATAAAAGTGGATAACGGCATTGGGCCACATTTATTGATTCATGCCCTAGTCCGAATTATAAATTTCTATTGGTAATTGACCAATCATAATTCTTAAGGCAAGCAGGCCGAAGTATCACTGGTAAGGTACCACCCAAAATTGCCAACGGCAATTGCTACAATGTATCCATTTGTATCATTTGTTTGTTGACAACAAACAAATTGTTGACCGTAGTCAATATCTAACTAATGACCCCACCCTCTGACGCGTATCCGTAAAATCACGGGGTGATGCATGCTGTCTAGCTATAGCCATCACCCCGTCGCCTAGTTCGTCGTTGACCGGACAACGTTTAACCAACTTATGCCTGTCTAGTGTTGTCCAGTCAATTGCGAACTTGCCGGATACCTGTGGGTCATAATGTTTACCTTACCAGTGCTACCCGCCCATGTGACCAAAGTCAACAGCAGCAACAGAAAAACCCCTATGTCAAACCATAGCAACAGTGTGGGATGGGCGAAAAAACCAGGACCCGGAAGCCAATATGGGTCCCAGCCAAAAATTCCCACCCGGCCCCGAAGCGACCAAAACATCACACTGTTAACTAGGGAGGGGGTGGAGGGGAAAAACTTCTCCGCTCCGTCGCTTTGCAAAATGGCAGCTCGGCTGCCTCGTGGCCACCCCTTTTATAAGGGAGCTGGCCACGCCCCTAACTACCCGGATGCCTTCGTCCGGTGGGGGGGCCCCCGCAAAGAGCGTGGCGGCCATTTTGGCGCCCGCTTGCATTGCAGGCGCACCCCCCAATAAAGGACTCAGACACTGATAAAAGTGGATAACGGCATTGGGCCACATTTATTGATTCATGCCCTAGTCCGAATTATAAATTTCTATTGGTAATTGACCAATCATAATTCTTAAGGCAAGCAGGCCGAAGTAACACTGGTAAGGTACCACCCAAAATTGCCAACGGCAATTGCTACAATGTATCCATTTGTATCAATTTGTTTGTTGACAACAAACAAATTGTTGACCGTAGTCAATATCTAACTAATGACCCCACCCTCTGACGCGTATCCGTAAAATCACGGGGTGATGCATGCTGTCTAGCTATAGCCATTACCCCGTCGCCTAGTTCGTCGTTGACCGGACAACGTTTAACCAACTTATGCCTGTCTAGTGTTGTCCAGTCAATTGCGAACTTGCCGGATACCTGTGGGTCATAATGTTTACCTTACCAGTGCTACCCGCCACACGGAGGGGCTTCAAAGAAGGCTCGACGCCCCCCCCCTAGACCGTCAGCTCGGTCAACAGGCCTGCTCGCCAATCACCCAACAGGAGGTCCATACCTCCTCGCGACAGATGGGCCCCATCCCCTGCATACAAGTCATAATTTTGTAGGCTAATAGCAGGGTGACGACTGACCCTCCCCCAAGCCCTGTCGACAAGGAACCGCGCCACTGCCCTATTCACCATGCGTCTAGCGCGGTCAAGGGCCAGGAGGTCAACACCCCCTCTGTAGGAATGGCGCGGGACCATGTCCGACCAAACAAGGGTTGTGGCGGGCCAGACGTAATGCAGGTAGGCGAGGTCCTCGCAAATCGCATGCTTCAGCGATAAGCCGGTGACCTGGCCCAAATCATTGCCCCCCAGGTGTATGATCAGAATGTCAGGCGGGTCAGCATTCTGGCCTGAAAAAAGGAAAGGCAGCAGCTCCCGCCATAACATCCCGGGCTTACCATGCCATGTGAGACTTGCGTATGCACCCAGTCCCAGTCGGGGTCCCCACTCTGTCGCCGCAGCGTAACGCGCTGCCCTGTGCACGTAGCTATGGCCCACCAGCCATACTGTCACCGGTGTAATATGACACCCAGGGTCTGTAAAGAAAGTTGAGGAAAAGAAGGTAAGGTGACTGAATTGGTACTCACGGCGGAAGTGGGCGCACATAAAACTGAAAACATTGCGAACCCCACCTTCCCATGCTGCGTATGTCAGCCCCGGAGTACCCAAAAGCAGCTGCAGTTGAGGCCGCCCCAATACGGAATGAATGGGTGCCATAGCGGGCACCTGGGAGGCCCACACTGGCCAGCGCTTTGCCCGTCACCTTCCAAAATTGAAATTTAGTAATGGGAGACCCATCTTGGTGACAGAAAAACGGGCCATGGTGCATGCCACGCAGTGCCAGGAACTCCTGTAGGGCACCAACCGGACAGATGTCTGCCAAAGAACACCGTAGCAGTCGCACACCACTGCCTACGCCGTGCTGATCCGTCTTAGAGGAGCGTATCCTCAACTGAGCCCAGTCTCTGGCAACACAGACATCCTCGAGTTCCAGTGCCCTACGACTTGCATCCGCCTTAGACAGCATCACAAGCTCGCTGATGCGGAGCGCTCCAAAAAATGCCACCGTTGTGGCTGCATGAAATAGGGCTGCCTCATATGTATCAAAACAGAGGCAAGGCCAGCCCCGGGCCAACTGGGTAAGAACCCCTGGGGAAATCGGGTGGCGGTCGTCCGGGCAACGCCCACGCTCGCGCACCCACCTCTCCAAAACATGTCTCACACGGAAGTCAGAGGTGCTGTCCACATGACCTCCCACTTTGGCCATAAAAGCCAACGCTGAAAGCTTAGATGCTATGGTGCGAGGTGCAAGGCCCTGAGCATGCAGGTAAACCATGAACCGCAGAACATGGGTTACCGGGATCGGCCAGGTTCCTGGCAGTTGAAATTGGGTACAAAATGCCCTGAAAGAATTAATTGCGTGGTGATACGCCTTACGCGTGCGTGGCGCTAGCGACAGGCCAATCGCCCGGTTCACCTCTCCTTGCCAATGGTCCATATCTCTTCCGGGAGTGGCGAGGGAAATATCATTATTAACCCCTGGGACATGCCTTGCCCTGAACAGGACGTTGAGGCGCAGGCTGCGCAATACAAACTGGCGCACTAGGTCCATAACCCTGGGCGATTTAGAAGTCTGTGCATTGACAATGTGGACCACAGCCACGTTGTAACACCAGAAATGCACGACCGAGTTGGCCCACTCCTCGCCCCATAGCATCAAAGCACCCAGGATAGGGAAAAACTCCAGATATGTGAGATCACGCAGGCGACCCGTGCCTGCCCAGGCTGGTGGCCACCCACCATAGGCCCACTTCCCATTGAAGTACATCCCATAACCCAGGGATCCCGAGGCATCAGACTGAATCTGAAAACGAGGGGAAGCCAGGAGGTCATCCCTCCAAAATGAGACCCCATTGAACTCCCTCAGGAACTGTAACCAGACAAGCATGTCTGCCCTGATACCCCGGGTAAGCCGAACCCTATGGTGAGGCCTGGATAATCCTGCCATGGCGTCACACAGGCGCCGGGCAAAAGCCCTGCCTGGTGCGACCACCCTGCAAGCGAAATTAAGGTGACCATGTAGCACCTGCAGTTCTCTCAGTGATGCCTTGCGCTTGGCCAGCAAGTCCGAGATAAGGGCCACTATCCTTGACACCTTATCCCGTGGTAACCTAGACGCCTGCGCTATCGTGTCAATCTCCACCCCCAGGAAGACTAGCTGGGTAGATGGGCCCTCGGTCTTTTCGGGCGCTAAAGGGACACTGAGTTCCTCCATTAGCGTCTGAAATGTGTTGAGGAGATGTGTACACGTGTCCCAGCCCCGTTCACCCCCGAATAAAAAGTCATCCAGGTAATGGGCTACAGACCGGGACCCTGACCTGCGGACGAAAGCCCACTCTAGGAAGGTACTGAAACGCTCGAAAGCCGAGCATGATATGGAACAGCCAAAAGGCATGGCCTTATCAAAGTAATATTCGCCCCGAAATTTGAAACCCAGCAATTCAAAGTCGCCCGGGTGCACCGGCAAGAGGCGAAAAGCCGACTTAATGTCGCACTTAACCAGCAGCGCACCCGGGCCACATGAGCGCACCATGCGCAGCGCGTGGTCAAAAGATGTATACCTGACTGAGCAAAGGTCATCAGGGATAGCATCATTGACCGATCGGCCGGCTGGGTAGGACAAGTGATGGATAAGGCGAAACTCGCCTGGGGACTTTTTGGGAATCAAGCCCAGGGGCGATACCTTAAGGTTGGGGAACGGGGGTGCAGGGAAAGGGCCAGCGACCCTGCCCGCATCGACCTCCTTATTAATGCTGGCAGCAGCCACCTCCTCCCTCCCCCTAAGGGACAAAAGGTTGGGGGCATCCTGGGGGGACCTGTCACCCATGAAAGGGATACGGAACCCCTGCCTAAAGCCCTGAAGGAGATAATCCACATCCTCCCCTTTCGGGTACAATGTGAGCCAACGCTCCAACATGTCCACATTAATTGGGGAGGGAGCCTTTCGGTGAACCAGCTCCATCTGCGGCAGTCTTGCCAGCCCACTGTCCGCCCCTCCCTCTGCCCCGCGTCCCTCCCGGCCTGGGACAGGCAGAGGCTGCGTGGGGGCCCGCACAGGTGGGACACTCATGTCTGTACTTGCAATTCTTCCTATTGCAGGAACCATAGGACGAGAAAGTCCAGCACAGCAGGCGGGCTGGAACCCCCTGCCCCGCCACCTGGCGGGGAACCTGTGCTGGAGCCGCTCGCTGGACCGCATGTCCACAATGGTATCTTTCCCCTGGCGTGGGGCGCGTGGGCGTCATGTACAGAAGCCAAAGCCTCTGGCATGGCTCATCCCACCTCATCTCAGGGTGCAGGGGAATCCGCATACGGAATTCCTCGTCATAAGCCAACCACGACAGGCCCGGAAAGTCAACCATCGCCCGATAGATGTTGTCCAAATACTGGACCATCGGAATTGCCAAATCCGGCTGGGCCCTCAGGTACACCGCCATGTAGATGAGGTAAGCCGGCAGCCAGTTGGCCCACGTACGTGGTGGCTTGCGGCGACGTGCCTGCTCCTTATCCTTCTCATCCTGCCCCTCCCTCTCTTCCTTGGTGGGCTCCCTGTTTAGGAGTGAGAAGATATCTACATACTTCCCCCGCCATATTTTCTCTTTGGTGGCCTGTGCCAAGTGGTCACCCAGTGGTAAGGAATACCCCGCTGTCGGCAAGGCCGAGACAGGCACCGCAGAAACTGCGGGCATCTGGAAAGGGGCTTGGACTAGCCCAGCCACCCCCAAAACATTCCCCACAGGGTAGGAAACACCCCCCACCCCGGGGCCCTGGGTGGTAGTTGTCGTCGCCGGGTGGGGCGTCAGCGGCTGTACCGCCGCACCACCCACGCGAGGCCAAGGCCATTGGAAAGCCCCCCCCAACTTGGCCACATGTGTAGGTGCACTAGTTTGGACCGCATACTCACATGCTGCACCCCCGCAGGCCGCCCCCACCGGGGGTTCCGGCCCACTGGAGGCGTCGGAGCTCACGACCGCCGTAGAGCTCGTTGCTGGGGCCTGACCCGCACTGGCCTGTTGGTTGGGGAGCTGCGAGGCAGTGGCCGGAGTCGCGACACGCGCCTCAAGCTGCTCGACCCGTCCCGTCGCCTGCCGCTGCCCAGCAGACGACGCGTCAAAATGAACCCCAAAGGGAGCCCCAGCGTGGCTGGCCCGAGCCAGGGAAGCCTCGAGGGCCGCAACGCGGGCCAGTAAGGCCTCCACACTGACGTGGGGCCAAGAGCCAGCCGGCCCGCCTGCTACAGGCGTGGGTACAGGTCCTTGTACCCCGGGGCCCGAATAGGGCCATGACCCCACACCCAGGCCCGGTAGGGCCGATGTAGGCACCTGCCAGGGAAGGGGACCACACCACCCCCCAAGGCTGGAAGGCCCCGGAGTGAGCTGCGCCCCTATAGAGGAAGGCCCAGTAGAATGGGCACCAGGAGCGGTGTCCACCGCTTGCGGGCCACGGGCCGCGGCCCTTGCTGGACCCATGCTTGGGTCCCCAGCCTCCGGCCAAGGGGGAATAGACCCCATCCCACCGGTCCCGGTGGGTGCAGGCAAAGGCGGCTGCTGGGGAGGCGCAGCCGCGGTCCTCCGACCCGGATTGCGCCTCCGAACCGCGCGAGACACGCTCGCGGCCGCCTTCTTCTTCGAAGGCATCTTAGTCCAACCTATGGGAAGCCGAAAGAAGAAAATCAGCAGCCAAAAGGCTTCCCAGTCAAGGTAAAAGCGACGGAGGTAAGAGGGAAAAACTTCTCCGCTCCGTCGCTTCGCAAAATGGCAGCTCGGCTGCCTCGTGGCCACCCCTTTTATAAGGGAGCTGGCCACGCCCCTAACTACCCGGATGCCTTCGTCCGGTGGGGGGCCCCCCGCAAAGAGCGCGGCGGCCATTTTGGCGCCGCGCTTGCATTGGTGATTTTGAAACTGAAATACAATGTAAGATTTAGAGGGGAAATGGTACCCATGGTACTGAGGATTAGCTGAGAAGGGATCGAGCTGATCCATAGCCAATCAGCTTGAGCCTTTTCCCACTGGTTGGCTCAATCTGTGTCTTTATATTTTTAAAACATATTTGTTCAAACTGGCACATAACTAAAGGTAAAGGTTTCCCTTGCTCGAAAGCCAGTCATATCCAACTCTAGGGTGCAGTGCTCATCTCTGTTTCAAAGCCATAGAGCCAGCTCTGTCTGTTTCTGCAGACGTTTCCATGGTCATGTGGCAGGCATGACTAGACACCGGAGTGCATGGAACACTGTTACCTTCCCAGTCCCCATTTATCTACTTGCAATTTCTTGCTTTCAAACTGCTAGGTTGGCATGAGCTGGGACAAAGACGGGAGCTCATTCAGTCCTGCAGTACTCGGGAATTGAACTGCTGATCGTCCACTTCCCAGTCAGCATCTTAACCACTTGATCCACTGCAGATAACTATTTTCATTAATTATATTTTAAAATGTTTGCCACACGAAAAGGTCTCCAGCTTATCTGTGGCAGCATATCCTCTTGGACTCACTGGAACTTTTATTGTGTGCCCTACAGAATTGCTGAGAAGGAATCCAGCCTATCTGCCATGGATCAGCTGGGCCTCTTATCATCTGATCAATGGTGATCATTTTAAGAAAATATTTATTCAAAGTAGCAATATGCCATTTTGATATATTTTTTAAAAAGAGTTGAGCTGAGCAGCAGAAAACAGCGGCAGCTGTTTAGCCATGGATCATACTGACCCCTTCTCAGATGATCCATGACAATCAATGTGTAAATTTTTATTAAGAGTAACAATATACTGCTTCAAACATATATTTAAAAGTACAGTATAAAGTATATTGATACATGGATCATTTGAGCCTATGTATTGATATACAATGCACAATACACTACATGACATGAATTCAAGTTCACATCTGGTTAAAAAAGGATCTCTATTTTTCCAGTGTAACCACAGACTTACACATGCTTTACAGACAACTAAACTTATCTCTGCTTTGAGAAAAAGCTAAAGTCATAAGCTTTTGAGTTTTAATTAAGCCTAACTCCCTACTGAGAGGGAAAACTCCCTGCTATCATTGGGATAGGAACAGGAAGATCAAGCCTAGCTAAGTGAAGTTTTTGTAAGTAAGGTGTGTGTAAATCAGAAAGGAGAGATAGGGGATATATATGCCAAGATTTATGGAAACCCTATTCCTTCTGCAGAGCAGGATTATACTTATTCTGGGCATGATCAGACAGGGAAATAGCTTATGTTTTGGATTATGTGTGTCATACTCCAGTGCAAGATATTTCTCACTGGTCACAAGATGTAAAGGCAATAAGCAAATCACCCAACCCAAATCCATGCCCAAGATGGTCCTTTTCAACAGCAGGGCTACTCTTTTTACAGGCAAATCTACAAGGCTGGAAAAGTCACTTTAAGAGGGATTGCTCCAACAAAGTGTAATTGGATTCCTGCCCTTCTTCCACCTCCTGCCCACCTGGGAGCTGCAATGGCCACCATCGCTGTACGTGGCCTGAAGTTTGAAAGCTGGTGGTGGCACATCTCGAGATGGGGCAGGGGGGGCAAGTCAGTCACTGGCAGAATTGGTATCTTCCTCCCACCTTGTCTCTGGCTGCTGGGATTGCCTCAGTCCAGTCCGCCTCAGAAGGGTAAGCATCACATGTGAGGGGGCAGAGTTTCTCCTTTAAAGCAGTTTAGTAAAAGTAAAGGTCACCCTTGCTGGAAAGCCAGTCGTATACAACTCAAGGGTTCAGTGCTCATCTGTTTATAGCCAGCGCTCTCTGCATCTGCAAACGTTTCCATGGTCATGTAGCAGGCATGATTAGATGCACAGAATGCTGCTATCTTTCCGGCTGAAGCGGTACCTATTTAACTACTTGCAATTTCTTGTTTTCAAACTGCTAGTTTGGCAGGAGCTAGGATAGAGACAGGAGCTCACTTTGTCATGCAGTACTCGGATCATGAACTGCTGACCTGCCGACCTTCCAGGTGTCAAGTTCAGCATCTTAACCACTAAGTCACAGCAGTCCCACCCTTGCTCGGTGGATAAGCTCACCTTGGTGAGTTCCTGCATTGGTCTGGGCGGATTTGGGGGGCACCCTCCCCCATAGGAGCCCTCATCACTCCCTGTCCAGTGCCCTCTCAGGATGTCTAGCACACCCCTGGCTGGGACAGAGATGGGCGCTCATTCCGTCATGCAGTACTTGGGTCTTGAACTGCCAACTTGCCAACCTTCCAGCTAACAAGATGAGCTTCTTAACCACTGAGCCACCACAGTCCCACTCAGGACTTGAAACCCCACTCAGTCAGAGAAGCTCATCAGGGTCTTTGCAGAACTCATAAAATCATTTCTTAAAGATCTTACTTTGAAATTCCTGTTAGAGTGACTATTTGTTGTTGTTCAGTCGCACAGTCGATTCCGACCCTTTACATGGACCATTGCATGCCAGGCACCCCTATCCTCCACCATCCTCCTCAGCCTGCCCAACTCTGTGCCCATTATGTCAACAATACCATCTAGCCATCTCATTTTCTGCCCCCCTTTCTTCTTTTGCCCTCAACTTTTCCCAGCATCAAGGCTATCTCCAGTGAATCCTCTCTTCTCATTTGATGTCCAAAGTACTTTAGCTTCATCTTCACTATTTGACCTTCCAAAGAGCAGTCAGGGTTGATTTCTATAATTTGGTTATAACTGAAGGCAGATAACAACAGTTATGAACCACATGTGTTTTAGGTATTTGAAGAAATATATCCACAAAATCTCATGCTGAATTATGCGTGTTAGTTTTAAAGGTATCATGATACTTTTGGTATTGTTGTTGCTGCCGCCACTACTTCTGTGGCTGATACAGACTAACACAGCTGTCATTCTAAAATTTATTTTATGGTAATAGTCCTCAGAAGAAATGTTGCCTGTCAAGACTAAACATATGATACTCAAACATATACATCTATGCACTCTGAAACTTTATAACACTCTTTGATAGTTTGAGTATGTGGTGGTCCATTACAGCTGACATTTATCCCTGAAAGGATTAATTCCAGTGTGAACCAGATAACCTTTTACAATTATATCAAAGTTCATCTGGGTATCAAAGTAAAAGTAGCTTCATTTTTAGAATGTTTCCAGGCAACATCACCTGGCCTATTTCTATTAACTTTATTCATCTAAATTGCTTCTATGAACAAAAATCTTTTATTACATACACGTAACTTTTTGAGGCACATTTCAGTTTTACAGTTATAGGCACATTTCAGTTATACAGAAATTCATCTCAACATCAGTGAAAAAGCTGTAGGTGCAGTTACTTAAATTATGTAAAAGACATCCAAAAGTTATACAGCTATGAAAAAAGCTATAGGCACAAATGTTTAAAAATATATGAAGGCTAAGCTTGAGTTGCAGGCAAATATTTAAGACAGATTTCAATCCAAACATACAGAAGCAGAAAAAGTACAATAAAATACCAAAAAGAGAATGCTTTAATTACTTTCAAAAAAAGAACAAGGACTTGTAAGCACTCTGTGGGTGGCAAGAAACAAAGCTTTATTAGACAGATCTCCCAACAATCATACAACTAAAATAGAACAAGAAATTAAAGCAGCAGAGCATATCAAGAAAATTTCTCCATTCAGCTGCCAGTAGCCCAGTGGCAGCAGAGGAATCCCTAAGCCATCTGGACTACAGCACATAGTACCATTCTATGGAGAGCTCCAATCTGAATGGTTGTGCTCACCTCCCTTTATACCCCTGTGCAAGGATGTGATCTCATCATCCAGACTCTAAGCCACCATTCTGAGATGCTAACATCCAATTAATGGCTCCTGGGGTGGACATTGTTGATATAACACCGCCGGCTCCCCACCCCGACCTGCCTTGGTCAGGGGTGGGTGGGAGCATGCCTCAGCTGCCCCGAGTTCCCGCCGCGGGGCTAGAAGAGCCGCCGCCGCCGCCGAGCCGCCACAACACCGCCGGCTCCCCACCCCGACCTGCCTTGGTCAGGGGTGGGTGGGAGCATGCCTCAGCTGCCCCGAGTTCCCGCCGCGAGGCTAGAAGAGCCGCCGCCGCCGAGCCGCCACAACACCGCCGGCTCCCCACCCCGACCTGCCTTGGTCAGGGGTGGGTGGGAGCATGCCTCAGCTGCCCCGAGTTCCCGCCGCAGGGCTAGAAGAGCCGCCGCCGCTGCCACCGAGCCGCCACAACACCGCCGGCTCCCCACCCCGACCTGCCTTGGTCAGGGGTGGGTGGGAGCATGCCTCAGCTGCCCCGAGTTCCCGCCGCGGGGCTAGAAGAGCCGCCGCCACCGAGCCGCCACAACACCGCCGGCTCCCCACCCCGACCTGCCTTGGTCAGGGGTGGGTGGGAGCATGCCTCAGCTGCCCCGAGTTCCCGCCGCGGGGCTAGAAGAGCCGCCGCCGCCGAGCCGCCACAACACCGCCGGCTCCCCACCGCCGGCGTTCCTGGGACCCGCCTGCAGCTGCCTCCGGCCAGGACTTAAAAGGCCGTTGAGGCAGCGAGACTTTGCCGCCGCCCCCGGCCCTCCTGGCAGGGTGAAGGGACCCCTGCAGCGCCGAACGCAGAGACCACCGCTGGCGTTCCTGGGACCCACCTCCAGCTGCCTTTGATTGCCTCTGGCCAGGATTTAAAGGCGGTTGAGGCAGTGAGACTCTGCTGCCATTCTTTTTGTATTGTATTATTGAGTTCTTGTTACTGTATCTCTGTATTTCTGTCCTTGCCCTATGCTATATTGTATTTTGTTTTTTGCAACATTGTATTTGCTATTGTATTTTTGCTATATTGTATTTTGTTTGATGTGTTGTGAGCAGCCCTGAGTCGGCATGTGCTGAGAAGGGCGGCATATAAATCAAATAAATAATAATAATAATAATAATAATATAAACATCTTGCAGATGTGATTTGGAGGATGGGGCTTCAAGAGCCGCTGTCGCTGCTCCTGCTGACAACACCCTGGCTCCTTCCCTGGCCCGGCCGGGAAGCACAGTTGCATGGACTTCCTCCTTCCTTGCCTTCGGTACGAGAAGGGTTATCATATTTCCCTCTCACAAAAATGGGACAGGAGTAAAGGTTTCCCTTGCTTGAAAGCCAGTCATATCCGACTCTAGGGTTCAGTGCTCATCTCTGTTTCAAAGCCAGACATTTCCATGGTCATGTGTTAGGCATGACTAGACACCGGAGCGCATGGAATGCTGTTTACTTTCCCACCCAAGTGGCCCTTATTTATCTACTTGCCATTTCTTGCTTTCAAACTGCTAGGTTTGCAGGAGCTGGGACAAAGACGGGAGCTGATTCCATCCTGTTTGTGTAACAACACACAAGAAAAGGCATGCAGCGCCCCCCCCCCTCCTTCCTTCCGTGTTCACTGCTGCTCACTGCTGCCACCTACTGGTGGTTCCACTGGAAGTGCATGGAAAATGTGGATTTTTTATCTCCAAAGCAAGTGGTTTTGAAACCGTGAATTTTCAATGTTTTATGGACCCGTACAGGACAGTTATAAATCATAAAGTTCATGGTTTTCCATGGCAAATGGCCACTCTAGGTACGAGCGAGATGCAGACCAACTGGCGGCTCTGACGGGCGTCTCCTGGAATTGTCGCCAATACCACTGCTGCCACTGGATTTCTTACCCCGGCCAGCCCCGGCCTGAGGGAGATGAGGACTTTTGCCAGACTTTCTCCCTGGCTGTTTAGCCAGAAGGATGTGGATTAGTCGGAGCTTTTGTATTGTAATGTACTTTGTAATGCATTTTTTTGCTTTATCCTTGGAGCTATATTTCGTACTGTTTTATTGAAATGTAACTAGTGACTGAGATGTTATTTTGTTGTTGTATTTTATTATATCTGTATTCTTCTATTTTGTATTTTATTGTGTATCTTATTTATTGTGAACTGCCTTGGGTCACCCGCAGGGTGAGGAAGGCAGTATATAAATAAATATCAAATATCAGATGGTAGTTTCATGCTTGCTTATCACAGTCAAGAGCCCCTTGTGCTTATCTTATCTTTCCCTCTACATTCCTGTAACTGCACATAATCTAAACATTTAAGGAAGTAAATGTAAGCAAGCCAAATAAGCTACTTAAACACATATAATTTGAACCAATTCAAGTCAACAACCTGTTGGAGGGATTGAGACGTGCCACTAAACCCCTCAGAATGACAATGGTCTTCTGTGTTTGCCATCATCCCTTGGCACTACAACTGATTGCTATATGGCTAGATTAACGCCTGTCTATAACTATGGGACTGCGGTGGCTCAAGTGGTTAAGACAATGAACTACCTGACTGGAAGGTTGGAGTTCATTTGGGTAATGCATGACTGAGTGAGTGCCTGTCTCTGTCCCAGCTCCAGCCAACCTAGCAGTTCAAAAGTAAGAAATTGCAAGTAGATAAATAGAAACCACTTTGGTGGGAAAGTAAACACCATACCTTTGTGCACTTCGGTGTTGAGGGATGTCCACGGAAACGTCTACAGACACAGAAAGTGCTGGCTCTTTGGCTATAAGCAGAGACGAACACTGAACCCTAGAGCCGAGCAAGGGTGACCTATAGCAATTTGGGGTTAGTAAAAAATATTGAGATATTCTTTAAGAAAAGTATGAACAAATGAAAAACTGTTTCAATGGCTTGTGGTGATGAAATCAAGGAAGTTAATATCAAAAGGAGAATATTTCAAGGGGATTCATTGTCCCTGTTATTGTTTAACATCTCACTAATCCCCTTGTCAATAATTCTAAATAAAACTGGATTGGGCTTTTATATCTTAGATCAAACAGGAAAAATCAATTATCTGTTATACATGGATGACCTTAAGCTATATGCAAAATGTCCAACTGAGATAGAATCACTGCTAAACACAATGGAAATATTTTGCAAAGATATTCACATGAAATATGAATTTGATAAATGTGCAGCTCTCTATACAACATAGTAAACTACAAAAGCTAGATGGAATAGAGATTTAAAAGTGGTGATATTATAAATTCATTATCAAATGATGACAACTATAAATATCTTGAAATACTAGAAGCAGATAACATCCTGTCTATAAAAGTTAAAGATTCTGATCCAAATGAAATACAGATAAAGATTGCAGAAAATTTTAAAATCCAAATTAATTGATGGAAATATAATGAAAGCCATAAAACATGGTCAACATCTGAGAAACTGTGATGGAAAACATGATGATAATTTAAGTTGGACATGGCTAAAGCTGATGATCATCAAGAAAGAAACCAAAGTGTATTATTATTATTATTATTATTATTATTATTATTATTATTATTATTATTATTATTATTATTATTATTATTATTATTATTATTATTATTATTATTATTATTGTTATTGTTATTGTTATTGTTATTATTGTTATTGTTATTATTGTTATTATTATTATTATTATTATTATTATTATTATTATTATTATTATTATTATTATTATTATTATTATTGGCTGCTGCACAAAAGCACTCCAAACTAATGTTAAGAAAATAAAAATTCAAGGAATTAGTACAAACAGCAGATTGGAAAACAGATGAAACTATGTCATGCCTCACCTCATCTAACAAAGTTAGATGTGACAGATTAGTAAAATTAATACATTGGTCACTGTGTAAAGGGGACATTTTATTTTAAGATAAGAGACTGCCACTGTGAATCCCAGAAAGGAGGGTTGCTTTCGATTTCAGCAGTCTGGGAAACATCTTAGGCTGGACATTCCACCTTTGATAGTAAAAGTTACTTTTGTTTACAATATATCACCAGGACCGTACCCTCTCTGTGTGCTTTGCGTGGTTGTTTGGGAGTTGGCACATATAAACAAGACTGTTACTTTGTCACATTTACTGCTACCACCATTCCGCTTGGAAGCAGATAAGCCATCTTCCCAATACCAGTTTAACTGGGTTCGAGGTCCATGCCAACGATAAAACACATGAGCATCGGAACGCCTCAGCCTGAGCCACGAAGCAATAGAAAGGGGGAAAGTGCTGAAATTGGCCAGTGTATGCGACCCCCCCCTCCTTTCATGACACAGAATACATGCTATACTGGGACTGTGGTGGCTCAAATGGTTAAGACACTGAAATTGCTGAATGGAAGGTTGTAGTTTGATTCCCAGGTACTGCATGGCAGAGTGAGCTCCTGTCTCTGTCCCAGCACCTGCCAGCCTAGCAGTTCGAAAGCAAGACTTTGCAAGTAGATAAATAGGGACCACTTTGATGGGAAGATAAACAGTGTTCTGTGTACTCTGGTGTTGAGGCATGCTTGCCACATGTTCATGGAAACATTGCAGATGCAGACAATGCTGGCTCTTTGGCTACAACAGAGATGAGCACTGAACCCTATAGTTGTATATGACCAGCTTTCAAGCAAGGGGGGGCCTTTGCCTTACATGCTATACCATTATTTAATTACTGATGCTGATGCAGACAACAGCAACAGCAGCAGCAACAACAACAACCCTTTCGTAGGGGTGCAAAGACCTGGCTGGCACAGCAGGTGTGGCCAGGGAAATAGCCACTGTGGGCTGGCTAGTCTGAGTAGCAGCCCCCTGAAGTTTGGGATGTGGCTTAGTGGGTTTTTTAAAAGAAATTTTAAAGAATTTTTAAAAAGATTTTAATTAGTTTTAATGTTGATGTATTTTACTGTTTTACTGTAAGCCACCCAGAATCGCCTCGGCAAGTGGGGCAGCATTAGAAATTTGATTAATAAATAAATAAATAATAAGAAGCAGCAGCAGCACCAACACCAACACCACCAACACCAACAATAGCAACAACATATCTTTAAGCAAAAATAAGCTGTGTGACCATGCATAAAATCAAACAATAGCAGGGGAATGGTGATACCTCTTATAGGTCACTTTTAAAAAATCAAAAATTTCCAAGCTTTTATAACTCATGGTTACTTCATCAGGCAACATATCTTTGTTTCACATGTCTCAACAGTTTCTCCTCTATGCCTTTCACAAAAGACAGAATAACTAAATAAGATTTATGAAAATTTAGTCTGCAACAGTTAATAGGTGCTGAATTTATTTATTTATTAATTTACATTTTAGCAATGCTTCAAGAAACAAACAAACACTGTTTAGACCATTTAGGCTAAATCCAGGTCTTAAAGTCCACTGGAACCGTTTGTCAGTAAATTTATTTATTGTAGCAGTCTTCTCAAGGTAACACAAAAGATCCAAAACCCTTTCGATAGAGGATTTTTCAAAAGTTTTCTTCAGGGATCTAAATGATAAGTTGATGCAATTACTAATAGTCATAAACATACACACAAATATATATACAACTATATACATGATCTTGGATACATAAAGTATACATACCAAAAGTGTTGTATCAGTGATAAAGTTTTTGTGTTACCTTGAGAAGACTGCTACAATAAATAAATTTACTGACAAACGGTTCCAGTGGACTTTACAGTGCTACGTTTGTCCCCACAATCTATTCTGTTCTACATATTGGGATGGCTTCTGATCTTGGCTTTGCATTTTCCTCAGCTGACAGAGACAGAATTTTGCAAAATATTACTTCTTACAGACAACCTATTACTTCCAATAATGAAGATTTAGCCACCATTGAAGTGCTAGAAAAAAAGAAACTTAGATTCATACTCCACTCTGCCTTTTTGGCTGACTACCATAAAATGGCCCGGATCCCTCGAGGGTTGCGAATCCAGAAGGGGCCGACTTTATTCTATGATGATAAAAGCTTCTGTGAGAAATGGGCGGCCATTATGGATAAGTGCTCCTTTGACTTAATATTATTAATTATTGACTACTCTAACAAGCAAGTGGAATCCCTTACTGAAGAGATAGATACCCTTAGATCGGCTGTGGTCTCTAACTCCACCAGTTCTCCACCGGACTTTGAGGCATTGAAATCCAAACTGGATTCTTTCCAGGAATCTCTTATTGAATTTAAAAACAAAAAATTTGAGAGAGATTTAAGAGACTACACCACTGCACGGATCTATAGATGGCGTTTTCAAGGGAGGAAATTCGTCAACAAAAGGGCGTAGGGTCTCCTGGCATGACCCATTAGTTTCCACTGATGCTGAATCCTCTGACACAGATTTTCCATCTACCTCCAATGACGAGGCCACTTCGGAGCCTCCCCGCAGAGCACCCCTTACACGCCTGGCTTCCTCATCGGCTGCCTCTGGACAACAATCACGGACTAATAATTTTTTTCAAAGAAAAGCCTCACGCAAACGGAAGACTTAGTGTTCAATCTTTCTAGTAAGTCATTTCCAACAAGGACACTTGAGCTACTCTCGTTGGGACTGGGGTTTGTACCTACTCCAAAGTATAATCCTTTCACTACTAGGATAGACATGTACAAATTAATACGCCTACTCAGACTTAAAAGCTTTTTTCAAGATAAAGAATCGGACTCTCCAGACAGATTTAGACCGAAATCTAGTTTTTCCCCTCCTTCTAATGATCCTTCTATAGAGGTTTTTTACAGGCTTGTGCTGCGAGACCTGGAGAAGAGCAAAAAACTTAAAAAGAGATGGGGATACAATCTATCCCTCAATGATATGAAAATATTAGAACAGCTAGCATTGGATCCTGATATTATCATTAAGAAAGCAGATAAGGGAGGGGGCATTGTGATTATGGATGTTAGTGAATACGAAAGGGAAGCCCAAAAACAGCTATCTAATAAGGACTTCTATAAAATATTAGATCATGATCCAACAAATAGAACTTTAAACCTCCTCAGGGACAATTTATTTGAAGGGGTAGCAATGGGTTATATATCTGAATCCATTCAGAACTTTTTGTACAATGAAAATCCAAAAATGCCTGTGTTTCTCCTACTCCCCAAAATTCATAAAGACCGTCCTGATGATGGCATCACGCCAGGAAGACCTATTGTCTCCTCGATTGGATCCGCTCTGGAATCCACATCACGTTTTTTAGATTACCACCTTAATCCTTTCACAACGAACACTGCCTCATACATCAAAAACACAACAGACTTTATCACACAAGTAGAAGGTGTGCAAGTACCCAGAGGTGGGGGCTTCATTACTATGGACGTCCAGGCACTTTACACTAACGTGCCTTTGGATGATATTAAAGAAATAGTAAATGGGGTTCTGGAAACACGCAAAGAGCTACACCCCCCACTCATTTTTTACTGGGGCTTCTTGATTTAGTTTTAGATCATAATTTTTTTAGATATGGCAAAACAATTTATTTACAGATTAAAGGAGTGGCCATGGGGAGCTCAGTAGCGCCCTCTCTGGCCAACCTGTATATGATTAAATTTGAAGAAGAGTATCTCCTGAATGAAGAGAATAATCCATTTTCTCAACATATTATTTTATATAAATGTTTTTTAGATGACCTTTTCTTTATTGTTAGTGATTTGAGTATTGCACCTCTATTTGTGGATTGGGTTAACACTCTTAATATGAATCTCAGGTTTACTCATAACATTGGGGCAGCTTCAATACCATTTTTAGATGTTAATACCTACATTTCAACAGAGCGGCTAGTGGGGGTCAGTTTATATAGAAAGAAGACAGATAGAAATGCATATTTGGATTTCAAATCATTTCATCCATATCACCTGAAATACAATCTGCCCTATGGATTATTTTTAAGAGCAAAAAGAAACTCCTCTTTGGAGTGTGACTTTGAAAAAGCTAGTAACAGCATTACCTCCTTTCTACAACAGAAAGGTTATCCAGATAAGGTAATTAAAGAAAACCTAATTAGAGCTAGGGCTATTCCAAGGGACAGATTGCTCCACAATATTGTCAGGACACCTGAGAACAGGCTTCACTGTTCATTTGTTTTTTCTCCATTGTCAAACCAGATCCAGAACATTATCAACAAACATTGGCACATTGTTAACCACATAACAGGTTGCTCTTCTCCTCCTCGAATAGGCTTGAGGAAATCAAAATCTATTCAGCAGATAGTTAGCAGAACGGACCATTTAGCTCAATCTTTACCTAAGCAACCATTAATAACAGGGCATTTTAAATGTGGTCAATGTACACAGTGTTCTTTGGCTTGGCAAACAAAAATGGTCTCGATCCATAGCAGCAATTATATGTTACATCTAAACCATTTCTCAAATTGCAACAGTTCGGGCTGTATCTATCTACTAACCTGTCCCTGTGGATTGGGTTATGTGGGGGTTACTTCCCGAAAAATCAAAACTAGGGTGGGGGAACACAGGTCTAAAATCCGCAATCAGAACCTGTCTGCACCTCTAGTCAACCATTTTATTGAAGCAAACCATAAGGATAAAGATTTTAAATTTGTAGTTTTGGAAATTATTAAACAACAACCTTATCAGCACACCAATATGGATATTGCTTTAAGACAGAGGGAGAGTTTCTTTATTCACCGTTTCAACACACTGCACCCATATGGGCTAAATCAAGAGCTTGATTTCAGTTGTTTTCTGTGATTAACCAGCTGTGGGAGATTTTCTCTTTAAAAATGTCCTTGGAGTTAGATAGCATAACGTCCGTCGACACCAAAAGAATTTACTAGGGAGGTCTGGGACGCGATATACTGCTTTAAAAACTTTATCACTGATACAACACTTTTGGTATGTACACTTTATGTATCCAAGATCATGTATATAGTTGTATATATATTTGTGTGTATGTTTATGACTATTAGTAATTGCATCAACTTATCATTTAGATCCCTGAAGAAAACTTTTGAAAAATCCTCTATCGAAAGGGTTTTGGATCTTTTGTGTTACCTTGAGAAGACTGCTACAATAAATAAATTTACTGACAAACGGTTCCAGTGGACTTTACAGTGCTACGTTTGTCCCCACAATCTATTCTGTAAATCCAGGTCTTAACCTGGCAGGTTAGGACTCACATAAATCCCTCTTAGTCTGTGTATCCATTCTCACTGGGACTCTCAATTGAATAAAACTTAGCTGTGTTCATTAATAGTTTTAAAATGTTACAAATATCATACCTTCATTCTGCTTCCTTTTATTAATTATTCTACTCATTTGAGCTCATTTCCCTGAGAGCATTGAGGAATTTCAAGACATTTTATCTACAGATAGAAGAATAATGACTTTTTCTTTCTAAATCAAGGATGAAACCTTTTAACAATGGTATGAATTGCACTAACTGTGATAATAATTATTTCCAAATTGCAGTCTTAATTTAAAATTGTATGAGTCCAGCAGATGCTAATGACTAGAATGAGTATAGCCAGACTTGACCCTGGTGTTCAAGCTAGTCTACCAATACAAACTCAGTTTTCTTAGATGAGAGCTGGTTTGAAAAATGGCTTCAAGAAATCACTTCTTCAGGTGACAAGACCTGGACATTTGATGTGCAGAAGTGCTTTACTTAAATGATCACTGTGGTGCTCTGCTGAGCATTGTAGTGCTCTGCTGAGCAAATCTTCCATCTTTCTGTTAGTATGAATGCATTCAATCATTTCTCTTAAAGATAACTTATTTTATTTATTTATTTATTTATTTATTTATTTATTTATTTATTTATTTATTTATTTCATTTCATTTCTATACTGTGCATAACTATATAATCTATGGTAGTACTCAAAGCTAAAATGGTGTCCTGAGACACAACCTTTGGATTTCATCACTTCCAGGAATCTGCAGTGGGGCTGGCCACTTTCCAATAATCCCTGCCCACACCTTGTTACGGTTATTGATTGTCCTTGTATTCTACTAGCACATATAACTGGCACAACTCAGTGAGTTGGAGCATGAGGCTGCATACTCAGGGGATGGAAATTTGAATCCCACTTTACATCCTAGGAGAGAGACCCAGTTGAGATTACCCAGAATGTATGTGGCTGATGGAATTATACACTCTGCCACCTACATAGCCTTAGGCAAGCTACACAATTCCCACAGCACCTACAGAAGAAAGGACTGGTAAACCATTTCCAAATGCTTTATACCTACAACATCCTGGTATGTAATTAATTATTACCTCGATGGGATTCAAAGTAGCATCTATGATTTGCTTTTCTCTTCATATCCTGATAACAACCCTCTGACGTAGAAGAAGCTAATAATAGTGACAAGCCCAAAGTTAGCTTTGTGGGTAAGTGGGTTTTTAATTTAAGTCATAAACCATATTCATATTCAGAGAAGTTATTGCTCTCATCAAATACTCTTAGGAAAAGATAGCCCTTCCCCACTTCATTGCTGCTTTCTTCATGCAATCACAAGATTTTCATGGTTTTTGCTTGCATGGACCATCTCCAAATGAGAAGAGATGTCTAGTCTTTAAACTCATTAGTGATTGCATGAAGAAAGCAACCACAGAGATAGCAGGACTAAACACTCACCTTTATGTATATTGAAAACAGGCTTTTAATCTTGCACTCCAGCCACTACACCATGCTGGCATGTAAAGATCAATACTATGACCCTTGGGAAAGGATCTCAATAAAACTTTATAATATGCCTTAGTTGTTGAATTTCTGGTAGTCCTTTACAGCTGAACATTTAGTAGTTGGGCTGTGGTGGCTCAGTGGTTAAGAAGCTCATCTTGTTAGCTGAAAGGCCAGCAAGTCAGCAGTTCAAGACTTTGGTATTGCATGATGGACTGGGTGCCCTCCTCTATCCCAGCTCCTGCCAACCTAGCAAGATCAAAAGCAAGAAATTGCAAGTAGATAAATAGGGACCACTTGGGTGTGAAAAGATTTTGGGGACATGAAAGGAGCCTTTGATGTTCTGGTAGAAATGCGAAGCAGCCAGCATAACAGGGCCAAACAACTTAATTAGGCAGTCAGAACATGGGGGGCAATGGCGCAGCACTGCTAAATATATACAACTAGCATAGTTTGCCCAGCGGTGCCAGGCTGTTTTAAATTGTGTTGTAAGGGATAATTTTTTGGTAATTTATGTAAAAAAGAGGTGTGTTGGTGGTTAGGGGTGGTTTTGGGTGTGCACAACCACCACCACCCATACAATACCACTCCAACCACCAACACACACATTAAAAATTCCTGGCAAGGCAGGAGTTTCGTGTGTGTGTGTGTGTGTGTGTGTGTGTGTGTATTGTCCCCACACACACCCCAAACCCAGGGGACCCTGCAGAGAGGGGATCCCCCCGCAGGACACCCCGTTATTAAAGAGAAGAAACCAAGCTGTTTCTTCTCTTTTAAAACGGAGTGTTTGGGAGGGGGGGTGGATTCGATTCCCTCTCCCTGGTCCCCTGGGTTTGGTAGGGTTGGGGGACAAAAGGGGTCTGTCCCCCAACCCTTCCAGAGCCAGGGAACCCAGCAGAGAGGGGATCGTTTCCCCCCCCCAAAAAAACACTCCATTTTTAAAGAGAAGAAACCAAGCAGTTTCTTCTCTTTAAAAACGGAGTGTTTGGGGGGGGAGGGGTTGGATTCATTCTCCTCTCCCGGGTCTCCTGGGTCCAGAAGGGTTGGGAGGACAAAAGGGGTCTGTCCCTGTTGTGTATGGACACTATATCTTTAAGAATTAATGTAACCACTTCAATGTAAGAATGTAACCTTGTAATGAATACAATGTTTCTCAGCTGTATTGGAACACGAGCTAGCTACCCATAGAGGGCAGCTGCGAGCGTTCAGCTCACATGGTACAAATTCCCCAATTACTGTTAGCCACGGGAACATTCCCGCCACAGCTACACCTGGTGAAGAAGGGCGTGACTCAGAATGACATCACACAAGCGGTGGCCAATGGGCTTCCATGCATCCATATTCAAATGTGTTGTTGCTGTATAAAAGGAGCTGTACCTCTGCCATTACCACATGTTCAGATTGCATACCCTCCAATAAAGATGTGTTTGGCCTCATAGCTGCTGCCTACTGCGTATCAATCTGCAAACATCAAAGTCCCCCCAACCCTTCTGGACCCAGCACCTTTCATTGCCTCCCTCACCCACTCCCTAACCCCCACCAACTGCACTTACCTTTTCCTGGATCCCTCCAGCTGGGTCTTTCAAAGTCTTTCCCTCCGGCTCCCAGCGTTGTTTTTTTAAGTCAGCCTCCTCTGTGCTTGTATCCCTCAGCCTGATTGGCTGAGGGGTTGCACAGTGCAAAGGACACTGAGACATGAAGTTTAATTTGTGGTGTTACCGGTCATGCATTGAAATATTTTCTGAATCTTATTTTTGATTGGCTGCGGAGCGACTGACAACATTCTATTTGGTCACACTTCTCATCCTGATTGGCTGCGGCTCGCCACAGTGCACAGGATGTTGGGTATTGAAGTTCTTTTTCTTTGTTCACGTTCGTGGGGCTCTTGCCCCACTGGCGCATTTTTCAAACATTTGTTGACCTGCGGACCTGGTTCAGGCAAGTGCACGAAGGCTCGGTACAGGCTAGTATAGCCTGATGCAGGATCCTTTGTCAAGTTCCAACGGTTAACGCTCAGATTTATAGGTATAGATTAGGAATGGATACATTCGGGCGAGAAACAACAGGATTGGACGGGAGAGAAGTGGGGTGACTGGAAGGTCATCGGACCAGAGTGAAAACTGTACATGACTACATAGTTTAGACAGGAACGCAGTCCTGCGATATTTTAAGATCAAGAAGAAGGAGACAAAATGGAGGATCGTACTGATCCTAATTATATTACAAAATGTTACAGCAATAAATGTATTCAAACACAACAGAACTTCATTCAGGCATCCCCTGAGCGGAGATCCTCCAGCAAAAATCCTTTCAACCCAGAATAATTTCTGACATGAAATTATTATTATTATTATTTAGTGGTTAAAAACCACTATCAATCAGATAATCATTACTATCATATCAAACTTCATCTGGTTATTAAGTTATTTACTTGTTCCTTCCTGTTTTATCAGATATGTAGATTCTAATCTTGCTTCACCTCTCTTTAGAGGATGAGAATATTATTTTACTCACAATGAAGTAAACTGACAAAAATAAACCATGCATCACTAGCTTGCCTATCTCAACTAGCTTTATTCATTTACATTTATTCCAAGTTCCATAAGCACAAAGAGGCTGTGATGATAGCAATCGTACATGCACTAACATAGGAAGGGGCTTAACATTTTCATTTGACTGTCCTTTGACACTAACTTGATTGGCAAAATTATTTTCCGCCATTCTGTACATCTAGGAGACCAGTCTTCGATGTTCTTCTAAGGAAATAATTCTCCCTATATTCAATGTCATTCGCATCTCAATTAAGTATGTTCAATCTTCAAATAAAATGAGGATTAAAATCTGGAACATTGTTCCAGAAATAATGTGAAACATGTATTCAATATATGACAGATTGTGCCAATCCTTTCAGCAATGTCCAGCATGTATTCGCCGTAAACAGAACAAGCAGAGGAGCAGCACAATCATATTCATATCTAGTCAGAAGTTAGTTCCATCAAAGTCAGTGAGGTTCACTTCTAGTTAAGTGGGTAGAAGGTTACATTTGAAATTGTATAAGCAGTTCAGAAAACTTTCTAGTGCCAGTGGTAATCAATTGCATTCATTATTATTTGATACATATTCTCCTGGATGTGTGGAGATAGAAACCATTTCTGCAGCCTGGCTTGGTGCTAATGCTGGAGAAGAAAATAGAGAAGTTACTCCTGGCAAAAACGATAATATGGGAAGCTTCGTAGTTTCAATAACTTGCTTAAGAAAATGGCAATATAAAATGTTAAAGAGAGTGGTATACCACTGCCATCTCCCAGTACGTTTCCATGGGCAGGAAGGCATTTGAAACCAAGAAGCTTAAGTCCTAATTAATTCCTTTATCCACTCATCTCAATGTGCATAACATTAAATATATCCTTTTTTCCCCCACTCCAGCAAAACAAAAATGTGACATAAAGAACTAATGCCGATAAAATAATTTCTGGAGAAGTGGATTTTGAGCCGCAGAAGTTCACACTGAAATAAAACTGTTAGTTGCTAAGTGCTACAATATTTTCTGCTTTTCTTTCCCTTTTGCCAACATAATTAGCAGAAATTGAGTTTTTGTAGCCATTTGAGCAGTTGCTTTGAGCAGATCTCCCACCTACCAATTTTCCAATTGCCTTTAGGAAGTACAAACACAGCTCATAAACTTTCTAACATAATTTATTTTCATTTGTGGGCGAGAGATATGAGACATTAATGAATTCTTGCAGTGTGTCACTGGATTAAATAAACATGACAAAATAAGCAGAGGAATTGCTCTGCTATATTTCTGGAAGGTAAACTTTAATGCATTCTGACACCACTATGAGCTCTACATTTCTCTGCCATTAAATGCTAAGCAAATATTATTTCTACTTTGCACAACATTTGGAGACAGCACAGTCTATGTTCAGTTCCTTTAAAAGAGTTTTAACCTGGTGTCTTCTTCCAGACAGGAAAGAAGCCCTGTGTTTATGCAAGATGTTTAGAGCGTATCACATTGCGTCTTTTTATGTATGCAATTAAGCTTTACTTAATAGCCTTTTAGACCATGAGTTATTTATGGAGTCTCTCTGCCATAAGGGGATTTTTTTTCAAATTACAGAAGTACCTCATCTACCTGTTAGAGGGGAAGAAGGTAGGAAAGAAAAGAAGCATAACAGCATTGAAGAAATTGGGCCAGAAGAAACTGATGAGTGAGCAGTGCTAGGATTTTGAAAACAAGTAAGTTTAGCCTTGTTTTTAAAAAGGAGGAAATCTCTTTTTGGAGACAGAATCTCTTGTGAGGATTTTTCCTTTCTCTTGGCTTTTCTTCTTTAAGCCCAAAGAGATAAGCTACAAAGTTGTTTTTTTTAATGAATCAACAAAAAAAATTCTCTTTCCAGTTTCACATTTTGACTGTACTGAAAGAAACTACAAGTTTCCCCTGTGCACACAAATCTCTAAAAATGTTAATGTCAGCAGATTGTCCAGAACTTTGCCAAAAGTAGGGGTAAAGATACATTGGATGAACAGATGGATCTTACGTTATTGTTTGGAAATATATACTTTGGAAATTGAACATCAGCATATAAAGCATTGGGCAAGCTGCACCAAGCACCCCCTTTTCTCCAAAAGACAATGGTAAACCACATCTTCTTTGGAACATCAGCTCTGAAGGCAAACACTGGCTTGGGTCTTGGATAGGTTAGCTCCCATCTGAACTTGCCTGATGCCATTGGTCTTCATCAATAGCATTATTGTACTGTATTGATTCTGAGCCTGGTCTCTGGACTTAGAAATATACTTGGAACTTTTATATCTTTGCTTTACTTTATGCTGCTATAGAAAACAACTTTGTAAAATAAAGTCTTCTTTTGGGACTTAGAAATTTTCTGAGTCTGATTTCAACTGGGCATAGCTGTGGCGGCACTTTGCTTTCTGCTTTCAACCACTCTACTTTGGAAACAACTGCACTCACTGTGGTCCCCACTTTAACTGAGTTGGTGCCCTCATTTTCAGAATATAACTCCAACAAATTTCTTCCCACTTTCAAGAATGGTGAACCCTTTGATTCATGCAAAACAGTGGATATTTTCCCACAGTAGCCTTTGTAAATCAACTAAATCACCGCTAAAGGTCATCTCCCTATTTTACGAAATCCTCCTGCCCGTTGTACTTGAACAGCTACAAAAACATGCTTCAGGATATGACTGGGTACAACCAATCCTTCATCTATGATACACAGTTCAGCCGCCACAGCTGATCGAGCCCCTCTCATGGCCACGGAGATGAAAAGGACTGCCGGAGTGTCAGGTTTTTTATTGTTGCTCTTTATCATAATGTTTTCAATGTAATGTTCTTATGTTATTGCATCTCATTATGTTTGCTTTGCTGTTTTTGTTAGCTGCCCTGAGTTGATCCGTTGAATGAGTGGCATACAAATTAAATTAAACTTTATCATCATCGTCACCTTCTTCTTAGAACATAAGAACATAAGAAAAGCCTTGCTGGAACAGGCCACAGCCCATCCAGTCCAGCATTCTGTCTCACACATTAGCTCACCATTTGCTTCAGGGGATTCCCAAGCAGATGCCTTCACCTACTTAGGATTCCCTGGAAATGGCATTGAGAGATATCCTGCCCATCTCTCCAACCCGGAGGTTGTCCTTAGGTATCCATAATTATAGCCATTGATGCCCTTGTCCTCCATGAACTTGTCTAATCCTTTCTTAAAGCTGTCAAGACTGACAGCTGTCACCACTTCTTCTGGCAGGGAGTTCCATAGACCAGTGATCCTCTGGGTGAAAAAGTACTTTCTCTTTTTTGTTTGAAAACTAGTACCAAAATTTTCATGGAGTGCCCCCTAGCTCTAGTGTTGTGCAATAGGGAAAACAGTTTTTCCTTATCTACTTTGTCCACACCGTGCATGATTTTATAAACTTCAATCAGGTCACCTCTTAGACACCGTTGTTCAAGAGTGAAGAGGCCCAACCGTTGCAGCCTCAGATGGTAAGGAAGGTGTTCCAGTTCCCTAATCATTCTGGTTGCCCTCCTCTGCATTTTTTCTAGCTCCATAATATCCTTCTGGAGGTATGGTGACCAGAACTGTACACAGTATTCCAGATGGGGCCTCACCATAGATTTATAAAGAGACAAAATGACATTTGCTGACTTAAGGGCTTCTATACCCTTTCTAATGATCCCTAGCATTGAGTTTGCTTTTTTCATTGCTGAGGCACACTGGGTTGACACCTTCATTGAGCTGTCCACCAGGACACCAAGGTCCCTTTAGTGTATGGGACCAAAGACAACAGAACAGCCGAAGGGTTGGCTTAACACAGGTTTATTGCATGATGGTCCGGTGGAGCATGAGGTAATAGCGGTGATACATCTCAATATATACAGTAGCCCTATACATTTGAATCTTGTAGCACGGTAGCTCATTGGCTGCTACCGGCGTGGCCTCGCCCAGGCACGCCTCTCTTCCTGCTGCTGAATGCAGATCTTTCTCCTGCTGCTGAATGCGGGGAAGGTTTTCCCGCGGCTGTCCGTGATTGAGCAATGTGAACCATGTGAGACTGAACGCTCGCAGCTGCCCTCTATGGGCTGCCTGCTCGCGTTCCTTTACAGCTGAGATACCTTGTATTTGGAGTGGTTACATTCTTGCCTTTACAGTACAATGAACATGCAAACATACATACATAACAGTCCCTTTCCTGGTTTGTCACAGAGAGTTCAGACCCCATCAATTTATAAATTTAATTGGGGTTTTTTCCCCAACGTGCATCACTTTGCACTTACTAGTGTTGAAGCTCATTTGCCACTGGTTTGCCCACTCCCCCAATGTCAAGAGATCCCTTCTTCTTCCTCTTCTTCAGCCAAAATTTTACAATACACTTCCCCCTTAAAGTTAATTAAGCTGGCCAAGTGCTGTGATTGAGTCTTTTCAAGATACAGTAAAACCTCACATAAAGAGCACATCGCTTAGAGACTAACTCACTTAAAGAGCAGAATTTTCTCTGAATGGTCACCTCGCTTAACAACTAAAACCAATCAAAAACTTGCTTAACAACTAAATCGGGATTCGCAATCCCCCCTGCCAGACGTCACAATTGGTCATTTACAATTGTGTTTCACTTAAAGAGCAAACTAGCTTAAAGAGCAATACCATGGAACACATTATGCTCTTTAAGCGAGGTACCACTGTACTCACATCCAGTGATGTCACTGTAGTGAGGTTCCGCTTTGGCGGACACTTGTTCCTCAACACTTCCATGGTGTTCTCCTCATTCAGAACAAAACTTTCCACTGCAAACAACTGTTGAATTTCCTCATCACAAGAAGCATATGAGTGTTCCTCCAGTAAGGTCTTAGTTTCCACGATTGTAGAACTGTTCTTGGCATCGGTCAAAGCATCTGCTACTACTCTGGCACGTTGTCCCATACTAGCCTCCCATGAGGTGTTTCTTTCCAGCAAATTGGTGAGGACCACATCACCTTCCGGCAATGGTCGTGGTTTGATCTCTGCTTCAGTGGACAGCTGAAGTTCCACCACTGTTTCTCCCTTTTCACTTTTGGCACTTGGACTAATCCACTCGATGGTAGCCTTTCCCTTTAATGGTGAACTGAAGTTTGGTTCTTCCCACATTGGCTTACCTCTTTCCTGGGCAATTTTCCCTCAGTCATTATTCCTCTCTTCATCCTCACTGTCACTCACAATGATAGCCATTTCTGCTTGTTGAGGTTCCCTTGATGGTTTTTCCCGATGAGTTAGTCAAAGAAGTCTTAACAAAATAAGCTGGACCCACTTTCCTTAGCTGTGGGTGTCTGAGTAGGCACATTCTCCAAACCCAAATTCCCTTTAGCTTTCTCCAAAATGTCTCTGAGCTCCTGTGTCAGAGTTTCTCAAAACTCGTCAAACAACCTCTGAGTTTCCCGCTGCATCACGATCTGCTGATTTTGCTCATTCCATTCAATGGCAACAGAGGTTTCATAAGGAGAATGTAATCTGACTTTTTGATATCAGAATGACTTTCCACACCAGGTTACAGTGCCATTGTTGAGCTTATTCTATTTTTAATGGGTACCATCCTGCTTTGAACATACCTGTCAACCTGCGGCTCCGGAAAAACGGGACCTGCGCAGATCGCTTGTCTGGAGGTCGCTTTCCACACATGCTTGGAAGCGCTATGCCGCTTGCGCTTTCCCTGCTCTGCCAAATTATGGGGTTTTGGCAGCATGGGGCGGGTTATGATGTCAATCGACGTCAAATTACGGGGTAATCCTGGCCAAATCGGGATGGTTGACAGGTATGGCTTTGAACTTCATTTCCATACTCTGCAGGTTGGGACAGTTCAAGAGTTTTATCATTACTGTTGCTCTACATAACTGTAGGCTATTCTGCTATTCAACACCTGTGGACCCACCCCGTAACTCGGGCTTTCTTGGGCTATTATCATAGTTGCACAGGAATTGCTGTTTAGCAAGACAATTCTAAAATGGGGGCATCCAGAAAAAAACCTGTAACTTTGAAACTGGACTTGACAAAGATGTAGCACTCTGTTTTTCCTTTATTTTTTAAAAAATAAAACTACTTTACTCTTTGCAGAAACAAGATGTCTCTTATGTTCCCAGATTTAAAATAGATCAATTAAGCTGCAAAGATCAGTCTTACTTATCTTAAAGGGAAATGGTGGGTCCCATCTGCTTCTTTTTTTTTATTTAGAAGGAGTCCTGGGTACCGGGTTTGAAGTATATATCCTTTGAAAAGGCATCTCAAAAGGATAAACAGTGACTGTTATATATTTCATTAAAGGATAAATAGTGACTGTTATAAACTGCATTAAAGAGATATACAGTACCAGCACAAAATATTCAAAAAAATAAATACATTGTTGCAAGTTCTCTAAACTCTGGGCAATCTCAACTTTTGACCCTGCCATCAGGGTCTAATTAGCTGATGTTCACAAGGAAATTTTAAATTCCTTCATAGCCAAACAGGCATAAAAAGGGAATTCTGTTTCTGGTTTTAAGTTTTTTAAAAATAAAAAGTATAAAGAACAAATATTCATAAGTGTACTCATTTAAGATGTGAAATTACTGTGTATTGCTTTGTGGCTGGGGAAGGTGCAGGTGGATGATACATCAAGAATCTGAGGAAAACAAAGCAAAGCAGTAAGTCAACTCTAGTGTTGGAGAGTTTTTTCATTGTCCTTGCTCATTAAGCAATAGTTGTTGTAGGATCAATTGCAGGGCATTTAATGACATACAAAAAAAATTGACATTTTTTTTAAAAAAATGTTGGGGCAGATTCTGAGTGACATGCTTATATATTTAGAACTAGCATAGGTTGCCCGGTATTGCCAGGCTGTTATAAACTGTGATCAGCTTTTTTGAGTGTTTTTTTGTGGCTTAAAAAAGGAACAAAGGATGATATAATTGTTTCAAATTGTTTTATTTAACCAAATAACGTTTTAGTATGTGACATTTTTTTTGTTAATAGTTGTACCGTAGGTAATATTTTTTAAAATGTGAAAGTACATGTTTTTTACATTCAATGTTTTTAAACTGTGTTTAGATGTTTTGGGTTTTTATTTGAGTTAAAACTCAACAGAGGATGCTATAAATCTTTTTATTTTATTTATTTAACATATGTTTGTTATTTGTGTAAACTTTTGATTTATTGTTATGGTTTTGACTTGTTTTTACTCTTGTGGCCTCTAGGTGGGACTTTATTGTTTTTGAGTTGTTTTTAATATTCCGCCCTGCAGATGGGGCTGTTAGTGGTTTTGTTTTTGTTTCACATGTGTTTTTTCTCCTGGCCTCTAGGTGGGGCTTCTTCTGGTAAGTAGTCTTTGTTTCTTCATTTCTGTTCCGATCTCGTGGAGGGAGGATGTGCTGGTGAGTTCTCTGGTTGTCTTTCTTCTGGGGGTTTTCTTTGTTTTGTTTTTGTGGTGGTGGGCTGGGAGGTGTTTCTCTTTGTTCCTTTGTGGTTTTGGTTGGGTTTTAGGTTTGTTTAATTGGTTTGTTTATTTCTGGTTTGTTTAATTTTTGTGATTTCGTTGTTGTTTATTTGTGTAATTTGTGGTAGTTGTTAGAGTTAGGTATTTTCTTGTTTTAGTTAGGTGTTTTGTCTATGCTTTTGTGGTATTGTGGATGTTTTTGTGGATTAATGGGTTTTCTTAATTATTGATTTATTTGTGTTTTATTAATTTTTATTAATGTTGGTGTTTGTTGTTGGTGTGTACTTTTGCGTGAAGAACGGGCTGCCTGTCGGTTCCTCTTTTCCCCATTGCTGCTTCGAATTTTGGTTTCGATGCAGCAACGGGGGAAAGGAGGAGCCGGCAGTCAGAGCTGGCTCTTCCCCTGGGAAGGTTCGTTAGGTAGGTCGGGGGGGGGGAGGCAGAGAAAAGCTATCTGCCTGATGATGGTTCTCTCCTCTCTGTCTCCTTTCTCTCCTGGCTTACCTAACTGGAGATCGGCAGGCAGCAATCCATAAGGGGTGGTGCTCTTCCTTGCGGATAGCTGGCTGCTGCTTTTGTATTACCTCCATCGGAAGTACAAAGGCAGCAGCCAGTCATCCACCAGGGAGGGTGATTCCCCTGATGAACTGCTGCCTGCTGGTGGTTTTTTTCCCCACCCCGGCTCAACTGTCCTTGAGGCCGGTGGTGGTCTCGCCATGTCTTTGGCGGGGTAGCATGGAGGAGAGGGAGTCCCTCTTCTCCCCATTGCTCTGGGAAAGAAGGCCGGCGGGTGTCTCGGGGTGGATTTCTGTGGCTTTTTGTTTTGTGTGGCTGTGAGGTGTTGCATCTGCCTGCTGGAGACTTGCGCGCCCATTGCATTTTTTAATTTTATTTTTCATGCGTCAGCTTTCTCAACGTTTTGCACACTCATGGCGCGCAGGATGCTGGGACTTTGAGTTTTGCCTTTTTGGTTTGCATTCGTGTGGCATTTTTTTTTCTGCAGCTCGATTTTAATTGGCTGCACCGCGTTTCCCAACATTCTTTTTGCTGGCGCCTCTCAGCCTGATTGGCTGTGGCGCAGTGTGGTGCAGAGAACATTGGGAAGTGAAGTTCTTTTCATTTTTTGCATTTGTGGGGCTCTTGCCCCACTGGCACCTTTCTCAATCCTGCAGTAACCTCCAGACTGATTTTGGGCGAGTGCAGGAGGCTCAGTACAGGATAGGATGGACAGGTGCAGAAACGTATAGCAAGTTCCAACGGTTAACCCTTGGATTTATAGGTATAGATGTTTTCCCCTGCCATTCTCCAAAAAAAGATTCATAGCCTGGAGACTGGCTGTTTTACTTGTGGTAAAACTGAGTTTTGTCTTTTGAAATAGCATGTAACAACTCCAGTCAGTATATGTTAAGTTAATCATAAAGGTACTTGCAGTAACATTATGAAGATTCTCAAGGATAAATGACCGAGTAAGTAACAGGTTAATTGAGCATTAAGGAATTACAGTACTAAGAAATAATGCAGCCCTTTACATACAGAAATAAAATTTCATATGTCAGTTCTTGAAAAATTTAATGATACAAACAATAACTGGACATAAGATTGTTGCTGATTTGAAACCACCACTATATCACTAACCAAGTTACATTTTAGAGTGAAAACAGTTGCTTCTCCATTTAAATTTGAACACCTGCAAACATATATATGTACTGATAACATATTTCCAAAATATTCTGCATTTAATGACAGCATCCCTATCCTTGCTCTTGTGCATTTTCTTTAACTTAATTAAAGCCTTGGCCCAACTACTGTAACATCAGTATTGTACAGTGGAAATTTCAGTCTCCCTCAATTAAAGGGAAGGCCTTTGAATTACTTTTCTTTAGGAAATGGAGAAAGCTGTCTGTAGCTACAAGACGAAGCCACTTTTCTTAGGAGACTGTAGATTATTTTATATACCTGCAGTATGTTGTCAGCTATACTATTTTGAATTATTCTGTTAGTGTTCTGCATATTGTTTACAAAATACCATAGAATATGGTCAGACCTCACATAAATTACTGGGATCATATCTGGGTCCCATCATTTAAGAACAATATCAACAACCCAGAATGAGCTGTCGAAACAATGGTTCTCTACTTGGTAAAGCATCTGGAATCCAAGGCTATGAGAAACTGTTGAAGGACTCTGATATGCTTAACTTGGTCTGTAGAAGGTTAAGAGGTGGAATAATAACCATCATAACTGTCACATGAAATATGGAGCAAATGTGTTTTCTGCAGCTCAGAGTACATGACTCAAACCAATGGCTTCAAATTTCACAAAAGAAGATTCCAAAAAAACATTTGGCTTTCTATTTGGCTTCTGATGTAATCAGAAACTGATGTCCCCAAAACATCAGCCATCCCTAGTAAAGCTGTTCTTATGGCCCATTTTCTTGGGGACACTGCCTCTAAATAAATTGGATATGTCAAGCTAAATGTATTGTTAATTGGCAAAAATATCTTGCCTGACCTATCAGACTAGTGGAATACTTTAATGTTCTTTTTTTCCTTCCTTCAGAAAGGAATTACATGATTATAAATCAAACATCATTTATTATAATTCATTAAGTCAACAGCTCCGGATAAAAAGTTGATCCAGCACATACAGATACTGTACAACAATAGATGTGATAGCATATATTAGGATCAAACATTTGCTCTCTAAATGAGGCTCCCAAAGAATAGTGAAAGTCAAAACATCATTCAATTTGCAGCAAAAATGAGGGGGGTGGGGTGGCAATTCATACAACAGAAATGCAGATGGATTACCTAGTGGAAGGTTTTATTCTAAAGGGTCATGCCATGTAGAGAAAGTCTAATCCCCTTGCTTCATACTCCCCGCACAGAGCAGGGACTTGGCCACGGCACCCCCCACCATATGCACCGGACATATGAAGCAAGGGGAAACAAGCTGCAGTTAAGTACCTGTCCTATAAGACGACCCCCGACTTTGGCACAGATTTTTCGGGGTTAAAAAGTAGTCTTATATGCCAGAAAATACAGTATGTATTTTAGGAATCAGACTTCCAAATCGAGCTACTGTTTACATCCTATTGCCTAATGAGAAAATTAAGCATACTAAATACAGGAAAAACTTGGCAAAGTAATCACAAGCCATAACATCTTTCATCACTTGCCTAAAATACTTCTAAGTGAGTTATCCAGTCTGATCCTCTAATTTC
The DNA here is from genome assembly GCA_035047305.1 of Bradypodion pumilum. Lineage (NCBI taxonomy): Eukaryota > Metazoa > Chordata > Lepidosauria > Squamata > Chamaeleonidae > Bradypodion > Bradypodion pumilum. The sequence goes on from JAWDJD010000002.1 coordinate 408,436,297, forward strand.
TCATATATCATGAAGTTAGGTAAAGGTAAATGTCACCCTTGCTCGAAACCAGTTGTATCTGACACTAGGGTTCAGTGCTCATCTCTATTTCATAGCTGAAGACCCAGTGCTGTCTGCATCTGCAGACATTTCCGTGGACACATGGCAGGCATGATTAGATACCGGAGTGCATGGAACGCTGTTTACCTTCTCACCAAAGTGGCTCCTATTTATCTACTTGCAATATCTTGCTTTCAAACGGCTAGGTTGACAGGAACTGGGACAGAGATGGAAGCTCACTCCATCCTGCAGTATTCGGGAATCGAACTGCTGACCTGCCGCCTTCCAGTCAGAGTCTTAGCCACTTGAGCCACTGTAGTTACTGCCTTTCAAAAAGATTTGTTTCTCTGACACAAGAACGAGTTGCACTAAGGTCTATCTTTCCTCCCCACAAACTCTGCCTTTTATCTTCTTCTTTGGGTTGGTGCATACTCCCTTGCATGCTATGTTTTGTATAATTGCAGGAAGAGTGAATGTAAATGGAAATATGTTCCACTGTCTACCATGTCCTCAAAACAAGTAACATTGTAGAGAGTCCCACTCTCATGTGGTTAGCTGTTTGCATTTTCCCTACTCATAAATGGAGTGAATACCTAAATGCACAAATAATATCCCTGACCTCAGACAACGATAAGATTTTAATACCACTGAAAGGAGAAAGGGCAGGTTTGCCCTGATCTGTGTAGAGCAGTGGTTCCCAACATGGGGCACATGCCCCACAGAGGGACTTCAATTCCCAGAAGCCTAAGTTAGTACATTGGCTGATCGGGGAATTGACCTAGGCTTCTGGGAATTGAAGTCCAAAAGCCAAAGTTTGGGAAACACTGGTATAGAGTGAAAGTGAAATACTGTATGTACTAACATCTTTGCTACTAGCTAAGATTTACGTTGCATCCCCCCATTTTTAGCTTAGTTAGTTTACTAAATAACTTATAATTAAGACTGAGTATGTAAGAGAGATTGTAGATAAGTACTTATGCATCTCCTATAAGGAAAAGTTGAAAAGGCAAGACATGTTTGGCCTAGAAAACAAGGACAACCTGAAGAGTTGTCTCACAGAGGATAGGAATGAAAATACACTTACAGGATTATTATTATTTACGGAAGGAAAGATTTTCATTTAGCATTAATTAGACACTGCTTGACAATTAGGGGACAATGCAAGCGCGGCGCCAAAATGGCCGCCGCGCCCTTTGCGGCCCCCCCCCCCACAGGACAGAGAATCCGGGTAGTTAGGGGCGTGGCCAGCTCCCTTATAAAAGGGGTGGCCACGAGGCAGCCGAGCTGCCATTTTACCTCAGCGACGGAGCGGAGAAGTTTTTTCCCCTGTGTCTCCGTCGCTCGTTAGCTTACCGGGAAGCCTTTTGGTAGCGATTCTGCCTTGCCGGCTTCCCTTTTTGCTTCGGTGGAGATGCCTTCGAAGAAGAAGGCAGCTTCGAGTTCAGCTCGCGCTGTTAGGAGGCGCAACCTAGGTCGGAGGACCGTGGTGCAGCCTCCTCAGCAACCACCTTTGCCAGCCCCGACCGGGGCCGGCGGAATGGGGTCTATTGCCCCCTTGGACCCCACGAGCGGTGGACGCCGCTCCTCCTCCTGCCCACTCCGTCGGGCCTATTCCTTTTGGGCCGCAGCCTCTCCCTGGGCCCTCTGGCCTTGGGGGGTGGGGCGGCCCCCTGCCTTGGCAGGTTTCTCCACCAGCTCTGCCGGGCTTCGGTGCTGGCCAATGGCCATATACGGGCCCTGGGGTGCAGGGACCTGTACCCGTGCCTGGATCAGGCGGGCCGGCCGGCCCTTTGCCCATGGTCAACGTGGACACCTTACTGGCCCGCATTGCGGCCCTGGAGGCGTCTTTGGCCCGGGCCAGTCAGGTGGGCGCCCCCTTCGGGGTTCCTTTTGAGGCGCTGTCGGCAGCAGGACAACAGCTGGCGGGGAGGGTCGAGCTGCTGCAGGCGGGTCGCGCGGCTTCGGCCACTGCCTCGCAGCTCCCCAGCCAGCAACCTGGTGCGGGTCAAGCCCCGGTGATGAGCTCTAGGTCGGTCGTGAGCTCCGACGCCCCCAGTGGGCCGGAACCCCCGGTGGGGGCGGCCCGCGGGGGTGCAGCATGTGAGTATACGGTGCAAGCAAGTACATCTACACACATTCCCCTTTCAATGGCCTTGGCCTCGCGCGGGTGGTGCGGGGGCCATGCTGTCGACGACCCACCCGGCGACAACAACTGCCACCTTGGGCAATGGGGTGGGCATTGGTCCTTACACTGCGGGGAATGTTCTGGGGGTGGCTGGGTTAGCTCAGGCCCCTTTTACTAGGCCGGCTGTCACCTTTTCGGCTTTGCCGACGGCAGGGTATTCCTTGCCATTGGGTGATCACTTGGCACAGGCTACTAGAAAAAAGATATGGCGAGGGGAGTACGTAGATATCTTCTCACTCCTGAACAGAGAGCCTACCAAGGAGGAAAGGGAGGGTCAGGACGAGAAGGACAAGGAGCAGGCACGCCGCCGTAAGCCGCCGCGTACCTGGGCCAACTGGCTCCCCGCTTATTTAATATACATGGCGGTATATTTGAGGGCGCGACCGGATTTAGCTATCCCCATGGTCCAATATTTGGACAACATGTACAGGGCGATGGTTGATTTCCCGGGCCACTCATGGCTAGCATATGATGAGGAATTCCGTATGAGGATTCCTCTCCACCCCGAGATGAGATGGGACGAGCCGTGCCAGAGACTGTGGCTCTTGTACATGACACCCACACGCCCTGCCCCGGGGGATAGATGCCATTGTGGACACGCGGTCCAGCAGGCGGTTCCAGCCCGCCTGCTGTGCTGGACTTTCTCGTCAAATGGTTCCTGCAATCGAAAGAATTGCAGGTATAAGCATGAGTGTCCCACATGTTCTGGCCCCCACGCAGCCTCTGCTTGTCCCAGGCCTGGGGGGCGCGAGGCAGAGGGAGGGGTGGACAGTGGGCTGGCAAAGCTGCCGCGGATGGAGCTGGTCCTCCAAAAGGCCCCCTCCCCAATTAAGGTGGACATGCTGGAGCGCTGGCTCGCATCGTACCCAAAGGGGGAGGACGGGGAGTATCTACTTCAAGGTTTTAAGCAGGGATTCCGTATCCCTTTTATGGGTGATGGGTCCCCTCAGGATGCTCCCAACCTTTTATCCCTCAGAGGAAGGGAGGAGGTGGCTGCGGCCAGCATTAAAAAGGAGTTAGACGCGGGCAGGGTCGCTGGACCTTTCCCCGCACCCCCTTTTCCCAATCTTACGGTTTCACCACTGGGTTTGGTACCCAAAAAGTCCCTAGGTGAGTTTCGTCTTATTCCTCATTTGTCCTACCCAGCCGGCCGATCGGTCAACGATGCTATCCCCGATGACCTTTGTTCAGTCAGGTATACATCGTTTGACCAGGCGTTGCGCATGGTGCGCGCGTGTGGCCCGGGTGCCCTGCTGGCCAAGTGTGACATTAAGTCAGCTTTTCGCCTCTTGCCGGTGCACCCGGGCGACTTGGAATTGCTGGGTTTTAAATTTAAGGGGGAATATTATTTCGATAAGGCCATGCCTTTTGGCTGCTCCATATCATGCTCGGCTTTCGAGCGTTTTAGTACCTTCCTAGAGTGGGCTTTTGTCCGCAGGTCAGGGTCCCGGTCTGTAGCCCATTACCTGGATGACTTTTTATTCGGGGGTGAACGGGGCTGGGACACGTGCGCACGTCTCCTTAACACATTTCAGACGCTAATGCAGGAACTTGGTGTCCCTTTAGCGCCCGAAAAGACCGAGGGCCCATCGACCAAGCTAGTATTCCTGGGGGTTGAGATTGACACAGTAGTGCAGGCTTCTAGGTTGCCGGGGGATAAGGTGTCCAGGATAGTGACCCTTATCTCGGAATTGCTGGCCGAGCGTAGGCATCCCTGAGGGAACTGCAGGTGCTCCATGGGCACCTTAATTTTGCCTGCAGGGTGGTCGCTCCGGGCAGGGCTTTTGCCCGGCGCTTATGTGACGCCATGGCAGGGTTATCCAGGCCCCACCACAGAGTCAGGCTTACCCGGGGTATCAGGGCAGACATGTTTGTCTGGTTGCAATTCCTGAGGGAGTTTAATGGGGTCTCATTTTGGAGTCTGATCTCCTGGCATCCCCCAATTTCCAGATCCAGTCTGATGCCTCAGGATCCCTGGGTTATGGGATGTACTTCAATGGGAAGTGGGCCTATGGTGGGTGGCCACTGGCATGGGCAGGCACAGGTCGCCTGCGGGATCTCACATACCTGGAATTTTTTCCCATTCTGGGGGCTTTGATGCTATGGGGCGAACAGTGGGCAAATTCGGTGGTGCATTTCTGGTGTGACAATGCTGCCGTTGTACACATTGTCAATGCACAGACTTCCAAATCGCCCAGGGTTATGGCTCTAGTGCGCCATTTTGTGCTGCGCTGCCTGCGCCTCAACATCTTGTTCAGAGCCAGGCATGTCCCAGGGATTAATAATGATATTGCTGACGCTTTGTCCCGCCTGCAGATCTCCCGGTTCCGCGCCTTGGCCCCGGATGCGGAGGAATTTCCCTCGCCACTCCCGGACGAGATGTGGACTATTGGCAAGGAGAGGTGAACCGGGCGATTGGCCTGTCACTAGCGCCACGCACGCGTAAGGCGTATCAACAAGCATTCAATTTGTATAGGGCATTTGCTACTCAATTTCACTTGCCAGAGACCTGGCCGATTCCGGTGGACCATGTTCTGCGGTTCATGGTTCACCTGCATGCACAGGGCCTTGCACCTCGCACCATAGCATCCAAGCTCTCGGCGTTGGCTTTTATGGCCAAAGTAGGGGGTCATGTGGATACCACCTCTGACTTCCGTGTGAGACATGTTTTGGAGGGGCGGGTGCGCGAGCGCGGGCATTGCCCGGACGACCGGCACCCTATTTCCCCAGGGGTTCTTACCCAGTTGGCCCGGGGCTGGCCAGGCCTCTGTTTTGATCATTATGAGGCAGCCCTTTTCCATGCAGCCACAACGGTGGCATTTTTTGGAGCGCTCCGCGTCAGCGAACTCGTGATGCTGTCTAAGGCGGATGCAAGTGGTAGGGCACTGGAACTCGAAGATGTCTATGTTGCCAAAGACTGGGCACAGTTGAGGATACGCTCCTCTAAAACAGATCAGCATGGCGTAGGCAGTGGAGTAAGACTGCTACGGTGTTCTTTGGCAGACATCTGTCCGGTTGGTGCCCTACAGGAATTCCTGGCACTGCGTGGCATGCACCACGGCCCGTTTTTCTGTCACCACGATGGGTCTCCCCTTACTAAATTTCAGTTTTGGAAGGTGACAGCCAGAGCCCTCACCAGGGTGGGCCTACCAGGTGCCCGTTATGGCACACATTCGTTCCGTATTGGTGCAGCCTCTACAGCAGCTGCTTTTGGGTACTCTGGGGCTGACATACGCAGCATGGGGAGGTGGGGCTCGCAATGTTTTCAGTTTTATGTGCGCCCACTCCCGCCATGAGTACCAATCCAGTCACCTTACCGCCTTTTTTCTCAATTTTCTTACAGACCCTGGGTGTCGTATTACACCGGTGACAGTATGGCTGGTGGGCCACAGCTATGTGCGCAGGGCAGCGCGTTACGCTGCGGCGACAGAGTGGACCCCGACTGGGACTGGGTGACCACGCCAGTCTCGCAGGGCATGGTAAGCCTGGGATGTTATGGCGGGAGCTGCGGCCTTTCCTTTTTTCTGGCCTGGGTGCTGACCCGCCTGACATTCTAATCATACGCCTGGGGGGCAATGATTTGGGCCAGGTCACCGGCTTGTCGCTCAAGCATGCGATTTGCGAGGAACTCGCCTACTTGCATTATGTCTGGCCTGCCACAACCCTGGTTTGGTCGGACATTGTCCCGTGCCATTCTTACAGAGGGGGCGTTAACCTCCTGGCCCTTGACCGCGCTAGGTGCGCGGTCAATAAGGCGGTGGCGCGTTTTCTTACCACCAGGGCTTGGGGACGGGTCAGTCATCACCCCGATATTAGTCTACAAAATTATGACTTGTACGCAGGGGATGGGGTCCATCTGTCGCGAGGAGGTATGGACCTCCTGTTGGGCGATTGGCGAGCAGGCCTGTTGACCGAGCTGACGGTCTGGGGGGGGCGTCAGGTCTTCTTTGAAGCCCCTCCGTGTGGCGGGTAGCACTGGTAAGGTAAACAGTATGACCCACAAGTATCCGGCAGGTTCGCAATTGACTGGACAACACTAGACAGGAATAAATTAGTTAAACGTTGTCCGGTCAACGACGAACCAGGCGATGGGGTGATGACGATTGCTAACCAGCATGCATCACCCCTGTGATTTCACGGATACGCGTCAGAGGGTGGGGTCATGAGTTAGTTATTGACTACGGTCAATAATTTGTTTGTTGTCAACAAACAAATTGATACAAATCGATACATTGTAACCAATTGCCGTTGGCAATTTTGGGGTGGTACCTTACCAGTGTTACTTCGGCCTGCTTGCCTTAGGAATTATGATTGGTCGTTTTACCAATACAAATTTATAATTCGGACTAGGGCATTGAATCAATAAATGTGGCCCTATGCTGTTATCCACTTTCAATGTTGTCTGTGTCCGTTATTGGGGGGGTGCGCCTGCAATGCAAGCGCGGCGCCAAAATGGCCGCCGCGCCCTTTGCGGGCCCCCCCCCCACAGGACAGAGAATCCGGGTAGTTAGGGGCGTGGCCAGCTCCCTTATAAAAGGGGTGGCCACGAGGCAGCCGAGCTGCCATTTTACCTCAGCGACGGAGCGGAGAAGTTTTTTCCCCTCCACCCCCTCCCTAGTTAACAGTGTGATATTATGGTCGCTTCGGGGCCGGGTGGGAATTTTTGGTTGGGACCCATATTGGCTTCCGGGTCCTGGCTTTTTTGCCCATCCCACACTGTTGCTATGGTTTGATATAGGGGTCTTTCTGTGTTCCTACTGTTGACTTTGGTCACATTGGCGGGTAGCACTGGTAAGGTAAACAGTATGACCCACAAGTATCCGGCAGGTTCGCAATTGACTGGACAACACTAGACAGGAATAAATTAGTTAAACGTTGTCCGCTCAACGACGAACCAGGCGATGGGGTGATGACGATTGCTAACCAGCATGCATCACCCCTGTGATTTCACGGATACGCGTCAGAGGGTGGGGTCATGAGTTAGTTATTGACTACGGTCAATAATTTGTTTGTTGTCAACAAACAAATTGATACAAATCGATACATTGTAACCAATTGCCGTTGGCAATTTTGGGGTGGTACCTTACCAGTGTTACTTCGGCCTGCTTGCCTTAGGAATTATGATTGGTCATTTTACCAATACAAATTTATAATTCGGACTAGGGCATTGAATCAATAAATGTGGCCCTATGCTGTTATCCACTTTCAATGTTGTCTGTGTCCGTTATTGGGGGGGTGCGCCTGCAAAGAACCTTCTGGAATAGTGGGTTGTATCACTGATTAGAGGTTTTCGGGGTGAGGCCAAAAAGTAAATGTCTTTCCTTCCTATACTGGGCAGATTTGACTAGGAAGCCTACAAGATTCTCTGCAGCCCTACAGTTCTGCAGTTTATGAAAGTATTGTGAATTTTTTTCTTTCCATAAACAGTTATACGTCATTCATTTTTATATATTTTGTTTTATAGCTCTTTCCCCTTTTAGGCATCAAAGGCAATTTTGGGGGAAAGCTGATAGGGAGAAAGGTGGCCACAGACAACATGCCTAAAGTTTTAAGATACCATATTTATTTTCAGGTGAGTAGAAGGTAGCACACAGCATCCTTCTGTGGGAACAAAAATGTAGCTCGTGACCTCTAAAAATCTTTTAAACAGTTAACAAAATACCAGCAAAAGGGCCAGGTTTGGATATAATTTGTTTAGATTTTCAAAAGGCTTTGGATAAAACTGTCAGAAAAAGCTATCAAAGATTTTTCTGCCTGATCTTTATCTCTTCCCCTTCCCCTGGACTCAATTTTTCAGCTGCTCCTCCTGTGGAAATCTTTTAACTACCAGGCTGTGATGCCTGACACATCCAAACACAAAAGTACAAAACAGATGACCTTGATGCAGTCCATCCAACCCACATTTAGTTACTCTCCCAACTTAGCCTGAAACGGCAGCTTTCTTCTGAACTCCCTTTTACTTGATAGTAGCTTTAAGCATTTAGATTCCAGTTCTTGCCTACTGAATTAGAAGCTATGCATGTTCTTTACCATCAGGATAAGGGGTGGGATGGCTCAGTGGTTAAGAAGCTCGCCTTGTTAGCCAGAAGGCCGGCAAGTCGATAGTTTGAGACCAGGGTACTGCATAATGGATTGAGCGCCCATCTCTGTCCCAGCTCCTGCCAACCTAGCAGTCCGAAAGCAAGAAATTGCAAGTAGATAAATAGGGACCACTTCAGTGGGGAAAAGATCTTGGAGACATGAAAGGCACCTCATTCATGCATCTCTTGTGTGGAGTTTCTCCAGCAAAAATCCTTTCAACACAGAATAATTTCTGACACAAAATTATTATTATTATCATCATCATCATCGTCATCGTCATCATCGTCATTTGGATCTACTATGTATGGCAATGAATTCAAATAGCCATATTATAGGCAGAACTATTTATTCCTGTTTCATCTATTCTGTTTACTGCACACCCATTTCACCACATTGTTACCCTAAGTGGTAAATGTATGTGCGTATCAGAGAATGAAAGTGTGGCGCCAAAATGGCCACCGCGCTCTTTGCGGGGCCCCCCCACCTGGACTCAGACATCCAGGTAAGTTAGGGGGCGTGGCCACCCCTCTATAAAAGGGGTGGCCACGAGGCAGCCGAGCTGCCATTTTAGAATTGCGACGGAGAGGAGAAGTTTTCTCCGTCGCATTCTCCTTTTAGCCCGATTCCCGGCTGGGAAAAGAAAATACCTCCGTTTTAGATTTGCCTCTTTGCTACCGCAGTACTTTAACGCAGGAGTTCGATCCCTGGATAGGGATCCTTTGGTGCATTATTTTAGGGAGACATGGCTCCCAAGCAAAAGGCTCCAGCATTGAAGCCGCGGCCAAGGGGAAGGGCTTTTACCGGCCCTTCATCGGATGGGGGCCAGCCTTCGGGTCGGAGGACCAGGGCTGCACCCCCACGGCAGGGCAGTGATAGACCCTTGCCCACTGGTACCAGTGGGGCCGGTCAGGCTACCACTTGGCAGCCAGGTGCCAGCTTCATAGCTGGGCAGGTCCAGGCTGGCCCCTTGGGGGCTTTGGCCCTGAGCGTGCCTTTGCAGGGCCCAGGACAGGTTGGCCCAGGGGGGCCTGGTGCGGGTGTCCGCCCCACAGCTCCTCCGGCCCCCCACGGGCCTGAGTTCTGGGCATGGCCCTATTCTGGCCCTGGCTCCCCTTTTGGGTTGCCTTTGTCCCAACTGCCTGGTGGGCCATCCGGCCCACCCGGCCCACCTTACACTGGGGGCTCTGAGGCAGTGGATGCTTTGATCACACGTATAGCAGTGCTGGAAGCATCTTTGGGCATTGCCCAGCCACCTTCTGAGGGGGGTGCTACCGCTTTTTCAACAGGGGCCCCTTCGTCGACCCCGGCCAACTTGCTGGCCGGGATGCTTCAGCGGGTGGCCAACCGGGTTGAGCTGCTTGAGGCTGTCCGGCCAGCACCGGCTGGTGCCTCGCAGCTCCCCATCCATCCCGATGTACAGGCTGGGAGCAGCCAGGGGCGGTCCCAGAGATCAATTCCGGCCGTGAGCTCCGACGCCCCCGGTGGGGGCGGCTCACGGGGGTGCAACTAGTGAGTATCAGGTTCAATTTAGTGCACCACCACCACTTTCCACTTACACTGGGGGGGGGGTGCAGTGGCCCTGGCAGCGTCAACTTGATGCGGGTGGGCAGCAGTTATCACATTATCCCAGTAACCCCTGGGGCCGTGCCGAGCTTCGCAGGGTCTGTCCAGGTCCTGCTGCGTATACCCACTATACAGAATGTGCCGTCGATGGCTTTACCGACGGCTGGTTATTCTTTGCCCCTGGGTGATCATTTGTCACAGGTCACGAGGGATAAGATTTGGCTTTAGGTATTTTTTATAATGTATAGATTTGTTACTGTATTATTTTTTGTATTATTTTCTTTATTTGTTTTTGTATTATTTCAGTTCTTAATAAAAGCTTAATAATAATAATAATAATAATAATAATAATAATAATAATAATAATAATAATAATAATAATAATAATAATAATAATAATAATAATAATAATAATAATAATAATAATAATAATAATAAAAAATACAGCATGTATGTTTGTGTAAGAATAAAGGGGATTTTTATAAATGTAAAAAAAAAAGATTTGGCGAGGGGAGTATGTAGATATATTCTCCCTATTGAACCGTGAGCCCACTAAGGAAGAGAGGGAGGGACAGGATGACAGAGACAAAGAGCTGTCCCGTCGTCGTAAGCCACCGCGCACCTGGGCCAACTGGCTGCCGGCATATCTTATATATATGGCAGTATACCTGAGGGCCTGGCCCGACCTGGCCATTCCGATGATCCAATACTTGGGCAATATTTATAGGGCGATGGTCGATTTCCCTGGCCCATCGTGGCTGGCTTACGATGAGGGATTTAGAATGAGGGTGGCCTTACACCCCGAGATGAGGTGGGATAAGCCTTGCCAGAAATTGTGGCTCTTGTACATGACTCCCACGCGCCCGGCGCCTGGGGATAGGTACCATTGTGGCCATGCTGTGCAGCGAGCTACTCCAACACAGGTTCCAGCCCGCTTGCTGTGTTGGAGCTTCTCAGCTAACGGCGTGTGCAATAAGCGACAGTGTCATTTCCGACATGAGTGTCCCTCTTGTGCTGGCCCCCACGCCGCCTCCACGTGCCCGCGGGCTGGAGGGTCACGGGGCAGAGGTAGAGGTGGACAGGGGGCGGTCAGGGCTTCCTCTGATGGAGCTAGCCACTCAAAAGGCCCCCTCCCCAATTAATGTTTATATGCTGGAGCGATGGCTCTCAGCTTATCCAAGAAGGGAGGATGCGAGCTACCTACTGGAGGGTTTCCAGTGGGGCTTTCGTATTCTGTACAGGGGGGTTCGAGGACCCCAAGATGCCCCTAATTTAATTTCCTTGAAAGGCAATGAGGAGGTGGCTGCACTGAGCATTGCTAAAGAAGTGGAGGCTATGAGGGTAGCGGGCCCCTTCTCTGAACCGCCTTTCCCTAACTTGAAGGTCTCCCCTCTGGGGTTAGTACCTAAGAAGACCCCAGGTGAATTTCATTTAATCCACCACTTGTCATACCCTGCAGGTTCTTCGGTCAATGATGCGATTCCTGATGACCTTTGTTCAGTCAGATACACATCGTTTGACCAGGCCCTACTGATGGTACGCTCATGTGGTCCCGGTGCCCTCCTGGCAAAATGTGACATTAAATCGGCATTCCGATTACTGCCAGTGCACCCAGGGGACTTTGAGCCGTTGGGTTTTAGATTCCATGTAGATAAGGCCATGCCTTTTGGCTGCTCTATTTCATGTTCAGCATTCGAACGTTTTAGCACTTTTCTTCAGTAGGCCTTTGTTTGTAGGTCAGGGTCTTGGTCTGTACCCATTACCTCGATGACTTTTTGTTCGGGGGTGAACGGGGCTCGGACACGTGCACGCGTCTCCTCACTACATTTCAGACGCTAATGCGGGAACTGGGTGTCCCCTTAGCGCCCGAAAAGACCGAGGGCCCAGCTACTAAGCTCACTTTTCTAGGGATTGAAATTGACACGGTCGCACAGGCATCCAGGTTACCCATGGATAAGGTCACCCGGATCTCCGCGACGATTTTGGCATTGATGGCCAAACGTAAAGTGTCCCTTCGTGAGCTACAGGTACTTCACGGCCATCTTAACTTTGCCTGCAGGATGGTGACACCCGGCAGAGCATTTGCCCGGCGCCTCTGTGACGCCATGGCTGGCCTGTTAAAGCGCCACCACAGGGTCCGACTGACCAGGGGCATACGGGCGGACCTTTTGGTTTGGCTTACATTCCTACGGGATTTTAACGGGGTATCTTTCTGGAGATCAGACCTTATGGTCTGCCCTAGATTTCAAGTACAGTCGGATGCCTCCGGCTCCCTGGGATATGGGATTTATTTGGAGGGGAGGTGGGCTTATGGCCGATGGCCTCAAGCATGGCTTGGCATGGATTGCCTCCACGATCTTACCTTCCTCGAGTTCCTTCCCATCCTGGGAGCTTTGATGCTATGGGGCGAGGAGTGGGCCGACTCAGTGGTCCATTTTTGGTGTGACAATGCGGCAGTGGTGCACATTGTCAATGCTCAGACGTCCAAATCACCTAGGGTTATGCTATTGGTTCGTCAATTTATGTTAAGGAGCCTACGCCTCGATATGCTGTTTAAGGCCAGACATGTTCCAGGCATTAATAATGATATTGCTGATGCTTTATCCCGCCTGCAGATCTCCCGGTTCCGTGCCTTGGCTCCGGAAGCAGAGGAATTTCCCTTGCCATTCCCGGCCAAGATTTGGACGTTTGGCGAGGAGAGGTGAACCGGGCGATCGGCATGTCATTGGCACCTCGCACGCGTAAGGCGTATCAACATGCTTTTGTACAATTTAGAACCTTTTGTCAGCAACTACAGTTGCCTGAAGTGTGGCCCATACCAGTCGAACAGGTTTTACAATTTATGGTCTATCTTCACAGTCAGGGTCTGGCTCCTCGTACTATAGCATCCAGGCTGTCGGCACTGGCATTTATGGCCAAAGTGAGGGGCTTCGCTGATTGCATCAATGATTTCCACATACGTCATGTTTTGGAGGGGTGGACACGGGAACGTGGCCGCCGCCCGGACACTCGTCACCCAATTTCACCAGAGGTCCTGACCCATCTTGCACGAGGCTGGCATAACTTGTGTTATGATAGGTATGATGTGGCTCTTTTTCATGCGGCTATCACGGTGGCGTTCTTTGGAGCGCTCCGCATCAGTGAGTTGGTACCACTGTCTAAGGCGGATGCGACTCGTAGGGCACTGGAACTCGACGATGTCTATGTCACTAAGTAGTGGGCTCAGTTGAGGATACGGTCCTCAAAGGTTGATCAGCATGGCGTAGGCAGTGGAGTTAGACTGCTACGATGTTCTATTGAAGACATCTGTCCGGTTGGTGCCCTACATGAGTTTTTGGCAGTGCGTGGCGTGCACCATGGCCCGTTTTTCTGCCACTAGGATGGGTCTCCCCTGACTAAATTCCAATTTTGGAAGGTGACCGGTATGGCACTAACCAGTGTTGGCCTCCCCGGGGCTCGTTACGGCACCCATTCATTTAGGAAGGCGTTGCATCAACTGTGGCTGCGTTTGGGTACTCTGAGGCTGATATACGCCAGATGGGAAGATGGGGATCCATGCGTTTTGCATTGTATGTATGCCCACTTCAGGTATGAGTACCAGTTAAGTCATTCTTCTCTTTTCTTCTTTTACAGACCCTGTGTGTACCCGCAGTATGGTTGGTGGGCCACAGATTCGTGCACTGGGCAGCACAGTATGCTGCGGCGACAGAGTGGGGACCCCAGCTTGGACTACGTGCAACCGCACGTATGCGTTGGTACGGTAAGCGCGGAATGAGATGGCGGGAACTGTTGCCATTCCTGTTTTCCATCAGGGATGCTGAACCGCCTGATGTCCTTGTACTGCACCTCGGTGGCAATGACCTTGCCCAGGTCACTGGCCTTTCCTTAAAGTTCACGATCTGCAGTGACCTAGCCTATTTGCATTATGTTTGGCTGTCCACACGGCTGCTATGGTCGGACATCGTGCCATGACATAATTACATGGGAGGTGTTGACCTCCGTGCCCTTGACCACGCTCGCCGCTCGGTGAACAGGGCTGTCGCCCGGTTCTTGACAGACAGGGGTTTGGGGACGCCAATCCGGCACCCCAGGATAAGTTTGCAAAATTATGATCTCTATGCAGGGGATGGGGTCCACCTGTCGGCTAGAGGGATGAACCTCTTTCTGGAAGATTTGCAAGCAGGCCTGGTGACCGAGCTGACGGTCTGGGGGGGTGGGGGCGGTGAGTCATCATAGACGCCTCCCCGTGTGGCGGGTAGCACTGGTAAGGTAAAGATTTATGACCCATAGGTATCCGGCAGGTTCGCAATTGACTGGCCAACACTTAGACAGGTACAGGGGTAATAGCTTTGGCCAGTCAACGACGAACCAGGCAAGGGGTGATGGCAGGAGCTTAACAGCCTGCATCACCTTGAGATTTAACGGATACACGTCATAGGGTGGGGTCAGTAGATAGTTTATTGACTCCGGTCAACAATTTGTTTGTGTCAACAAACAAATTGATACCAATAGTCACATGTAGCCAATTGCCATTACCCACCATAAGAGAAAGCTAGTGCTAGCTTGGCTCCTCTCACCCCTCTCTGTCCTTAAAGGAAAGAGGAAATGCCCCTCTAAAGATCTGTGCCAAACAGAAGGTTCCCAAACCTAACAAATGAACCCTATCTATCCAAACTATATGTTAGAGTGATCCAGTATGACACCACCATGGATCCAGACCTTCAGCTCATTACTGAAACATCCTCTGGCCTCATCCAAGCTGCAGGGAATTCTACCATCCTTCCATTCCCTCCTAACTATGATCGTCAACCAGACAATGACGACTCCTGGGCAGCTCTGTCAGATCTGCACCAGGTCCTTTAAAGCACCAAACTTTCTTACTTTACCATGTAGATATTACTGCCTCCCACTTGGAGCAACAATACACCTGCATTTCTCTACCAGTGTGCAGGACAGTAGGCACCAACCCATCTCCTGCCACATCTGGCCTTCCACTCCAAATGCCATATCTGGCTCTCCGTGCCAAATCTGTCAAATTATTCTCTATATTGCTTGTACTTGTATAGTTGTTCCCTGTCTCTTTAGTTTTTTCTTTGTGCTGACCTGTTGCTTCTTTTGCAAGTGATGAAGACAGGTGAGATATAGGAACACCATCATGGACCAGAGGACAGTAATACTTATTTTTGAACAGGAGTTCTCAACCTTTTTAAGCCGAGAGCTGGGTCACACTCCCTTAGACAGCTTCGGGGGCTGGACAACCATTTTTCCCTTCTTCCACTACATGGCACTTCCTGGTGTGGTGGAGGCAGTGGGGCCCCCACATGAAATGATTCTGTGGGTCCTATCTGGCCCACAGGCCACAGGTTGAGAATCCCTGATTGTTGTGTATTCAGGCAGAATTGCAAGTTGCTCAAGCAATGCCTTGCAAAGACAAAATGGCGACTTCCTGCCATCAGAATTAGGAGCTAGATTTGGTGTGCAATCTCCCCTTCAGGGCATGCACATTATGATAATTAGAGTTCTGTGATTGGTTACAACTTTGGATCCTGTTCCTGATTGGTTAATACTCGTATAGCATGTTATGATTCGTTAGTTATGATTGTCTGGCGGGTTACTACATTGTAGCAAGGAATCACCACCGGGGAGACACTATATAAGCCCCACAGGTAAACAAGGGTGGGGCCGGGCCAGATCTACGCTTCCCATTACCGCTGCAGGTTAAGTCACAGAGGGCTAACCTGGGGTCTTCTCTATATGCACATCCAAAGGGTGTAGCTCAGTGTATTGCCTTCTATGGGGGAATTTAGAGAGACTGATTACATGGGACTTGTGTAGCCATCTTATGTCCGGATAGCCTTGTAAGAGTAACCAGAAGGACTTTACAATAAACCCTTGTTGTTGTTCTGTTCATCGTTGCCTGGACAATTCTTCCCAAGGACACGACAATTGGTGACGAAGGTGGGATTGGAGAAAGACGAGATGGCTGACCAGATCCCATTGTGGTTGCAACCGTTTGACACGTGCAAGCCACAACTATGGCCTTACTATGAAGTGCAGCTGGAGAGCTACTTCACCATAAGAAAACTCGACCCGTCCTTGTGGAAGGCAATGTTCTTGGCCAACTGCAGGTTAGAGACTATCGGTGTTGTCTCCAAATTGTTGCCGCCAGACGTGTTGCAGCAATTTCTCTTTTTCACCGCTGCTGAACACTGTGCGTGAACACTTCCAACACAAAACAGCTTTCGAAGGTAAAGAACTGCCGGATCCAGCCATGACTGTGGCTGTTTCATCACAAGTCACCGGCCAAGTCCTCCAGGGACTCACCAGCTTTCTCCAGGAAACACGAGTGCCAACACCAGGGTCTGTTGTGCTGTGCATGGGTTGCGGGAGATGACACCTCCGCACCAAATGTCCCTACAAGAACATGCAGTGCCACCGGTGTGGTAAGAAGGGCCACATCTCCAAGGTGTGCAAGTAATGTGCTGAGGCTTCGTCGAAACTAAGGTTCTGCATAGCCAAGGTTTTCATGAGCTATGGAGTCGACGACAAGAGGTGAGACCTAAAAGACAGGTTCTTCATGGACGTCCACATTGAAGGAGTTCCCTTTCATCTCGAAGTGGATTCTGGATCCTTCCTCTTCATCGTGATTGAGAGTGAGTATCAACAGATTCCACCTCCTCTGCAGCCAAAGCTGAAAGGCCTACCACGGGCAAGCTTGTGGATTTGCATGGGTGCAATGTTCCAGTGTGGGGCATTGGCAATTTTGAGGTCCACTACAATAACATCTATGCGAGTCTTCCCCTCGTGGTTGCAAAGGCGGGTAAGACAAACATTCTAGGGTACCAGTGGTTTGGTCCCCTAGGCATTTACTTTATGGGAATTCACTTGGGGGGGGGGAGTGAGCCAGTCCTTAGCATAGAGGACAAGCCCCAAGTGTGGTTGCCTCCTGGGGAGGGTCTGTCCAAAGAGTCCCCAGGGAGCAACACCTCCTCAGAAGAGTTTGGTTACACATTTGTCCATTACACGCATGTTGCGCACAAAGACAATAACTTTGCTAAAAAGACTGACTGTCTGGAACTGTTTGAGTCTCAAGAACTTTTGCCTGTTGCAGTATTGGACTCTGCAAATCCTGACTTTTGGGATGATTTATCAATCACCTCCCTCAAACTGTCTCTGAACCTTTCCGCTGTTTCGTACAATAACCCCTTGTTATCTGATATCATTGTGTGGGTGGAAACTGGGTGGCTGCCACCTCCATACAATGTGGAAGCGAGTGTCTTTTACCACGACTGTGAGAAACTTTCAGTCTTGGGTGGGAGTTTGTACAGGCTCTGCAAAATGGTTGTCCCAGAGAGGTTGCAGGACAAGTTACTGCAGTACATGTTAATGGGGTCCACTGATATTGCCCGCTCACAAGCGGTTGTCAGCAGCTATTTTTGGTGGCCAGGAATCGAACACACCATGGAGGTCTGGGTTCTTAAACACGGGGCCGCTAGCGCACACAAACATGGGTGGTTTTCTGGTTCCTCTGAGGCGGATAAGAGCTCACCATTCCCCAGGGTTGGAGTGGGGCCACAGGAGTATTCATATCTGCTGAGAATCAACTGGGAAGAAAAGGAGTGCCTGGGTGTGGGCTCGCAATCCCAGGAAGGAAAGGAGGGGTTGCTGGAGCACTCACATTCTCCAGGGGTGGAGGGAAAGATGCAGAAGGCGCTAGGTTCCTGAGAGCTGGGGCAAAAGGAGTTTTCCTCAGGCTGCTCAGGTGTTCGTATATCAAGCCCTTTGTTGCAGGCAGAATTGGGAGTCAACCCAGAAGCAAACCCTTCTAGGGAAACCACAGCTGTGAAAGATAATCAGTCTGGTTCCAAGGTAGAAGATTCAGGGTTGCTTCTTGAGAGTCGGGCCAGAAACAAGGAACGGGGGCTTTGCCAAACACAGTTTGGGTCAGCAATAAGCAAATCATCACACGGATGCCAGAAGGTACCCTCTGGGATAGATTGGGTTGCAATAAGGCAGGCACATGCTAAGACCCCACTGTTACAGGGTTCTTTGTCTGCTTCACAGCAAGACACTAGTAGTATAAACAGGACACCAGACTCAAGCCTGGCGAGTGCCGAGCGGCTGCGTGACCTTAACGTTTCAGAGTTAGTTAGTTCATCGGATGAGTATTCAAGAGCATAGTTTTCAACATGGGGATCCATGCAAGAAATGTAAGGGGGGGAGGAATGTTGTGTATTCAGGCAGAATTGTAAGTTGCTCAAGCAATGCCTTGTAAAGACAAAATTGTGATTTCCTGCCATCAGAATTAGGAACTAGATTTGGCGCACAATTTCCCCTTCAGGGTGTGCCCATTATGTTAATTAGAGTTTTGTGATTGGTTACACCTTTGGATCCTGTTCCTGATTGGTTAATACTCGTATAACACGTTATGATTCATTAGTTATGATTGTCCGGCGGGTTACTACATTGTAGCAAGGAGTCACCGCCGGGGAGACACTATATAAGCCCCATGGGTAAACAAGGGTAGGGCCGGGCCAGATCTATGCTTTCCATTACTGCTGCAGCTTAAGCCACGGAGGGCTAACCTGGGGTCTTCTCTATGCACATCCAAAGGGTGTAGCTCAGTGTATTGCCTTCTTCAGTGGAATTCAGGGAGATTGATTACATGGGACTTGTGTAGCCATCTTATGTTCAGATAGCCTTGTAAGAGTAACCAGAAGGAGTTTACAATAAACCCTTCTTGTTGTTCTGTTCATCGTTGCCTGGACTATTCTTTTCGAGGGCCAGACACGACACTGATTTAAAAGTATCATTAACTTTGCACAAAACCACCATAAAAGTGCTTCAATTCAGCCATGAAAAGCCTTTGGAGATGTCCCTATGGACACAAGGGGGAAGATGTTTGAAGCCTGTCTCCATGTCATGGTACTTCAAAACCCACAGAGAAGAAAATATACCAGCCAAATTGCCATTCCATTCATTTTTATTGGGTCCCCACTTCCTCACTGGAAGATGAGGTCAGAGTGAAAGTTTGGAAGGATCAGAGAAGAACCAAAGAGATGCAGAGACAGGGAATGCTTTTGGTTGTGGACAGGACTTAGTGACACATGAGTGCAAGAAATGGCTAAAGTCAATGTATAACTTGCTTTCATAATAAGGGGAACAGTGAATAGGTCAGCCAGTAAATAGGACTGCAATGCTTACTTATATAGCATATATCCATGGCTTGCCATGGCTTGCATAGGTTATCATTTTGTTTCTCTCCCCCTAGGTTTACCTGTTGCTTTCATGGTAGGAGTAACCCATAGTACTTAAAATGAAGCCCAACCCTTCTTATTGAATGGATAAGATTATAATGAGATTGCAGTTACAAATGCCAATATAAAGGTAAAAGGTAAAGATTTCCCTTGCTCAAATGCCAGTCATATCCGACTCTAGGGTTCAGTGCTCATCTTTGTTTCAAGGCCAAAGAGCCAGCAGTCTGTTTCTGCAGATGTTTCTGTGGTCATGTGGCAGGCATGACTTGACACTGGAGTGCACAGAACACTGTTACCTTCCCACCGAAGAGGTCCCTATTTATCTACTTGCAATTTCTTGCTTTCAAACTGCTAGGTTGGCAGGAGCTGGAACAAAGATGGGAGCTCATTCCGTCTTGCAATACTCAGGAATCGAACTGCTGACCTTCCGTGACATAATGTTTTGGTAGAACAATGAGCTATTCACACAACTCACTTAGATTTGGTCCAAATTATTTGTCTTACCACTTGCAGACATTCACATCAAGCCATTTTCCAGCCCGTCCAGTTGAATTTGTATCTGAATATTTTAGGTATCTGTACATATTTGTCTTTGTGCACATAGTGGGGAAAACATGAAAATAAGCTAAATAAAGGGAGTGATGTAATCAACTACTGCTAGACCTACAAAGTGCAGGCAAAGCTCACATCAGTTTCCTTCCTTCACTCGCCCCACCAATTTACTCCTTGTCCAACAACCTCCCTTCTATGGATCCTTCCTCTATTAGCTGGGCACTTTTGGGGGGAGTAGAGAGAGAGAATGTTGCTGTTTTAAATTATGTGCTACATTGTGTTTGATTTTACAAGTTAAGAGTACCAACCTGATCTCCTGCATATCCAGCCAAACAGGAGTGCTGCATGCTTTAAGAGAAGCATTGCAGAAGACTCTTAGCAATTGATATGCCTTTGACTATAGGATACAAGAAACGACTCTTGAGTCTGCATTTCCTGAGAGAGAACTGATACAACAGTCTACCATCTTTGAATAAGGTTGCAGCCCCTGGGATTTGGATTTCAGATAATGTAAACACAACTTCTAGCCACAGTGGACTATACTGCCCCCCCCCCAAGGCCGTAGCCAGAGGGAGGGTCAGGGTGGGGCGGCTTGGCCCACCCTGAGTTAGCAGTTTGCCCACCCTGGCAAGGTGTGGTTTACCTATTTTGTTGAAATTCTGAAGGAAGGTGATTGCAGAAATGACAAAACAAGACATGGAACATATTTGCCTAGATGTCCTCACAATTCTTACTCATAGTGGGGGGAGGAAAATTACTAAGAAATGGTATTCACTTTCCTCCTCATCTATCTGTATCTCCCCTCTAAAAACGTTATTTTCCTTCTACCTGTATTTGTATTTTGACAGTGAATGCTCAAGAGATTGAATTTCCCCTGGCTCTTACAAGGCATAATTTTGTAGCTAAACCTTTGATAGATTTCCATTGTGTCTCTCTGCTTGAAAGTATTCCTTGCTGTACTCATCACGACCTATTTTATGCTTCTCCACAATGACAGATATATGCCATTTGCCTCAGCAGTGTTGGCAAGCTATAATAAAACATGTTCCTAACTAATTTTATTATTTGCATGCTCTTATTAAAAAGAGCATATCAAGGGTTGAGAACATAGTGTTCTTTCAAAACTCCATTTTCAGAGCACCCATATTTGGAGATAGTGTAGGAAAGTATGTAATTTACAAAATGACAGTAATTGCAGTTATAGGTAGGTGGCAAAGTCATAACACATGAGAGATTTCTTACTACATACCTTATTCCTTGGTCAAACAGGTGAACTTGTCAATGGCTGCCTTGTATTGCACAGGTAATTTTCTCACTTCTGAAACTGATCAGCAGAGCTGGTGTGTAGTGCATGATGCTTGCCTATGCTTCCAAGTGGTATATACTTAAAATAATAAGAAAAGTAAAATAAAAACACAACATACAATCATCCAACTATTAGAACTACTTTGGGGGGAAAACTGAGAAAGAGATTTGTGCTGTTATGTGTATGAGACTTAAATTGGGGCCAAGTACTGTTTTGCTGACAGATGTGGAAAATATGGATTTAAACAAGGATAAAAAAGAGCTATTGTCAGTAATGTTGACAACAGGTAGACAGTGTATAGCCAGGAATTGGAAGAATGAAGTAACTTTGAAAATAGAAGAATGGTATAAGGAGATGTGGGATCTTGTGTTGAATGATAAATTAACATGGGAAATGAATAAAAACACAACATACAATCATCCAACTATTAGATGGAAAAGTGCAATAGAATGCAAAGCAATATCTTGGTTCAGCAGGATTGTGTTATGTAAAATGATGTTGTTACCGAGAATTAATTTTTTTTATGATGCCCTGCCGATCCAATTAAGTGATAAGGAAATTAAGGAATTTCAAAATTTGTTGAATAATTTTTCTAATGGTGGAAAGAAACCTAGAATTGTTAAACAAACTTTGGTATTTATCTCAGAAAGAAGGAGGACTATGATTGCCAAACTTGAGGAATTATTACAGAGCCTTTCAAATTAAAAATATTGTGCAAATCTTAGTGAGGGAAAAGGTAATTTGGGAAGAAATTGAGATGAGGGATTTAAATCAAATGGGGAAAATGGTCTTTTTAGATAGTAAAATGGGGAAAATAGTCACAAAAAATAAAATGATGAAGACAATATTAGGAGTATGGGAAAAGATGAAGATGGAATTGGCTCCAGATACATCTCCTATAATAGAAATTGAGGATATTAAAAAAATTCCAATACAAATTGACAAAAGGGTGAAAGAAGTTTTATTGTGAAATGATGTTTTCCTGCTGAAAGACTGGATATGGGTTTGTAAAGATGGAGAGAGAAAAGCAGATATGTTTGCACAATTGAGGTTGAACTGGCTCCAGATTGCGTTGGCAAATTTATTTATTTATTTATTTATTTATTTATTTATTTATTTATTTATTTATTTATTTATTTATTTATTTATTTATTTATTTATTTATTTATTTATTTATTGTTAAATTTTTATATCGCCCACTCAGCCAAAGCCGACTCCGGGCAGTTCACAACAGTGGGTAAAAACAGATAAAAACAAATAAAACAGATAAAAACCAGCAATAAGAACCCACCCCTAAAAAGTGGTAAATAAATGGAATAGTAAATATTTGATGGAAGTCAGTTTGGAAAGAGGTATGACTGAGTTTGAAGAATTGATATTAAAGATAAGAAAGGGAGAAAGCGGTATTAAGGGCTTAGTAAGTAATATATATATAATGTTAAATAAATATGGTAATCCACATGAAGCATTGAAAATAAAGATAGTAGACAAGGTTTGGAGAAATAAATGGAAGAAAGAAAGAAAAGGATCATGAGAACAATGTCTGTTAGAGTGAAAGAACATAATTATAAAATGTTGTGGAAAATGGTACTTGACCCCAGTGAGGTTACATCAAATAGATAAAAATAAAGATAAAATGTGTTGGAGATGTAAGGATACACTGGGAACATATGAACATATGTGGTGGGGTTGTAATGTGGTAAAGGACTTTTGGGGGGAAACTGAGAAAGAGATTTGTGCTGTTATGTGTATGAGACTTAAATTGGGGCCAAGTACTGTTTTGCTGACAGATGTGGAAAATATGGATTTAAACAAGGATAAAAAAGAGCTATTGTCAATAATGTTGACAACAGGTAGACAATGTATAGCCAGGAATTGGAAGAATGAAGTAACTTTGAAAATAGAAGAATGGTATAAGGGATCTTGCATTGAATGATAAATTAACATGGGAAATGAATAAGAAAAGGGGTATAGTTAAAGAAAATTTTGGAAAATATGGCAACTATTTGTGGATTACTCATTGAAGGGGGATGAAAGGAATAGACCAGTACCAGAACAAATGAGTTTCTGGGGTTAGGAAACAAATGTGACACTTCATTTTCTCCAGGGCATTGTAAATAACACTGGGTGTATTATCTGAAAATTGTATTTTAATTAGCTTATTTTTACTGTGACTTAATAGTAGTATCAAATTGATGAATTTAAGAATAGTGTTTGAATATGTATATTTAGGATACTTATAAGAGTATTATAAAGTACTAAATTTTTTAGAAATGTAACTAAAGATGTATGGATGAAAGAAAAAGTTAGTATATTATTAAGTCGTAGTTTAATTATATTTAATATTTTTGTTACATATATTGTATTTGTAAGTGTGATGTTTGTATTTTAATTTATAGTTGTTGTCTTTTTTAAGTTGTATTATTGTTAAAAATTTAATAATAATAATAATAATAATAAAAAGAATGCAAAGCAAAGTTACAAGGTGAGCTTCTTAACCACTGAGCCACCACAGCCCCTATTCAAGATCATCTGCTGTGACTTGAACTTTCCACTACAGGATTGGTTGCAGATTTTGAGGACCCAAATTACTGGGCCACTGCTTGAGCTGGGATATGACATAAGCAATGATAAGAGCTATATCAGCACTGGCTCGGAAGATGAACACTTTCCACCCACCAAAAGCATATGAGAAGAAGAAGAGATGGACCAAATATTGAACAAATTGTTAGAAGCAATTTCTCCTGAAAACGTTGTAACTCAGGTAAGCATCTGCCCTCTCCTCCAAAATAAAGAAGCCCAATGGTGAAAATAAGGTAGAATGCTAAAATAAAAATACTTCTGTTTTTTAAAACTTATAGGAGTCTGTTGCAAATGCTGTAAGCCCATGAGAACCTGAGGTTTCCGGTCAAGCCAAGGCTCAGCCATTGCCCACAGAGATCTGGAATAGGTTTTCAACAGGAAATATCTACACAGAGGTAAAATGATATGGGCCGAGGGGTGGCTGGGATATGATGGTTTGCACAAGCCCCCTACCCACAAGCTTAATTTATATATTTGGTTATATTAAAACTGTTTCAATGTTCATCCAGGATCCTGAAAGTTTATCTTCTGCCCAACCTTCTCATGTGATACTGGGAAACCTTCTTGGCTTAAAGACTGATGAAATGCTGCCAATTTCACCAAGAAAATGCCGAGGGGCCATGTGGTCAGTTGTGAGAGCAGCCGTCTATGGTATTTTGGAATATTGTTTCAACAACTATCTTTACGATACTTGCAGCGGCTGCAAAATTCATGCCCACCCCAGGCCAAAGTGACCATGATTGCATCTCATGGACAGAAATGACCAAGGACATAAAATTAAGAATTGTTTGTTCCAAAATCTGTTTCCAAGCTGTATTACATATCATTACAGTTATTGCTTATTCGCTGAAATGTCTTGTGCTGACCCAAGAAAATGCAGATCAGATATTAATCCTGATCACAGGGGTAGGGAGAGCTGCAAAACCTTCTAAACAGATGGAGAAAATACTGAAGCCTGCTGATAAAACCTTTCTTCAACATGTGGAAAAAGTCATAAAAGGCAGACCCTATCGGTCCTTTTTTTTACCTCTGCAACCAGGATTTAAAATTGTTGGGATAAACTAATTTTCATTTGCAACCCTTTGCCTTATTATTGAAAAAACCAGCAGACAAGCATGTCTATTGGGCAAGAAATAAACCAATCCTCATGGCTCTTTGAGAGATCTTTGTTAAGACCATGCACACTCTGTGGTTCTGATCATGACACACATTCAGACACAACTAAGCAGCAGCATCGATGTAGACAGCTAGTAATATTATAAATATAAATCTATTCTATATATTCAAAACCTAAATAATTTCTACCCATTTATTTGTTTTGAAAAGCATTTTACCTTTATGTGGTCAGGGCTATAACAGGATGGGAGTGACTGGATTTGCAGAGCAGGGACTGAGACAATGGGTGTGATTGGCTTTGCAAACAGTAGAGCAGGTTGTGAGACAGAAGATGTGTAATGGGGCTTGCAATCAGTGGAGCAGAATTAAAATCCCATCAGTCCCATCAATGGTGCATGGCTATTTTTAGCAGAAGAGGTATAGGTAATTTTCAACCAATCAGAACCTCTAAAGGAACTTCAAAAATAGAGAAAACCAATCGGCAGCGTCAATGAATGAACAATGGGCCAGAAGAGTATAGAAGTTAGCACCCTTAAGAAGAAAATCCTTTCTTGACCACCAACTTTTGGTAGAATCTCTACAGTAGGTGAGTGTTTACATATTTTTGTACATATGTGTCTATAAGTAGATACATACAAATAATGTTACTGCCTATAGGTTGCACATTTTCTTTTATAAAGTTAATGATGATAAAAATACCAGCTTAATGCCTCTTTGTACTTTTAGACATAAACCAAATTGGTAGGACCATGTAGAATGCAAGCGCGGCGCCAAAATGGCCGCCGCGCCCTTTGCGGGCCCCCCCCCACAGGACAGAGAATCCGGGTAGTTAGGGGCGTGGCCAGCTCCCTTATAAAAGGGGTGGCCACGAGGCAGCCGAGCTGCCATTTTGCCTCAGCGACGGAGCGGAGAAGTTTTTTCCCCTGCGCCTCCGTCGCTCGTTGGTATCACCGGGAAGCCTTTTGGGTCGATTTTGCCTAGCTAGCTTCCCTTTTTTGCTCGAGATGCCTTCCAAAAAGAAGGCTGCTGCGAATTCAGCCCGGGCTGTTAGGAGGCGCAACCCAGGTCGGAGGACCGTGGTGCCGCCTCCTCAACAGCCACCTTTGCCATCCCCGGCCGGGGCTGGTGGCTTGGGGTCTATCGCCCCTTGGCCCGATCAGAGTGCGGGCGCGGAGGGCGCTCCGGCCCGCGGCCCGCGAGCGGTGGACACCGCTCCTCCTCCTGCCCAATCCGTTGGGCCGATTACTTTTGGGCCGCAGCCTCTCCCGGGGCCCTCTAGCCTTGGGGGGTGGCCCGGTGCCCTGCCTTGGCAGGTTTCCTCACCAGCCCTACCGGGCTTCGGCCCTGGCCGATGGCCATATATGGGCCATGGGGTGCAGGGAACTGTCCCCATGCAAGGGTCAGGTGGGCCGGCCGGCTCTTTACCCATGGTTAATGTAGACACCTTACTGGCCCGTATTGCGGCCTTGGAGGAGTCTTTGGCCCGGGCCAGTCAGGCAGGTGCCCCTTTCGGGGTACCTTTTGAGGCGCTATCGGCAGCAGGACAACGGCCGGCGGGGAGGGTTGAGCTGCTGCAGGCGGGTGGCGCGGCTCCGGCCACTGCCTCGCAGCTCCCCAGCCAGCAACCTGGTGCGGGTCAAGCCCCGGTGATGAGCTCTACATCGGTCGTGAGCTCCGACGCCCCCAGTGGGCCAGAACCCCCGGTGGGGGCGGCCCGCGGGGGTGCAGCATGTGAGTATATGGTGCAAACGAGTACATCCACACACATTCCCAATATAGGGGGGACCTTTCAGTGGCCTTGGCCTCGCGCGGGTGGTGCAGGGGCTACGCCGCTGGCAACCCACCCGGCGACAACTACTGCCACCATGCCCGCTGGGGTGGGCCTCGGTTCTTACACTGCTGGGAACGTACTTGGGGCGGCAGGGTTAACTCAGGCCCCTTTGGGTAGGCCAGCTATCCCCTTTTCGGCTTTGCCGACGGCAGGGTATTCCTTGCCACTGGGTGATCACTTGGCACAGGCTACCAGAGAAAAGATATGGCGAGGGGAGTACGTAGATATCTTCTCACTCCTGAACAGAGAGCCCACCAAGGAAGAAAGGGAGGGTCAGGATGAGAAGGACAAGGAGCAGGCACGCCGCCGTAAGCCGCCGCGTACCTGGGCTAACTGGCTCCCCGCTTATTTGATATACATGGCGGTATATTTGAGGGCGCGGCCGGATCTAGCTATTCCCATGGTCCAATATTTGGACAACATATATAGGGCGATGGTAGATTTCCCGGGCCCCTCATGGCTAGCATATGATGAGGAATTCCGTATGAGGATTCCCCTACACCCCGAGATGAGATGGGATGAGCCGTGCCAGAGACTGTGGCTCTTGTATATGACACCCACACGTCCTGCCCCGGGGGATAGATACCATTGTGGACATGCGGTCCAGCGAGCAGCTCCAGCGCAGGGTACCCGCCAACTGGCGGGGCAGGGGGTTCCAGCCCGCCTGCTGTGCTGGACTTTCTCGTCCAATGGTTCCTGCAGTCGGAAGAACTGCAGGTATAAGCATGAGTGTCCCACATGTTCTGGTCCCCATGCAGCCTCTGCTTGTCCCAAGCCTGGGGGGGCGCGAGGCAGAGGGAGGGGTGGACAGTGGGCTGGCAAGCCTGCCACGGATGGAACTAGTTCTCCGAAAGGCCCCCTCCCCAATTAAGGTGGACATGCTGGAGCGCTGGCTCGCATCGTACCCAAGGGGAGAGGACAGAGAGTATCTCATCCAAGGTTTTAAGCAAGGATTTCGTATCCCTTTTATGGGTGATAGATCCCCTCAGGATGCTCCCAACCTTTTATCCCTCAGAGGAAGGGAGGAGGTAGCCGAGGCCAGCATTAAAAAGGAATTAGACGCGGGCAGGGTCGCCGGACCTTTTCCCGCACCCCCTTTTCCCAACCTTAAGGTTTCGCCATTGGGTTTGGTTCCCAAAAAGTCCCTAGGTGAGTTTCGCCTTATTCATCATTTGTCCTACCCAGCCGGCCGATCGGTCAACGATGCGATACCTGATGACCTTTGTTCGGTCTGGTATACATCGTTCGACCATGCGCTGCGCATGGTGCGCTCGTGTGGCCCGGGTGCCTTGCTGGCCAAGTGCGACATTAAGTCAGCTTTTCGCCTCTTGCCGGTGCACCCGGGCGACTTTGAATTGCTGGGTTTTAAGTTAGAGGGGAGTATTATTTTGATAAGGCCATGCCTTTTGGCTGCTCCATATCATGCTCGGCTTTCGAGCGTTTTAGTACCTTCCTGGAGTGGGCTTTCGTCCGCAGGTCAGGGTCCCGGTCTGTAGCCCATTACCTGGATGACTTTTTATTCGGGGGTGAACGGGGCTGGGACACGTGTGCACGTCTCCTCAATACATTTCAGACGCTAATGCAGGAACTTGGTGTCCCTTTAGCGCCCGAAAAGACCGAGGGCCCGTCGACCGAACTAGTATTCCTGGGGGTTGAGATTGATACAGTAGTACAGGCTTCTAGGTTACCGGGTGATAAGGTGTCCAGGATAGTGACCCTTATCTCGGAATTGCTGGCCAAGCGTAAGGCATCCCTGAGGGAACTGCAGGTGCTACATGGGCACCTCAATTTTGCCTGCAGGGTGGTCGCACCGGGCAGGGCTTTCGCCCGGCGCTTATGCGACGCCATGGCAGGGTTATCCAGGCCCCACCACAGAGTCAGGCTTACCCGGGGTATCAGGGCAGACATGTTAGTCTGGTTGCAATTCCTGAGGGAGTTCAACGGGGTCTCATTTTGGAGGTCTGACCTCCTGGCATCCCCCAATTTCCAGATCCAGTCTGATGCCTCAGGATCCCTGGGTTATGGGATGTACTTCAATGGGAAGTGGGCCTATGGTGGGTGGCCACCGGCATGGGCAGGCACAGGTCGCCTGCGGGATCTCACATACCTGGAATATTTTCCCATTCTCGGGGCTTTGATGCTATGGGGCGAACAGTGGGCTAATTCGGTGGTGCATTTCTGGTGCGACAACGCTGCTGTTGTACACATTGTCAATGCACAGACTTCTAAATCGCCCAGAGTCATGGATCTAGTGCGCCATTTTGTGCTGCGCTGCCTGCGCCTCAACGTCTTGTTCAGGGCCAGGCATGTCCCAGGGGTTAATAACGATATTGCTGACGCTTTGTCCCGCCTGCAGATCTCCCGGTTCCGCGCCTTGGCCCCGGATGCGGAGGAATTTCCCTCGCCACTCCCGGACGAGATGTGGACTATTGGCAAGGAGAGGTGAACCGGGCGATTGGCCTGTCACTAGCGCCACGCACGCGTAAGGTGTATCATCAAGCATTCAATTTGTATAGGGCTTTTGCTACTCAATTTCAATTGCCAGAGACCTGGCCTATCCCGGTGGACCATGTTCTGCGGTTCATGGTTCACCTGCATGCACAGGGCCTTGCACCTCGCACCATAGCATCCAAGCTCTCGGCGTTGGCTTTTATGGCCAAAGTAGGGGGTCATGTGGATACCACCTCTGACTTCCGTGTGAGACACGTTTTGGAGGGGTGGGTGCGCGAGCGCGGGCGTTGCCCGGACGACCGGCACCCTATTTCCCCAGGGGTTCTTACCCAGTTGGCCCGGGGCTGGCCAGGCCTCTGTTTTGATCATTATGAGGCAGCCCTTTTTCATGCAGCCACAACGGTGGCATTTTTTGGAGCGCTCCGCATCAGCGAACTCGTGATGCTGTCTAAGGCGGATGCAAGTGGTAGGGCACTGGAACGCGGAGATGTATATGTTGCCAAAGACTGGGCCCAGTTGAGGATTCGCTCCTCTAAAACTGATCAGCATGGCGTAGGCAGTGGAGTAAGACTGCTACGGTGTTCTTTGGCAGACACCTGTCCGGTTGGTGCCCTACAGGAATACCTGGCACTGCGTGGCATGCACCACGGCCCGTTTTTCTGTCACCAAGATGGGTCTCCCCTTACTAAATTTCAGTTGTGGAAGGTGACAGCCAGAGCCCTCACCAGGGTGGGCCTACCAGGTGCCCGTTATGGCACACATTCGTTCCGTATTGGCGCAGCCTCTACAGCAGCTGCTTTTGGGTACTCTGGGGCTGACATACGTAGCAGGGGGAGGTGGGGCTCACAATGTTTTCAGTTTTATGTGCGCCCACTCCCGCCATGAGTACCAATCCAGTCACCTTACCTTCCTTTTTCTCAATTTTCTTACAGACCCTGGGTGTCGTATTACACCGGTGACAGTATGGCTGGTGGGCCACAGCTATGTGCTCAGGGCAGCGCGTTACGCTGCGGCGACAGAGTGGGGACCCCGACTGGGACTGGGTGACCACGCCAGTCTCTCATGGCACGGTAAGCCTGGGATGTTATGGCGGGAGCTGCGGCCTTTCCTTTTTTCTGGCCTGGGGGCTGACCCGCCTGACATTCTAATCATCCACCTGGGGGGCAATGATTTGGGCCAGGTCACCGGCTTATCGCTCAAGCATGCGATTTGCGAGGACCTCGCCTACTTGCATTATGTCTGGCCTGCCACAGCCCTGGTTTGGTCGGACATTGTTCCGCGCCACTCTTACAGAGGGGGCGTTAACCTCCTGGCCCTTGACCGAGCTAGGCACGCGGTCTATAAGGCAGTGGCGCGGTTTCTCACCACCAGGGCTTGGGGTCGGGTCAGTCATCACCCCGATATTAGTCTACAAAATTGTGACTTGTATGCAGGGGATGGGGTCCATCTGTCGCGAGGAGGTATGGACCTCCTGTTGGGTGACTGGCGAGCAGGCCTGTTGACCGAGCTGACGGTCTGGGGGGGGCGTCAGGTCTTCTGTGAAGCCCCTCCGTGTGGCGGGTAGCACTGGTAAGGTAAACAGTATGACCCACAAGTATCCGGCAGGTTCGCAATTGACTGGACAACACTAGACAGGAATAAAGTAGTTAAACGTTGTCCGGTCAACGACGAACCAGGCGATGGGGTGATGATGATTGCTAACCAGCATGCATCACCCCTGTGATTTCACGGATACGCGTCAGAGGGTGGGGTCATGAGTTAGTTATTGACTACGGTCAACAATTTGTTTGTTGTTAACAAACAAATTGATACAAATCGATACATTGTAACCAATTGCCGTTGGCAATTTTGGGGTGGTACCTTACCAGTGTTACTTCGGCCTGCTTGCCTTAGGAATTATGATTGGTCGTTTTACCAATACAAATTTATAATTCGGACTAGGGCATTGAATCAATAAATGTGGCCCTTTGCTGTTATCCACTTTCAATGTTGTCTGTGTCCGTTATTGGGGGGGTGCGCCTGCAATGCAAGCGCGGCGCCAAAATGGCCGCCGCGCCCTTTGCGCCCCCCCCCCACAGGACAGAGAATCCGGGTAGTTAGGGGCGTGGCCAGCTCCCTTATAAAAGGGGTGGCCACGAGGCAGCCGAGCTGCCATTTTGCCTCAGCGACGGAGCGGAGAAGTTTTTTCCCCTCCACCCCCTCCCTAGTTAACAGTGTGATTATGGTCGCTTCGGGGCCGGGTGGGAATTTTTGGTTGGGACCCATATTGGCTTCGGGTCCTGGCTTTTTTGCCCATCCCACACTGTTGCTATGGTTTGATATAGGGGTCTTTCTTCGTTCCTACTGTTGACTTTGGTCACATGGGCGGGTAGCACTGGTAAGGTAAACAGTATGACCCACAAGTATCCGGCAGGTTCGCAATTGACTGGACAACACTAGACAGGAATAAAGTAGTTAAACGTTGTCCGGTCAACGACGAACCAGGCGATGGGGTGATGATGATTGCTAACCAGCATGCATCACCCCTGTGATTTCACGGATACGCGTCAGAGGGTGGGGTCATGAGTTAGTTATTGACTACGGTCAACAATTTGTTTGTTGTTAACAAACAAATTGATACAAATCGATACATTGTAACCAATTGCCGTTGGCAATTTTGGGGTGGTACCTTACCAGTGTTACTTCGGCCTGCTTGCCTTAGGAATTATGATTGGTCGTTTTACCAATACAAATTTATAATTCGGACTAGGGCATTGAATCAATAAATGTGGCCCTTTGCTGTTATCCACTTTCAATGTTGTCTGTGTCCGTTATTGGGGGGGTGCGCCTGCAAAGAGGAGGGGGGTAGTATGAGAAGGAATGATTAAAATAACTAGAATTTTTTTGGGGGGGGGTGTCATAGTTTTACATTTTTAGGAACAGCATTTCTTTTCTCTGGTAGCAACATTCGTAGCGTATGTGTGATAAAAACACCGAACCTTGAGTGTTTTGGCCTTGATTAAAAATGAAGTGCAGCCTATGTAGGATCTTTGCAGGTGCACCCGCCAAAGAAAGACTCAGACACCGGTATATGGATAAAGGCATTGGGCCACTTTTATTGAATAATGCCCTAGTCCGAATTATAACTTTCAATTGGTGTATTCATCCAATTGTAATTCTTAAGGCAAGCAGGCCCCAGTAACACTGGTAAGGTTCCTCCCAAAATTGCCAATGGCAATTGGCTACAATGTATCCATTTGTATCCATTTGTTTGTTGATACAAACAAATTGTTGACCGGAGTCAATAAACTATCTACTGACCCCACCCTATGACGTGTATCCGTCAAATCACGGGGTGATGCATGCTGAAAAGCTCCTGCCATCACCCCTTGCCTGGTTCGTCGTTGACCGGTCAAAGCTATTACACCTGTACCTGTTTAAGTGTTGGCCAGTCAATTGCGAACCTGCCGGATACCTATGGGTCATAAATATTTACCTTACCAGTGCTACCCGCCTAAAGTGACCAAAGTCAAAGAAAAACCCCTTTGCTCAAACACTAGCAACAGTGTGGGATGGGCAAAAAAGCCAGAAACCAAGGACCAATTGTGGTTCAGGCCAAAAATTCCCACCCGGCCCCGAAGCGACCAAAATATCACACTGTTCACTAGGGAGGGGGTGGAGGGAAAAACTTCTCCTCTCCATCGCTATTTCTAAAATGGCAGCTCGTCTGCCTTGTGGCCACCCCTTTTATAGAGGGGTGGCCACGCCCCCTAACTCACACGGATGTCTGAGTCTGGGTGGGGGGGCCCACAAAGAGCGCGGCAGCCATTTTGGCACCGCGCTTTCATTGCATGCGCACCCCCCAAAGAAAGACTCAGACACCGGTATATGGATAAAGGCATTGGGCCACTTTTATTGAATAATGCCCTAGTCCGAATTATAACTTTCAATTGGTGTATTCATCCAATTGTAATTCTTAAGGCAAGCAGGCCCCAGTAACACTGGTAAGGTTCCTCCCAAAATTGCCAATGGCAATTGGCTACAATGTATCCATTTGTATCAATTTGTTTGTTGATACAAACAAATTGTTGACCGGAGTCAATAAACTATCTACTGACCCCACCCTATGATGTGTATCCGTCAAATCACGGGGTGATGCATGCTGAAAAGCTCCTGCCATCACCCCTTGCCTGGTTCGTCGTTGACCGGTCAAAGCTATTACACCTGTACCTGTCTAAGTGTTGGCCAGTCAATTGCGAACCTGCTGGATACCTCTGGGTCATAAATCTTTACCTTACCAGTGCTACCCGCCACACGGGGAGGCGTCCATGATGACTCACCGCCCCCCCCCCAGACCATCAGCTCGGTCGCCAGGCCTGCTTGCACCACACCCAGAAATAGGTACATACCTCCAGCCGACAGGTGGACCCCTTCTCCTGCCTACCAGCAAAATTTTTGTAAGCCTATCCTCAGGTGTCCAATGGCTGTCTCCCAGCCATGCTCAGCAAGGGACCGAGCAACAGCCCTGTGCACTGACTGCCGGAACAGTCCGAACCACGGAGATCCACGTCTCCCCTAAATTGGTGTCTCGGCACGATGTTAGACCGTGTGTAAGCTATACATGATATAAAACGCCAGGTCACAGCCCCTCGACAGTTTAGGAATAGCAGTGATCCGTATAAGATCATTGCTGCCGAGGTGCCTATTAAGAACATTGGGCGGTCCAGCATCCCTGACGGACATCAGGAATGGCCACAGTTCCCGCCCCCTTGTGCCGTGCATACCATACCATCGCATACGTGCGGATGCACACAGCCCAAGTTGAGGTCCACTCTCTGTCGCCGCAGCATATACTGCTGCCCAGTGTACATAGCTGTGGCCCACCAGTCCCACTGCCACCGGTGTGCAGAGACACACAGGATCTGTAAAAGAGGAGAAGAGGTGAAGGACATAACTAGGTACTCATACAGTGAGGGGACGTACATATAAGAAATTACGCGTCCACACATATCTGCCTCCGAGTACCCCAAACGCAGCCTATCCTAAATAAATGGGTGCCAAAACGGGCCCCACACTGCGAAGCGCGGCACCGGTCACCCTCGGTAACTTTACTTTGGTAAGGGTAGACCCATCCTGGTGGCAGAAAAACAGGCTGGGGCGCGCAGCAGGCACTGCCAAAAAATCATGTAGGGCACTAACCGGACAGATGTCTCCAATGAAACTTCGTAGCAGTCTGACTCCACTGCCTATGCCGTGCTGAACAACCTTTGAGGACCATATCCCCAATTGAGCCCACTCATGTGTGACATAGACATCGTCGAGTTCCAGTGCCCTACGAGACACATCCACCTTACACAGATGGTACCATCTCTGGCACCCACTCACTGATGCGGAGCGCTCCAAAAAGGCTACCGTGGTAGCTGCGTGACCAAGAGCCACTTCACACCTATCCGAACATAAGTCATGCCAGCCTCGTGCAAGGTGGGTCAGAAACTCTGGCGAACTGGGGTGACACGTGTCCAGGCGGCGGACGCGTTCACGTGTCCACCCCTCCAAAACATGACACATGCGGAAGTAACTCACGCAGTCATTGAAACCCCCCCCCACGTTGGCCATAAATGCCAGTGCCGAAAGCCTGAAGGCTATAGTACGGGGGGCCAAACCCTGACTGCGAAGATAAACATGCATTGTAAAATCTGGTCCACAGATATTGACCACACTTGGGGTAACTGTAGTTACTCGCAAAAAGTTCTAAATAGCATGAACGCATGGTGATACGCCTTACGCGTGCGAGGTGCCAATGACATGCCCGGTTCACCTCTCCTCGCCAAACGTCCAAATATCGGCCGGGAGTGGCGAGTGGAATTCATCTGCTTCCGGAGTAAGGCACGGAACCGGGGGATCTGCAGGTGGGATAAAGCAGCAGCAATATCGTTATTAGTACCTGGAACATGTCTAGCCCTGAACAGCACATTTAGGCATAGGCTTCTCAAAAAGAATAGACAAACTAATGCCATGACCCTGGGGGATTTGCATGTCTGGGTGTTGACAATGTGCACCACTGCTGCATTGTCACACCAAAAATGGACCACTGAGTTGGCCCACTCATCGCCCCATAGCATCAGTGCTCCCCAAATTGGGAAGAAACTCAAGGAAGGTAAGATCACGGAGGTGATCCGTGCCAAGGCATGCGTGATGCCCTCTGCCGTAAGTCCACCTACCCTCAGAGTAAACCCCCATATGTCAGGGAGCCGGAGGCATCCGACCGTACTTGAAATCTAGGGCAGACCATAAGGTCTGATCTCCAGGAAGAGACCCCGTTAAAACCCAGGAGTAATTTGAGCCAGACCGAAAGGTCCACCTGTATGCCCCTGATCAGCTGGACCCTGTGGTGACGTTTTAACAGGCCAGCCATGGCGTCACACAGGCGCCTGGCCAATGCTCTGCCGGGTGGAACCACCCTGCAGGCAAAGTTAAGGTGGCCATGAAGTAACTGCAGCTCATGAGGGGACACTTTATGTTCGGCAATCAATGCCAAAATCGCTGCGGAGATCCGAGCCACCTTATCCATGGTTAACCCGGATGCCTGTGCGACAGAGTCAATTCCAATGCCTAGAAATGTGAGCTTAGTAGCTGGGCCCTCGGTCTTTTCAGGCGCCAAGGGGACACCCAGTTCCCACCTGCGTGTCTGAAATGTAGTGAGGAGACGCGTGCACGTGTCCGAGCCCCGTTCACCCCCGAACCAAAAGTCATCGAGGTAATGGGCTAGAGACCGAGACCCCGACCTGCGAGCAAAGGCCCACTGAATGAAAGTACCGAATCGTTCGAATGCTGAACATGAAATAGAGCAGTCAGAAGGGGTTGGCCTTATCTAAGTAAAATTCCTCTTGGAACCTAAAAACCAATAGCTCAAAATCCATTGGGTGCACTGGCAGTAATCGGAAAGCCGAGTACATATCACACTGTGCCAGGAAAGCACCGGGACCGCATGAGCGTACCACCCATAGGGGCTGAACAAACGACGTGTACCTGACTGAACTAGGTCATCGGGAATGGCATCCCTGACCAAAGAACCCACAGGGTAAGCTAAATGGAGGATTAAACGACATTCACCCTGGTTCTACCTCGGTACCAGCCCCATAGGGGAGACTTTCAAATTAGGAAAGGTGGTTCCAAGAAGGGGCCCGCTACTCTCATAGCCTCAACTCCCTTAGCTGTGCTCAGTGGAGCAACCTCTTCGTTACCTTTCAAGGGAACTAGATTAGTAGCATCTTGGGGCCCCTAACACCCCCGAATGGAATACAAAAGCCCCATTGGAAACCCTCCAGCATGTACCCCGCATCATCCCTTCTTGGATGAGCTGAGTGCCATCGCTCCAGCATGAGTACACTAATTGGGGAGGGGGGCTTTGACATGGCTAGTTACGTCAGACGGAGCTCTGATCGCCCCCTGTGCACCCCTACCTCTGCCCTGTAACCCACCAACCCGCGGGCACGTGGAGGTGGCGTAGGGGCCAGCGCAAAAGGGGACACCCAAGTCGGTAACGACACTGGCGCTTATTACACACGTCGCTAGCTGAGCAGGTCCAACACAGCAGGTGGGCTGGAACCCCCTGCCCCACCAGTTAGCATGGAGCCTGTGTCTGAGCAGCCCGCTGCACAGCATGACCACAATGGTACCTATCACCAGGCGCCAGTCACGTGGGACTCATGTACACGAGCAACAATTGCTGACAGTGCTCATCCCACCTCCTCTCAGGATGTAGGGCCACCCTCATCCAAATTCCTCATTGTAAGCCAACTGTCCATGAAATCAACCATTGCCCTGTAAATATTATCAAGGGATTGAACCATCGGGATGGCCCAATCGGGCCGGGCCCTGAGGCATACCACCATATATATAAGGTATGCCGGCAACCAGTTGGCCCAGGTGTGCAGTGGCTTACGATGACGGGACAGCTCTTTGTCTCTGTCGTCCTGTCCCTCTCTCTCTTCCTCAGTGGGCTCACAGTTCAATAGGGAGAATATCCACGTATTCCCCTCCAGATCTTATCCCTCGTGACCTGCGACAAATGATCACCCAGGGGCAAGGAATAACCAGCCATCGGCAAAGCCATCGACGGCACATTCTGTATAAAGGGCATATGCAGCAGGACCTGGATAGCCCCTGCGATGCTCGGTACTGCCCCAGGGGCGGACATCCCCGCCCTTAACGAGGGACCATTTAGAAACCATGGGATACTGGGATAAGATGGTAACTGATGCCCACTCGCATCAACTTGACAAGGCCAAGGCCACTGAACCCCACCACCGTAAGTGGGCTGTGGTGTTGGTGCACTTAAATTGAACCTGATACTCACTAGGTGCACCCCCGTGAGCTGCCCCCACTGGAGGTTCCGGCCCACGGCGGGCGTCGGAGCTCGCGACCGGAATCGAGCTCTGGGATCACCCCCGACTGCTCCCAGCCTGGACATCAGGTAGAACAGGGAGCTGTGAGACACCAGCTGGGCCGGCCGGACCGTCTCACGCAGCTCGACCCGGTTGGCCACCCGCTGAAGCATAGCGGCCGGCAAGGTAGCCGGGGTTGATGAAGGGGCCCCTGTTGAATAAAGAGAAGTGGCCCCCGCTCCCCAGGAGGCTGTGCAATGCCCAAGGATGCTTCCAGCACTGCTAAACGTGCTGACAGAGCATCCACTGCCACAGAGCCCCCAGCATAAGGCGGGCCGGGTGGGCCAGACGGCCCACTAGGCAGTTGGAAAGGTAACCCGAAATGGCGCACCAGGGCCAGAATAGGGCCATGCCCAAAACTCCAGCCCATGAGGGGCCGGAGGGGGAACGGGTTGTATGCCCACACCAGGCCCTCCCACGCTGCCCTGACCCATGGCCGGTAACGGCGGGCCGGGGGCCGAAGCCCCTAAGGGGCTGGCCTGTAGCTGGCCAGCCACCGAGCTGGAGCCCGGTTGCCAAGTGCCAGCCTGAGTAGCCCCACTAGTATCAGTGGGCAAGGCTGGCACAGTGCCCTGCCGCGGGGGCACAGCCCTGGTCCTCCGACCCAATGGCTGTCCCCCGTCCAGTGCAGGGCCGGTGAAAGTTCAGAAGAAAAAGCAGGATCCCTAGCCAGGGATCGAAAACCTAGCGCCGAAGCACGCGGTAGCCAAGCAAACAAGGCTCTGCGTGCGCTGATCCTCCTTTCCCAGCCGGGAAAGAACCGCAAGGGCTAAATAGCCGAAGACTAAAGGACAAACAGTGACGGAGAAAACTTCTCCTCTCCGTCGCTATTTCTAAAATGGCAGCTCGTCTGCCTCGTGGCCACCCCTTTTATAGAGGGGTGGCCACACCCCCTAAATCACCTGGATATCTGAGTCCGGGTGGGGGGGGCCACAAAGAGCGTGGTGGCCATTTTGGCGCCGCGCTTTCATTCTGCTGTTTCGGCATCTAATTGGCTTTTATTATAGTGAAGAATGAAACATTTCAAAAATGTTTAAAATGTTTATTTTTTAAGAACACTACTGAATATTTATGCTGATATAGGGATAAATAATGTTTGTACAAAGCTGTGATTTTTAAAGCTATATTGTAGATTTATTCTTGGTCAATGGATGCTGTTACAAAGCTGTATGCTTCTGCAGATGTTTGCATGATCATGTGGCAGGCATGACTAGACACCAGAGAACACGGAACGTTGTTTACCTTCCAACCAAAGTGGTCCCTATTTTTGTTGTTGTTGTTGTGTCGCACAGTCGGTTCCGACCCTTTGCGACCCCATGGACCATTGCTCTCCAGGCGCCTCTGTCCTCCACCATCCCCCTCAGCCCTCCCAGCTCTGTGCCCATTGTGTCCACAATGCCATCTAGCCATCTCTTCTTTGGCCTCCCCCTTCTTCTTTTGCCTTCCACCTTTCCCAACATCAGTGCCTTCTCAAGTGAATCCTCCCTTCTCATTTGATGTCCAAAGTATTTTAGCTTCATCTTTACTATTTGACCTTCCAGTGAGCAATCCGGGTTAATTTCTTCTAGGATTGACCTATTTGTTCTCCTCGCTGTCCAGGGCACTCTCAAAACCCTCCTCCAACACCACATTTCAAAGGCATCTATTCTTCTGCGTTCAGCCTTCCTAATTGTCCAGCTCTCACATCCATACATTACTACTGGGAAAACCATTGCTTTGACTATTCTAATTTTTGTTTTCAGTGTGATGTCTCTGCTTTTCACTATGTTCCCCAGGTTTCTCATTGCTTGTCTCCCAAGAATCAGTCTCCTTTTTATTTCATGGCTGCAATCCCCATCTGCAGTGATCTTGGATCCTAAGAAAGTAAAATCTGTCACTGCTTCTACTTCTTCCCCATCTATCTTCCAGGAGCTGATTGGGCCTGTTGCCATTATCTTGGTTTTCTTGATATTTAGTCTCAAACCAGCTTTTGCACTCTCCTCCTTCAGCCCAATCAAGAGATTCTTTAGGTCTTCCTCACTTTCTGCCATTAGGGTGGTATCGTCTGCATATCTCAGATTGTTGATGTTTCTCCCAGCGATTTTAATCCCATATTGTGATTCCTCCATCCCTGCACTGCGCATTATGTGCTCTGTGTATAGGTTGAATAAGCATGGTGACAAAATGCAGCCTTGTCTTACTCCTTTTCCTATTCCAAACCACTCTGTCACTCCATGTTCTGTCCTAACTGTTGCTTCTTGGTTCATGTACAGATTTCTCAGGAGGCATATGAGGTGCTCTGGTATTCCCATCTCTTTAATTACTTGCCACATCTTGTTGTGGTCCACACAGTCAAATGCCTTAGTGTAGTCAATAAAACAAAAGTATACTTGTTTCTGGTATTCCTTTGTTTTCTCCATGATCCAGCGTATGTTGGCGATGTGGTCTCTAGTCCCCCTGCCTCTTCTGAAACCTGCCTGCACCTCTGGTAATTCTCTTTCCACATGCTGCTGAAGTCTATCCTGTATTATCTTGAGCATCACTTTACTGGCGTGTGGGATGAGTGCAATTGTTCGATAATTTGAACATTCTTTGGCATTGCCCTTTTTTGGGATTGGTACGTATACTGATCTTTTCCAATCCTGTGGCCATTGTTTTGTTTTCCAAATCTGCTGGCATATTGAATGCAGTAATTTGACGCCATCGTCTTTTAGCGCTTTGAAAAATTCAACTGGGATACCATCATCTCCACTAGCTTTGTTGTTTGCAGTGCTCTTTAGGGCCTTTATGACTTCGCTCTCCAGGATGTCTGGCTCAAGTTCTACTTCTTCATCATTGTGATTGTCAGGAGTGTTGAGGTCCTTTTTGTAGAGTTCCTCTGTGTACTCTTTCCATCTTTTCTTAATCTCTTCTGCATCAGCTAGCTCCTTTCCTTCTTTGTCCCTTATCATGGTCATTTTTGCTTTAAATGTTCCCTTAATTTCCCCGATTTTTTTGAAAAGATCTCTGGTTCTGCCTCTTTTGTTGTTTTCCTCCATTTCTCTGCACTGTTCTTTTAGGTAGTTTTCCTTATCTCTCCTTGCTTTTCTTTGAAATTCTGTGTTCAAATGATTGTAGTTTTTCCTTTCTCCTTTGACTTTTGCGTTCCTTCTTTCCTCTGCTACTTTAAGAGCCTCATCAGACAACCACTTTGCTTTCTTACTCTTCTTTTCTTTTGGTATGGTTTTCTTTGCTGCTTCCTGCATGATGTCCCTCATCTCTGTCCATAATTCTTCTGGCACTCTATCTATTGAGTCTAAGCCATTGAATCTGTTCATCACCTCCACTGCGTATTCTTTAGGGATGTTGTCTAGGTGATATCTTTCTGGTCTCCGTGTTTTCCTTATTTTCTTTAGTCTAAGCCTGAATTTTGCGATCAATAGGTTGTGATCTGAGCCACAGTCTGCTCCAGGTCTTGTTTTTGCTGACTGTATGGAGGTTCTCCATCTTTGGCTGCAGAGTATGTAGTCAATCTGGTTTCGGTGTTGGCCATCTGGTGATGTCCATGTGTAAAGTCGCCTCTTGTGTTGCTGGAAGAGAGTGTTTGCTATGACCAGTGCGTTCTCTTGGCAGAACTCTATCAATCTTTGCCCTGCTTCATTCTGTACTCCCAGACCAAATTTGCCTGTTATTCCTTCCACTTTTTGATTTCCTACTTTGGCATTCCAGTCTCCTAATATAATTTGGACATCATTTCTTGGTGTCTGTTCTATGAGGTGTTGTAAGTCCTCATAGAACTGGTCCATTGTGGCTTCATCTGCGCCAGTGGTTGGTGCGTATATTTGGATCACAGTGACATTGAAAGGTTTGCCTTGAAATCTAACTGACATCATTCTGTCATTTTTGAGATTGTATCCCATTACTGCTTTTCTCACTCTTTTATTGACAATTATGGCTACTCCATTTCTTCTAAGGTTTTCTTGCCCGCAGTAGTAGATATGATGGTTTCCAGAGCTGAATTCACCCATCCCTGTCCATTTGAGCTCACTGATGCCCAAGATGTCAATGCTTATTCTTTCCATCTCATTTTTTACCACTTCCAGTTTACCTTGGTTCATTGATCTCACATTCCATGTCCCTATGCAGTATTGCTCCTTACAACATTGCATTTCCCCTCCCCCCTTCCTGTCCCTCCCCTTCCTCCACTCTGTGGTGTTAAGCATCCTGTATCACCTAGCCTGCCCCTTTGTTTTGCCTTTTGTTTTGGTCCATAGGGTTCTCTTGGCAAGATTTTTGGCGTGGTTGCCGGTGTCTACGCCATTTTTCTCTCCTCATACATTGTATCACAGTTTTTAAAAGTTTAAAAACATTTAAGACAACATAATATCATGCATATTATCACACTTTAACAGTCTCTATGTAAGTTTCTATGTTTAGTCAGTATAAAGTCTCTATGTCAGTTGCTATATTAGGTCTTCTACATTTATATATCTACTACTTATCCTTTGCCTGGATCTCTGGCTCTCCTCCTCCTCCTCACCCCCCATCCCCCTTGGGGGTGGTTGGCCGGTGGCAGCGGCGGCGGCAGTCCCCTTTGCCACTCGCCCCGGCTCTCCTCCTCCTCTTCTTCACCCCCGGCTGGGGTGGTTGGCCGGCGGCGGCGGCGGCGCAGGCCCCTTTGCTGCTCGTCCGGCTCTCCTCCTCCTCTTCTTCACCCCCGGCTGGGGTGGTTGGCCGGCGGCGGCGGCGGCGGCGGCAGGCCCCTTTGCCGCTCGCCCCGGCTCTCCTCCTCCTCTTCTTCACCCCCGGCTGGGGTGGTTGGCCGGCGGCGGCGGCGGCGCAGGCCCCTTTGCCGCTCGCCCCGGCTTCCTCCTCCTCTTCTTCACCCCCGGCTGGGGTGGTTGGCCGGCGGCGGCGGCGGCGCAGGCCCCTTTGCTGCTCGTCCGGCTCTCCTCCTCCTCTTCTTCACCCCCGGCTGGGGTGGTTGGCCGGCGGCGGCGGCGGCGGCGGCAGGCCCCTTTGCCGCTCGCCCCGGCTCTCCTCCTCCTCTTCTTCACCCCCGGCTGGGGTGGTTGGCCGGCGGCGGCGGCGGCGCAGGCCCCTTTGCCGCTCGCCCCGGCTCTCCTCCTCCTCCTCTTCACCCCCGGCTGGGTAGTTGGCCGGCGGCGGCGGCGGCGGCAGGCCCCTTTGCCGCTTGCCCCGGCTCTCCTCCTCCTCTTCTTCACCCCCGGCTGGGGTGGTTGGCCGGCAATTTCTTGCTTTTGAACTGCACAACTGCTAGGTTGGAAGGAGCTTGGACAGAAATGGGAGCTCATTCCATCCTGCAATACTTCGGAATTGAACTGCTGACCTCCCGCCTTCCAGTCAGCATCTTAACCACTTGAGCCACTACAGTCCCTTAAAATCAAGATACAGTACTGCAGAATTAATGTTGGTTCAAAGTTCTGTGAAATATAGTAGGCTACAGATCACGTGGGAAGGTCTTTTTGTCCTGAAGAAAAAAACTTTAGTGTTGTGAACTGCTTGATTGTGAAGCCTGGAACTGATCCTAATCCTAAACTCTACCATGCCAGTGGTTTAAAACTATATATGACCAGAAGTGATGTGATCCCTGCCTACATTACCTAAGAGTAGGAGATGGAAAGCAGAAGATGGTGATGCCTTTGAATTGAAGTGTGAACCCTAATATATTCTGCCTTTTCATATGTAGCAGCTTTGTATGTAACTGCTTACCAAATGTTTCAGAGTGATCAACTAAAACATTTGCTCATAAAAGAGGAGTGTGTGAAGGTACTGAAGATTTGGGAGTATGAAATATAGACTTTTCCTCTAGAAGTTTTGAGACATGATTGGGTATCAGCTTGCAAAGTGAATATCCATCTGTGCCCAGATTAAAAGAACAATTAACCAGTTTCAGTTAATCAGCATGTCTGTGATGTGTCCCAAACAAAAA
Organism: Bradypodion pumilum; assembly: GCA_035047305.1. Taxonomy (NCBI): domain Eukaryota; kingdom Metazoa; phylum Chordata; class Lepidosauria; order Squamata; family Chamaeleonidae; genus Bradypodion; species Bradypodion pumilum. Next base: position 408,479,598 of record JAWDJD010000002.1, read on the forward strand.
GGTTAATTTACACTTTCAACTACATTTCCAGAGAGAGCTTCAAAATAGGTTTTTTAATCCAAGCTGATGTCTTATCAGTTGACATATCAAAAGCCAGACCATTTCCTTTCCCAGGAATGTGATAATAGAGGAAAGGATTACCAGCTGTATATTTTGTCTGCAAAAAAAACTTTAAATATTCTACCCACTAAATTAAGATAAGCTATTCAGGTATAAAAGGAAATAAGGAGGAATGGTTTGTTAGCCTCACTTAGCCCAGAGCTAACTTAATGATGCTTAGAGATTGGATCACTGTGTGAGCCAACTGATCTTTGCAGATATACATTACAATGTGAGTATCAAGTAAATTAGTATTTGTTATTTTCTGGTGCATTCCTTTATGAATCTGCTCTACATATTGTCATTGTATTAATTTCTGTAGCCAAATGGAATTTTGGGTTTTCTGACATTTTTAATTTTTCTTTAATATAATACAATTCTTTAGGTAGCTATTTCATAAAGGAGGGCAGCATGGCTGAATGTTATCAAGAGGGACCCTGAACCATAGGAGCATGACACCAAGCACCAGTCATTTTCCTTCTCATTGGTCTTCCATTAGATACAAGTGACTAGCGACAGGAAAAATTGTGTCTCCCCCATCCCTTTGTCTCTTTTAAAGACATATCTAGTTCTGCTGTCAGTCCTATGATATATCATTAAAAGTTTAAAGCAAACAACATTGTTATTTTTAAGTAAAAACTCATTGCTGTACCCACTCCCCAAGAATGACACGGACACTTCATTTGGATGAAAAATTGGGCCACTTTATTAACTTTATTTTAAATTTGCTTGGCTACTGCTAAGAACCAAACAGGCCGTCATAGCACTGGTAAGGAGTACTCTAATTATGAATCCAACTTAAATGCACATCACAATTTGCTACCACTGCAACAAACTGTGTGACCCTGTCCACAACTTGTTTCCACTGAAACACGTTGTAGACCCTAGACAGGCTGCTACTGTTTAGCACCTGATATTGGAATGCCTCCTTTAAATATTGGAGGAGTTGCCTGCTGGTTAAGCATAGCAACAGTTTTATTTAAAAGTTGATTGGCCATTCACACATCTTGTTTGTTTCATGTCCTCCCTATGGCCAACCAACTGTGTATACCAGATTAAATGGGTCATGCATTTCTTTCCTTACCATTGCTATCCGCCAAAGTGACCAATAAGAAACATAACTGAAACCCCAAACTCAACCACCAGCAACAGTGTGGGATGGGCGAAAATGCCAGGAACCAAGGTGCCAATGTAGATTCAAGCAAAAATTCCCATCCGGCCCCGTAGTGACCAAAATAATCACACTGTTACCTAGGGAGGGGTGGTGGGCAAACGCGCCCTAGCCCAGCCGGCTCTCTGGAAACTGCCGGGGAGCGCAGCCGTTGCCACCCCTTTTATAGGAATGGCCGGCCAAGCCCCCCGGCATCCCAGAGGCAGTGTCCGTGCCTCGGCGCGGGGCCAGCAAAGCACGCGGCAGCTAAACAGCTGCCGCGCGTGCCATCTAGCAAACATGTCAGTTAAATGAAATTTTAAAATCAGCAATAAGATTTTAAAAACAAACACAAATAAAATAAAAATTGAATTAGTTCATTCAATACATCACAACATGCCTCAGTAAGTATAACTTGAAAAAGTAAGAACCAAACTAATGAGCCTGAAAAGTAGTTTGTTTGTTTTTTAAAATGGCCAACTGATCTTAACAGTCATTCAGCTTACCTCTGAAGGTAAGGAAGAGACAAAATTCTGATTCTTATTCTAGCAACTGGATATGTTTGATCATTTGGCCATTATTTTTTAGATCTGTGGCTAATTGAAGCTGAGGGCACTTAACCTGCAGATACAAGGGTGACCATTACTCAGCAATTAGCAGATCATGTTTACCTGCATACCATAAAAAACCTAATCAGCTGATCCCTGTGTAGAGCATGTTGGGTTAGACCAGTGGTTCCCAATGTGGGGCCCACGTCCCACAGGAGGACTTCAATTCCCAGAAGCCTAAGTCAGTACATTGGCTGATCAGTGCTTTGGGGAATTAGGCTTTTGGAAATTGAAGTCCAAAACCAAAGGTTGAGGAACACTGGTTTAGACAAAGCTGAGAAAATTGTCAAATGTAGTCATTTTGTTGTTCAGGGGCATAGTCAAGTCTGACCCTTTGTGATCCCATGGACTATCGCATGCCAGGCATCCCTAACCTTCACCATCCTCAGCTTCCTATCCAAGCAGGGCAAGTCTACTAATGACAGGGGCCAAAAAGAGACTAGATAGTATTTATTTTTTTATTATTATTTATTATTTAAATTTATATCCCGCTCCACTCAACCCACGGCCGACTCAGAGCGGCTAACAACATATTAAGATACATACTGTTACAATAAAATGATGCAAAAACACAATAATTAATCAGTACAATTACAGAAAAACAATAATCACAATAATACAATATCAACCCTCCAACCCTCCAATAGCAAGCATCAAGACAAAAGGGAAGGGGAAAAAACCTCTTTTCAGAAGCCCCACATGTCCAGGTACAAGGCCACCACAAAAATAATCAAAGTCAAAATTACCCGCCCTAGTCAACCTCCAAGATGAACAAAGGGCCGGGAGGGCACGATGCTTCGCAGCAGCTGCATCCTTCGGAGCCTCCCGGGCCACGGAAGGCTCCCTTTATCTCCCCGCCAATGGTGGGAGCGGGGAGGGTGCGGCTGCGGTGGCGTCTTTGGAGCCTCCCAGGCCACGGAAGGCTCCCTTTATCTCCACGCTGATAGTGGGGGCGGGGAGGGCGCAGCTGCGGCGGCATCTTCAGAGCCTCCTGGGTCATGTTGGGAGGGCACTCCGTTCCGTGAGTCCAGGAACAAGGTGACCAACCGAGCCGATCAGTGAGAGCAGGTGGAGTAGAAGGCGCAGCGTGGCCTGGTCCTGAGTTAGCGGCACTGAGACAGCTTGGGCCGGGTCGGCGTGTGCGATAGGCAACACCTGCAAAGTTCTGATGAGTAGTTACAAAAGCAGGAATGAAAGGTATGGAAAGGAGATAATCTTTCAACCATGTGGCTGTTAGACATCCACCATCCATCATGCATCATGGTCAGGAATTTAGCAGCAACTGTCTGGAGAGTGTTCCATATATCACTGCACCAGAGGTGGCCCTCCTTCCAGTGTACACCTCACAGAACTGGAAAGCATCTTGGCTTTGAAGACTCCCTTTTGGATCTAACAGTCCCTTGGGAAGAGAATAAGCTCTTCCTCATAATACAAGATATATACTCTATAGTTATAGGCCATCCAATGTTTATGTCGGAAAGCAGCTGTGAATTATTTCTGCCTAGTTAATTAGAAATGTAATAGTGGTTCTGTCCACAGTACTGGGGGGGGGACTACTGTACCTCTTCATTTCCTCTTTTTTTATATACACATCTGCCTTTCCTTAAAATTGGGCTCAAACTGAGATAATGTTTTGCCTGAGTGACTTTAAATTTCCATCTGCAAAAGAAACAACAGCAGCAACAACAACAACAAAATCCAGCCTGTGCATGCAAACAAGTAAACAGCATAGTCTGGGGGGAGGGGGAGAGTGTCCTAATTGAGTCTACAGACTTTTGGTCCATAAAATTGAATCTTAAATTGGCTCAGAACCTGAATTCTTACACAAATTACACAAAGTGCGATTTGAAGCTTCTCTGCCTTGGTTTTAATAATCGTGTAGATAACACTTTCTGAGTGAGTGACAACTTCCATCATATTTTCTCTCTCTCACAGCACTGATGTCACTGTGACTCCTATTTTACGCATGGCAAACCAAGCCTGATTGCTCATAGCTTGCCCAAGGCTATTCTTTCTCATCAAATCCAGGGCTGATCAAGAATTTAAAACCATGTCAGCCTTCAGTACTCTGGCTACCCAATCCTGTCAACTTTCAGATGACAGTCTTGGTTTCAAGTGTGATGATTTACTCAAATACGGTCAGTGCCTGCCATTGCTGTGTTGAGCCAAAAGGAGACATATTTCCCCATAGCATATTTCCTGAACAAGTGCCGGAATTATGGTTTGAGAGACACAAGGCACTTGTTGGAACAACTATTCTGACAAGACGTAGGTTGCTGAGATGCAAATGGTTCCTTAAAGGATAAGTGTATGCATGTCTTAAATAAACTAGTTAAGATTCTTCTTCTTGTGCCATATCCAATTCCGAATATTGGTGATCATCATGGCAATTAAGATTGTCCTGTGAATATAATGCCATGGCTATTCATCTGCCTTCCACATCACAGCATGACACCCATACCACTGATCCAACTCCATGACTCACTTTCTGGTCCTGAGACCTTTTGGCATGAAAAGTCCTCATCAGCCCCAGGCCAGTATTGATGAAGCTGCTGCCCTCCATCAAGATGAATTCAAGTGAGACTTTGCCAAGGCCACTAGACCTCTGGGTTGTCAGGTTAGTTAATTGCCACCTAATGCTTGGCATTGAGTCACTGGCAGGATAACCTGGCAGGACTTGAGGTAAGATTGTTGTTGTTCAGTCGCATAGTCAAGTCTGACCCTTTGTGAACCCATGGACCACTGCACGCCAGGCACCCCTATCCTCTACCATCCTCAACCCATCCAGTTTTGTGCCCACTGAGTCAACAATACCATCTAGCCATTTCATTTTCTGTTGCCCCCTTCTTCTTTTGCCCTCAACCTTTTCCAACATCAAGGCTTTCTCAAGTGAATCCTTTCTTCTCATTTGATGACCAAAGTACTTTAGCTTCATCTTCATTATTTGGTCTTCCAAGGAGCAGTCAGGCTAGATTTCCTCTAAGATCGACCTATTTGTTCTCCTTGTTGTCCAGGGTACTCTCAAAACTCTCCTCCAACACCATATTTCAAAGGCATCTATTCTTCTGCACTCAGCTTTCCTTATGGTCCAGCTCTCACAAACGTACATTACCACTGGGAATACCATTGCCTTGACTATGCAGATTTTGTTTGCAATGTGATGTCTCTTCTTTTGACTATGTTTCCCAGGTTTCTCTTAGCTTGTCTCCCAAGAATCAGTCACCTTTTTATTTCATGACTGCAATAACCATCTGCAGTGATCTTGGCTCCAGCCCTGCATTGTGCATTATGTGCTCGGTATATAAGTTGAATAAGCAGGATAACAAAATGCAGCCTTGTCTCACTCCTTTTCCTATTCCAAACCACTCCGTCATTCCATATCCTGTCCTAACTTTTGCTTTTTGACTTATGTATAGATTTCTCATGAGACATATAAGGTGTTCTGGTATTCCCATCTCTTTAATTACTTGCCACATTTTATTGTGGTCCACGCAGTCAAAGGCCTTGGTGTAGTCAATGAAACAGAAGTAGACTTGTTTCTGGTAAGATTACAAGCCTATTAACATTTACCAGTGAAGTCAGTGTGGCTTTCTTCTAAGTGTGCCTAAGATGCACAAGCATCCTCTTTTACAACCAATGCAAAAGAACAGACAACCCCATAATAAACAGTCACTCTCATTAAAAAAAACCTGAGGAATGACTACAACTCTGGTAGAGTACATGGTTTGGATCAGAGTTGTGCAGATTTGTGGTTTTGGACAGCAGCTACCAAAAATTCCCCCTGCAGCTATGCTACCTGAGTAATCACAAATGTGCCTATCTCTAATTTAGATGCAGACAAGCCCAGGTTCACTCTCCAGTGGTCCCATCTAGAAGAAGTGATTTTAAAATGCAGCACATGGGAAAGTTACTTTGTGAAAGTATAAGCCACGTCAGATGTTTGCACAGCTGAGTCAGATATATTTCAGCTCTTTTGTAGCGGAAGACAAATAGGCATATACAGTGATAGGGTATGCACCCATGTACCAATATACCCTAGTGATTTCCTGCGGAGAAAGTTGACCCCACCTGGAAGACTTTTAAGTAGCAGCAGCCTGGGACCGCCTACAGATTTGGCCCAGGGAATTGCTGTACCACATGGGCCACAGCTGCTCCTATGTCTTCCATGAAACTGGTCCCTGTGGGAGGAATAGAACTGCTCCACAAGGGGATCTGCTGCCTCTGGTTTCTTTGTAGCTTCACATAGGGAGTGGACAACTGGATCCTAACTGTTCCCTAGTCCTTTTGTTGGCCCTTGATGGAGGGAGAGAGCTGGCCAAATTTTTCCAGCTACTTCTGACACACTCTCATTGTGACACTGCCTTTGCCCTCTGCTCCTCATCGAAACTGACTGGTTCTCCTGCTGCTGCTGTTGCTGGTAGTTTCCTTCCAGCTGCCCATGCCTGACTGGCCCTCACTTTCTCTCCCTGTCACAGCAGCTGTCACAGCTACAGCCACAACTGTTGCTCCTGTCATCGCAATCACCTTGGTCCTCCTGCTTGTAGAAGATGGCAAGCCACCAGTCTGCAGGAACAGTCCCCTGCTCCGCTTTAATACCTGGCAGGCATACTGGATCAAAGCCCACTGTCTTTCAGTCCACTTGCCCTCCAGTCTTATTTCAAACTTTCCTGCTGTCCAATGTGAAGGTGGTGAAGAGAAAATCTTCCTGGCTGGCCAATGATAAGTCAGCAGGGAAGATCCTTTAGACCAGGGGTCAGCAAACCTGGCTCTCTAGATGTTCTTGGACTTCAATTCCCAGCAGATGCACTGACTCTCTGCTTGGAAGTATTCCTTGCTGTACTCATTATGACCTATTTTATGCTTCTCCACAATGAGAGAGATATGCCATTTGCCTCAGCAGTGTTGCTAAGCTATAATGAAACACGTTCCTAACAAATTTTATTATTTGCATGCTCTTATTAAAAAGAGCATATCAAGGGCTGAGGACATAGTGTCCTTTCAAAACTCCACTCCTGGTATTTGAAGTCCAAGAACTCCTGGAGAGCCATGTTTGCTGACCATCACCCAAACCTCTTATGGGAACTTAAGATTCCATATGGGCTTCTCCATGACTGCTTCAGCCAGCCATAGCTCTACCACAGTTTGGCAACAACTGGATGCCCAGGTGAGCCTGGGTCTGCCTATTTGAGAGAGATGTCCTGTGACCAGGAATGATAGCACACAATGTCATAAACTGTGCTTGAATATAGCTTACCCTTCATGGACTCACATTTTGTCTTTCTTTTCCAGACCCAAATCCAAATGAAGGGGACAAGGTGCCTCACTTTGATCCCTTCTTATACAGTATTGTTTTCAGAAGCATTTGAACTTTACAATGTTACTTGAAGACTTCTCCTATGTATTTTTTGTGCTTATACTAATTACTCACAGGATTGATGCAACATGGGAAGGAACCCTTTCCTATCACCCTCTATCATTTTTATGGTGTCCTAGTGTGGGAGTTTCTTGGGATCACACTAAAACTGAAAAGCATGATAGTGCAAATGCCTTCCATTGGATGTGGAATCATGATGAATGAGAGAGAGAAATGTTTTAATTCACTGCCATGTTGAAGCATACTGCAAGATGTTTTGCATTGGAACACAAGGTGCCTGGTGTGGCAGGGATAAAACTAAATATACGGCTGGAGTGTGGTACCCTGTCAGATACCTACGTCATTATCCTCCTGCTAATAACAACTTGGAGTCGATCCCTTAATCAATTGGTCAATGTTATCTCAACACATGAATACTAACGAATCAATGGATCTCCTCTAATTTCTATTGCCTATAGCAGAGGTTCCTAACCTTTTCGAGCCAGGGGCCAGATCATGCTCTCTCAGTCAGTTTCAAGGGCTGGATGGCCATTTTACCCTGCCTGCATGATGGGGAAGGCCATTTTGCCCCAACAGCTTAAAAGGGGTGGTCATTTTCCTTCTCACATGCCCTTGGAGGGGTGAGGGCCAAATGAAATTGTGCCACGGGCCAGATCTGGCCTGCAGGCCTTAGGTTGGGAACCCTTGGCCTATAGCAATGATGGCTAACCTTGAACTTTAATTCCCAGAAGCCCTGATCAGAAAGAATGCTGACTTGGGCTTCTAGTAATTAAAGTCCAAGAACACCTGAAGTGCCAAGGTTAGCCATCACTGGCCTCTAGAATACTGGCCCTTATATTATGCTGGCAGCCATTCTGCTGACTCCATCATCTGCTTAGAGATTGAAACTGTTCCTCTTTAGCATCACAAGTCCCAGAATCATCCAGCTGCAATGACCACTGGGAAGAGGAGCTGAAATCTGTGGCAGCTCAATCATCCAGACAATTTTCAAAGGGGCAGGCCTAGTCCATGTTATAACTCTCCCCCTCCCTCCCCCACCCCACCATACCATGTATGGAATATAACCCAAACAGGGATCTATCTGCTTATATACTGAGTGGCACATGGAAGTTGCTTCTGGGAGTAAGGGGATTTTAGATTATTTCATTTTTGGCTGAATTCACTCCATGAGTGACCTCACTCAAGGCTATTTCCAATTGAGCTAAATTTTTCCACATGGGGGGGGGCAGGGTCCTTACTGTAAAACATATCTCATGCCCTCAAAGAAAAAAGTGACTCATGGGGTACCATTTAATGAGCTTACCCACTCTTCCTTCTTCAAGATGCCAGGACTAAAATGACTGAAGTCAGCTGCCTTAGTTCAGAATGAAAGCAACAAAGAAAGAAGAAATGGAGGCCTGCTTCTATTAGGAAGAAGAAATCCTGCAGGCACTGAGAATTTTCAGAGAGTGAGTCCTTCTCAGACAAAGATGTGATTGGCAAGTTGGGGAACTATTGGAAGGAGGTGACACATGTTCCAGGATATCACCGTTGGTCACCCACAGGCAGACCACACCCCAAGTGGGAATCAGGGAGATGTGGACTCAAGGATGCCCCCACTACCGCCCCCCCAAAAAAAAAAGATTGAAACCAATCCTTAACAGACAATGAGGTCCCTCCTGGCATCCACCTAACACTGAAAAGTCAGGAAACATTTTTCGGTTGGTTAGTATGTAAATAGATATCTGGCTAGGTTATCCTGCTATGGTAATAGACTAGACCGTACTGCCAGCAACTCAACGCCAAGTGTCAGACAGTGGTTAACTAACCTGACAACCCTGAGGACTAATGACTTGGGTACCAAAGTCCACAGTGAAGGGTGATGGTCCCCAAGTGGATTAAATCCCACTCGAATCCATCTTGATGAAGGGCAGCTGCTTCATCAATACTGCCTTGGGGCCAATGAGGACCTTGTGTGTCAAAAAGGCTCAGGACCAGAAAGTGACTCATGGAACTGTATCAGTAGTATGGGTGTCATACAGCAATGTGGAAGGCAAATGAAAGGCCACTAAATTATATTATCAGGACAGTATTCATGGATGATCACCATGAGGATTGCCAATATTCAGATTAAGATAAGGCAGAAGAAGAAGAAGAACTATATTAATGTTGCTATAGGGTGAAAAGTTGAAGACAACACATAGTCAAAATGGGAGGAGAGATTTTTCACTGGTGGTGCCCTTCCACCTGCATCCTGCAGTTAAGGAAATGAGTCCTGCAATGATAACCTGTCACCTGAACTCACACCTCAATTGGGTTGTTGTCTTTATGTTTGATTTCTTCTTATCTACCCCAGTTGCAAGATGGCAGTGTACCTATGAGTAGGCTTTAGCAAGGGCTTTCATATTCCTAACATTGGGCAGCAGGTATAACAGATGAGGGAAATTTAAAGTCAGCTCAAGAAATTCCACAGTGGGTAGCAGCTAATGTCAGAAAGGTCTAGCTAGGCAAAGAACCAGCCCATTATCTTCTTTCCCAATACCAAAACTATGTGTCTTTCCCCTGGGTGGCATTCCTAAGGAGGACCCAGGGGAGATGTTTAATACATCACCTCTCTGAAACCAAAGGTGCCTCCATTAGTCATGCCATTATGGATACATTATTTGACTGTACAATGGCACTGATAAAACAGCATTGCCCCCAGAGCCATGTTTTTTAGGTGTGATATTAAGTCAGCATTCCACTTCCTATCACTTTATCCAGAAGATTTATAACTGTGAGACAAGTCAATGGCTAGCAATGAAGGGCAGTCAGGTATCTTGATGCATCAGATCCAGTGATGCACTGAAGCAAGTTCTGTCCTGTTCGGGAGAACCGGTAGCGGAAATTCCCCCAGGCCCCACCTACCTGGCTGGCCACACCCACCTCCATACCCCATTGTGTTGGCCCTGCCCACAGATTTGGCCCTGCCCACAGATTTGGCCAAGCCCACAGAAGTGGTAGTAAAAAAAATTGGAGTGCATCACTGATCAGATCCGATTCTTAATGCTAGGCCACAGACTGCTGCTATAATCAATAAAAGTTGTGGTATTTTCTTCTCCAAGAAGAGTTGTGTGCTGTCTTCTCTATATATTCTAGTGTAGATGGCCTGGGGCCAGCTTAGCACTATGCCAACAACTTACTTTTAGTTTCCTGACTTTATGGTGTGTCAGCCAATGTGAGATAGCTTTAGCTTTGGCCTTAAAATGCCAGGGGCTTTAACAGTGAATTATGCAGGAAATCTCTGTCAGTCTTATTATGCCTAGACAATTAATCCGTTGCATGACAAAAGAAGTGTATAAACTGACATTGCTTAGTCTGATATCAAAATTAATACATCAATGCTGATTTTGGTACACTGTAGCTTCAGCAAACATTTGGCTTCCAAGATTAAATCCACAAAAATTAATGATCTGTCACTAGGCTTGCCTATGTTCTAATGAAGCATTTTGTCAAGGATGAGTGAAGTCAGGTGCCTCCGCCTCATCCATGCTAAAAGGCTCTCCTCCTCTTTTGATCCCCTCCTTATAGAATTCAAAATTTAATTAGCTATAAGTAAAAAATTAATTACTAATTTTGCATTGGTGATAAAATTAAATAGCTTTTGTTGGGTTTTGCTGTACAAGAAAGAGTAGTAAATGATTAAAGGCCAGTCAACAATTAGGGCGCAATAACAACAATAATGAAGCAGAGTGTGTGTGTGAGAGAGAGGGGGGGGGAGATGGAGGAGAGAGAGCATTTGTTTGAAGCTTCCTTCTTCTCAATGTTTAACACATTACACAAAAGTAGGAGGAAACATAGACAATGTAAACCACAATGCAGCTCCGATAAGAAGCTCAAGAATTCTTAATAATCTATCAAAATCCTACAGTGTCACTCAAACAAAAGGCTCTGCAAAACTTTTAAGTTTAACTAGTGAAAGAAATAGGAACCAGGCTGACTTCATGGATGCATGGATTTGAAAATAAAGAGCAATTGTATTTTGTACCTATCAATAGGCAGAGTACAGTGAATGCTACAGTACTCATAACATAAGACAAAGGGGGCCTCTAGTTGAGAAAGATTTCTCTTTGGTCTGAAGACTTGCACACGTGGCCAAAGAATCTTCTGCATAACCATACCACCACCACCACCACCACCACCACCACATGTCTGAAGCCTGGAGAACCAGAAGGAACATAATCCAGTTTAATGTTTTAAATTTTAAATTAGAAAGATCTGCCTTGAACTGCCTTGAGTCGGCTTCAGCCCGAGAAAGGTGGGATATAAATAATAATAATAATAATAATAATAATAATAATAATAATAATAATAATAATAATAATAATAATAATAATAATAATAATAATAATAATAATAATAATAATAATAATAATAATAATAATAATAATAGTTGTTGTTGTTGTTGTTGTTGTTGTTGTTGTTGTTGTTGTTGTTGTTGTTGTTGTTGTTGTTGTTGTTGTTGTTGTTGTTAACTGGCATGAAACAGCCTTGTAGGTGGGAAAGGGATGTTGTGGAAATGCATTTGATAGATTTGCTCCTCCATTAATTAAAAGTGTTTAAAATCTTAAAAGCAAACTGGGGGCGGGGGGAATATCCAGATATTCCATCATAGTTATTAAAACCTGCCTGAAAAGGTGGGTCCTCAACTATCAGTGAAAGAATAAAAGGGAAGGAGCTAACCTATCCTCCCAAGAATGTCCAACTTCTCCTGTTAATGGATATGAACAGGCATACTTGGTCATTCAATATTATGGGATGTTTTTCCTACCTTGTTAACCTGTGATTGAGCTAACCCGAGATTTGTAATAATATTAAACATATTGGCACTACCTAATCTCAAGGTGTAGGGGAAAACTTTGCATCACCAGGAGTATTGTTGTTGTTGTTGTTGCTCTGGAAGACTTCAAAAGCCAGGCTCTTCCATGAACAAGATGTGCAAACATAAGACAGCGTTAGATCCCCCCCCCCCCCCGTCCTTTCTAGATTCAGACTCTGGCTTCATGTGCTGCAAGGCTTTTTAAGGCCCACTTATTATACAGGGTTACTGATAGAGTTCCGTGCACTCTGGTGTCTAGTCATGCCTGCCACATGTCCATGGAAATGTCTACAGACGCAGACAGCCCTGGCTGTAAGACTATAAACAGAGATGAGCACTAAACCCTAGAGTTAGATACAACTGGCTTTCGAGCAAGGGATACCTTTACCTTACTGTTAGAGAGAAGAGGGATACTCGACTCTTCCCACAACTCCACTACACACTGCCAAACAATCGCCCTAGTCGTGTAATGAGAAGAGACTTTGAAAAAATCCCCATAGGGACTTGGTGGAAACTTTTTTAAAAGATAGATTGAAATGAAAGAAGAGTGGCAGCTATGGGGAAGAGAGAGAAAAGGAGAGAGATCATAAGCTTTAGTGTATGGGACCAAGGACGACCGGACAACCGAAGGGTTGGTTTAACACAGGTTTATTGCATGAAGTTCCAGGTAAGCATGAGGTAATGGCGGTGATACATCTCAATATATACAGTAGCCTTCTTCATTTGAATCATGTAGCACGGTAGCTCATTGGCTGCTACCAGCGTGGCCTCGCCCAGGCACGCCTCCTTTCCTGCTGCTGTTTGCGGGGAAGGTTTTCCCGCGGCTGTCCGTGATTGTGCAATGTGAACCATGTGAGAGTGAACGCTCGCAGCTGCCCTCTATAGGCTGTCTGCTCGCGTTCCTTTACAGCTGATATCGTTTGTATCTGGAGTGGTTACAATCTTGCCTTTACAGTATCATGAGCATGCATACATACATACATAACATCCCTCCCCCCTAGGATGGGACGAAGTCCCGCAACCATTGTGGCTTGCCGCACGTTCGCTTGGGGCGTGCTTGCGCCTGCCCTAATTCTGGAGAGCCCGTGATCCCTGACTCTGCGGGTGCTTGTCCTGCAACGGGAAACGGGGATTCGTTAGTGGCTCTGTGGGGCGTCCGTGCCTGCCTTGCGCTTGGGGAAGGGAATGGAATGAACAGTTGGGAGGTAAATCCCTGCCTATTGCCCTCGGACCCCGGGGACCCTCCTAATGTGAACCGCGGAACCGATGAGGTCGCCCTTGGGGAACGGCTACCTTCTGATCCCTGCTCGGGGGACCTAAAGACTGTGGTGGGCGGACTCGCTGATGCCTCCGGTCTTGGAGGTGTCGGTCTCCGGAACATTGGCGCTATATTGCATTCTAACTCACAGGGGCTACTGGGACTGGAAGTACCAGGGGCTAAACTGAAACCCCTCTTTTCGCTAGGATGGGTGGGGGACCACTCCGCTAACTCCCCCTGGTACTGTAAATCAACGTCTAAACTTCTATGGGCATCTGAATTTCGGGGAGATTTCCGCGGCTTCCGCGGGGTATGAGTGTGGTCGGGGCTCCTCCTCTCTGACGGGGACTCCCGCAAACCGGGGCTCCTCCTCTCTGACGGGGACTCCCGCAAAAGATTTCTGTGGATCGATTGCCTTTCCTCCCCCCTTGGTGGGGACCCATGCTCCCCTTTTCCTCCCCCTTGGGCTAAACGGGTGGGGGAGTACCCTAACGCTGATTCGATGCTATTCTCGTCCGCGTCTTGCTCTCCGGGGACCCTACGCCTGAGTTGGTCTACGTGTCGCCTCCACAGGAAGCCTGTACTGGTCTCAACGCGGTATGAGACGGGGCCGGTTTGATCTACTACGGTGCCCGGCACCCAGGCTGGCCCCGCGCTGGCGTAGTTCCTGCAGTGCACCGGGGCGCCTATGCTGAAACTCTTTGTGGGTTCCACCCCTATGTTCCGCCCTTTGTCCTCTACTCTCGTGGGGTCTAGCTTGGATATCCCCGTGGCCAGCTTCCTGCGCATCAACAGCTCCGCGGGGGAGTACCCTGACGCTAATGGGGTGACCCTGTATCTCAGCAGGAATTGGCACAATTTCAGGTCGAGGTCTCCGGGACCCATGCGCAGTAGCGCGTCTTTCGTGGTGCGCACGAGGCGCTCTACTTGGCCATTGGTGGCCGGGTGAAAAGGGGCGGAGGTGACGTGCCGAATGGCGTTGCGCTCCATGAATGCCCTGAACTCGGCGGACGTGAAACAGCTAGCGTTATCGCTGACGAGGGTGTCGGGTAAACCGAACGTGGAAAAGACCCTCCTTAACTTAATTGTTGTGGCCGAGGAGGTGCTCGAGACTGGAATGACCTCCAACCACTTAGAGAACACGTCCACCACGAGGAGGAAAAGCGTTCCCCTGAACGGGCCAGCAAAGTCTACGTGTACTCGGGACCAGGGCCCCCTTGCAGCGTCCCACTCCCTAGGTGGCGAGCGAGCCTCTTCTGGCCTTGAGCTTTGGCACGCCTCGCAAGTGCCGACCATGTGTTCGATGTTGGCGTCTAACTGGGGCCACCAAAAGTAACTGCGGGCTAGTGCCTTAGAGCGTACGATCCCCGGGTGGCTGACGTGCAGCAGTTTAAGCACCCTCGGCCGGAGAGACGTGGGGATCACTACCCGCTGTCCCCACAAAAGGCAACCCCTCTCTAGGGACAACTCTAATCTCTTTTTGAAAAATGTGTCGAATTCCGCTGCTGGGGAAGACACGGGCCACCCTTTCTGCACCCAGGAGCAAACTGTGGCCAGCGTTTTGTCCTTGCCTGTCGCTTTGGCGATTTCGGCCGGTACTACTGGAGGGGAGTCTAGGACCTCTATCATTAAGACCTGGTGGTCCCTCTCTACTCCGCCCACGTGGCAGCAATCCCGGGGAATGGGGGACCTCGACAGAGCGTTGGCATGGCTTATCTCCCTCCCGGGCCGGTATACCAACGCGTGCTGATACGCGTTGAGAAAAATGGCCCACCTGAGCATTCTCGGGGACAGGATCTGGGGTGTGGGCTTATCTGCGGTGAAAATGCCCAGCAAAGGCTTATGGTCAGTCACTATGGTGAAGGGGCGGCCGTACACAAAATCATGAAATTTCTTGGTACCCGCAATTATTGCTAGCGCTTCCCTGTCTGTCTGAGCATAGTTCCTCTCCGCTTGGGACAGGGATCTAGAGTAGAAAGCTATCGGGGCCTCCCTACCGTTCTCCAGCACGTGGCATAGCACCGCCCCCACCCCCACCGGGGATGCATCGCATATCAGGACCACCGGGCGTTTGGGATTGAAGTGGGTCAGTACAGCATCTGATGCCAGGAGTCGCTTCAGGTCATTGAAAGCCTTCTCCTGGTCGTCGCCCCACTTCCATGCCTCGTCCTTTTTTAACAATTTGTGAAGCGGTTCTGCCACTGCTGCCTTCCGCGGGAGGAAGGAGTGGTAGAAATTGAGCAATCCGAGGAACGACTGCAACTCGGGCTTGGAGGTGGGGCGAGGGGCCTTCTTGATGGCGGCTACCTTGGATTGGGCTGGCCTAATTCCCTCGGGAGTGACACGGAACCCTAGGAACTCAACCTCTGTAGCGAAGAAGACGCATTTGTCTTTCCGCAACCTCAACCCCGCCTTTTCGAATATTGTCAGGACCTTTCCCAACCTTGTTGCTAATTCGGCCCGGCTCCCCCCTGTAATTAATACGTCATCAAAATAGGGTAACACCCCCTCTAACCCCTATAGGAGGCGTTCCACCAGTGACTGGAAAATCCCGGGCGCCGAATTCACGCCGAATTGGAGGCGCGAAACCTGGAACGCCCCTTTGTGGGTGACTATGGTCTGCGCAGCAGCTGCGGCGGGGGTCACCGGGAGTTGCTGGTAGGCTTGGGCCAGGTCGAGTTTGGCGAAACACCTCCCCCCGTGTAACCTGGCCAACAAGTGGCTGACTACCAGCACCGGATACGCATTAGGGCGGATCGCCTTATTGATGGTGAATTTGTAATCAGCGCATATGCGGACTTCCCCGTTGGCCTTGAGCGCTGTTACAATTGGAGTTTCCCACTCCGCAGAATCAACAGGAACAAGAATCCCCTGGCCCACCAATTTGTCCAACTCCGCCTCTATTTTGTCCTTTAGTGCGAAAGGCACTCTGCGCGGTTTAAGTCTGATTGGACGCACTCCCGGGTCCAGGTCGAAAGTCACTGGGGGGCCCTTGAATTTTCCGAGCCCCTTTTTAAAAACCTCGGGGTGCGCGTCGCACACGCTCTGTATTGGATCAGTCCCGGCGGCGTGTGCTCCCACGGCGTGCACCCCCCCATGAACAACCCCAGGGGCTGGAACCATTGAGTCCCGAGGAGGCTGCATTTACCTCCCTTGAGGACGACTAGGGGAAGCGTTGCGGTGTACTTTTTGAACTGGACCTGAAACTTCCCAACCCCCAACACTGGGATGCGGTTCCCTTGCACGTCCTTCAGTGTGGCCCTCAACGCCTTGAGCTTGGGCCGCACGCGGGGGGCGATCTTCATGAACTCCCCCTGGGAAATAATAGAGTATGAAGAACCCGAGTCCACCTCCATTCTAACAGGGGCCCCTTGTATTACTACCTCAACGAAGTAACGGGGGTGCTCCGTGGAAACGCTGCAAACCGGCGCGTCGTCCTCGCTGTCGTCGGAGATTCGCCCTACTCCATCCCGCGTCCTCGTGGTCCGGGTGCCGTCCTTCGGCCTCGTGGTGCGGTCCTGCCTCGTGGTGCGGTCCTGCCTCGCCGCGCGGTCTGGAGAACTCCGGGTGGCCTCGCGTCGTTTCCGGCAGACCTTGGCGATGTGCCCGCGCCGGCCGCAGTTGTGGCACTCGGCCTTGCGGAATGGGCATTTGGTGCGGGCGTGGGCGGCGCCGCAGCCATCGCAGCGCCGGCCCTCTCTCTGGATCCTCCGGACGTCCTCGTCGTCGCTGCTCTCTGCAGACGAGTTCGAAGCCCGCCGGGCCACGCGCACCGAACTCTCTGCCTTGGCGGTCTTCGGGCGCCAGTCCTGAAGCTCGTGCACCCCGGCCGTCGTGGCCTCTGCGGCCTGTGCCGCGTCGAGGACTTGTTGCCACATGGGAGGCGGCTCCCTTTTCATCAGCGCGCGCTGAGTCTCTGTGTCCCTCAGACCGCAGAGCAGGCAGTCCCGGAGGGTGACGTCGGGGAGTTCCCACTTGCATGGGCCGGCGGCCAACCGCAGGGCCGCGGCGAACTCATCGACCGATTCTCCGGGTGCCTGGACTCGCCTCCAGAACGCGCTCCGAGCGGGGAACATCGCTATTGCCGGCCGGAGATGGGCGCGCAGCGCCGCCAGGAGCTCTGTGGCCTTGAGGTCGCTCACCTTCCTTGGCGCGATCAGGTCCACCAAGGTCCTCTTGGTCTCTTGTCCGAGCATGCGGACGAAGATGGCCCTCTTTTTGGCCTCGTCTGAGACTTCGAGCTCCACCAGCGCAGCGTTGAAGTCTATCTCAAACAGCTCCAAGTCTCCCGGCTTCCTGATCTCGTAGCCGGCGCATGTCTTGGTCCCGTGGGCAGCCATATCCCACCTTCGTCGCCAATTTAGTGTATGGGACCAAGGACGACCGGACAACCGAAGGGTTGGTTTAACACAGGTTTATTGCATGAGGTTCCAGGTAAGCATGAGGTAATGGCGGTGATACATCTCAATATATACAGTAGCCTTCTTCATTTGAATCATGTAGCACGGTAGCTCATTGGCTGCTACCAGCGTGGCCTCGCCCAGGCACGCCTCCTTTCCTGCTGCTGTTTGCGGGGAAGGTTTTCCCGCGGCTGTCCGTGATTGCGCAATGTGAACCATGTGAGAGTGAACGCTCGCAGCTGCCCTCTATAGGCTGTCTGCTCGCGTTCCTTTACAGCTGATATCGTTTGTATCTGGAGTGGTTACAATCTTGCCTTTACAGTATCATGAGCATGCATACATACATACATAACATAAGCATACTTTTATTACACCACTATAAAATTACAAGCTAAAGCTACCTTCTGACCTGAAGAAGCCTTCCTCAGACTGGCCACTGTGAAGCTTTGGATGGTGCAGAAGTAAATAAGAAAGTTCCTTTTAAAAAAAAAACCATGGCCAGATGTTCAGGCTAGGTTCCTTTGTTAAAAGTATGTTTCCAAATTGAGCTGCAGTCTCAATCAAAGATGTTTTGGGGAAGATCTGTATGTTTTCTGCACCATCCACAGAACTGTGGTGCCCAGCCTAATAAAGATTTGCACATTTTATATGTATGGGAATGAAGGTGTCCAAACCATCATACCAGGACCACATTTTGGTAAAACACATCGGTAGGTCCCACTCGCTCAACCTTGGGAACTACTTTCATGCCTTACTCCCCATTGCTGGCTCGGAGACAATTTAACCAAAAAGGTTCTCCATCACGACTCTAAGCAGCAGGACTTGGCAAGTGGTTCAAATTGCAGTTAACCTTCAAGTACGTTTTCTTGATATATTTCCAAAATGGCCACTTGAAACATGAGATAAAATGGAGGCTAAATCTGGAGCACATTCTTATTACCCTATAAAACAAGGGCTACACCCAAACAAATTACACCTGTTTTCCAGATAGGATTACCATTGCCTTTTGCTACAAAAGAAGTAAAAAAGCAAAACTGTTGCTGACTCCACTCAATTGTTCTGCTCAGCATCTGCCATAAAGTGGGAGCCATCACAATCCATCTGCTGCCTCACAAACATCTCCTCACTGGTGGATGCCGTTTACAAGCATGTCAGAAAACATCAACAGTTTATCACCACCACAGAGAGCACCAGCTTGCTCATAAGCCTTCTTCTGGCTTTTCCTTTGTCGCTGCCATTGCTGTTTTTTAAAGAGTGTATAAAAATAAGTTATGCCAGCTATTAAGACTCCAAAGCCTTGAGAGACAGCTTATATTGCAGGAAAGCAGCAAATGGACCTTTGAGCCCAAAATGACTAAGTATCATTCTAGCTTCACAGGCTTCTTTTACATCATATCCTTTACAGAACTGTCACGGGGCTAAATTGAACCCTTGAGCCTTGGCTTCTCTGCTACATGACTATTTATCCTCCTTGCCTCCATGATTTCCAAAGATTTTTCAGATTCAGGTCTAGTTTCTACCAAAGTAGCTTCCTTGGCAAATTGCTGGCACAGAACTTTCTTGCTTCAGTGCTTCTGGAGAGGAGCAAGAGGAATAGCACACATCTCTATATTAGATTTTCTCATTCCAAAGAGAGTGGAGGAGGAGGAGGAAAGGAATAATTTAAATGCTTATTTTTGGATATTTCCTAAACATATTTCCTGTCGTGTCCGGCCCTTGTAAAGAACAGTCCAGCAAACGATGCGCAGAACAACGAACAACGGTTTATTGTAAAATCTTTCTAGTTACTCTTACAAGGATATCCGGACATCAGATGGCTACACCAGTCCCATATATTCGGTCTCTCTGAATTCTACTGTAGTGGTAGTGTACTAAGCTACTCCTTGTGTCTGAGCATATAGAGAAGACCCAAGGTTAGCCTGGCGTGGTCTAACCTGCAGTGTTAATGAGAAGCATAGATCCGGTCCAGCCCCACCCTTGTTTACCCATGGGGCTTATATATTGTCTTCCTGGTGGTGACTCTTTGATACAATGTAGTAACCTGCCTGTTGAGTTTGAATACATTTATTGCTGTAACGTTTTGTAATATAATTGGGATCAGTATGTGTTATGTATGTATGTATGCATGCTCATGATTCTGTAAAGGCAAGATTGTAACCACTCCAGATACAAACGATATCAGCTGTAAAGGAACGCGAGCAGACAGCCTATAGAGGGCAGCTGCGAGCGTTCACTCTCACATGGTTCACATTGCGCAATCACGGACAGCCGCGGGAAAACCTTCCCCGCAAACAGCAGCAGGAAAGGAGGCGTGCCTGGGCGAGGCCACGCCGGTAGCAGCCAATGAGCTACCGTGCTACAGGATTCAAATGAAGAACGCTACTGTATATATTAAGATGTATCACCGCCATTACCTCATGCTTAACTGGAACCTCATGCAATAAACCTGTGTTAAACCAACCCTTCGGTTGTCCGGTCGTCTTTGGTCCCATACACTAAATTGGCGACGAAGGTGGGATATGGCTGCCCACGGGACCAAGACATGCGCCGGCTACGAGATCAGGAAGCCGGGAGACTTGGAGCTGTTTGAGATAGACTTCAACGCTGCGCTGGTGGAGCTCGAAGTCTCAGACGAGGCCAAAAAGAGGGCCATCTTCGTCCGCATGCTCGGACAAGAGACCAAGAGGACCTTGGTGGACCTGATCGCGCCGAGGAAGGTGGGCGACCTCAAGGCCACAGAGCTCCTGGCGGCGCTGCGCGCCCATCTCCGGCCGGCAATAGCGATGTTCCCCGCTCGGAGCGCGTTCTGGAGGCGAGTCCAGGCACCCGGAGAATCGGTCGATGAGTTCGCCGCGGCCCTGCGGTTGGCCGCCGGCCCATGCAAGTGGGAACTCCCCGACGTCACACTCCGGGACTGCCTGCTCTGCGGGCTGAGGGACACGGAGACTCAGCGCGCGCTGATGAAAAGGGAACCGCCTCCCACGTGGCAACAAGTCCTCGACGCGGCACAGGCCGCAGAGGCCACGTCGGCCGGGGTGCACGAGCTTCAGGACTGGCGCCCGAAGACCGCCAAGGCAGAGAGTTCGGTGCGCGCGGCCCGGCGGGCTTCGAACTCGTCTGCAGAGAGCAGCGACGACGAGGACGTCCGGAGGGTCCAGAGAGAGAGCCGGCGCTGCGATGGCTGCGGCGCCGCCCACGCCCGCACCAAATGCCCATTCCGCAAGGCCGAGTGCCACAACTGCGGCCGGCGCGGGCACATCGCCAAGGTCTGCCGGAAACGACGCGAGGCCACCCGGAGTTCTCCAGACCGCTCGGCAAGGCAGGACCGCACCACGAGGCCGAAGGACGGCACCCGGACCACGAGGACGCGGGACGGAGTAGGGCGAGTCTCCGACGACAGCGAGGACGACGCGCCGGTTTGCAGCGTTTCCACGGAGCACCCCCGTTACTTCGTTGAGGTAGTAATACAAGGGGCCCCTGTTAGAATGGAGGTGGACTCGGGTTCTTCATACTCTATTATTTCCCAGGGGGAATTCATGAAAATCGCCCCCCGCGTGCGGCCCAAGCTCAAGGCGTTGAGGGCCACACTGAAGGACGTGCAAGGGAACCGCATCCCAGTGTTGGGGGTTGGGAAGTTCCAGGTCCAGTTCAAAAAGTACACCGCAACGCTTCCCCTAGTCGTCCTCAAGGGAGGTAAATGCAGCCTCCTCGGGACTCAATGGTTCCAGCCCCTGGGGTTGTTCATTGGGGGGGTGCACGCCGTGGGAGCACACGCCGCCGGGACTGATCCAATACAGAGTGTGTGCGACGCGCACCCCGAGGTTTTTAAAAAGGGGCTAGGAAAATTCAAGGGCCCCCCAGTGACTTTCGACCTGGACCCTGGAGTGCGTCCAATCAGACTTAAACCGCGCAGAGTGCCTTTCGCACTAAAGGACAAAATAGAGGCGGAGTTGGACAAATTGGTGGGCCAGGGGATTCTTGTTCCTGTTGATTCTGCGGAGTGGGAAACTCCAATTGTAACAGCGCTTAAGGCCAACGGGGAAGTCCGCATATGCGCTGATTACAAGTGCACCATCAATAAGGCGATCCGCCCTAATGCGTATCCGGTGCCGGTAGTCAGCCACTTGTTGGCCAGGTTACACGGGGGGAGGTGTTTCGCCAAACTCGACCTGGCCCAAGCCTACCAGCAACTCCCGGTGACCCCCGCCGCAGCTGCTGCACAGACCATAGTCACCCACAAAGGGGCGTTCCAGGTTTCGCGCCTCCAATTCGGCGTGAATTCGGTGCCCGGGATTTTCCAGTCATTGGTGGAACGCCTCCTGAAGGGGTTGGAGGGGGTGTTACCCTATTTTGATGACGTATTAATTACAGGGGGGAGCCGGGCCGAATTAGCAACAAGGTTGGGAAAGGTCCTGACAATATTCGAAAAGGCGGGGTTGAGGTTGCGGAAAGACAAATGCGTCTTCTTCGCTACAGAGGTTGAGTTCCTGGGGTTCCGTGTCACTCCCGAGGGAATTAGGCCAGCCCAATCCAAGGTAGCCGCCATCAAAAAGGCCCCTCGCCCCACCTCCAAGCCCGAGTTGCAGTCGTTCCTCGGACTGCTCAACTTCTACCACTCCTTCCTTCCGCGGAAGGCAGCCGTGGCAGAACCGCTACACAAATTGTTAAAAAAGGACGAGGCATGGAAGTGGGGCGATGACCAGGAAAAGGCTTTCAATGACCTGAAGCGACTCCTGGCATCAGATGCTGTACTGACCCACTTCAATCCCAAACGCCCGGTGGTCCTGATATGCGATGCATCCCCGGTGGGGGTGGGGGCGGTGCTTTGCCACGTGCTGGAGAACGGTAGGGAGGCCCCGATAGCTTTCTACTCTAGATCCCTGTCCCAAGCGGAGAGGAACTATGCTCAGACAGACAGGGAGGCGCTAGCAATAATTGCGGGGACCAAGAAATTTCATGATTTTGTGTACGGCCGCCCCTTCACCATAGTGACTGATCACAAGCCTTTGCTGGGCATCTTCACCGCAGATAAGCCCACACCCCAGATCCTGTCCCCGAGAATGCTCAGGTGGGCCATTTTTCTCAACGCGTATCAGCACGCGTTGGTATACCGGCCCGGGAGGGAGATAAGCCATGCCGACGCTCTGTCGAGGTCCCCCATTCCCCGGGATTGCTGCCACGTGGGCGGAGTAGAGAGGGACCACCAGGTCTTAATGATAGAGGTCCTAGACTCCCCTCCAGTAGTACCGGCCGAAATCGCCAAAGCGACAGGCAAGGACAAAGCGCTGGCCACAGTTTGCTCCTGGGTGCAGAAAGGGTGGCCCGTGTCTTCCCCAGCAGCGGAATTCGACACATTTTTCAAAAAGAGATTAGAGTTGTCCCTAGAGAGGGGTTGCCTTTTGTGGGGACAGCGGGTAGTGATCCCCACGTCTCTCCGGCCGAGGGTGCTTAAACTGCTGCACGTCAGCCACCCGGGGATCGTACGCTCTAAGGCACTAGCCCGCAGTTATTTTTGGTGGCCCCAGTTAGACGCCGACATCGAACACATGGTCGGCACTTGCGAGGCGTGCCAAAGCTCTAGGCCAGAAGAGGCTCGCTCGCCACCTAGGGAATGGGACGCTGCAAGGGGACCCTGGTCCCGAGTACACGTAGACTTTGCTGGCCCGTTCAGGGGGACGCTTTTCCTCCTCGTGGTGGACGCGTTCTCTAAGTGGTTGGAGGTCATTCCAGTCTCGAGCACCTCCTCGGCCACAACAATTAAACAGTTAAGGAGGATCTTTTCCACGTTCGGTTTACCCGACACCCTCGTCAGCGATAACGCTAGCTGTTTCACGTCCGCTGAGTTCAGGGCATTCATGGAGCGCAACGCCATTCGGCACGTCACCTCCGCCCCTTTTCACCCGGCCACCAATGGCCAAGTAGAGCGCCTCGTGCGCACCACGAAAGACGCGCTACTGCGCATGGGTCCCGGAGACCTCGACCTGAAATTGTGCCAATTCCTGCTGAGATACAGGGTCACCCCATTAGCGTCAGGGTACTCCCCCGCGGAGCTGTTGATGCGCAGGAAGCTGGCCACGGGGATATCCAAGCTAGACCCCACGAGAGTAGAGGACAAAGGGCGGAACATAGGGGTGGAACCCACAAAGAGTTTTAGCATAGGCGCCCCAGTACACTGCAGGAATTACGCCAGCGCGGGGCCAGCCTGGGTGCCGGGCACCGTAGTAGATCAAACCGGCCCCGTCTCATACCGCGTAGAGACCAGTACAGGTTTCCTGTGGAGGCGACACGTGGACCAACTCAGGCGTAGGGTCCCCGGAGAGCAAGACGCGGAGGAGATCAGCATTGAATCAGCGTTAGGGTACTCCCCCACCCGTTTAGCCCAAGGGGGAGGAAAAGGGGAGCATGGGTCCCCACCAAGGGGGGAGGAAAGGCAATCGATCCACGGAAATCTTTTGCGGGAGTCCCCGCCAGAGAGGAGGAGCCCCGGGTTGCGGGAGTCCCCGTCAGAAAGGAGGAGCCCCAACCACACTCATACCCCGCGGAAACCGCGGAAGTCCCCCAGAGGCTCAGAGGCCCATAGAAGTTTAGACGTTGATTTACAGTACCAGGGGGAGTTAGCGGAGTGGTCCCCCACCCGTCCTAGCGAAAAGAGGGGTTTCAGTTCAGCCCCTGGTACTTCCAGTCCCAGTAGCCCCTGTGAGTTAGAATGCAACATAGCGCCCATATTCTGGAGACCGACACCTCCAAGACCGGAGGCATCAGCGAGTCCGCCCACCACAGTCTTAAGGTCCCCTGAGCAGGGATCAGAAGGTAGCCGTTCCCCAAGGGCGACCTCATCGGTTCCGCGGTTCACGCTAGGAGGGTCCCCGGGGTCCGAGGGCAATAGGCAGGGATTTACCTCCCAACTGTTCATCCCATTCCCTTCCCCAAGCGCAAGGCAGGCACGGACGCCCCACAGAGCCACTAACGAATCCCCGTTTCCCGTTGCAGGACAAGCACCCGCGGAGTCAGGGATCATGGGCTCTCCAGAATTAGGGCAGGCGCAGGCACGCCCCAAGCGAACGTGCGGCAAGCCACAATGGTTGCGGGACTTCGTCCCATCCTAGGGGGGAGGGATGTTATGTATGTATGTATGCATGCTCATGATTCTGTAAAGGCAAGATTGTAACCACTCCAGATACAAACGATATCAGCTGTAAAGGAACGCGAGCAGACAGCCTATAGAGGGCAGCTGCGAGCGTTCACTCTCACATGGTTCACATTGCGCAATCACGGACAGCCGCGGGAAAACCTTCCCCGCAAACAGCAGCAGGAAAGGAGGCGTGCCTGGGCGAGGCCACGCCGGTAGCAGCCAATGAGCTACCGTGCTACAGGATTCAAATGAAGAACGCTACTGTATATATTAAGATGTATCACCGCCATTACCTCATGCTTAACTGGAACCTCATGCAATAAACCTGTGTTAAACCAACCCTTCGGTTGTCCGGTCGTCTTTGGTCCCATACACTAAAGTATGATCCTCCATTTTGTCTCCTTCTTCTTGGTCTTAAAATATCACGGGACTGCTTTCCCGCCTAAACTATGTAGTCATGTACAGTTTTCACTCTGGTCCGACGACCTTCCAGTCACCCCACTTCTCTCCTGTCCAATCCTGTTGTTTCCCGCCCAAATGTATCCATTCCCGATTGTATATATTTAGCAGTGCTGCACCATTGCTCCCCATGTTCTGACTGCCTAATAAAGTTGTTTGGCCCTGTTATGCTGGCTGCTTCACATTTCTACCAGAACATCAAACTGCCGGACAACCTTAACTAACCATTCATAACATGATATACCAGTTTAAACCAATCAGGAACAGGATCCAAAGTTGCACCCAATCATAGAACTCTAATTAACATAAAGAGCACGCCCAGAAGGGAAGAATATGCGCCAAATCTAGCTGCTAATTCTGATGGTGTGAAATCGCCATTTTGTCTTTGCAAGGTGTTGCTAGAACAACTTGCAATATACTTGAATACACAACATTTCCTAAAGCTGAATAGCTCAGTTTGTTGGAGCATACGAGGTGGGAGTTCGATTCCCTACTATGCTTCCCAAGAGATGAGCCAGCCTTGTGTGGCTTTAGGAAAGCTTTACAATCCCGAGTCCAGAAGAAGGGACTGGTAAACCATATCTGAGTACTCTATACCTAGGTAACCTTGGAAAAGGTTACCATAAATCAGAATTAATGATATGTGCGTATTTTACCATCTCTCAAGATAGCATTTGTAAAAATTATTTTATCTTAAAAGTATGCTTTTAAAAACGCACTTTTGCTAGGGTTGTTGTGTTTTTTGTTTGTTTTGTTTTAGTTGAGAACAGCATTACAACATTTAAGGAAGTTGAAATAGCTCCATTTTGTTGCATGTAATAGGTTGGAGATAGAAGGATAAGGTCAGGTCATAAATAAGAGTGTACAGTATTTAGCTTAGCTGTGTCCTTTGTTAGTATTAGCCCCCTGGTTTTCTTTATTTCTATTTTCATTATTAGCTGAAAAAGTGACTGAACAACTTATTGAATCTTTAAAACAGGGGATCCCAATCTTTTCAAGCCGGGGGCTGGGTCAAGCTTTCTCAGTCAGCTTTGAGGGCCGGACGGCCATTTTGCCCTGCCAGCATGATGGGGGTGGCCATTTTGTTCCAATAGCTTCAATAGGATGGCCATTTTGTTTCTCAAATGCCCTTGGAGGGGTGGGGGGCCACATGAAATGGTGCCGCAGGCCAGATCTGTACCATGGGCCTTAGGTTGGGAACTCATGCTTTAAAAAATAGGAAATTAATATTGGGATGATCTTGTACAGCTGTAGGCAAGGAGTTTTTTGTTCTTAGGCAGCAATGCAATTTGTTGTTGTTCCCATACCTGTCAAATACATCCAGGTAAACAAGTATACATATTGACAGGAAAATCAACACTTATGGATATTCAGGTTTACTTTGGACATCAGTCCTATTTAGCATTTGGGATTTCAGTGAATTTTCATTGGAGTGAGGAGAGACTTTAACACTTAAGAGTTTCACCCTTTTCTAATGCTGGATGTACTGTGTTGGCAAATTAATTCATTTTGGTTGGGCACAGACTGTTAGATCAGCCATCAGAAGATGACTTAGACAAGTGAAGCTTTCATTTCCATCATTTTAAAAAGAAAAGTACTGTTCCATTTTTTAAAATCTGCAAATGACTCATTTAAAAGTGTATTTGTCTTTAAAACTGTGCCACATCCCATTAACATGGATTTATTACTCTGTAACAAATCCAGTGCTAATGAGATGAAAAGAACTTATTAATACATCAAATTTTTAAATGTTTTACTATTTTATAGGCCTATTTAGAGAAATGGAAACGGATGGCACAGCAGATTAATGGCAGTTTGATTTTGAATTAAGCGGGGTGCAGGCTTTGTGAGCACAGGGTGGTTCCTGAGTAAAGTGATGCTTCCCCCTGTTGTGCCAGAGTGATAATCTTTGTAAGGATCAACCATGTGATCAGAAGTAAGTCTTTACATAAGTACCATGGTCCCAAAAAGGTGTGCATGGCTTGAATCTGAACATAGCACACAACCCAGACAAGTCACATTATTGTTCTATAGTTCTGCAGTTATGTATTTTCCATGCGGGGGGTTTCGCATGCATAGTCTGCAGAGTTCTGTCTTGTCTCAAGGGTTTGGAGACAACTTTTAGACAGTACCCCATGGATCTCTTTATCTGGGGTGGGGTGTGCTCTCAACCATTGCTCCTGAACTTTGGCTTTGTTGGGGCCTCAGTCTCCACCAACTCCAGAAGAGTTTGCTTACTGAGAGTTTGGGGGTCTTTGTTTAATGAGGATTCTTCCAGCTAGAGTAGGCATTCTCAACCTATGGCCCATGGGCCAGATCTGGCCCTTGAAGCTATTTCATCAGGCCTGTGACACCCTCGCCAACCCCAGAAGTGGAAAAAACTGTGCGCCATGCATGTGCAGAATGCCACTAAATGTATTATGCACATGCATGGCACGCATTTTATTTCCGCTTCCTGGTGGGCAGAACCACGTGACTGGCCCGATCAGCTGCCCAAGAGGCATGGTCAGGCCTGCAACCCAAAAGCATTGAGAAAACCTGAACTAGAGCACAATGGCTAATATATTTTCATCATATGATCAGGTGACTGCAGAAGTATAGTTAGAATAAATCAAAGAATATCAGAACCCTTTGCAGTAACATCTGGAGTGAGGCAAGGATGCATACTATCAACATTATCATTTATTACCTACATAGACAGGAAGTGCTGTCTGCTACTGCAGATGTTTCCATGGTCATGTGGCAGGCATGACTAGAAACTGGAGTGCATGGAATGCTGTTACCTTCCCACCAAAGTGGTCCCTATTTATCTACTTGTAATGTCTTGCTTTTGAACTGCTAGGTTGGCAGGAGCTGGGACAAAGACGGGAACTCATTCTGTCCTGCAGTACTCGGGAATTGAACTGCTGACCTTTCTCCTCGCAGTCAGCGTCTTTGCCATTTGAGATGAGCACTGCACCTTAGAGTCAGATACAACTGGCTTTCAAGCAAAGGAAGCCTTACCTTACATAGACAGCATAAGCAAAAAAGCTGCTAAACCCCTGAGTGAAAACATTATCAATGAATTACTTTTTGAAGATAATCAGGCATCAATAGCAAGTACAGCTAAGGATTTATAACAACACTTTATGTCCATGAACAAAGAATGCAAGTGTTGTATATGGAACTTGTGCCTTTAAGAAATGTAACCTTGTCTTCTAAGTAACCTTATATCCAAATGAACTGTGAATGAGTCCCAGTGATTACAATGTAACTCAGCTGTTCTTGCTAGCGATTCAGCTGCCGCTAGAGGCATTTGCAGAGCTCAGTCCACATGGTTCAGATCAACCAATCACGGAGTAATACAGGAAACATTCCCACCACAGGTGAACCTTGTTAGGTATTCAGTACGTCACAATGACATCAGTAATACCGCAACCAATAGGCGCCCGTAGGGCGAAATTCAAATGTACTGTAAGCATATATATGAAGTTGCGTCTCCACCATTTCCTCATGTTCAGATTGCATACCTTGCAATAAAGATGTGTTTGACCCCGTGAATGCTGCCTACCGCGTATCAATCTTCGAACATCAAATTGGCGATGAAGGTGGGATAATGGCTCCCCACAGCATCAAGCTACCTCCGTTCGACATCAAGAAACCAGAGCAGTGGGCTTTGTACGAGTGCCAGTTCAGACATGCGATGGCCACCGAGCGCATCAAGGATGAGGACCAGATGTGATCCTGCCTCCTAGCCCAGATTGGCCTCTCCACACTAGAGTTGGTGATGCACATGATGATACCGCAGAAGATCAATGGGGTCCCACTTGACAAGATCCTGTTGGCGTTGCAAAATCACTTTCAGCTGAAAGTGTCCATTTTCCTGGCCAGAGTCGCCTTCCACAGGCAGGACCAGTACCCGAGTGAGTCCGTGGCAGACTACACCACCGCCCTCAGATTAGCTGCTGCACCTTGCCTGTGGGACAACTTGGCAGAAGCCCTGAGGGACCGCCTGCTGTGCGGTTTGCGAGACAAGGAGGTCCAGCGGAAGCTGATGGCCCACGAGCACCTCTCATTCAATTCTGTCCTGAGGGAGGCTCAGGTGGCCGAAGTAGTGAGGTCTGGCATGAGGGCATTCAGTGCAAAGCCAGCCACACCTGGGGGGCCTGGGTACACCGTGCAGGCTTCCCGGCACTCCCCCCACCACACATCCAGTTCGTCTTCCTCCCCGGAGGCCTCCACATCCTCCGGGGCCAGCTCCAGCGATGACGACGATGTCCAGAAGGTCCTGAGGGAGGCGCCCAAGAAGCAAGCAAGCGACAAGGCCCACCACCGATGCGACGGCTGCGGAGCGTGCCATGACCGGAAGAGGTGCCCCTTCCGAAAGGCCGAGTGCCATCACTGAGGACGCTGAAGCCACATCACCAAGGTCTGCAGATGACAGCAGAGAGAGGACAAGGAGCCAGCTGAATGCTCTCGACAAAAAGGAGGCGCCATCGGGAAGATTTCTACAGAGGAGCCAACCATGAGCCCCATGTCCGAGGCACACCAGCGCTTCTTTGTAGAGGTACTGTTACAGGGGGTCCCTGTGAGGATGGAGGTGGATTCGGGTTCATCCTACTCCATCATGTCCCAGAGGGTTTTCCTTAGCATTCCCCCCAATTATCAGCCAAAGCTCAAGACCCTCAAGATGTCCTTGCGAGATGTGCAGGGCAACCTGATTCCTGTTTTGGGGGTGGGGGATTTCAAAGTCAAGTTCAAGGGGTTCATGGAGAAGCTGCCCCTTGTGGTACTGAAGTGGGGTTCCAGCTGCCTCCTGGGGAGCCAGTGGTTTGCTCCCTTGGTTATTGAACTGTCCGGCATCAACGCCATAGAGACTGACCCAGTGCGGGACGTGTGCGATCTTCGAGAAGGGGCTCGGGAGGTATAGGGCCCCCCAGTCTCATTTGACCTGGATCCAGCAATCCGTCCCATTCGGCTCAAGCCACGGAGAGTGCCCTTCACCCTCAAAGACAAGATTGAGGCAGAACTGGACAAACTGGTGAGTCAGGGGATTTTGGTTCCGGTGGACTCTGCGGAGTGGGAGACACCGATTGTTACAGCTTTAAAATCAAATGGGGAAGTCCGGATTTGCGCGGACTACAAATGCACAATTAACAAGGCTATTCGCCCTAATGCATATCCGGTGCCGGTAGTTAGCCATTTACTAGCCACTTTACATGGGGGTAAATGTTTCGCAAAATTAGATTTGTCCCAAGCATACCAGCAGCTCACCGTAACTCCTGCTACAGCAGCTGCACAGACAATAGTAACACACAAAGGGGCTTTTAAGGTGATGCGCCTCCAATTCGGCGTACATTCAGCCCCAGGAATATTCCAATCTCTCGTGGAACGCCTTCTAAAGGGTCTCCCTGGGGTGCTTCCTTATTTTGACGACGTTTTGATCACTGCGGGGAGTGAGTCAGAACTAACAAAGAGGTTGGACAAAGTCCTAACGGTATTTGAGAAAGCAGGGTTAAGGTTGAGAAGGGATAAGTGTGTGTTCCTAGCGAGGGAGGTAGAGTTCCGAAGGAGTTAAGCCCTCTGATTCAAAGGTTGCAGCTGTCTGAAACGCCCCTCGCCCCACCGTGAAACCAGAACTGCAGTCCTTCTTAGGGCTCCTAAATTTTTATCATTCATTCCTGCTGAGGAAAGCTTCCATAGCGGAGCCTCTGCATCATCTTTTGAAGAAAGACGTGGTTTGGCGGTGGGGGGATAGCCAAGAAAAGGCTTTCAAGGAATTCAAACAGCTGTTGTCCTCTGAGGCAATCTTAACCCATTTCGACCCCAGGAAGCTCGTGGTGTTAGTTTGCGATGCTTCACCAGTGGGGGTGGGGGCAGTGCTGTGCCACATGTTAGAAAACAGGTGAGAAGCCCCGGTTGCCTTTTACTCAAGGTCCCTTTCAAAGGCAGAGCGCAATTATGCACATACAGACAGAGAGGCCCTTGCGATAGTCGCTGGAACCAAGAAATTCCATGACTTCCTCTATGGTTGAGGGTTCACTATTGTAACCAACCACAAGCCACTGCTGGGCATTTTCACCATGTGCAAGCCCACACCCCAGATTCTGTCCCCCAGAATGCTTAGGTGGGCCACATTCCTCAATGTGTACCAGTACACACTGGTTCACCACCCGGGGAAAGAGATCAGCCACGCTGATGCACTTTCCTGGTTTCCTCTCCCAGAGCTAGGAGAAACTGAGTGTGAGGTAGAACGGGACCATCAGGTGCTGCTGATTGAGTCCCTCAATTCACCCCCAATAGTACCCATAGATCTCGCCAAGTCCACGGCGAAAGACAAGGTTCTGTCCCTAGTTCTTTCTTGGGTAAAGAAGGGGTGGCCCGCAACTCCCCCAGCAGAGGAGTTCAAAGCTTATTTCGGGGTTGAGCTTTCGATAGAGAGGGGTTGCCTCCTCTGGGGCCAGCGGGTGGTAATTCCCGAAGCATTGCGCTCAAAGGCTTTGGCCAGGAGCTACTTCTGGTGGCCCCAGATAGATGCGGACATTGAGCACATGGTGGGCACTTGCGAAAGTTGCCAGAGTTCTCGAACAGAAGAGTCCCGACTTCCTCACAGAGAATGGGACACAGTCCGCGGACCGTAGTCTCGATTGCACATCAATTTTGCTGGTCCTTTCCGGTGCTCGTTATTTCTGTTAGTGGTTGACTCTTTTTCAAAGTCACTGGAGGTTATTCCAATGCCCAATACGTCCTCTGCCGCAACCATTAAGCAATTGCGGAGGCTATTTAGTTGTTTCAGGTTAGCCAATGTGATCGTCTTTGACAATGCCAGTACCTTTACCTCCGTCGAATTCCAGGCATTCCTGGAGAGGAACACATTACAGTAGCCCCCTTTCACCCTGCAATGAATGGCCAAGTGCGAACTACTAAAGAGGCACTTCAGTGAATGGGTCGTGGGGACCTAGAGCTACTATTGTGTCAATTTCTCCTGTGCTACAGAATAACTCCTCTGGCATCCGGACTCTCGCCTTCCGAGCTCCTAATGCGCAGGAGACCAGTCTCGCCTTTCGACCGGTTGGATCCACCACGGCTCCCTCCCCCACCCCGCCGGTGGGGGAGGTGGGAGCACAGCTGACCGGCGTTGTTGCGGCGGGACATTCAAAAGCCGCACCGCCAGCGCCGTCGGAGCCGCAGTCCACCACGGCTCCCTCCCCCACCCCGCCGGTGGGGGAGGTGGGAGCACAGCTGACCGGCGTTGTTGCGGCGGGACATTCAAAAGCCGCACCGCCAGCGCCGTCGGAGTCGCAGTCCACCACGGCTCCCTCCCCCACCCCGCCAGTGGGGGAGGTGGGAGCACAGCTGACCGGCGTTGTTGCGGCGGGACATTCAAAAGCCGCACCGCCAGCGCCGTCAGAGCCGCAGTCCACCACGGCTCCCTCCCCCACCCCGCCGGTGGGGGAGGTGGGAGCACAGCTGACCGGCGTTGTTGCGGTGGGACATTCAAAAGCCGCACCGCCAGCGCCATCGGAGCCGCAGTCCACCACGGCTCCCTCCCCCACCCCGCCGGTGGGGGAGGTGGGAGCACAGCTGACCGGCGTTGTTGCGGTGGGACATTCAAAAGCCGCACCGGCAGAGTTGCCGGTCCATTTCCTGGCCTCGGCTGTGTTGGGGCCGGGTTGTCTTCTTCTTTGGCTCCGTTCATTAATGTGCGGGCCATGGGATTCCATTTTGTGGACATTAGTAGCCGAGGGACTGTGTAATTAAATGTCTATTGTACAATTCATTGTGTAACTTACTGTATTGTATTATTATTGTTTTCCTATTGTATTTTCATGCTGTTTTATTGTGTCTATATTTGATTTGTTATGAATATATTGCATTTTTGTATTTTTCTTGTATTATTATGCTGTTATAATTGTATGTTTATTAATTGTATGTATATTAATTTTTTGTTGTAATTGTACATATATCATTGTGTTGTAAGCCGCTCTGAGTTGGCCTTTTGGGCTGAGTGGAGCGGGGTATAAATCCAATAAACATAAACATAAACATCCGACCAGGTTGGAGGATAAGGGGAGGAACATCAAAATTGCACACAGCAAGGTTTTCTCAGTTGGGGACCAAGTCGATTGTAGGAATTATGCTGCCGCTGGCCCAATGTGGGTCCCAGGGGTGGTGATCGAGCAGACAGGGCCAGTTTCCTACCAAGTAGAAATGAGCACGGGGCTACTGTGGCAGCAACATGCTGATCAGCTCAGGCGTTGGGTCACGAACACCCAAGGGGCCGAGGACACGGGTGTTTCAACGTTAGGATTCTCTCCCACCCGCTTATCCCAAGGGGGAGACATGGCAGTTAGCCAACCAAGTGCTCCTGATTTCAGTTTCATTCATCCTTTGCAGCCAGACTGGGAAGAATTCGAGAGCCCAGACCTCGACAGTTTAAGTTATGAGTTACAGGATCAGGGGGAGTTTTTAGAGTGTTCCCCCACTCATCCAAGTTAGCAGCGGTGTTTTGATTTCTCCCGAGAAAACCCCCGTCCTCTAGTTTTTGAGTCCACCTCTACTCCCATGCAGACCAGACAATGCACAGTCAGGTCACCCCCTTCTCAGAGTAGCAGGAGGGAACCTTCCTCAAGTCAGCCTCCTCCCCTCCCAGGTTTTGATATGCAGTATTCCCTCCCAGGTTCCTCTCCTGATTCGGGCCAGTGCTCCCGAAACGCCACTAACACTCCTCATTTCCCCTCTGCAGGACGAGAGTCTGCGGAACCCGGAACACCCCGTTCCTCCAAGCCCAACCAAGCAGCGGTGTGGCCAAAATGCACTTGCGGGCCACCACGATGGTTGAGGGACTTCGTCCCATCCTAGGGGGAGGAATGTTGTATATGGAACTTGTGCCTTTAAGAAATGTAACCTTGTCTTCTAAGCAACCTTGTATCCAAATGAGCTGTGAATGAGTCCCAGTGATTACAATGTAACTCAGCTGTTCTTGCTAGCAATTCAGCTGCCGCTATAGGCATCTGCAGAGCTCAGCCCACATGGTTCAGATCAACCAATCATGGAGTAACGCAGGAAACATTCCCGCCACAGGTAAACCTTGTAAGGTATTCAGTACATCACAATGACGTCACTGATACCGCAACCAATAGGCGCCCGTAGGGCAAAATTCAAATGTACTGTAAGCATATACAAGGAGCTGCATCTCCGCCATTACCTCGTGTTCAGATTGCATACCTTGCAATTAAGATGTGTTTGGCCCCCTGAATGCTGCCTACCGCGTATCAATCTTCGAACATCAAAGCAAGATAAATAATATGAGAATCAGTAAAGAGAAGACTTAAGTATTGGCAATTGGAAAGAAACAGCATACCTTTAATATTGTAATAGATGGAACAAGTATAAAACAAGTGACTGAATGCAAATACCTAGGACAAAAATTTACTGAAGATGGGAAAATAGACAAAGAGATTAATACATGGTGTAGTAAGGTAAACCAAATATTGGGACAGTTAGCTTTGCTCTTACAACATAAGTCAGTGGCAATCAGCAAAAAAAAACCTCATACAAAGCATATTCATTCCCACCTTATGTTACCAGTTGCAAATGTGGAAACGTACAACAAAAAATAAATGAAAGTTGGTCACTACAGAAATGAGATGGCTAAGGAAGGCTGCTGGAGTGACTAGAAGGGATAAAATCAGGAAACAGATTATAAGGGAAAGAACTGGAATAGGATAAATTTTAAACTAGATATAGAGACAACAAATAAAGTGGTTTGCTCATTTGAAGAGAATGTCTTGGAATTCCATACCATACAAGGCATACACAGTGGTACCTCACTTAAAGAGCATAATGTGTTCTATGGGATTGATCTTTAAGCTAAACACCATTGTAAGTGACCAATTGTGACTTCGGGGGGGGGGGATTGTGAACCCCGGTGTAGTTGTTAAGCAAGTTTTTTGTTGGTTTTAGTTGTTAACTGAGGCGACCATTCAGAGAAAATTCTACTCTTTAAGCAAGTTAGTTTCTAAGCGAGGCGCTCTTTATCCGAGGTTTTACTGTACAAAGAGAGGAGAAGGACAAAAAGCATGAGACAGACCCAGAGGAAAATGGAGGAATAACATCAAAGACACATTGCAACAACACCAAATAATGCTGGTGGAGGCCACTAGAACTGCCAGAGCAAGAACCTTGTATGTCCGTCAAAACCCAAAGGAGGAGGAGGAGAGCAATCCCGTAGAACGTATTATGCTCTTTAAGTGAGGTACCACTGTATATGCCTTGTATGGTGTGGAATTCCAAGACATTATCATGTGCTACCTGTTGCTCAGACCCAGTTTTCAATAACATCCATCAAGGGACTGAAATTTATAGAACCCCATGCCTGCCACATGGAAACATCTGCAGATGCAGACAGCGCTGGCTCTTTGGCTATAAATGGAGATGAGCACTGAACCCTAGAGTTGGATATGACTGGCTTTCAAGCAAGGGCGACCTTTACTTTTACCTATATATCAGAATTCCATGCTGATGATCTAGACCAGCCTCCCTAACATTGAGATGTTTGGACTTCAATTTGGATTACCTAAAACCACATGTCCATTAGGTGATCATATTTTTGGGCTAATACTCAGAATCCCGAGTGCCACAGGCTACAGAAATAGCCAGTTCTGTAGAAACGATGTTCCTAAACAAGGAAATGGATGCAAATCCTATCAACTGGAGAAAACTAATTACAGACAATTACGATAGATTGGATTCCCCCACCCACCCACCCACCCCAGAACATGTTCTACAATGATACATCAACTATTTACAGTATGCTTCATTTCTCTCAAGCACTAGAAAGGGACATGGATTTGAGATGCTGCTAGAGAAACCTCTTTGCAATGGCTTTGTTTTTGTTTTGTTTTTGTCTTTGTGCATAAATCTTGCTCAGTCTTTGGGCCATGGTCTGCCACCCTTAAAACCAACAACTTTTTTCCAATGCTAGGAGTCTTCGACCATACATCAAATAAATCCTTTTAGACAAGCTAAAATCAGATAGCCTCCAAAAAGATTCTCTTATAATGCTAAAATGTTTTTTGAAAGATTTAAAATAGGCTGTGTGCAATTCTCTTTTCCCAGCTAGCATGCACAGTTATGCCTTGTTCACTTGTGTGTGTACTGAAATGCAAGCGCGGTGCCAAAATGGCCGCCGCACTCTTTGCGGGCCCCCACCCAGACTCAGACATCCGGGTGAGTTAGGGGGCATGGCCACCCCCTTTAAAAGGGGTGGCCATGCGGCAGCTCGGCTGCCATTTTATCGAAGCGACAGAGAGGAGAAGTTTTCTCCGTTGCTTTTTCCCCGGCTTTCGCCTTCTACCTTTTTAAAAGGGATTTTTTCCTCTCCCCTTTACTATTCTGCTTGGGAGACATGGCTCCCAAGCGAAAAACTGCGGCTCTGAAGCCACGGACGAGGAGGAGGGCTCTGCCCACCCCCACCCCGCAACTAGGGGGCTGCCCCCAGGCCGGAGGGCTCAGGCGGCGCCCCTGCACCCTGGTGGTAGGGTTAGCTTACCCACTACCACCAATGTGGGCAGACAGGCTGCTGCCTACACCCCCGACGCCGGGTTCCAAGCAGGGGCGGCACCGGCCGGCCCATCAGGGATCACCACCCCTATGGGGTCTTTGCCCGGCTCGGGGCAGTGCGGCCCACTTGGGCCTGGTGCGGGTTTATGCCCCACCATTCCCCCGGCCCCACATGGGCCGGATTATTGGGCATGGCCCTATTCGGGCCCAGGATCCACGCTTGGGTTGGTGGCTCCGCAATTGCCCGGTGGGCCATCCGGGCCACCTGGGCCACCTTATACCGGTGGGTCTGAGGCCGTTGATGTCCTCCTAGCTCGGATTTCGGTGCTCGAGGCATTGATGGGCATTGCCCCACCAACTTCGGAAGGTGGGTTTGCACCTCCTGCATTTCCGGCCTGCACGTTGCCCACCGCTGTCCAGCAGGCTGCTGCCAGGGTTGAGCTGCTTGAGGTCATCAGGCCAGCCCAAGCTGGTGCCTTGCAGCTCCCTACTAGATCATCACAGCGGGGCTTGCCGCAGGGGCCTGGTCCTGCGTGGCAAGGGTGTAGCGGCATGCAGAGCTCAATTCCCATCACGAGCTCCAATGCCCGCCGTGGGCCGGAACCCCCGGTGGGGGCGGCCCACGGAGGTGCACCGGGTGAGTATCCTGGTCAACTAAGTACACCAGTGACACTGCCCAGCCACACTGGGGGGGTGCAGTGGCCATGGCCACAACAGGTTACCACGGGTGGACAGTTGTATCCGCACTGTCCCGTTAGCTCCTGGTTACCCACTTACCCCCCGGTTATGACAGGGGTGACCGCCCCTAGGGGTATGCCTAATGTTTCAGGGGTTATTCAGGGACCACGGGGTTCGCCCTTGATTCAATCTGTCCCAACTGCGGCCCTACCGACGGCCGATTATTCCTTGCCCCTGGGTGACCATCTTTCTCAGGCCACTAGGGAGAAGATTTGGAGGGGGGAAATATGTGGATATATTTTCCCTCCTAAACCATGAGCCCACCAAGGAAGAGAGGGAATGGCAGGACGATAGGGACAAGGAGTTGTCCCATTGGCGTAAGCCGCCGCGCACCTGGGCCAATTGGTTACCGGCCTACCTCATTTATATGGCGGTATACCTGAGGGCTTGCCCTGACCTGGCCATTCCAGTGGTGCAATACCTGGATAACATTTATCGGGCAGTGGTCGATTTCCCTGGACCGTCATGGTTGGCCTATGATGAGGAGTTTAGGATGAGAGTGGCCCTCCATCCTGAGATGAGGTGGGATAAGCTCTGCCAGCAATTGTGGCTCTTGTACATGACCCCCACGCAACCGGCGCTGGGTGATCGCTACCATTGTGGCCATGCTGTGCAGCGGGTGGTTGCTACACAGGTTCCCCGCCAACCGGCGGGGCAGGGGGTTCCAGCCCGCCTGCTGTGTTGGAGCTTCTCTGCCAATGGAGTGTGCAACAAGCATCAGTGTCGGTTCCGGCATGAGTGCCCCTCTTGCTGTGGCCCTCACGCCGCCTCTGCGTGCCCGCGGGCTGGTGGGTCACAAGGCAGAGGTAGGGGTGGGCAGGGGGCGGTCAGAGCTCCCTCTGAAGGTGCGACAAATCAGAAAGGCCCCCTCCCCAATTGATGTCCAGGTGCTGGAACATTGGCTTACCGCTTATCCTAGACGGGATGATGCACAGTACCTACTTGAGGGTTTTCAATTCGGCTTCCGTATACCATTTCAGGGGGTACGCGGGCCTCAAGACGCCCCAAACTTAATTTCCCTCAGGGGTAATGAGGATATCACTGCCCAAGCTATAGCTAAGGAGGTCACCGCATTGAGGGTTGCGGGGCCGTTTGCTGACCCACCATTCCGTACTTGAAGGTGTCCCCTTTGGGTTTAGTCCTGAAGAAGTCCCCGGGTGAATTTCGGTTAATCCACCACTTTTCTTACCCTGTGGGTTCTTTGGTCAATGACGCAATACCTGATGACCTTTGCTCGGTCAGGTATACTTCCTTTGACCAGGCCTTGCAGATGGTACGCTCATGTGGCCCAGGGGCGCTACTGGCAAAGTGTGATATCAAATCGGCATTCCGATTGTTGCCAGTGCACCCTGACGACTTTGAGCTGTTAGGTTTCCGGTTTCGGGGCAGTTTTTATGTAGATAAGGCCATGCCTTTTGGCTGTTCTATCTCATGTTCTGCTTTCGAATGGTTTAGCACCTTCCTTCACTGGGCTTTTGTTCGTAGATCAGGGTCCCGCTCTGTAGCCCACTACCTCGATGACTTTTTGTTCGGAGGGGAACAGGGCACGGACATGTGCGCTCGGCTATTCGCCACTTTTCAGGTGCTTATGCGGGAACTGGGTGTGCCCCTGGCGCCTGAAAAGACTGAGGGACCGGCCACCACTCTCACCTTTTTAGGTATTGAGATTGACACTGTTGCCCAGACATCCAGGTTGCCTATGGAAAAGGTGACACGGATCTCCGATGCCATTCTGGCAATGCTTGCCAGGCGTAAGGTGTATCTCCGAGAGTTACAGGTGCTTCACGGCCACCTCAACTTTGCCTGTAGGGTAGTAACACCTGGCAGGGCCTTTGCCAGGCATCTGTGCGACGCCATGGCTGGTCTCTTAAAACGCCACCACAGGGTTCGGCTGACAAAAGCTTTACGGGCGGATCTTATGGTCTGGCTCACATTCCTTCAGGATTTTAATGGCATCTCCTTTTGGAGATCGGAGCTTATGCTCAGCCCGCATTTCCAAGTACAGTCGGATGCCTCCGGCTCCCTGGGTTATGGGATTTACTTTGAAAGGAGGTGGTCCTACAGCCGATGGCCTCAGACATGGCAAGGCACAGATCGTTTACGCAATCTTACTTTTCTTGAGTTTTTTCCCATTTTGGGT
Organism: Bradypodion pumilum; assembly: GCA_035047305.1. NCBI lineage: Eukaryota > Metazoa > Chordata > Lepidosauria > Squamata > Chamaeleonidae > Bradypodion > Bradypodion pumilum. The sequence continues at coordinate 408,519,337 of JAWDJD010000002.1, forward strand.
GCCCTGATGCTCTGGGGGGATAGGTGGGCTAATTCAGTAGTTCACTTTTGGTGTGACAATGCTGCAGTGGTGCACATTGTCAACGCCCAGACATCTAAATCCCCTAGAGTTATGGCATTAGTTCGCCAGTTTGTTTTTAGGTCTTTATGCCTTAATGTGCTTTTCAGGGCCAGACATGTACCAGGCATTGATAATGATATTGCTGACGCTTTATCCCGCCTGCAGATCCCCTGGTTCCGTGCCTTGGCACCAGAAGCAGAGGAACTGCCCTCTCCACTCCCTGCCAAGATCTGGACATTTGGCGAGGAGAGGTGAACCGGGCGATCGGCATGTCTTTGGCACCTCGCACGCGTAAGGCGTACCCACATGCACTCCTACGGTTTAGGAATTTTTGCGGGCAAAGCCAGTTGCCCGAGGTGTGGCCGTTCCCAGTCGACCAGATTCTGCAGTTCATGGTTTACCTCCATGATTTAGGGTTAGCCCCTCGCACCATTGCCACTAGGCTGTCAGCTTTAGCATTTATGGCTAAGGCGAGGGGTTTCGTTGACTGTGTGAATGACTTCTGCATACGACATGTTTTGGAAGGGTGGACACGTGAACGAGGCCGCCGCCCAGACACACGTCACCCTGTTTCACCAGAGGTTCTGACTCACCTTGCACAAGGTTGGCATAGCTTGTGTTATGATAGGTATGAGGAGGCTCTCTTTCATGCGGCTACCACCGTAGCCTTTTTTGGAGCGCTCCGTATCAGTGAGCTTGTCCCATTGTCAAAGGGGGACATGTCTCGTAGGGCACTGGAACTCAACGATGTCTTTCTTATCCAGGAGTGGGCCCGGTTGAGGATTCGTTCCTCAAAAGCTGATCAGCACGGAGTAGGCAGTGGTGTCAGACTGCTACGTTGTACAATTGCTGACATCTGTCCGTTTGATGCCCTACATGAGTTTTTTGGCAGTGCACGGCACGCACCCTGGCCCATTTTTCTGCCACCAGACTGGGGACCCCATCTTGGGCTACGTGCAGCCGTACGTATGCGTTGGTACGGTAAGCGCGGCATGAGATGGCGGGAACTGTTGCCATTCCTGATGTCCATCAGGGATGCTGGATCGCCTGATGTCTTGATTCTGCACCTCGGTGGCAGTGATTATTTATTTATTATTTATTTATTTAGTCGTATTTATATATGCCGCCCACTCAGGCAGAACCCGACTCAGGGCGGCATTACAACAAATTCTAAAAAACATATAAAAACACTTTAAAAAACCCTTATTCCACCCATCCATCCCACCCACTCTAAAAAAGGAAGAGAGAGTTCTTAATTCTTTACGTAAGCCAGCAGGCGGGGACCGTGATCCCATTCGGGCCCCACACCTGCCCTGCCAGCCAGGTCTTCAATCCTTTCCTGAAGGGCAGCAATTCTCTTTGAAGTCTTAGATCTGTTGGCAGGAGGTTCCAGAGAGTTGGTGCGGCCACGGAGAAGGCCCTCCTTCGGGTGCTAGACAGATGTGCACCCCTAACTGATGGCACCATTAGAGAGCCCCTCCGGTCCACTCTAGTTGGACGGGCAGACACTCTTGGGACGATGCGGTCTCTAAGGTATCCTGGCCCACTGCCATATAGGGCTTTAAAGGTCAAAACCAGCACCTTGAATTGTACCCGGAGACAAACTGGTAACCAGTGCAGCTCCCGAAGTAGCGGTGAGGCATGGCAATATCGCCCACATCCCATCACCACCCGGGCTGCTGCATTCTGGACCAGCTGCAGCCTCCGAATGGTCGTCAAGGGCAGCCCCATGTAGAGCGCATTACAATAATCTAGTCGGGAAGTAACCAGAGCATGGGTGACCATAAGCAAGTAGCCCCGGTCCAGGAGCGTGCGCAATTGGCGAATCACCCGAAGTTGGGCAAAAGCCCTCCTGGCCACAGCCGCCACTTGTTCTTCCAGCAGCAGCCGTGAATACAGAAGGACCCCCAAGTTGCGCACTGGGTCTGTCTGGGGCAAAACCGCCCCATCCAGTACCAAAGGTGGTAACTCCCTGGATAACACGGGGCCCCTTATCCACAGCCACTCTGTCTTGCTGGGATTCAGCCGAAGCCCATTGGCCCCCATCCAGACCCCAATGGCCTCCAGGCATCCGGATAGGATTTCAACAGCATCACTGGGGTCCCCACGGGCCGAGATATACAACTGGGTGTCATCTGCGTACTGATGGTACCGCACCCCGTGGGAACGAATGATCTCACCCAGTGGCTTCATGTAGATGTTAAATAAGAGGGGAGAAAGCACCGAGCCCTGAGGAACCCCATACTTGAGGGACCTAGGGCTGGACCTCTCACTCTCTAACTACACCGACTGGGTACGGCCCTCCAGAAAAGAGGAAAATCAGGACAACACAGTGCCCTGGATCCCCAATCCTTTGAGCCGTTCCAGAAGGATACCGTGGTCGACGGTATCGAAGGCCGCTGAGAGGTCAAGAAGAGCAAGGACGGATGGATAACCCCCGTCCCGCTCCCGCCAGAGATCATCCATCAGTGCGACCAATGCCGTCTCCGTACCATACCCGGGCCTGAATCCTGATTGAAAGGGGTCTAGATAATCCGCTTCCTCCAGGACGCTCTGCAGCTGGCGCGCCACCGCCTTCTCCAAAACCTTACCCAAAAAGGGCAGGTTGGAAACCGGCCTGTAATTGTTAAGGACAGCTGGGTCAAGGGATATTTTCTTCAGGAGGGGGTGCACCAAAGCATGTTTTAATGGTGCAGGAAATACCCCCTCCCATAAGGATGCATTTATTATCGCCCCAACCCAGCCACCTGTCCCCACCCTGGAGGCTTTCACCAACCATGTGGGACAGGGGTCCAAAGGACATGTAGTGGCACGTACAGCTGCAAGGAGCCTGTCCACTTCATCAGGGACAACAGGATCAAACTGATCCCAGATCGTACAGCAAGACTGTGCTCCGGCACTCCCCCGACCCTCCCCATCCACGCCGGGACTCAGTCCTGAACGAATCCGATCGATTTTCTCCACCAGATGGTCAGCAAAGTCCTCAGCCGAACCCTGCCAACCGGGCACCGATCTCCCCCTACTGAGGAGGGACCTGGTTACCCGGAACAGAGCGGCTGGGCGATTATCAGCGGAGGCAATAAGGGTGGTGAAGTATTGATGCCTCACCACCCCCATCGCCACTAGGTAGGCCCTAATAGCAGCTCTAGCCAGTGTCCAATCGGAGTCATCCCGGGTCTTCACCCATCGGCGCTCTAGGCGTCTCTTTGCCCGTTTGAGATCCCGCAGTTCATCTGTGAACCATGGGGATGACCTAATCCCACGGGCGCGGAGAGGCCGCAGTGGCGCGATTTCATCCAAGGCTGCTGTTGCCGTCCTGTTCCACAGGTCGACAAGTGCCTCGGGTGAATCGTGGAGCCGATCCAGAGGAACATCCCCTAGTTCCCTCTGGAATCCATCTGGATCCATTAGTCACCGAAGGTGGGCCATTTTAATAGGCCCTGCCTCCCTACGATGAAGCGCCGCCCCCATGAAGTCAAGAGTCACCAGATAGTGATCTGACCATGGCACAGGTGAGATGGCTAAGTCCTGTAATCTCAGGTCACTCTGCCACTGCTCCGACAAGAAAACTAAGTCTGGCATGTGACCACTGCCCCTGGTCGGACCCCGCACTACCTGAGTCAGGCCCATGGCTGCCATGGAAGCCGTGAACTCCCTTGCCACCTCAGAAGCCATCCCCAACGATGGCAAATTGAAGTCCCCCAGAACCATAAGCCTCGGGAACTCCAACGCCAGCATCGAGGCGGCTTCAAGGAGCTCAGGCAGGGCATCCCTTACCCTGCAAGGGGGCAGGTACAGGAGTAAGATCCCCAACTGACCCTTGGGGCCCAACCGTAGAAGCAGGGCCTCACCAGACACTTGTGGAGCAGTGGCCCTAGCAATTCCCAAGGACTCCCTGGCAACAATGGCGACACCACCGCCCTTCCCCTCACCTCTAGGCTGGTGCCAGATACCGAACCCAGCTGGACACATATCCGAAAGAGGTACTCCATCTTCAGGTGTCAGCCAGGTTTCGGTGATGCATGCCAGGTCGGCCAGCCCCTCCTGGATAGCATCTTGAATCAGGGGGGCCTTATTACATACCAATCTGGCATTCACCAGCAGCAGCCTAAGGGTGGGGTCACTGTGGATCTGCTGCTCAGGGCCCAGAGATGTACCTGCAGGGCTGGAATGAGGGACCGCACTTAAACATCGGGCCCGCATTCCCCGAGTGCGCCCGCCCCACGGTACCCGCCATACCGCCCCATGCCCGTCACAACACCTATATGGATCCCTGGAACCTCCCTAGATGAAATGCTGCCCCTCCTTCCTGGCTGGCAGGACCAACTCTCTCTCTTCCCACCCCATCCACAATCCCCCCCCTGGTTCCAGCAACATGCATGGGCTCCCGGAACGAGCAGGGAGCGCTGGCAAGTCCCGGCGTCGACATCTCCTTCTTCTTCCCCCCAGGTGGGAAGGGCAGAGGCAGGGGGTGGGGGGGACGTCCGTGCGCGGCGGCAGCGTCTTCGGCTCCCTAGAGCCACGGGGAGCCCCTTTAAACTCCCCGCCCGATGGCAGGGGGCGGGGAGGGACGTCTGTGCACGGCGGCGGTGTCTTCGGCTCTTCAGAGCCACGGGGAGCCCTCTTAAACTCCCCGCCCGATGGCAGGGGGCGGGGAGGGACGTCCGTGCGCCGCGGCGGTGTCTTCGGCTCTTCAGAGCCACGGGGAGCCCTGTTAAACTCCCCGCCCGATGGCAGGGGGCGGGGAGGGACATCCGTGCGCCGCGGCGGCGTCTTTGGCTCTTCAGAGCCACGGGGAGCCCTTTTAAACTCCCCGCCCAATGGCAGGGGGCGGGGAGGGACGTCCGTGCGCAGCGGTGGCCTCTTCGGCTCTTCAGAGCCACGGGGCTCTCAGACAGATCACTGGCCTCTCTTTAAAAATGTCGGTGTGCAGTGACCTGGCCTTTTTACATCACTTATGGCCGTACATGCGGCTGCTATGGTCTGACATCGTGCCGAGACACCATTACAAGGGAGGCATTGACCTCCGTGGTTTGGATCGTGCTCGACGGTTACTGAACAGGGCTGTTGCCCGGTTCCTTTTTGACAATGGCTTTGGGACAGCCATTCAACATCCTAGGATAGGCTTGCAGGATTATGGTCTATATGCAAGAGATGGGTCCATCTGTCGGCCAGAGGTTTGGACCTCTTTCTGGAGGATGTGCAAGCAGGCCTGGTGACCAAGCTGACGGTCTGGGGGGGGGGGGGTGAGTCATCACAGACGCCTCCCCGTGTGGCGGGTAGCACTGGTAAGGTAACAGATTTATGACACATAGGTATCCGGCAGGTTCGCAATTGACTGGCCAACACGTAGATAGGTACAGGGGAATTAGATTGGCCAGTCAAGGGCAAACCATGCAAGGGTTGATGGCAGGAGCTGCACAGCCTGCATCACCCTGATATTGAACGGATACACGTCATAGGGTGGGGTCAGTAGATAGTATATTGACTCCGGTCAACAATTTGTTTGTGTCAACAAATAAATTGATACAAATAGATACATGTAGCCAATTTCCATTGGCAATTTGGGAGGAACCTTACCAGTGTTACTGCAGCCTGCTTGCCTTAAAGAATTACAATTGGATGATACACCAGTTGAAAGTGATAATTCGGACTAGGGCATTATTCAATAAAAGTGGCCCGATGCCTTTAATCCAATACCGGTGTCTGAGTCTTTCTTTGGGGGGTGCGCCTGCAAATGTGTGTGTTAAAACAGCTCAAAAAAAAAACCTCAGATCATTTTGAAAGGACATGCTTTTGTTAAATTATAAAAGGAAGGAGAAACAAAAAAGGAAAGAAGGCAGTGTGGTGCTTGTTTCAGGACAAGTTTTCATGGATTACAAATTGGCTGTTGCTGTTGTGACATCCTGTCAAGTCACTTCCGACTGATGGTGACCCTGTGATTGGGCAATCTCCAAAATGGTCTGTCCTCAAGAGTTCTGCTCACCTCTTGTAAACTCAAGGCTGTGAATTCACTGCAATATGATCTTATTTTTGTTTTGCCATATAGAATACAGCTTCTCCATCTCCTGCTTCCAACTACACAGTGTATTTGATTTCTATATTGCCCATCTGGTGATGTCCATGTGTACAGTCATCAGTTTGGTTGCTTAAAGCATGTAATTGCAATAAACAGACTGTTGGCTTTGCAGAACTCTACGAGTTGTTCTCCTACTTCATTTCTGACCACTAGACTAAATTTCCATTTTAACGTTGATTCTGCCTTGTTTCCTACTTTTGCATTCCAGTTATTTGTATCTATGTCTTGTTTTGGTATGTGATCAATTTCCTCCTGGATGCTTGTATGAAAGCTTTCAATTTCATCTTCAGCACCTGTAGTTGGAGCATAGAGTTTAATTATGATTATGTCAATAGGTTTTCCTTTGATTCTGACTGGTGTTATTCAATTAATCCTTGCATTATAGTTCCTAACTACCTGTGCTGTGTTTTGCCTCAATATTAGAGCCAATCCATTTCTTCTGTGGCATTTCCAGAGTAGAATACTTTATAGTTGTCTGGCTGAAAATCGCATTCCCGTCTACTTTAGTTCACTGACATCGAGCACTACCATATTTATACACTGCTTATCAGTTTGCCTTGATTCATACTTCTCAGGTTCCATGTTCCCATTGTATTTTCTTTTCACTTATGTGTACATCAGCCACAATACTTCCTTTTGCATTTAATCTAGTTGCATCATTAGCAACGTTGCTATTCATACTTAGCTCTTCCCCAGTAGTTGACTGAGTGCTTTCTGATCTGGGATTCTTATCTTCCAGCACTATCTCTTGTTTCATTTTTGTCTCATCATAATGTTTTCAGTAGTGGTTTACCATTTCAGTCTTCTGTCAAATACTAACAAAGGTTAGCTTGAGTATCACCACTGTTGCCTCCTCTGTCTATGTCACCTTCAGTTACTGCCCAAGAGCTACCATTCCCATCGCCATTGTAACTATTCATTCTCTTTTGCTGAAGCTATTATTACCATGAAGTGGCTGCATGCATCTTGGTTTGTTGACTCAGCTGTGATCATTCTGCCTTGAGTGACTCTGCTTGGCACTTAAGCTTCTAATAAAGTTTGGCCCCTTCTGGGATGCATCCTTATTGTGAGAAAGGGGCTTGAATGGATTGCAACATGCTCCCTGTCTTTCTACTTGCTTTTGAAAGAATAAGCTGACATAGTTACCTTTCCTAAAACAGTTGAATTACAATTAATGCAGAATGATCAGAATGATCTAATCTCTCATGATACCTTGGATGGAACTAATTTATGTGGAATTAGACAAAATGTAAGGTTTCCCTCAAAACAAACTGAAGTTAATTTCAAGGTATTACTAAGGATCACTGTCTGGGAGTAAGAAACTGCTAGGAAAGAATAGCCTAAAATAGTTTATTGGCAAACTTCCAAATTCTGCTTTCCAACCAAAAAGATGTGATGTCTTTTGTGTTCATTCATTTATGCTGATTGACAGGAGACCTGTGCTATTGATACATGCATTTGCTATGCCCTTTGCTTCACACACATGATGGTACATAGTGCAGAGGCACAGGGTCTTCAAGGTTGAAACACTAGGCATTAGAACAGGAGTTCTCAACTTTTTTAAGCCAGGGGCTGGGTCATGTTCCCTCAGACAGCTTCAGGGGCCAGATGGCAATTTTGCCTTTCCTCCACTACATGGCACTTCTTGGTGTGGTGGAGGTGGTGGGGAGGCTACATGAAATGGTGCTGCAGGACTGTGACATCATCTCCCATTATCCACTCCACAGTTTTCTCTCTTTTTTCTGAGCTTAGCTGCAACCCTCACAGAAACTGATTTGCCCTGTCTTTGCAAGTTATCCCTGTTGTGATGCAACACTTGGTTTGAACAGGCAGTCAAATGTCATTAGCTCTATAGTAGATTGGCTCATTTTTTGATATGAACCACTCCTGCTACCTCAATTTTTTGATGTGCCTCACATTCTGGGGAGAAGCTACATGCACACACCGTTATATCCACCACAGTTAATGTGCAGCTGCAGCCTTGGAGAGTGATTTAATGTCTGAATGTTATTCCCTACCTGAATGGTGTGACTATTGTGATTATCATTTATCAGAATTTTAATAAAAGAAAGCAAATTGAACATTGGAAATATACGCCTCTTCCTCTCCCCCCCCTCTCCTCCACAATGGTTTAGTGTTGCTCTACTCTCCAGCAATGTATAAGACACCAAGCTCTGGCACTCTTGCCAAATATTTTATTCATTACCATTTGCCCTTGGGAGTGAAGGAACAAGCCTTCTGTTTATTATATCTTTCTTTTTACATTTGAGCATGTCTGTGAAAAATATTCAGCTGTGTGTTCTCTTCTTCAGCAAAAAATGTGTCATTGTATGCAACAAGCCCTTTGCTCTCTTTTCCATTTCAAAGAACAACAACCTCTGAACACCACAATATGTTCAGCGTTGCTTCAATTGTCAGTTGCCATACTGTTCGAAGGTTGAACAGCATTATCCCACACACACGCTTTAGTGTATGGGACCAAAGACAACCGGACAACCGAAAGGTTGGTTTAACACAGGTTTATTGCATTGCATGAGGTTCCAGTGAAGCATGAGGAATGGCGGTGATACATCTCAATATATACAGTAGCTCTCTACATTTGAATCTTGTAGCACGGTAGCTGATTGGTTGCTACCGGCGTGGCCTCGCCCAGGCACGCCTCTTTCTTCAGCTGCTGAATGCAGGTCTTGCTTCAGCTGCTGAATGCAGGTCTTTCTTCAGCTGCTGAATGCAGGTCTTGCTTCAGCTGCTGAATGCAGGTCTTGCTTCAGCTGCTGAATGCAGGTCTTGCTTCAGCTGCTGAATGCAGGTCTTTCTTCAGCTGCTGAATGCGGGGAAGGTTTTCCCGCGGCTGTCCGTGATTGAGCAATGTGAACCATGTGAGAGTGAACGCTCGCAGCTGCCCTCTATAGGCTGTCTGCTCGCGTTCCTTCATAGCTGATATCGTTTGTATCTGGAGTGGTTACAATCTTGCCTTACAGTATAATGAACATGCATACATACATAACATCCCTCCCCCCTAGGATGGGACGAAGTCCCGCAACCATTGTGGCTTGCCGCACGTTCGCTTGGGGCGTGCTTGCGCCTGCCCTAATTCTGGAGAGCCTGTGATCCCTGACTCCGCGGGCGCTTGTCCTGCAACGGGAAACGGGGATTCGTTAGTGGCTCTGTGGGGCGTCCGTGCCTGCCTTTCGCTTGGGGAAGGGAATGGGATGAACAGTTGGGAGGTAAATCCCTGCCTATTGCCCTCGGACCCCGGGGACCCTCCTAGTGTGAACCGCGGCACCGATGAGGTCGCCCTTGGTGAATGGCTACCTTCTGATCCCTGCTCGGGGGACCTTAAGACTGTGGTGGTGGGCGGACTCGCTGATGCCTCTGGTCTTGGAGGTGTCGGTCTCCGGAACATGGGCGCTAAATTGCATTCTAACTCACAGGGGCTACTGGGACTGGAGGTACCAGGGGCTGAACTGAAACCCCTCTTTTCGCTAGGACGGGTGGGGGACCACTCCGCTAACTCCCCCTGGTACTGTAAATCAACGTCTAAACCTCTGTGGGCCTCTGAGCCTCGGGGGGACTTCCGCGGCTTCCGCGGGGTATGAGTGTGGTTGGGGCTCCTCCTTTCTGACGGGGACTCCCGCAACCCGGGGCTCCTCCTCTCTGGCAGGGACTCCCGCAAAAGATTTCCGTGGATCGATTCCCTTTCCTCCCCCCTTGGTGGGGACCCATGCTCCCCTTTTCCTCCCCCTTGGGCTAAACGGGTGGGGGAGTACCCTAACGCTGAATCAATGCTGGCCTCATCCTCGTCTTGCTCTCCGGGGACCCTACGCCTGAGTTGGTCCACGTGTCGCCTCCACAGGAAACCTGTACTGGTCTCTACGCGGTATGAGACGGGGCCGGTTTGGTCTACTACGGTGCCCGGCACCCAGGCTGGCCCCGCGCTGGCGTAATTCCTGCAGTATACTGGGGCGCCTATGCCGAAACTCTTGGTGGGTTCCACCCCTATGTTCCGCCCCTTGTCCTCTACTCTCGTGGGGTCTAGCTTGGATATCCCCGTGGCCAGCTTCCTGCGCATCAACAGCTCTGCGGGGGAGTACCCTGACGCTAAGGGGGTGACCCTGTATCTCAGCAGGAATTGGCACAATTTCAGGTCGAGGTCTCCGGGACCCATGCGCAGTAGCGCGTCTTTCGTGGTGCGCACGAGGCGCTCTACTTGGCCATTGGTGGCCGGGTGAAAGGGGGCGGAGGTGACGTGCCGAATGGCGTTGCGTTCCATGATTGCCCTGAACTCGGCGGACGTGAAACAGCTAGCGTTATCGCTGACGAGGGTGTCGGGTAAACCGAACGTGGAAAAGACCCTCCTTAACTGTTTAATGGTTGTGGTCGAGGAGGTGCTCGAGACTGGAATGACCTCCAACCACTTAGAGAACGCGTCCACCACGAGGAGGAAAAGCGTTCCCCTGAATGGGCCAGCAAAGTCTACGTGAACTCGGGACCAGGGTCCCCTCGCAGCGTCCCATTCCCTAGGTGGCGAGCGAGCCTCTTCTGGCCTTGAGCTTTGGCACGCCTCACAAGTGCCGACCATGTGTTCGATGTCGGCGTCTAACTGGGGCCACCAAAAGTAACTGCGGGCTAGTGCCTTAGAGCGTACGATCCCCGGGTGGCTGACGTGCAGCAGTTTAAGCACCCTCGGCCGGAGAGACGTGGGGATCACTACCCGCTGTCCCCACAAGAGGCAACCCCTCTCCAGGGACAACTCTAATCTCTTTTTGAAGAATGTGTCGAATTCCGCTGCTGGGGAAGACACGGGCCACCCTTTCTGCACCCAGGAGCAAACTGTGGCCAGCGCTTTGTCCTTGCCTGTCGCTTTGGCGATTTCGGCCGGTACTACTGGAGGGGAGTCTAGGACCTCTATCATTAAGACCTGGTGGTCCCTCTCTACTCCGCCCACGTGGCAGCAATCCCGGGGAATGGGGGACCTCGACAGAGCGTCGGCATGGCTTATCTCCCTCCCGGGCCGGTATACCAACGCGTGCTGATACGCGTTGAGAAAAATGGCCCATCTGAGCATTCTCGGGGACAGGATCTGGGGTGTGGGCTTGTCTGCGGTGAAGATGCCCAGCAAAGGCTTGTGGTCAGTCACTATGGTGAAGGGGCGGCCGTACACGAAATCATGAAATTTCTTGGTCCCCGCAATTATTGCTAGCGCCTCTCTGTCTGTCTGAGCATAATTCCTCTCCGCTTGGGACAGGGATCTAGAGTAGAAAGCTATCGGGGCCTCCCTACCGTTCTCCAGCACGTGGCAAAGCACCGCCCCCACCCCCACCGGGGATGCATCGCATATCAGGACCACCGGGCGTTTGGGATTGAAGTGGGTCAGTACAGCATCTGATGCCAGGAGTCGCTTCAGGTCATTGAAAGCCTTTTCCTGGACGTCGCCCCACTTCCATGCCTCGTCCTTTTTTAACAATTTGTGTAGCGGTTCTGCCACGGCTGCCTTCCGCGGGAGGAAGGAGTGGTAGAAGTTGAGCAGTCCGAGGAACGACTGCAACTCGGGCTTGGAGGTGGGGCGAGGGGCCTTTTTGATGGCGGCTACCTTGGATTGGGCTGGCCTAATTCCCTCGGGAGTAACACGGAACCCTAGGAACTCAACCTCTGTAGCGAAGAAGACGCATTTGTCTTTCCGCAACCTCAACCCCGCCTTTTCGAATATTGTCAGGACCTTTCCCAACCTTGTTGCTAATTCGGCCCGGCTCCCCCCTGTAATTAATACGTCATCAAAATAGGGTAACACCCCCTCCAACCCCTTCAGGAGGCGTTCCACCAATGACTGGAAAATCCCGGGCGCCGAATTCACGCCGAATTGGAGGCGCGAAACCTGGAACGCCCCTTTGTGGGTGACTATGGTTTGTGCAGCAGCTGCGGCGGGGGTCACCGGGAGTTGCTGGTAGGCTTGGGCCAGGTCGAGTTTGGCGAAACACCTCCCCCCGTGTAACCTGGCCAATAAGTGGCTGACTACCGGCACCGGATACGCATTAGGGCGGATCGCCTTATTGATGGTGCACTTGTAATCAGCGCATATTCGGACTTCCCCGTTGGCCTTGAGCGCTGTTACAATTGGAGTTTCCCACTCCGCAGAATCAACAGGAACAAGAATCCCCTGGCCCACTAATTTGTCCAATTCCGCCTCAATTTTGTCCTTTAGTGCGAAAGGCACTCTGCACGGTTTAAGTCTGATTGGACGCACTCCAGGGTCCAGGTCGAAAGTCACTGGGGGGCCCTTGAATTTTCCTAGCCCCTTTTTAAAAACCTCGGGGTGCGCGTCGCACACGCTCTGTATTGGATCAGTCCCGGCGGCGTGTGCTCCCACGGCGTGCACCCCCCCAATGAACAACCCCAGGGGCTGGAACCATTGAGTCCCGAGGAGGCTGCATTTACCCCCCTTGAGGACGACTAAGGGAAGCGTTGCGGTGTACTTTTTGAACTGGACCTGGAACTTCCCAACCCCCAACACTGGGATGCGGTTCCCCTGCACGTCCTTCAGCGTGGCCCTCAACGCCTTGAGCTTGGGCCGCACGCGGGGGGCGATTTTCATGAACTCCCCCTGGGAAATAATGGAGTATGAGGAACCCGAATCCACCTCCATCCTAACAGGGGCCCCTTGTATTACTACCTCAACGAAGTAACGGGGGTGCTCCGTGGAAACGCTGCAAACCGGCGCGTCGTCCTCGCTGTCGTCGGAGACTCGTCCTACTCCGTCCCGCGTCCTCGTGGTCCGTGTGCCGTCCTTCGGCCTCGTGGTGCGGTCCTGCCTCGTGGTGCGGTCCTGCCTCGCCGAGCGGTCTGGAGAACTCCGGGTGGCCTCGCGTCGTTTCCGGCAGACCTTGGCGATGTGCCCGCGCCGGCCGCAGTTGTGGCACTCGGCCTTGCGGAATGGGCATTTGGTGCGGGCGTGGGCGGCGCCGCAGCCATCGCAGTGCCGGCCCTCTCTCTGGACCCTCCGGACGTCCTCGTCGTCGCTGCTCTCTGCAGAAGACGAGTTCGAAGTCCGCCGGGCCGCGCGCACCGAACTCTCTGCCTTGGCGGTCTTCGGGCGCCAGTCCTGAAGTTCGTGCACCCCGGCCGACGTGGCCTCTGCGGCCTGTGCCGCGTCGAGGACTTGTTGCCACGTGGGAGGCGGCTCCCTTTTCATCAGCGCGCGCTGAGTCTCTGTGTCCCTCAGACCGCAGAGCAGGCAGTCCCGGAGGGTGACGTCGGGGAGTTCCCACTTGCAAGGGCCGGCGGCCAACCGCAGGGCCGCGGCGAACTCATCGACCGATTCTCCGGGTGCCTGGACTCGCCTCCAGAACGCGCTCCGAGCGGGGAACATCGCTATTGCCGGCCGGAGATGGGCGCGCAACGCCGCCAGGAGCTCTGAAGCTTTGAAGTCGCCCACCTTCCTCGGGGCGATCAGGTCCACCAAGGTCCTCTTGGTCTCGTGTCCGAGCATGCGGACGAAAATGGCCCTCTTTTTGGCCTCATCGGAGACTTCGAGCTCCACCAGCGCTGCGTTGAAGTCTATCTCAAACAGCTCCAAGTCTCCCTGCTTCTTGATCTCGTAGCCGGCGCATGTCTTGGTCCCGTGGGCAGCCATATCCCACCTTCGTCGCCAATTTAGTGTATGGGACCAAAGACAACCGGACAACCGAAAGGTTGGTTTAACACAGGTTTATTGCATTGCATGAGGTTCCAGTGAAGCATGAGGAATGGCGGTGATACATCTCAATATATACAGTAGCTCTCTACATTTGAATCTTGTAGCACGGTAGCTGATTGGTTGCTACCGGCGTGGCCTCGCCCAGGCACGCCTCTTTCTTCAGCTGCTGAATGCAGGTCTTGCTTCAGCTGCTGAATGCAGGTCTTTCTTCAGCTGCTGAATGCAGGTCTTGCTTCAGCTGCTGAATGCAGGTCTTGCTTCAGCTGCTGAATGCAGGTCTTGCTTCAGCTGCTGAATGCAGGTCTTTCTTCAGCTGCTGAATGCGGGGAAGGTTTTCCCGCGGCTGTCCGTGATTGAGCAATGTGAACCATGTGAGAGTGAACGCTCGCAGCTGCCCTCTATAGGCTGTCTGCTCGCGTTCCTTCATAGCTGATATCGTTTGTATCTGGAGTGGTTACAATCTTGCCTTACAGTATAATGAACATGCATACATACATAACACACGCACACACCATTTAATTTAGTTGCACATCGCTGCTAATGGTGGTTTCACTGTCTGAGATTAAATTATGCTTTCCAATGTAGAAAACTGCTTCTAGTTTCTAATGAACGTGAGCAACTGTTGTGCTGTCAGGAATATAACAGCTGCATTCAAGCCACTCAGATGCACTTCGATTCATGAGCTGTGGTCTTAGAGACCAACTCATCCACGAATCCTTCAGGTGACCTAGGGCAAGACATTGTCCTTCAGTCTCAATACCCTCCCTTTATTACACCTTTAATACTCTTTACTGCTTTCAGAATGGGATTGGGATAAGGACTGTAAAGTAGATCCTTAAACTAAAAGTAGCACTTGAAAGAGAGCTCACGGAGGAGAGTACAGGTCAAAGACATTGCTCTCCCTGTCCTTTACTAGAAGCTGATACCTGCATACAAATGAGCTCTCTGGCCATTTGCTTTGATTGCCCTTACAATGAAATGGCAGACTTCAGAAGGCAAAGATGGAATCGGAGATTGTTACCACCGCCATTTTTATGTTCATTGGCCAGATGCCTTGTACAAGCTTTTTTTGGGGGGGGGGGGGGAGGAAAAGCTCTAGTGATGGAATGAGTTTACAAATGATCAGCAGTGTTCTTATTTACAGACCTGGGATGGGGGTGGGGGGAGCCAAAGACAGCTTCTCCTTGCAGGCACATATTCTGTTAAGCACACCATAGAAGAAAATAGAAACAAACAAACTTAGGCAAGAATAAATTATAAAATGCCATTTAACTGGGGTTCTCCCCCCCCCCCAGTGACTGGCTCACTACAGGACAAAACAAAAGTTTTGTTTTGCCATATAGAATACAGCTTCTCCATCTCCCCACAAAAGTGGGGAACAAGGATTATACCAAATATTGGAGGCACGCAGTAGACTCGCCGAAGACTCCTCTCGAGCGTTGTTAGTTCCATGTTGCTGTATGCATCCCTGATTTGTGACAGCAGGGACATAGTACATGCAACAAATAACTTCAATATACCATAGGAGTGCCCTGCGGGTGGCTCGGGCATTTTGAATGGTCTCGTACAATGCTGTGTGTGTCATTGCCGAAATGTTGCCGATCCATCTGATGGGAGAGGAATGGGCGGAGATCTACCAGCGAAGGCAAGAAAATCAGGTGACGGAACAACGCACAGTTGCCACCGAAGCCAGGATAGAGAGGACAGTGTGATGGCAGCAGATCTGGGATACATTGACCAAGGGACGGTGGACTCATCGCCTCATCCCAGACATTAACGCATGGTCAACAAGACAGCATGGAGAGGTGGATTACTACCTCACACAGCTGTTGACGGGGCATGGCTGCTTCAGAGCCTACCAACACTGCTTTAACACTGCAATAAAATCCCCATCTAAAACTATTAAAATCAAATAAAACCATCTAATAAAACCCCCACACACATTAAAAGGCTATCAGGACAGAAACCCCCACACACAGGCTAAACAAGCCAGCAGGCTTGGGATGGGGAGCCATTCATGCCCCACACCCGCTGGCATATCCACATTTTTAGTGCTCTTCTGAAGGGAAGCAGCTCTGTCTGGAGGCATAACTCTGGTGGCAGGAGGTTCCAAAGGGCCGGGGCAGACACTGTTGTGTTCTGTAAAGCTGTGCCTTTAACAATGTACCTTAGCCATGTGTTAACAATGTAACCTTTCTGTGTGCAACATCATAACCTTCAGCTGTATCAATGTAAACCTGATAAGGGGACGCGAGCTAGTGACCACTAGATGGCAATAGCGAGCGTCCAGCTCTCATGGCTCAGATTCACCTGGTTCAGCAGCGCGGGAAGATTCCCCGCCACCTCTTCACCTGGCCAAGAAGGGCGTGACCTTCCAGACGTCACGCAGGCAGCAACCAATAAGCTGTCGACGAGCCACATTCAAATGTATAGCCAGCTGTATATATTGAGCTACCCATCCGCCATTACCACATGTTCCTCCGGATCATCATGCAATAAACCTGTGTTAAGCCAACCCTTCGGCTGTTTCGTTGTCTTTGGTCCCTTACACTAAATTGGCGACGAAGGTGGGATATGGCAGCACACGGGACCAAGACATGCGCCGGTTTCGAAATCAGGAAACCCGGCGACTGGGAGATCTTCGAGATGGACTTCCAGGCAGCACTGATTGAGTCCGAAGTCACGGAAGAGGCAAAGAAAAGGGCCATCTTCACCAGGATGCTCGGACAAGAAACCAAAAGGACCCTGGTGGACCTGATTGCACCGAGGAGGGTGAGCGAATTCAAGGCCAAGGAACTCATGCAGATGCTGCGTGAGCACGTCCGGCCCGCCACGGCGATGTTTCCCGCTCGAAGTGCGTTCTGGAGGCGAGTCCAAGCGCTCGGGGAGACGGTCGCCGCATTCGTGGCGGCCCTGCGGCTGGCGGCCGGCCCGTGCAAGTCCCTCCGGGACTGTGTGCTGTGCGGCCTGAACGACGCCGAAACCCAGCGCACATTAATGAACCAAGAGCCGCCTCCCACGTTGCAGGAGGTCGTCAGAGCGGCCCAGGCCGCGGAAGCTACAAAGGCTGGGGTCCAAGAACTCCAGGACTGGCGGCCGAAGTCACGCAAGGCAGAGACCCCGGTACAGGTGGCCCGGCGAGCTTCGAGGTCGTCCACGGAGAGCAGCGACGACGAGGACGTCCGGAGGGTCCGGAAAGAGAGCCGACGGTGCGACGGCTGTGGAGCGGCCCATGACCGCGTAAAGTGCCCGTTCCGGAAGGCCAAGTGCCACAACTGCGGCCGCCGCGGGCACATCGCCAAGGTGTGCAGGAAGAGGCGCGAGACCCGGAGGAGCTCAGCAGACTGTTCCGCGGGACAAGACCGCTCAACGAGACCCAAGGATGGTGCTCAGGCCACGCGGAAGCAGGACGGCGTGGGCTGCATCTCCGACGGCAGCGAGGACGACGCCCCAGTGTTCAGCGTGTCTGCAGGACACCCCCGCTACTTTGTTGAGGTACTAGTCCAAGGGGTTCCCATTAGGATGGAAATTGACTCGGGGTCCTCATATTCAATCATTTCCCAGAGGGAGTTTTTGGGAATTGCCCCCCACAAGCGACCCAAGCTCAAAGCGTTGAGGTCCACGCTACGGGACGTGCAAGGGAACAGCATTCCAGTGTTGGTGGTTGGAGAATTTCAGGTTAAATTCAAGAAGCACGCCTCGTCCCTCCCCCTAGTCATGCTTAAAGGGGGAGATTGCAGCCTCCTCGGAACTCAATGGTTCCAGCCCCTGGGGTTGTTTATTGGGGGGGTGCATGCCGTTGGGATGCACGCCGTTGGGACTGATCCAATTCAGGAGGTGTGCGAGGCGCACCCCGAAGTTTTCAAAAAAGGACTGGGGAAATTCAAGGGGCCCCCAGTGACATTCGACCTGGACCCGGAGGTCCGCCCGATTCGTCTTAAACCACGCCGGGTGCCGTTCGCACTTAAGGACAAGATAGAGGCGGAACTGGACAAACTGGTGGGCCAGGGAATCCTTGTGCCTGTTGATTCTGCGGAGTGGGAAACTCCAATTGTAACCGCACTAAAGGCCAATGGGGAGGTCCGCATATGCGCCGACTACAAGTGCACCATCAACAAGGCGATCCGCCCGAATGCATATCCGGTGCCGGTAGTCAGCCATCTGCTGGCCAGGTTACACGGGGGAAAGTGTTTCGCTAAGCTCGACTTAGCACAGGCCTACCAGCAGCTTACGGTTTCCCCTGCCGCAGCTGCTGCGCAGACCATAGTCACCCATAAGGGGGCGTTCCAGGTGACGCGCCTCCAGTTCGGCGTGAATTCGGCGCCTGGAATTTTCCAGTCACTCGTGGAACGCCTCCTGAAGGGACTGGAGGGGGTGTTGCCTTATTTTGATGATGTGTTAATAATGGGGGGGAGTCGGGTTGAATTGGCCAAGAGGTTGGGGAAGGTCCTGACAATATTCGAAAAAGCGGGGCTGAGACTGCGAAAGGACAAATGCATCTTCTTCGCAACCGAGGTTGAGTTCCTAGGGTTTTGTGTGACTCCTGAGGGAATAAAACCATCCAAGTCCAAGGTGGCAGCTATTAAGAAAGCCCCCCGCCCCACCTCCAAGCCCGAGCTGCAGTCGTTCCTAGGGCTGCTCAATTTTTACCACTCCTTCCTCCCCCGGAAGGCAGCGGTGGCTGAACCGCTACACAAACTGCTAAAGAAAGACCAGGCATGGAAGTGGGGCGATGACCAAGAAAGGGCATTTAGTGAGCTAAAAAGCCTCCTAGCATCCGATGCCATACTGACCCACTTCAACCCCAAACGCCCGGTGGTTCTGACCTGTGATGCATCCCCGGTGGGGGTGGGGGCGGTGCTGTGCCACGTGCTGGAAAACGGGAGGGAGGCCCCGATAGCATTTTACTCCAGGTCCCTGTCCCAAGCGGAGAGAAACTACGCACAGACAGACAGGGAGGCACTAGCAATAGTTGCGGGGACGAAAAAATTTCACGATTTTCTGTATGGCCGCCCCTTCACCATTGTAACGGACCACAAGCCCCTGCTAGGCATCTTTACCGCAGATAAGCCCACCCCACAGATCCTGTCCCCGAGGATGCTCAGGTGGGCCATTTTTCTCAACGCGTACCAGCACGCGTTGGTCTACCGGCCCGGGAAAGAGATCAGCCATGCGGACGCTCTATCAAGGTCTCCCCTCCCCCTAACGCCCAGCCAGGTGAGCAAGGGGGAGCGGGACCATCAGGTTCTTATGATAGAGGTGCTAGATTCGCCCCCCGTAATGCCCGCCGACATTGCCAAAGCGACAGAGAAGGACAAGACGTTAGCGGCAGTTAGCTCCTGGGTGCAGAAAGGGTGGCCGGCATCCTCCCCAGCGGAGGAGTTCGCCCCATTTTTCAGGAAAAAGCTAGAGCTGTCCCTAGAGAGGGGGTGCCTCTTGTGGGGGCAGCGGGTGGTGATTCCCATTTCCCTTCGGCCGCGGGTGCTCAAACTGCTGCACGTCAGCCACCCCGGCATCGTGCGATCCAAGGCGCTGGCCCGAAGTTACTTCTGGTGGCCCCAGCTGGACGCCGACATCGAGCACATGGTCGGCACTTGTGAAAGTTGCCAATGCTCCAGACCAGAGGAGGCCCGCCTTCCCCACAGGGAATGGGACATGGATAAGGGGCCGTGGTCCCGGGTGCACGTTGATTTCGCGGGCCCGTTCAGAGGCACCCTGTTCCTTCTTGTAGTGGACGCTTTCTCCAAGTGGTTGGAGGTTATCCCAGTCACGAGCACCTCCTCGGCCCAGACCATTAGGCATTTGCGGAGGCTCTTTTCCACGTTCGGCATACCCGACACAGTAATTAGCGACAACGCTAGTTGTTTCACGTCCTCCGAGTTTAGGGCATTCATGGAGATTAACGCCGTTCGGCACATCACCTCCGCCCCGTTTCACCCGGCGACCAATGGCCAAGTAGAGCGCCTCGTCTGCACCACGAAGGACGCGTTGCGGCGCATGGGCCCCGGGGATCTGAACCTACAAGTGTGCCAGTTCCTGCTAGGGTACAGGGTGACCCCGTTGGCGTCAGGATACTCCCCCACAGAACTCTTAATGTGTAGGAAACTGACCACCATCCTTACTAGGCTAGACCCCACGAGGGTAGAGGACAAAGGAAGGAACATCGGGCTAGAGGCCACAAAAAGTTTCAGTGTAGGCGCCCCCGTGCATTGCAGGAACTACGCCAGCATGGGCCCAGCATGGGTACCGGGCGTAGTTGTGGAGCAAACCGGCCCCGTGTCGTACCGCGTGGAAACCAGCACAGGGCTCCTGTGGAGGCGGCACGCGGACCAGCTCCGACGCAGGGTCTCCGATGAGCAGGGCACAGACCAAACAGAGGAAAAATCAGCGTTAGGGTTCTCCCCCACCCGTTCAGCCCAAGGGGGAGGGAAAGGGGGCTGCGGGTCCCCACCAAGGGGGGAGGGGGATGTTCTCGTAGATATCCTAGGGGATCTTTCTGAGGAGGAGGAGGAACCCGACCCCATACATATCTCACGGAATGTCCCCACAAATGCGGATACCCCTACTAAGTTAGATTTTGATTTTCAGAACCGGGGGGGGGGGGGTTTCGGAGTGGTCCCCCACCCGTCCAAGCGAGAAGAGGGGTTTTTCGTTAGCCCCGATTGCCCCCGGTCTGCCCACAATGGAGTTCTTCCCTTCCCCTAAAGCCGCCAGACCGCGGCAAGCCACTAACGAGTCTCCCTCTCCCATTTCAGAACAAGGGACCAGGGAACAAAGAAGCAGTAGCGCCCCCAGGGGGGGTCAGCCCTCTTCACGGCCCAAACGCACATGCAACAAGCCATCTTGGCTGAGAGACTTCGTCTCATCCTAGGGGGGAGGGATGTTGTGTTCTGTAAAACTGTGCCTTTAACAATGTACCTTAGCCATGTGTTAACAATGTAACCTTTCTGTGTGCAACATCATAACCTTCAGCTGTATCAATGTAAACCTGATAAGGGGACGCGAGCTAGTGACCACTAGATGGCAATAGCGAGCGTCCAGCTCTCATGGCTCAGATTCACCTGGTTCAGCAGCGCGGGAAGATTCCCCGCCACCTCTTCACCTGGCCAAGAAGGGCGTGACCTTCCAGACGTCACGCAGGCAGCAACCAATAAGCTGTCGACGAGCCACATTCAAATGTATAGCCAGCTGTATATATTGAGCTACCCATCCGCCATTACCACATGTTCCTCCGGATCATCATGCAATAAACCTGTGTTAAGCCAACCCTTCGGCTGTTTCGTTGTCTTTGGTCCCTTACACTAAAGACACCGAGAAGGCTCTTCTCATGGTCCCAGCTAGATGTGCTTCCTTCGTTGATGGGACCACCACAGAGCCTCTCTGGCCTGCCCTCGTAGGACGGGTTGAAAACCTTGGGGTGATGCAGTCTATTAAGTATCCTGGTTCACTGCCAGCTCCAGGAGCAATGGTGAGGCGCCTTTTGCACTCATAGTTTGAAGATGCCTGCCATTTATTATTCCTTTCTACATCCAGATCTCTCGATCTCTCTCCCTTTTTGTAAAAATTACATCAGCTCAATGAAAGCCAGTTTCTCAGTGCTCTTGTTTCCTTGGGATGTACCTTCTTGATTTTGATCAAGGTTGATTTTATTTCATCTACTATTTCTAGTGCTAACCAAAAAAACCACACACACACAAAACAGAAACCCAGGATGCCTGCAGAGGAAATAGATTGATATCACCAATTTGGACCACAAAACTAGAACCCTGCTGAAGCAGAATTCATAACTGTCTGTCTCCATCTTCCTCAGATGAAAACTGTTTCATGCTGAATACTGTATAAGCTACCAAAATAATGCAAGTCATCACAGACAAAGTGATAAGGAACCAGCCTTTCCTTCAGTATTAGTTGGATGGTAGCCCTAATTCTTTTTTAGGCCTTTTGCTGAGGTTACAAACCATATTCCACGATTTATAGTAGTAATTACATTTTAAGTAAATAGCTGCCACAGATATGTAGAAAAATCACTTATCCTTTGCAATTCAGCTATTAGTTTTGTCTTAATGATGCTTGTTGTAAAAGCATATTATTCAGAGTTGTCCTCCTCCCAGATTTTTGTTAAGAAACCCACCAATTTTTATTTCTATTTTATTCTCCTTTCCCCAGCGATGGCCATACTATTCTAATGAACAGAAGATTTCACTCAGTGAAATTTTATCTACAATTCACAGAACATAGAGAATCAGCAAATAATCATAAGAAGAAGAAAATAAAGGACACCGGTATCTCTCTTCTCTCAAAGCTAGGTCTATAATTCTTATTCTCCTCTTGAACGGTTTTCTAAATTATTGTAATTATTAGATATGAAGTTCCACTCAAGCCCAGCCAAGTGAACTTTGAACCAACCAAAATAATCTCCCACTTGCAGCTCATTTGAAATGATGTCTAAATAACAGCAGCTCCCTGTCACATTGGTTAGCACCCACACTGTTGTCTTCTTGATGACATAAATCATTTCTACTCAATAAGAAACAAAAATTTTAATTTGACAGTACTACCCGCAGTCCTTTATGGGATGGAAAGATGATCATTAACAAAGGCCAAGGAAGATGAACTATCAAGAGCCGTAAGAGCCATGGAAAGATCAATGCTAAAGGTATCTATTCGCAACAACGCCTTGATAAGAAAACAAAGCTGAATCAACGAAGCTGTTGTTGAATATCATAAATGGAGATTGCACTTAGCTGGACATGTTTCTTGAATGACAGATGGGTGTTAGACAGCAGGAGTCACAGAATGGTATTCCAGAGGAGTGAAAAGATCCCTTGGCAGCCCCTCCAAAAGATGGGAAGATCCAATCGTGATAGGTTTTGGTTGGACCAGGACAAGAAGAGCACAGCAGCAAATGCAAGCGCGGCACCAACATGGCCGCCGCGCTCTTTGCGCCCCCCCCGGACTCAGACATCCGGGTGAGTTAGAGGGGGCGGGGCCACCCTCTTTAAAATGGGTGGCCATGAGGCAGCTCAGCTGCCATTTTGTCGAAGCGACGGAGAGGAGAAGTCTTCTCCGTCGCTTTTCTCCCCGGCTTTCGCCTGCTATCTTTTTAAAAGGGATTTCCCTTTTCTCCTTTACTCTTCGGCTTGGGAGACATGGCTCCCAAGCGAAAAGCAGGGGCTCCGGAGCCATGGACGAGGGGGAGGGCTCTGCCCACCCACCACCCACATCTTGGGGGCTGCCCCCGGGCCAGAGGGCTCGGGCAGCGCCCCTGTGCCCTGGTGGTAGGGCCGGTTTACCCACTACCACCAATGTGGGCGGACAGGCTGCTGCCTACCCACCCGACGCCGGGGTCCAAACAGGGGCGGCACAGGCTGGCCCCTCGGGGATCACTACCCCTATGGGGTCTTTGCCGGCTCTGGGCAGGGCAGCCCACTTGGGCCTGGTGCGGGTTTCCACCCCACCATTCCCCCGGCCCCACATGGGCCGGATTATTGGGCATGGCCCTATTTGGGCCCAGGATCCACACTTGGGTTTGTAACTCTGCAATTGCCTGGTGGGCCATCCGGCCCACTCTGTCCACCTTATACCGGTGGGTCTGAGGCCGTTGATGCCCTCCTAGCACGCATTTCGGTGCTGGAGGCATCAATGGGCATTGCCCCGCCACCTTCGGACGGTGGGTTTGCACCTCCTGCATTTCCGGCCTGCACGTCAACCACCGCTGTCCAGCGGGCTGCTGCCAGGGTCGAGCTGCTTGAGGCCATCAGGCCAGCCCAAGCTGGTGCCTCGCAGCTCCCTGCTAGATCATCGCAGCGGGGCTTGCCGCAGGGGCCTGGTCCTGCGTGGCAGGGGTGTAGCGGCACACAGAGCTCGATTCCCATCGCGAGCTCCAATGCCCGCCATGGGCCGGAACCCCCAGTGGGGGCGGCCCACGGGGGTGCACCAGGAGAGTATCCTGGTCAATTAAGTACACCAGTGACACTGCCCAGCCACACTGGGGGGTGTGTGTGTGCAGTGGCCATGGCCACAACAGGTTACCACGGGTGGACAGTTGTATCCGCACTGTCCCATTAGCTCCTGGTTACCCAATTACCCCCCGGTTATGACAGGGGTGACCGCCCCTAGGGGTATGCCTAATGTTTCAGGGGTTGTTCAGGGACCACTGGGTTCACCCTTGATTCAATCTGTCCCAACTGTGGCCCTTCTGACGGCCGGTTATTCCTTGCCCCTGGGTGACAATCTTTCCCAGGCCACTAGGGAGAAGATTTAAGGGGGGAATATGTGGACATTTTCTCCCTCCTAAACCGTGAGCCCACCAAGGAAGAGAGGGAAGGGCAGGAAGATAGGGACAAGGAGTTGTCCTGTCGTCGTAAGCCGCTGTGCACCTGGGACAATTGGTTAGCAGCCTACCTCATTTATATGGCGGTATACCTGAGGGCTCGCCCTGACTTGGCCATTCCAATGGTGCAATACCTGGATAATATTTATCGGGCGGTGGTCGAGGAGTTTAGGATGAGAGTGGCCCTCCATCCTGAGATGAGGTGGGACGAGCCCTGTCAGCAATTGTGGCTCTTGTACATGACCCCCACACGGCCGGCGCCTGGTACCATTGTGGCCATGCCGTGCAGCGGGCAGCTGCTACACAGGTTCCCCGCCAAACGGCGGGGCAGGGGGTTCCAGCCCGCCTGCGGTGTTGGAGCTTCTCCGCCAACGGAGTGTGCAACAAGCGTCAGTGTTGGTTCCAGCACGAGTGCCCCTCTTGCTCTGGCCCTCACACCACCTCCGCATGCCCGCCGGCTGGTGGATCACGAGGCAGCAGTAGGGGTGGGCAGGGGGCGGTCAGAGCTCCCTCTGACGGTGCGACCAATCAGAAAGGCCCCCTCCCCAATTGATCTCCATGTGCTGGAACATTGGCTTACCGCTTATCCTAGACGGGATGATGCGAAGTACCTACTTGAGGGTTTTCAATTCGGCTTCCGCATACCATTTCAGGTGGTACGCGGGCCTCAAGACGCCCCGAACTTAATTTCCCTCAGGGGTAATGAGGATATTGCCGCCCAATCTATTGCTAAGGAGGTCACCACCCTAAGGGTTGCTGGGCCATTTGCTGACCCACCATTCCCGAACTTGAAGGTGTCACCTTTGGGTTTAGTCCCGAAGAAGTCCCCGGGTGAATTTCGGTTAATTCACCACCTTTCTTACCCTGCGGGCTCTTCGGTCAATGATGCGATACCTGATGACCTTTGCTCTGTCAGGTATACTTCCTTTGACCAGGCCTTGCAGATGGTACGCTCATGTGGCCCAGGGGCGCTACTGGCAAAGTGTGATATCAAATCGGCATTCCGATTGTTGCCAGTGCTTCACTGACGACTTTGAGCTGTTAGGTTTCCGTTTTCGGGGCAGTTTTTATATAGATAAGGCCATGCCTTTTGGCTGTTCTATCTCATGTTCTGCTTTCGAACGTTTTAGCACCTTCCTTCACTGGGCTTTTGTTCGTAGATCAGGGTCCCGGTCTGTAGCCCACTACCTTGATGACTTTTTGTTCGGAGGGGAACAGGGCACGGACATGTGCACTCGGCTACTCACCACTTTTCAGGTGCTTATGCGGGAACTAGGTGTGCCCCTGGCACCTGAAAAGACTGAGGGACCGGCCACCACTCTCACCTTTCTAAGTATTGAGATTGACACTGTTGCCCAGACATCCAGGTTGCCCATGGAAAAGGTGACGTGGATCTCTGATGCCATTCTGGCAATGCTTGCCAGGTGTAAGGTGTCTCTCCGAGAGTTACAGGTGCTTCACGGCCACCTCAACTTTGCCTGTAGGGTAGTAACACCTGGCAGGGCCTTTGGCAGGTGTCTGTGCGACGCCATGGCTGGCCTTTTAAAACACCACCACATGGTACGGCTGAACAAAGGTTTACAGGCGGATCTTACGGTCTGGCTCACAATCCTTCAGGATTTTAATAGCATCTCGTTCTGGAGATCGGAGCTTATGCTCAGCCCACATTTCCAAGTACAGTTGGATGCCTCCAGCTCTCTGGGTAATGGGATTTACTTTGAAGGGAGGTGGTCCTATGGCCGATGGCCTCAGACATGGCAAGGCACAGATCGTTTACGTGATCTTACTTTTCTGGAGTTTTTCCCCATCTTGGGTGCCCTGATGCTCTGGGGGGATAGGTGGGCTAATTCAGTAGTTCACTTTTGGTGTGACAATGCTGCAGTGGTGCACATTGTCAATGCCCAGACATCTAAATCCCCCAGAGTTATGGCATTAGTTCGCCAATTTGTTTTTAGGTCTTTATGCCTTAATGTGCTTTTCAGGGCCAGACATGTACCAGGCATTGATAATGATATTGCTGACGCTTTATCCCGCCTGCAGATCCCCCGGTTCCGTGCCTTGGCACCAGAAGCAGAGGAACTGCCCTCTCCACTCCCTGCCAAGATCTGGACATTTGGCGAGGAGAGGTGAACCGGGCGATCGGCATGTCTTTGGCACCTTGCACACGTAAGGCATACCTACATGCACTCCTACAGTTTAGGAATTTTTGCGGGAAAAGGCAGTTGCCCTAGGTGTGGCCGATCCCGGTCGACCAGATTCTGCAGTTCATGGTTTACCTCCATGACCTAGGGTTAGCCCCTCGCACCATTGCCACTAGGCTTTCAGCTTTGGCATTTATGGCTAAGGCGAGGGGTTTCGTTGACTGTGTGAATGACTTCCGCATATGTCATGTATTAGAAGGGTGGACATGTGAACGAGGCCGCCGCCCGGACACACGTCACCCTGTTTCACCAGAGGTTCTGACGTACCTTGCACAAGGTTGGCATAGCTTGTGTTACGATAGGTATGAGGAGGCTCTCTTTCATGCGGCTACCACAGTAGCCTTTTTTGGAGCGCTCCATATCAGTGAGCAGGTCCCATTGTCAAAGGGGGACCTGTCTCGTAGGTCACTGGAACTCGGCGATGTCTTTCTTACCCAGGAGTGGGCCCAGTTGAGGATTCGTTCCTCAAAGGCCGATCAGCACCGAGTAGGCAGTGGTGTCAGACTGCTATGGTGTACAATTGCTGACATCTGTCCAGTTGGTGCCCTACATGAGTTTTTGGCAGTGCGCGGCACGTACCCTGGCCCATTTTTCTGCCACCAGGATGGGTCTCCCCTGACCAAATTCCAGTTTTGGAAGGTGACCGGTATGGCACTTCACAGTGTCGGCCTCCCTGGGGCTCGTTACAGCGCCCACTCATTTAGGATAGGCGCCGCTTCAACTGCGGCTGCGTTTGGGTACTCTGATGCTGATATACGTCGCATGGGCAGATGGGGGTCCACGTGTTTTTCTTTATATGTACGCCCCCTTACTGCATGAGTGCCAGTTATGTCATTAATTCCCCTTCTTTCCTTCTTTTACAGACCCTGTGTGTTTACGCACACTGGTGGCAGTATGGCTGGTGGGCCACAGGGATGCTGGACCGCCTAATGTCTTGATTCTGCACCTCAGCGGCAATGATCTCGGACAGATCACTGGCCTCTCTTTAAAAATGTCGGTGTGCAGTGACTTTTCCTTTATACATCACTTATGGCCGTACATGCAGCTGCTATGGTCTGACATCGTGCCGAGACACCGTTACAAGGGAGGCATTGACCTCCGTGGTTTGGATCGTGCTCGATGGTCACTGAACAGGGCTGTCGCCCGGTTCCTTTTTGACAATGGCTTTGGAACGGCCATTCAACATCCTAGGATAGTCTTGCAGGATTATGGTCTATATGCAAGAGATGGGGTCCATCTGTCGGCCAGAGGTTTGGACCTCTTTCTGGAGGATGTGCAAGCAGGCCTGGTGACCGAGCTGACGGTCTGGGGGGGTAGCGGTGAGTCATCACGGACACCTCCCCGTGTGGCGGGTAGCACTGGTAAGGTAACAGATTTATGACACATAGGTATCCAGCAGGTTCACAATTGACTGGCCAACACGTAGATAGGTACAGGGGAATAAGATTGGCCGGTCAAGGGCGAACCATGCAAGGGCTGATGGCAGGAGCTGCACAGCCTGCATCACCCTGATATTGAACGGATACACGTCATAGGGTGGGGTCAGTAGATAGTATATTGACTCTGGTCAACAATTTGTTTGTGTCAACAAAAAAATTGATACAAATAGATACATGTAGCCAATTTCCATTGGCATTTTGGGAGGAACCTTACCAGTGTTACTGCGGCCTACTTGCCTTAAAGAATTACAATTGGATGATACACCAATTGAAAGTGATAATTCGGACTAGGGCATTATTCAATAAAAGTGGCCCGATGCCTTTAATCCAATACCGGTGTCTGAGTCTTTCTTTGGGGGGGGGGGGTGCCTGCAAAGGAGTGGAAAGCGAGTTGCGACCAGCAGGAATTCATCCATTGATAGTCTGGTCTAGGAGTTCTCAACCTTTTTAAGCTGGGGCAGGATCATGCTCCTTCAGATGGCTTCGGGGGCTGGATGGCCATTTTGCCCATCCTCCACTTCATGGCACTTCCTGGTGTGGTGGAGGTGGGGGGGAGGGCTAGATGAAATGGTGCCTCGGGCCGCATCCAACCCGCGGGTCACAGGTTGAGAATCCCTGGTCTGGTCAATTGAGGAAATTGACAAATTGCAGCAGCACAAAGTGCAGTAGCAGCTGAGCCACTGCATATGTAGAACATTGTATGACAAGGCAGCTGCATAAATGTGATTTCAGGGCCTGTCCATGCAAACGTCATTTTTTTGTATGATACAAGATTGTTATGTTCTCCTTCAACACTTACTATCTTGATTGTCAGATGATGCTCCTGATTTTATTCACACACCTGGCTTCTAACCTAGCAGTCCTAAGGGCTCAGTGAATGTCAGTGTAGTGCAG
This sequence comes from Bradypodion pumilum, assembly GCA_035047305.1. Lineage (NCBI taxonomy): Eukaryota > Metazoa > Chordata > Lepidosauria > Squamata > Chamaeleonidae > Bradypodion > Bradypodion pumilum. Next base: position 408,548,036 of record JAWDJD010000002.1, read on the forward strand.
GGCACCATGGGAATGTGCTGGTCAGGGAGTGGTGGGGGCGCATATTGAGGGGTTGGGGGGGATCCCATACATTGCTATTGGTGCCCCAGGGCACCAGAGGTGAGGGCGGGGTGGCACAAAGCCCGATTGCCCAATATACCAGCACGCGCCTGATGACAGTACATATTCCAGAAGGAAGGTCAAACTGGTCCTCCGCCATCTTTATAAACAGTGCTACTTTGTTAATCAACCTAAGGTAAGTGCCTTGACTCCCTTCATACATTTGTAATTTCATGGCACAGGGTTTGTAGTGGCCTCAAGTTTCAGCTGTTTATCTGTGAGCTGTGAAGTCAGTCTTCAGCCAAAGCGGCACTTTAAGAACAAAGCAGGCATTTTGTTCCATCTTGCAAACCAAAGTTTGAAGAGTTATCAAGAGGTTTTCTTTATCATCTTTGAAAGTGAAAATGCAGAAAGAAAAGAGTGTGGAAAAGCCTACCTGTCCTTCTTTGCTCCCAGAAATAACAAAGATAGGGGGAGAGCATTCCTTTCTTCATCTGAGGTCCTTTTATGTTTAGAATATCCTTCAAATGTCCCTTCACTTTCCAGTGTACAAGAAGTGCTTAGCCTAACACATAGTTACAGACGAGTACACAGACACTTCTCAGCTGTCACCAACAGAGTCCCAAATCCTGCTGGAATGTCATACTTTACTTGTTTACTTACCTACTTACTTTATTTTTGTCCTGCCTGTCTCCCAAAAAGAAACCAGTTTCAATATGATTTTACACATGTGCAAAGGCATCATTGAAGTTGTGGTAGCTACCTAGAATCTTAGAATAACTGAATCAGAAAGGGCCCTTTAGGCCATCGAGTCCAAACCCCTGTTCAGTGCAGGAATCCAAATTGAAGCAGATCTGACAGATGATTGTCCAATTCTCTCTTGAATACCTCCAGTGTTGGAGTGCTCACCTCTCAGGGCAGTTTGTTCCACTGTCATATTGCTCTAATTGTTGTGAAGGTTTTTCTTCCTTTAGTTTGAGTCCGTTATTACACGTCCTGCACTCTTGGATGACTGAGAACAGATCCCGCCCCTCCTCTTTATGGCCATCTTTCAGGTATTTGAAGAGCGCTATCAAATCCCTTCCAGTCTCATTTTCTCAAGGCTAAACAAGCCCAGTTCCTTCAGTCTTTCCTCATATGGCTTGGCTTCCTGTCCTCTGATCACCCTTGTTGCCCTTCTCTGTACCTGCTCTAGTTTGCTTGTTTCTTTCTTAAACTGCAATGCCCAAAATTGGGCACCATACTCTAGATGTTGTCTAAATAGTGCTGAATAGAGGGGAACTAGTGCCTCATGGGTTTTGTAGACTATACTTCTGTTAATGCAGCCTAAAACAGTGTTGGCCTTTTTTGCCATCATATTGCACTCTTGACTCATACTTAGCCTGTGATCTACAACAATTCCAAGATCCTTCTTTCTTATAGCATTGAAGGTAAAGGTTTCCCTTGCTCAAAAACCAGTCATATCCGACTCTAGGGTTCAGTGCTCATCTCTGTTTCAAAGTCAAAGAGCCAGCGCTGTCTGCATCTGCAGACTTCCCATGGTCATGTGGTAGGCATGACTAGACACCAGAGTGCACAGAACGCTGTTTACCTTCCCACCCAAGTGGTCCCTATTTATCTACTTGCAATTTCTTGCTTTCAAACTGCAAGGTTGGCAGGAGCTGGGACAAAGACGGGAGCTCATTCTGTCCTGCAGTACTCAGGAATCAAACTTCTGACCTCCCACCTTCCAGTCATGGTCTTATCTTAGCCACTTCAGCCACTGAGCCAAATATTGCTCATCTTGTAACTATGCATCTGTTCTTTTTCCCTAAGTGTAAAACTTTGCAATTATCCCTGTTAAATTTCTTTCTGTTGGTTTCAGTGTTCAAGCCTATCAAGGTATTTTTGAATTCTTTTCCTGTCTTCCAAGGCATTAGCTATACCACCCAGTTTTATGTAATCCACAAATCTGATAATTGTTTAATAATAAAGTGCTAAACATACTGCAGTTGTTCATTCAGTCAACATCTCAGCTGCACAATCAGCATGCACCAGGCACTTCATCAGTTAACCACAATGAGCTACAATAATATGTGGTTCTTCTTCCAGGATTTTGACTAATGTTAAAACATGGAGAGATGGCTAAAAAGTCCAATTAAACTGTGCATTATCAGAGACAAAGACACTTTCCACTTATATTAATAATATGATTTAAGCTTGTATTTAGCTTTCCATTGGCATTTAGAGGTATTTTTAGATGTAGATTAAATTAGATTCCAAGTCTATTATCAGCACAATGCAAGTTATATTAACTAATGATCCACTTATCTAATGGATGATTTTAAAATCAAGGAAACATCTGATTATCTACTACAGATGTTATATTCTGTTTTATGTCTACTGCAACAAGGGTTTAGCATTATTAGGTTGGTGAGCATGGGTTATAGAATGCTCATTTTGTACATTTAGTACTAGGCAATAGCAAATAACAGAATCCACAACTCACTGGGGAGGCCTAGAGGTTCAACATAATTCTCAGAAGTTATGATTGTTTTATTTCCTTAATGTAAATCAGTTAATAAAATAAGACCATAATATTAACCAGGACTGAAGCTAAATCAATATCAAAGTAATATTTCAGGTCTGTCAGCACATATTGTGCAACTGGAGAAAAGTCCATCATATATAGCACATTGTGATTTTAATAAATCACTGTAAAATGGAAGCACTATCAAAGCCAGTAATGTGGAATTAAATCTTGTATCTTAGAATTGCAGAACTGGGATTTTATTAAAGTAAGAACTAATGTTTGAGTGACTCCTAACTGGTGCAGCAGCACATTTTGAAATGCTGGACCTACCCAAGGCAAAGGGAACATTTTTAAGATTCCACTTGACATAGGATCCACTACATAAGCTTCACTTCCTTATGGCAGAATACATACTGGGGCAGGCAGATACCCCTCTATTTATTTTGGAAAGATGTACAAATCTTGTATCAGATGTTGCTCTACCTAAGTAGTTCCATCCTGGGTTCATTTGTCAGGAATTTGCTTCTATACTGAGTCATAGACTTTCCTTGTAGAGAGTAACCATTCTTACTGACATATGCGCAGAAAGAGCAAGCAAGAACATACTTGTCTTCTTCCTCATTTGAATAAGAATAGGTAGAAAACAGAAGGTAGACAAGTTGTTTGCTCAACCACTTTTGTACGTATGTGTGTGTGTATTGTGACTTTTATAAACCAGTCATCATCCTTGCACCTTCTTTACACTATTGGTTTATAACAATATTGTTAAAATCACAAAGAATATAGCAAAAACACTAAGGCTAAGATCCTGCTAGATCAAACTGCTCACAAATTTTGTAGATCATGCTGTGAGCAATTTTACAAATTAAACACACTATATCTGCAAATTCCTTGTGCAAGCAAAAGTCCTGTTTGTACAAATGGAAACATCTGTTTCTGCCACAGCAAGCTGAAAATTGAGCAAAACTGCATTGACTAGGTCATTCCACTCCCCCAGCTTTCAACAGGATTCTTGCTCAAAAGATATTCAGAACTGGTAAGTTATAACATTCAATTAAGATTTAAACAGATATGGCTAGAAGAACAAAAAAAAAGTATCTAGCACACCATGGGGAGGATATTCCCTTACCCAAGCTCCAATCCTAGAGATGACAAGGTGAAATGATATGAATAATCATATCATAACTTTATTTGTATACTGCTTCCTTCAGCCCAAAGGTGACTCGAAGTGGTTCACAACAAATCAATCACAGACAGATAAGGCACAATATAATAAATACAAAAAATAATTTCACAAAGATATACAGAGCACACAATAATACAATAATACAGTACAAATGCAACCAGCAGAGCCCGGGGTCAATGCCACCCACAGGGACCAGGCTCAATGCAGTCCACGGAGCCTGGCTCATGTCCCCCGACGTCAGCGTCATCCATGGCGGTGAAAGTGGCAGGGTCCTAAAGCCGTGGAGCAGCAGCGCAGCTGTCACTCCCCCCACTTCCCTCTGACCGGCCAGGTCGAGGGGGGAAACCCATGGACATCCATGGTGGTCAAGGGGAGGAGTCCCACCAGCATCTCAGCCCCAGGTGCTCCACTCCCCCCAGCCATCTAGACCAGGAGAAGAAGTTTGTGGCAGCAAGGGTGGTGCTGGCGGCTTCCTTTTCAGCCCTCTGAGCTGGTGAGGCTCAGAGGGCGGGGACCGTGGTGACGGCAGCTACCACCTGCCTCTGCTCCCTGTAGCCGATGGTGTGGGCTCTGGGGCGAGGCAGGGAGCACTAGAGTGCCAGCTGTCCCCGCCCTCCGAGCCTCTCCAACTCGGAGGACTGAAAAGGAGAGGCTCGGAGGGCGGGGATGGCTGGGAGAGGCTTGGAGGGCGGTGGCTCCCACCTGCCTCCACTCCCTGGAGCTAATGGCGTGGGCTCCGGGGCGAGGCAGGGATCTCAGGGGTTGCAGCCAAGTGACCACACTAAGTGTCTACTCAGTCAGCATACTGGAAAGAAAGCTACCATTTGCAGAGTGCCTTCACCATTTTACAAAGATTCTCAGGGTTGTAAGCCCTTGAAGAATTTACTACTAAATAGTGGGTGGTGTGAATTCTTATCAGCAAACCAAGCAGATCTGCAAGCTCCTCAATGGCAAAATTACTTTTTTCCACTGTAGTGGACACTTGTTGATGTCACAACCATCATAACACTTTGTCATACAAATGTGTTTATTTTACAGTCTAATCATCCTACTTAACCCGCAGCCTGTAACATCTTCTTTTGGGTCATTAACATTGCTCCAGAAAGCTTCATTATGAATGCTTAATATGTACTTGAGATGTATTTATGCAAGTCATTCCCACCATTCTGCTTAGCCTTCTACTCACAAACATTTATTTTAGTGCTCTAAAGCTTGAAATCTTCAGGAGTGATGGAGAAAGAGGGCTTAACAATGTAATGCAAGAGAAAGAAGAAATGATGCCTTCCCCATCTCCCATCTCAAATCTAGTCCCAACTTTGGACACATAATGAGAAGAAAAGCCTCAAAGGAGGAGACAGTAATGGTAGGAAAGTTGAAGGCATCAGGGAAAGAGAAAGACTAAGTGTGACATTGAGTGAATCAATAAAAGAAGGTATGTCCATCTGTAAGACCATAGCAGGGCTATTAATGTTTGTATGTACACTGCCCAGAGTGGGAAATTTCCCAAATGGGCAGTATAAAATTATTGACAGTGTCTTTTCAAAGTCCTAAATTTATAGGGTCACTGTTAAGTCAGACATGACTTGACACTCTGTGACAATGACATGTTCAGTACACAATCTGAGAAGCAATCAATTTCAGCAGGCTCCAAGATGACTTTAAGCCAGGGGTTCTCAACCTTTTCAAGTCAGGGCCCAGGTCATGCTCCCTCAAACAGTTTGTGTGCCAGACTGGTGGTCCAGGCGCCACCGCTGCTTCTGCTGGAATCAGCTGTGGACTCATAAGTCTATGGCTGTAGGAAATGCATTTACAATGGCCATAAATGAGTGTGCGGACAATTCTGCTGCCCTTGCTCTCCGGGCCTGCCTTCCCGGAGAGCAGAAAAGGAAGTTGCTGCCACCTTCGCCTCAAGGAGCTCCCTGTCTTGTCCGGGAGCCCATGCCATCAGTTCCAGGGAGTGGAGATGGGTGGGAGCTGCCACTGCCGCGGCAGCTGTCCTCACTCTCTGGGCCCACCTGCCCGGATAGCAGAAAAGGAAGCTGCCACCGCCACCTAGAGGAGCTCCCTGTCTCACCCTGGGAGCCCACACCACCAGCCCCTGGGAGTGGAAACAGGTGGGAGCCACTACTGCCGCAGCTGCCCTCGTTCTCCAGGCCCGCCCACCCGGAGAGCAGAAAAGGAAGCTGCTGCTGCCACTGCCACCTTGAGGAGCTCCCTGTCTCACCCTGGGAGCCCACGCCACTGGCCCTGGGTAGTGGAGACAGGTGGGAGCTGGCACCACCACAGCTGCCCTCACTCTCCAGGCCCGCCCGCCTGGAGAGCAGAAAAGGAAGCCGCCACCACCACCACCACCTCTAGGAGCTCCCTGTGTCACCCGGGAGCCCATGCCATTGGCTCCGGGGAGTGGAGTCAGGTGGGAGCCGCCACCACTGCTGCCACCGCAACTGCCCTCACTCTCCGGGCCTGCCAGCCAGGAGAGCAGAAAAAGAAGCCGCTGCTGCTGCTGCCTTGAGGAACTCCCTGTCTCACCCTGGGAGCCCGCACCACCAGCCCCAGGGAGTAGGGACAGGTGGGAGCCACCATGGCTCATTTTTGCCGGCGCTCCAGGATCCCCATTACCATCACCATGCTGCTGGCCAGGACTTGGGACCATGATGACAATAGGTCCATCTTTTTCCACTCTGGACTTTTTGGGGGCTGGGGTGAGTTATTGTGTTTATTGGATTTTGTATTTGTTGGGCGACTATTGTACATTGTATTGTATATCTTGATTTGAAACAGTTTTACTGTATTTATCTTTTTGCACTGCTGTATTTGATACTTTTTATGTGATATGTTTTATTATGTACTAGCATTTTTTTGCCTGGGAAGCCGGGCATGTTTATTGTGTGTGTTGGTGGTTAGGGGTGATTTTTGGTGTGTGCACACACATACATACACACACTGGGCAGGTTTGAAATGTGCAGCCCAGTAGGGGTGTGTGTGTGTGTGCGTGCGCGTGCATGCGTGCGTGTGTATGTGTGTGCGTGCATGCGTGTGTGTGTGTGTGTGTGAGTGAGTGAGTGAGAGAGAGAGAGTGAGAGAGAGGAGGCTGCAGTTGAGGTCAGAGGCTGCACCCGGGGAAGTACCTCTGGGAGGTGAAAGCAGCACCTTCCCCCCAGTTGAAAGTGAAACACTTCCTTGGGAAGTAAATGCAGCTACTGGAGCCCCGTCCGCTGCCTTTGCTTCCTGGGGAATTGGTTCGCTTTCAATGGGGGGCATGGGGGCGAATTCACCAGTGCCTTTGCACGCCCCCATTGAAAGCAAAACACTTCCTCGAGAAGTAAAGGCAGCGACCGGAGCCCCGTCTGCTGCCTTTGCTTCCCTGGGAATTGGTTCACTTTCAACGGGGCACGGGGGGTGAAGGTAAGTGGGGTGGGGTATAGTGACTGGAGGGGCAAGGGTCAGGGTGGGTGGGCAGCATAGGCAGTGTGGCTCCCGGGCCCATTCCACCCCCACCCCCCTCCCCCACCCCACTTTCTCCAGTGCGTCCTTGTGAGCAGGAGGGTCTCCTCTCCCCCCCAAGCTATGGCGAGGCTAGCGCTGGCCTTTGCCGGTGTGGTGGAGGGCAGCAAAAGTTCAGTGCATTGGTGGGTTTTTTAAACCATGCGCCAGCTTTCCAGGCCTCCTCCACGCTCGTGCCCTTCAGCCTCAATGGCTAAGGGGTGGCATGGCTCGGAGGATGCTGGGCCTTGTAGGGTTTTTTTGTCACATTTGTGGGGCAGTTGCCCAACTCTCGAAGACCGGACCCTTGTGGCAATGCTCCAAAGGTGGTCAGGTAAGTGTAGGCGGCTCAGTACAGGATAATAGGGATGGGTGCAAGCATGCATGCCGGACACTAACGGTTAACGGGCCTTCTTATAGGTAAAGATTGTATTGATATTGATAAGTTGTTGCCACCTTTAGTCAGCCTTGGCCGAGAAAGGTGGGGTTTAAATTAAAATTGTATTGTATTGTTGCCAGGAGAAGCCAAGGATTCAGTCTAGACCAGTGATGATGAACCTTTGCACTCCAAGTGTTCTTGGATTTCAATTACCAGAAGGCCAAGTCAGCACTCCTGCTGATCAGGGCTTCTGAGAATTGAAGTTAAAGAACAGTTAGAGTGCCAAGGTTCACCATCACTGGTCTAAACTTTCTATATGCACAGCATATATTCTATTACTTAGCTACAGTGCTTCTCTCTTCTCCTCTCTGACACAAATGTTATCTCTATAAAAATAATAATTGTGTGTCATCAAGTCACTTCTGACTTATGGTGGCCCTCTCCATCATTCATTCAGTCAGTCAGTCAGTCATTGGATTTCTATACCGCCCATTTAGTGTCTTGCACGGAAGACAAAGAAGGAGTCGCAGTGAGGACTAACACAGGTTTATTGGTTGATGATCAGGATGAACATGTGGTAATGGCGGAGGTACATCACATTATATACAGTAGTACAATACATTTGAATCTGGTTGCACGGTAGCTTATTGGCCGCTACCAGCGTGACGTCGTGTGAGTCACGCCCCTGTTCCGTAGTAGTTTGCTAGTGCGGGAGAGTTCCCGCGGCTGCCGGTGATTTGAGGAATGAGAACCATGTGAGTTGAACGCTCGCAGCTGCCCTCTATGGGCAGCTTACTCGCGTTCCTTTAACCAGCTGGGCTACATTGTAATTGTGGTCAGGTTACATTCATACATTTCTTAAAGCAACATTGTACATACATAACATCCCTCCCCCCTAGGATGGGACGAAGTCCCTCAACCATTGTGGCTTGCCGCACGTGCGCCTGGGGCGAGCGGCCGCTTGACTTAAAACCGGGGAGCCTGGTTCTGCAGAGTCCTGTCCTGCAACGGAAAGGAGGGACTCATTAATGGCTTGGTGTGGGCTCTGTGGTAACCTTGCATTGGGGGATGGGAATGGAATGAACAGTTGGGAAGTGAAACCCTGCCTACCGTTTGAGGAGCTTGGGGTCCCCCCCAGTACGAATCTCGGGACCGACGAAGAGGCCCTCGTGGCCACGCCACCCCCCATTACCTGCACGGGAGTTCTAGAGACTGTGGTGGGTGGACTCCCCCCCGTTGCCTGTCTTGGGGGTGTTTGTCTCTGGGGACCTGGCGCTATGGGATATTCTAAAACAAAAGGACTGGGGGGGCTGGAGGTACCAGGGGCTGAACTGAAACCCCTCTTCTCGCTAGGACGGGTGGGGGACCACTCCGCTACACCCCCCTGGTACTGCAACTCATAATCATAATCAAACTGATCCCTCTCTTTCAAAGTATCCTCCTCTGTGGTCGAGAACCCAGGATATGCATTTGTATCCACGGGTTCCGCCGTGTCTCCCCCTTGGGTAATGCGGGTGGGGGAGGACCCTAACGCTGATTCCCCTTCCCTGGTGACTCGCCTTCTGAGTTGGTCGGTGTGCCTTCTCCAGAGTAGACCCAAACTAGTTTCGACCCTGTAGGATACTGGCCCCATCTGCTCAATGATTGTCCCTGGAACCCACGCTGGCCCCGAGGCCGCGTAGTTCCTGCAGTGAACCGGGTCCCCTACCGAAAAACTTTTGCAGCTTTCTCCCCCTATGTTTATATTCCTTCCTTCATCCTCCACCCTGGACGGATCCATCCGGTCAAAAAGTGTTACCGGATGCCTCCTCATGAGGAGTTCGGCTGGGGAAAACCCTGAGGCTAGGGGGGTTGTCCTGTAACAGATGAGGAACTGACAAAGATGAAGGTTCAACTCACCGGGACCCATGCGCCGCAGCGCGTCTTTTGTAGTGCGCACTTGGCGCTCTACCTGACCGTTTGTGGTGGGGTGAAACGGGGCAGCGGTAATGTGCCTGATGGCGTTCCGCTCAATAAACGTCTTGAACTCTGCAGACGTGAAGGTACTAGCGTTATCGCTAACAAGGACGTATGGCAGGCCGAAACAGGCAAACAGCTTGCGCAACTGCTTAATGGTTGCCGCAGAGGAGGTGCTGCTCATGGGGATTACCTCCAACCACTTGGAGTAGGAGTCGACTACTAGTAGGAACATGGCCCCGCGGAAAGGGCCAGCGAAATCAACATGAATCCGGGACCACGGCCCACAGGCCGTGTCCCATTCCCTATGGGGTAACCGGGACTCCTCGGGTCAAGAGCTCTGGCAGCTCTCGCACATGCCCACTAAACGTTCTATATCCGCATCTATCTGGGGCCACCAAAAGAAACTCCTGGCCAGAGTCTTGGAGCGCACGATCCCGGGGTGACTGGTATGCAATAGCTTCAGTACTTTGGCTCTCAGCTTCTCTGGGATAACTACCCGCTGGCCCCAGAGTAAGCAGCCCCTTTCCAGCGAAAGCTCTACTCTGCGCCTGACAAATGGCTTGAATTGTTCCTCGGGGGGAGTAGTGGGCCACCCTTTCCTCACCCAGGAGCTAACTTGGGCCAGCGTCTTATCGGCCGCCGTGGCCCTGGCGAGGTCGGCCGGGAGAATGGGGGGTGAGTCGAGAGACTCAATCAGCAGGACTTGGTGGTCCTGCTCTACCTCGCATGTGGGGTCCCCTACACTTGGGAGGGGAGATCGGGACAGCGCGTCCGCATGGGAGATCTCCTTCCCTGGGCGATAGACCAGCTCATACTGGTAGGCATTGAGAAAAATGGCCCAACGCAGCATCTTGGGGGATAGAATTTGCGGTGTGGGTTTGCCGGTAGTGAAGATCCCCAGAAGTGGTTTGTGATCCGTCACTACCGTAAACTCGCGGCCGTATAAAGAGTCATGGAACTTTTTCGTTCCTGCGATGATGGCTAGGGCCTCCCTATCAGTTTGTGCGTAATTGCGCTCGGCCTTCGAGAGGGACCTTGAGTAGTACGCTACCAGGGCTTCCCTCCCGCTCTCCAACATGTGGCATAGAACCGCCCCCACCCCCACTGGGGACGCATCACAGACTAGAACTACTGGTCTCTTAGGGTCAAAGTGGGTCAGGACAGCACTTGAGGATAGGAGTGCCTTCAGTTCCCTAAAAGCTTTCTCTTGCCTATCACCCCACCGCCAAACCGCCTCTTTCTTCAATAGTGCGTGCAGTGGCTCAGCAACGGATGCCTTCCTCGGCAGGAAGGAATGGTAAAAATTTAAGAGCCCTAGAAACGACTGCAGCTCCGGTTTCGCGGTGGGGCGAGGGGCGTTTTGCACAGCCGCAATCTTGGACTCAGAGGGCTTGATGCCTTCCGGGGTTACCTTGAACCCCAGGAACTCGACCTCCCTCGCAAAGAAAACACATTTGTCCCTTCTCAGTCGGAGGCCCGCTTTCTCGAATATTGAAAGGACCCTGTCTAGCCTTTGCGCTAATTCTGACTCGCCCCCCGCTGTTATCAACACATCGTCGAAGTATGGGAGGACGCCTGGAAGCCCCTTTAAAAGGCGTTCTACGAGGGACTGGAAAATTCCGGGGGCCGAATTCACGCCAAACTGAAGGCGCATTACCTTAAATGCCCCCTTGTGTGTTACGATCGTTTGCGCAGCGGCAGCAGCCGGGGTTACAGAGAGCTGCTGATATGCCTGCGCCAGATCTAGCTTGGCAAAACACTTCCCCCCATGAAGCGTGGCCAGTAAATGGCTGACCACGGGTACCGGATATGCATTTGGCCGAATGGCCTTATTAATCGTACACGTATAGTCCGCACAAATCCTAACCTCCCCGTTTGATTTAAGGGCTGTCACAATCGGCGTTTCCCACTCCGCCGAATCAACTGGAACCAAAATCCCCTGCCCCACCAATTTGTCCAGTTCCGCCTCGCTCTTGTCCTTGAGGGCGAATGGCACTCTTCTTGGCTTGAGGCGTATGGGTCGGATTTCTGGGTCCAGGTCAAAGGAAACTGGGGCCCCTTGTAAGTCCCGAGCCCCTTCTTGAAAACGTCCGGGTGTGCGTTGCACACGTCCCGCATTGGGTCAGTCTCTATGGCGTTAATGCCGGACAGTTCGATGCCCAGGGGAGCGAACCACTGCGTTCCCAAAAGGCAGCACCTCCCCCCCTTGAGGACCACTAGGGGCAGTTTCTCGGAGTAATTCTTGAACTTCACCTTGAAGTTCCCCACCCCCAACACTGGGATCCCATTCCCTTGCACGTCCCGTAGGTGTGACCTCATGGCCCGCAACTTGGGCCGCGCATCTGGGGGAATGCGCATAAACTCTTTTTGGGACAGGATGGAATAGGACGACCCCGAGTCTATCTCCATCCTCACCGGGACCCCCTGTAACTGTACCTCAATGAAAAAACGCCGGTGCTCCAGGCCCACGCGGTTCACGCCTGCCATGCTGTGGTCGTCCGAGACCTTCCTGGTGCCGGCCACCTTCCGTTGGTGCGTCTGGGGATGGTTCGAATGGCCCTTGTCCTCGACTTGCCCGCGCCTGCACACTCGGGCGATGTGTCCTTTTCGGCCGCAGTTGTGACACTCGGCCTTTCGGAACGGACACCTCGTGCGGTCGTGGGATGCCCCACAGCTGTCGCAGCGGCGGTCCTGCCGCTCGCGGGTCTGTCGCTTCTCTCCTCGCTTCTTGACCCGCTGGACGTCGTCGTCCTCGCTGGAGCAGGGGTCTGCCGTAGTGGACGACTCCTCGGACGCCGTTGGCGTGCCGGCGGACGGCTTGGGGGCCCGCTAGGCCGTTTTCACAGGTGTCCGCCGGGCCGTCTGTACTGGTGACTTGGCCCCTTCGGACGCGGCCCCTCGGGACTTGAACACTCTGACCCCGCGCCTGGCCGCTTCGGCCGCTTGGGCCTCCCGCAGCACCTCGTTGAATGTGAGGCGATAGTCGCGGGTCATGAGCTTCCGCTGAAGCTCCTCGTCTCTCACGCCACACAGCATGCGGTCTCGGAGAGCCTGGTCTAGATCGTCCCACTGGCAGTGCACCGCTGCAAGCCTGAGGGCCGCCGCGTAGGCGGACATGGATTCGCCCGGTCGCTGGTCTCGCCTGTGGAATGTGACCCGGGCCGGGAAGATCGACACGGGGGGCTGGAAATGCTCGCCCAGCAGCCCCAGCATGCGGTCGATGGACACCTCTTCTACCTTCTTGGGGGCCACCAGGTTCATCAGGATGCGCAGCGTGGCCGGCCCCACCTGGGCCAGGAAGTAGGAACGCATCCTCGCGGCGGCGTCGACGCCCGCGGCTTCCATCACGTGCCGCAACTGCCACTCGTAGAGCTCCCATTGTTCGGGCTCGCTGACATCGAACTGGTAAGGCTTGACCTTGGGATTCGCCATTATCCCACCTTCGTCGCCAATTTAGTGTCTTGCACAGAAGACAAAGAAGGAGTCGCAGTGAGGACTAACACAGGTTTATTGGTTGATGATCAGGATGAACATGTGGTAATGGCGGAGGTACATCACATTATATACAGCAGTACATTACATTTGAATCTGGTTGCACGGTAGCTTATTGGCCACTACCGGCGTGACGTCGTGTGAGTCACGCCCCTGTTCCGTAGTAGTTTGCTAGTGCGGGAGAGTTCCCGCGGCTGCCGGTGATTTGAGGAATGAGAACCATGTGAGTTGAACGCTCGCAGCTGCCCTCTATGGGCAGCTTACTCGCGTTCCTTTAACAGCTGGGCTACATTGTAATTGTGGTCAGGTTACATTCATACATTTCTTAAAGCAACATTGTACATACATAACAGCCCATCTGAGTGTTATCCCACTCTGGGTGGTGAACAAATAGAAAATAAATAACAATAATACCCACAACAAATCAAATCCCACTACCAACAAATACATCGTAGACTAAAATAAAATAAAAATAGTTGGTGTCAGAGGACATCGGGACTAAACCTAATTGGCTAATTTATTGATAGGGGAACAGGATTTTATTTTCAGGGTTTTCCAAAGGGAGAATGCATACAAGTGGTTCACTATTCTCTTCTTCTTGAGGCACACTGTTACTGTGCAGCTTTCCATGACTGGACATGATAGCTGGCTGTATCCCCAGGAGGCACTTTGAGGAATTGAACTCTCAATCTCTGTTTCTCCAGCCAGATGCCTAAACCACTGGGCTATCCAGCCAGCTAATATCCCAAGTAAATTATGCATGTTATCTCTATATCCCCAGGTAAATCTCATGCAGCAAAGTTCTCTGCAAAAGATAGGAAAGAGAAAAATCTGTAAACATTTATATTAAACAGCTAAAGAAACTTTGGCTTAAAAGAAATTCAATGCTGGGAGTTTTAATCTCCCATGAGTATTATGGCTTTTTCAAATGTTCACTGCTTTTAGCTTAAGTATATGTAGCTGGTTTGGAGCAAAAGAACCATTTTGATCTTTGCTTCGTCTTCTTTTCTGAACAGTCAGAAACACAGAAGCTTTCCCTGAACAACTCATCTTGGATAGAGAAGAGAGAAAACGGGAATTAAAAATTTGTGGTGTTCTTGCAGAATTCTTAGTATATGCAAATAGGAGAAAAATGATGACAGTATACAAAATTATACATCCTCACCATTCACTTTTGAACACAGGGCACTTCATTGGGTCACAAAGTCCTTTATGTGGTGTGTGTTTTTTCCTATTCAAACTTAAAACCACTTTTGCCGGCTCAATGGACTTTATACATCTCTCAATTTCTCTTTTATCACTTCAAAATCTCAAGTATGTACATTGCTACTCTACTCTATGCCAAGCCAGTCAGATTGAAGAGTAGACCAGACGTTACTACAAATAATAACTTGGTATATTTTTCAGTCCCTGGGAAATAGATGGGGAAGATATAGAAGCAGTGACAGATTTTACTTTCCTAGGATCTAAGATCACTGCAGATGGCGACTATAGCCATTAAATAAAAAGACAACTGATTATGGGAAGACAAGTTATGAGAAACCTGGGGAATATAGTGAAAAGCACAGACATCACCTTGAAAACAAAAATTCTCATAATCAAAGCAATGGTATCCTCGGTGGTAATGTATGGGTGTGAGAGCTGGACCATTAGGAAAGCTGAGCGCAGAAGAATAGATGCCTTTGAAATGTGGTGTTGGATGAGAGTCCTGAGAGTCCCCTGGACAGCAAAGAGAACAAATAGGTCAATATTAGAAGAAACCAACCCTGACTGTTCATTGGAGGGACAAATAGTGAAGATGAAGCTAAAGTACCTTGGAAATCAAATGAGAAGAGAGGACTCACTTGAGAAGGCCTTGATGCTGAGAAAGGTGGAGGGCAAGAGAAGAAGGGGGTGTCCAAAGATGAGATGGATAGATGGTATTGTGGACACAATGGGCACAAAGCTGGGCAGGCTGAGGAGGGTGGTGGAGGACAGAGGTGCCTGGAGGAAAATGGTCCATGGGGTCGCAAAGGGTCGGAATTGACTGTGCAACTGAACAACAACAATACTAAATGTAATCCTATTGCCTCTTGAACATCACAGAATAAATCAGATGTCTGTTTCTAAGGTCAGAGAGAGGCTGCTAACTTCAGAGGAAATGTGGCTATAAAATGCCCTTCTTGTCAATATAGAGCAGTGATGGTGAACCTAGGCACTCCAGCTGTTCTTGAACTTCAATTCCCAGAAGCCCTGATCAGCAGGAGTGCTGGCTTGGGCTTCTGGCAATTGAAGTCCAAGAACACCTGGAGTGCCAAGGTTTGCAGTCATGGATATAGTAGAATCTAGGGGCTTTACAAGAACCAAGATCAAAGCTGGAACAAGAGGAAATGTGAGAGCAAGGATAATCATGAGCTTGGCATGGATGGGTAACAAAAGGCTCTGTATTTAGTGAATACAGTTCCAGTTCCTCACAGTTCCAATATGGGCACTAAAGCATTGGAGCTGGCATAATTTCCCTAAGAAAATAAGAACAAAAATACAGGAAGAATCAAAAATTAAACTGCAAAAATTCTGCAAAAATTGCAGAAACTCCAGCATCACAGCTTTCCACATCAGCCATTAGATTTAATCTGCTCAGAAATGTTTGCTTGGCTGTCAAGAATAATACTCAGGTTGCATCCACAGCAGCACAAACCTGAATAATATTTCAACACAGAGTGCAAAGTGCATAAGCTTAAATGAATACTGAATTCATTAAATGCTAACAGTGGCATAACTGAAAAAAGTAACAAAACTGATGGCTTTGGCTTCTATAAAGGGGCCCAATGTGCTTAGCTAAACTGGCTGTTGCAAGAAGTCAACTCTGAAAATGTCTGCAAAAGGAGACATCTTTTTAAGCATGTTTTAATTATCTCTCTCTCTCCCCCCCCCTCTCTCCAGTTAAGTATGAGCTCTTCATAACATGAAGCTCTTACATAATAGGTTTCCTATCATTAACACCACTCTCCAAGGAGGAAGACCATTTACCTGTTGAGGAAAAATGGAATAGCTAGGAAGCCAAATCTTCTAATATATATCTAATTTCCATATATCTAATTTCTGCCACTACCAGGCAATCACTTCTGCCATTTTGGAACTGCTTTTAATTTCAATTTGCTGAGATTGCAACTAGCTAATAGTTCATTTGGATCATGAACCTATATTTGAAAGTTCTTTTTCTGTCTGTTTTGTTGCTTTCTTTTTATCTACCTCTTTGCTATTTCTCTGAAAGTACAGTTTTGAGTATTATTTGAAAGGCTTAAAGGAAAGTCGATGTTATGTATGTATGTATGCATGTTCATTATACTGTAAAGGCAAGAATGTAACCACTCCAGATACAAACGATATCAGCTGTAAAGGAACGCGAGCAGACAGCCCATAGAGGGCAGCTGCGAGCGTTCAGTCTCACATGGTTCACATTGCTCAATCACGGACAGCCGCGGGAAAACCTTTCCCCGCATTCAGCAGCAGGAAAGGAGGCGTGCCTGGGCGAGGCCACGCCGGTAGCAGCCAATCAGCTACCGTGCTACAAGATTCAAATGTAGAGAGCTACTGTATATATTGAGATGTATCACCGCCATTACCTCATGCTTCACTGGAACCTCATGCAATAAACCTGTGTTAAACCAACCCTTCGGTTGTCCGGTTGTCTTTGGTCCCATACACCAAATTGGCGACGAGGGTGGGATATGGCTGCCCACGGGACCAAGACATGCGCCGGCTACGAGATCAGGAAGCCGGGAGACTTGGAGCTGTTTGAGATAGACTTCAACGCAGCGCTGGTGGAGCTCGAAGTCTCAGATGAGGCCAAAAAGAGGGCCATTTTCGTCCGCATGCTCGGACACGAGACCAAGAGGACCTTGGTGGACCTGATCGCGCCGAGGAAGGTGAGCGACCTCAAAGCTACAGAGCTCCTGGCGGCGCTGCGCGCCCATCTCCGGCCAGCAATAGCGATGTTCCCCGCTCGGAGCACGTTCTGGAGACGAGTCCAGGCACCCGGGGAATCGGTCGATGAGTTCGCCGCGGCCCTGCGGTTGGCCGCCGGCCCATGCAAGTGGGAGCTCCCCGACGTCACCCTCCGGGACTGCCTGCTCTGTGGTCTGAGGGACACAGAGACTCAGCGCGCGCTGATGAAACGGGAGCTGCCGCCCACGTGGCAACAAGTCCTCGACACGGCACAGGCCGCGGAGGCCATGACCGCCGGGGTGCACGAGCTCCAGGACTGGCGCCCGAAGCCTGCCAAGGCAGAGAGCTCGGTGCGCGCGGCCCGGCGAGTTTCGAACTCGTCTGCGGAGAGCAGCGACGACGAGGACGTCCGGAGGGTCCAGAGAGAGGGCCGGCGCTGCGACGGCTGCGGCGCCGCCCACGCCCGCGCCAAATGCCCATTCCGCAAGGCCGAGTGCCACAACTGCGGCCGGCGCGGGCACATCGCCAAGGTCTGCCGGAAACGGCGCGAGGCCACCAGGAGTTCCCCAGACCGCTCGGCGAGGCAGGACCGCACCACGAGGCAGGACCGCACCACGAGGCCAAAGGACGGCACCCGGACCACGAGGACGCGGGACGGAGTAGGGCGCATCTCCGACGACAGCGAGGACGACGCGCCGGTTTGCAGCGTCTCCATGGAGCACCCCCGTTACTTCGTTGAGGTAGTAATTCAAGGGGCCCCTGTTAGAATGGAGGTGGACTCGGGTTCTTCATACTCTATTATTTCCCAGGGAGAGTTCATGAAAATCGCCCCCCGCGTGCGGCCCAAGCTCAAAGCGTTGAGGGCCACACTGAAGGACGTGCAAGGGAACCGCATCCCAGTGTTGGGGGTTGGGAAGTTCCAGGTCCAGTTCAAAAAGCACACCGCAACGCTTCCCCTAGTCGTCCTCAAGGGAGGTAAATGCAGCCTCCTCGGGACTCAATGGTTCCAGCCCCTGGGGTTGTTCATTGGGGGGGGTGCACGCCGTGGGAGCACACGCCGCCGGGACTGATCCAATACAGAGCGTGTGCGATGCGCACCCCGAGGTTTTTAAAAAGGGGCTCGGGAAATTCAAGGGCCCCCCAGTGACTTTCGACCTGGACCCAGGAGTACGTCCAATCAGACTTAAACTGCGCAGAGTGCCTTTCGCACTAAAGGACAAAATAGAGGCGGAGTTGGACAAATTGGTGGGCCAGGGGATTCTTGTTCCTGTTGATTCTGCGGAGTGGGAAACTCCAATTGTAACAGCGCTCAAGGCCAACAGGGAGGTCCGCATATGCGCTGATTACAAGTGCACCATCAATAAGGCGATCCGCCCTAATGCGTATCCGGTGCCGGTAGTCAGCCACTTGTTGGCCAGGTTACACGGGGGGAGGTGTTTCGCTAAACTCGACCTGGCCCAAGCCTACCAGCAACTCCCGGTGACCCCCGCCGCAGCTGCTGCGCAGACCATAGTCACCCACAAAGGGGCGTTCCAGGTATCGCGCCTCCAATTCGGCGTGAATTCGGCACCCGGGATTTTCCAGTCACTTGTGGAACGCCTCCTGAAGGGGTTAGAGGGGGTGTTACCCTATTTTGATGACGTATTGATTACAGGGGGGAGCCGGGCCGAATTAGCAACAAGGTTGGGAAAGGTCCTGACAATATTCGAAAAGGCGGGGCTGCGGTTGCGGAAAGACAAATGCGTCTTCTTCGCTACAGAGGTTGAGTTCCTAGGGTTCCGTGTCACTCCCGAGGGAATAAGGCCAGCCCAATCCAAGGTAGCCGCCATCAAGAAGGCCCCTCGCCCCACCTCCAAGCCCGAGTTGCAGTCGTTCCTCGGGCTGCTCAACTTCTACCACTCCTTCCTCCCGCGGAAGGCAGCCGTGGCAGAACCGCTACACAAATTGTTAAAAAAGGACGAGGCATGGAAGTGGGGCGACGACCAGGAGAAGGCTTTCAATGACCTGAAGCGACTCCTGGCATCAGATGCTGTACTGACCCACTTCAATCCCAAACGCCCAGTGGTCCTGATATGCGATGCATCCCCGGTGGGGGTGGGGGCGGTGTTATGCCACGTGCTGGAGAACGGTAGGGAGGCCCCGATAGCTTTCTACTCTAGGTCCTTGTCCCAAGCGGAGAGAAACTATGCTCAGACAGACAGGGAAGCACTAGCAATAATTGCGGGGACCAAGAAATTTCATGATTTTGTGTACGGCCGCCCCTTCACCATAGTGACTGACCATAAGCCTTTGCTAGGCATTTTCACCGCAGATAAGCCCACACCCCAAATCCTGTCCCCGAGAATGCTCAGGTGGGCCATTTTTCTCAACGCGTATCAGCACGCGTTGGTATACTGGCCCGGGAAGGAGATCAGCCATGCCGACGCCCTGTCGAGGTCCCCCATTCCCCGGGATTGCTGCCACGTGGGCGAAGTAGAGAGGGACCACCAGGTCTTAATGATAGAGGTCCTAGACTCCCCTCCAGTAGTACCGGCCGACATCGCCAAAGCGACAGGCAAGGACAAAACGCTGGCCACAGTTTGCTCCTGGGTACAGAAAGGGTGGCCCGTGTCTTCCCCAGCAGCGGAATTCGACACATTTTTCAAAAAGAGACTAGAGTTGTCCCTAGAGAGGGGTTGCCTTTTGTGGGGACAGCGGGTAGTGATCCCCACGTCTCTCCGGCCGAGGGTGCTTAAACTGCTGCACGTCAGCCACCCGGGGATCGTCCGCTCTAAGGCACTAGCCCGCAGTTACTTTTGGTGGCCCCAGCTAGACGCCGACATCGAACACATGGTCGGCACTTGCGAAGCGTGCCAAAGCTCAAGGCCAGAAGAGGCTCGCTCGCCACCTAGGGAGTGGGACGCAGCTAGGGGGCCCTGGTCCCGAGTACACGTAGACTTTGCTGGCCCGTTCAGGGGAACGCTTTTCCTCCTCGTGGTGGACGCGTTCTCCAAGTGGTTGGAGGTCATTCCAGTCTCGAGCACCTCCTCGGCCACAACAATTAAACAGTTAAGGAGGGTCTTTTCCACGTTCGGTTTACCCGACACCCTCGTCAGCGATAACGCTAGCTGTTTCACGTCCGCCGAGTTCGGGGCATTCTTGGAGCGCAACGCCATTCGGCACGTCACCTCTGCCCCCTTTCACCCGGCCACCAACGGCCAAGTAGAGCGCCTCGTGCGCACCACGAAAGACGCGCTACTGCGCATGGGTCCCGGAGACCTCGACCTGAAATTGTGCCAATTCCTGCTTAGATACAGGGTCACCCCATTAGCGTCAGGGTACTCCCCCGCAGAGCTGTTGATGCGCAGGAAGCTGGCCACGGGAATCTCCAAGCTAGACCCCACGAGAGTAGAGGACAAAGGGCGGAACATAGGGGTGGAACCCACAAAGAGTTTCAGCATAGGCGCCCCGGTGCACTGCAGGAACTACGCCAGCGCGGGGCCAGCCTGGGTGCCGGGCACCGTAGTAGAACAAACCGGCCCCGTCTCATACCGCGTGGAGACCAGTACAGGTTTCCTGTGGAGGCGACACGTGGACCAACTCAGGCGTAGGGTCCCCGGAGAGCAGGACGAAGACGAGAATAGCATCAAATCAGCGTTAGGGTACTCCCCCACCCATTTAGCCCAAGGGGGAGGAAAAGGGGAGCATGGGTCCCCACCAAGGGGGGAGGAAAGGGAATCGATCCACAGAGATCTTTTGCGGGAGTCCCCGACAGAAAGGAGGAGCCCCAATCACACACACCCCCCGCGGAAGTTTCCCAGAAATACAGATGCACATAGAGGTTTAGACGTTGATTTACAGTACCAGGGGGAGTTAGCGGAGTGGTCCCCCACCCGTCCTAGCGAAAAGAGGGGTTTCAGTTCAGCCCCTGGTACCTCCAGTCCCAGTAGCCCCTGTGAGTTAGAATGCGATATAGCGCCAATGTCCCGGAGACCGACACCCCCAAGACGGGAGGCATCAGCGAGTCCGTCCACCACAGTCTCGAGGTCCCCCGAGCAGGGATCAGAAGGTAGCCGAACCACAAGGGCGACCTCATCGGTTCCGCGGTTCACAATAGGAGGGTCCCCGGGGTCCGAGAGCAACAGGCAGGGGTTCACCTCCCAACTATTCATTCCCTTCCCATCCCCGGGCGCGAGGCAGGCACGGACGCCCCACAGAGCCACTAACGAATCCCCGTTTCCCGTTGCAGGACAAGCACCCGTGGAGTCAGGGATCACAGGCTCTCCAGTACTAGGTCAGACGCAAGCGCGTCCCAAGCGCACGTGCGGCAAGCCACAATGGTTGCGGGACTTCGTCCCATCCTAGGGGGGAGGGATGTTATGTATGTATGTATGCATGTTCATTATACTGTAAAGGCAAGAATGTAACCACTCCAGATACAAACGATATCAGCTGTAAAGGAACGCGAGCAGACAGCCCATAGAGGGCAGCTGCGAGCGTTCAGTCTCACATGGTTCACATTGCTCAATCACGGACAGCCGCGGGAAAACCTTTCCCCGCATTCAGCAGCAGGAAAGGAGGCGTGCCTGGGCGAGGCCATGCCGGTAGCAGCCAATCAGCTACCGTGCTACAAGATTCAAATGTAGAGAGCTACTGTATATATTGAGATGTATCACCGCCATTACCTCATGCTTCACTGGAACCTCATGCAATAAACCTGTGTTAAACCAACCCTTCGGTTGTCCGGTTGTCTTTGGTCCCATACACCAAAGTCATCCTATTAAACAATGAAATACAATGGACCACTGCAGTTTCCATAATAGTGTTCTAACTCAGCTATGGAATAGAATCAGTGTTGTTCTGAAGCTGGTACGCCTGGGTCCGGGCATACCGTAGCAAAATTCCCCCCAGGCCACGCCCACTTGGCCAGTTACGCTCACCTCCCCTCCCCACCCCACCCCACCCCCTCCTCTTCTTCCCGCTCACCGGGCATGTCCAAGAGCTGAGGAGGAAGATCTACCAGAGCCAGAGAGGAGGAGGAGCCATGTCAGGAGGGAGGTGGGAGCAGTAGGGGCGCTACCTTCGAAGCACCCCTTTTACTGCTGGCACTGGCGCCTGCCCTTCTCCACCTTGAGTTGTTATGGGAGGAGGGGGAGGCCACCGCTGGCTTCAGCTCCCTCGTGGTGGCCCACGTCCTCCACTCCTGCACCTTCTGGGCCAGTATGTGAGTCTCCTCTCTGACTCTGTGGTGGTGGTGGTGGAGGAGGAGGAGAGTGTGTGTGTGTGATGAACTCCCATCTCAGTCCCAGCTCTTGCCAACCTAGCAGTTTGAAAGCAAGAAATTGCTAGCAGATACTGTAAATAGGAACCACTCTGGTGGGAAGGTAAACAGTGTTCCATTCACTCCGGTGTCTAGTCATGCCTGCCACATGACCACAGAACCCTATAGTTGTATATGACTGGCTTTCAAGCAAGAACAACCTTTACCTTTACCTAATAACAAAAGATCCCTGATTGGTGTTTAAATTTGCTGTGAACTTTGGCACTGATTAGTTGCAAGTGCTTAGTAAAGGTCTCCCTTGCTCAAAAGCCAGTCATATCTGACTCTAGGGTGCAGTGCTCATCTCCATTTACAGCCAAAGAGACAGTGCTGTCTGTGTTTGCAGATGTTTTCATGGCCATGTGGAAGGCATGACTAGATATCACCCAGCAAGTCACATGGCCAGATTTGGGCACACCCACAGATTTCGCCACACCCACAGATTTGGCACCACCCACAGAGGTAGTCCACAGTGTGGTAGTAAAAAAAAATTTGAGCCCATCACTGAATAGAAATCAATGCAACCCCTTTATATAATGGAAGGCTTTTCCAATCATGGTCAGAAGGTTAACTTGTAAATTTCAAATTTGAACTATTAACTTACAAATTTGTTGTGTTTGAATCTGCATGGACTGATTGCAGTGATGTCCGAAAATGGCTTTTGTACAGCTCAGCCTGCACTCAACCTTCATAGGTGATAGATTCTGTATGTCAATATTGCCAACCAATATGTGAGGAATGGCACTGATTCTGCAGAAGCACATGGAGAACAATGTGCCAGCTGTGTAAATAGACCATGTACCCTGCTGGCTTATGGCCCCCAATGTGCTTGCCAAAATATGTGCCAGCTCATGCAAGTACACTCATTCTCCTTGCAACTTCACACATATATCATAGGCAAAGGTAGGCATAAAGCTAGCCCCACTCCCTGTGCATGTCTTCTGTATCCCTACCACTTCCCTGATTTCCTTGACACCCCAATTATTATTACTTTTACAAAATTGGTATCAAATAGCAACCCATGCCTTCTAAAGGGCAAGATTGGCCATTTCTGGTCATTACCACAACTTTATTTCAGAACTGGCCAATTTTCAAAAACATAGTTCCTATAGTTCTAAACAAGGTCAAGGGATCAACAAGGTCCAAAATGGTCAATGCCCTCCATAGAGTATGACTGGCCACTTTGAGCCTTAATGTTATAAAAATAAAAAAAACAAAGTGGGGCACAGAGGGAAAGTGCATCCCCTGGGCCTCTGGCCTACATTTTTTCAGACACATATTTCTCATTCATGGTCTCTCAAAAACAAACAGATACACAAACGATTCTGTGCAAAAGTCTTAGGCAGCCACCAGTTGGTTTGTGAGAAGTTCCATGAATGACATGGGGGGAGGTCATACCTCAGACACTCTACTTCCAAACCACCAAACTTAGAGAGGGCTGAGAAGAGATCCAGCAGAAGGATCACACCAGTTTTGATACGGTATGTCTGGGTGTCTCAGGGGCTGAATTATGCTCCCCATCACTCAATGAATCCCACCCCCCAACCAACTGGTGGTGGCCTAAGACCAGGGATTGGCCAAAATCATCCAGCCCTCCACACCCTCACTCCCACAGCTGCTGCCAGATGCAGCGTAAAATAGCCATAAAATGCATCCACGACTGTCATAAACATGTTTACAACAGTCACAGGTGTGTTTTACGGCAGCGTTTACAGCAGAGGGACCACCAGTCCAGCCCCCTCAACTGTCTGAGGCAGCATGACTCAGACCCCAACTTAAAAAGATTGGAAACCCCTGCCTAAGACTTTCACATAGTACTGTATATACAGACTGCTTGTAAATTGCTTCTGCCCACTAACCTACCCCTGGGGCAAAACTTTCTTATCTTTTCATATAATGTGTGACAGAAAGAGTGTGAAGCATTGAAAGGCAGAAAGCAGTCCCAGGGAGCAAAGAGCAATTTATCCCCCAAACTGTCTTCTCAATGGCCAGGATACTGTCTTTCTATGCTCTATAGTGACAAAAGTAGACATTCATTGCACGGTGAGGGAGAAGGGGCAGCTGCCAGTCAACAGAGGAAGCCTAACTGAGACTGTAGGAGAGGACTTGGTAAAAATCAGCTTCTGCCAGCATCATCTGAGATTTTTGTAGGAATAAAATAGAGTAACACTATGCACACCTGTTTTCAGCTGTTTGAAGGTTGTACAGGCTACTGTTAAATAACTTAACTACTCTCAAGCTACAGGGATTCTTTTATTTAAAACAGGCTAATGGGCACTAAGAAATAATGTAATGAAACCAATGGGCATGAATGACACAAAAATAAACGCACTTTCTTGTTTTCACACAATGGTATCACAATAAGCACATACATCACCTTACTGCCCTCCAATGGTCATCAAAGAAGTGCAGAAAAATATCATAAACAGAAGCAATTAAAATGTAAACAAAGATTTTAGTGAGTTGGGTCTCTGGCTGTAGAGCCAGGGGTTGGGAGTTCAATTTCCTAGTGTGCACGCTGGGAGAACAGCCAGCCAGTGTGATTTTAGGTAAGCTGCAAAGTGTCATGGATCGCTTTTGAGTAACCTATACCTAGAAAGGGTTGCCAGAAGCTGGATTTCACTTGATAACTCATAATTATTGATTATATCTAGAGGCATCAATGTCTGAATTAAAAGAAAGAGAAGTCATGAGGGATGATAATGAGAGAAGATTTTGCTATTGCTTTGTCTGCTGTATAGATAAGGTCATTTTGTGGTGTGGGGGGAGTGTGTGTTTTAAAGAGGGAGAATGCTGAGAGGAACCATGGAGCAGCCACTGAAACAGCACGTGGCAGTAGACCATATGGTGCCTTCTCTCTAGGAGTAGGAGAAGAGACAGGATCTTGGTTAACTCCAAATTATCTCCCAGTTCAAACATTCTGGGTAGTCTTGTTAATGGTCCTCCTCACTGGTCCTGAATGCCAGGTCAGTGAAAAGAAAAATATCAGCCACCCAGGAATTAAACATGGATGAACAGCCTGATCTGTACTATGGTGACCTGGGTGGAAGAAGCTGGGGGAGGTAGTTTCTCCCAGCTCTGCCCACCTGGATTCTCTATGCAGCAATCTACAAATGGAGGACATGGAGATGGAATTGCTATGGGGTAACATGATTCTATCTTCCTCACCAGGAACACTGTCCGACAGTTTGCTGGGATTGACTGAATATACTTAAAAGTGGGCACCTAGCCAGTGCCGTATTTAGGATCTGTGGGCCCCTAGGCTGAACCTGTGGCATGGGCCCTACCGGGGAAAGTATTTTTTAAAATATTAACCTACAAAAACTGCATTTTCAGCAATTATCCAGTTAAAAACTGAAAAATAAACGGTTAACGTTTATTATTAAATTATAGAAAATTTACGTACGACATTCCTATACAGTATACTAGATTAAACGGAAAAATTGAATTTTTTTTAAAAAATGACTTACTACAACTTTACTTTGCTGTATTGAAAACGTCTTAATATGAAACAGTACGTGCTCATTGCGCTCTGTGTTTTCTGTCGCCTTCGCGAAACTTCCGGCTAGCAGACAGTGGGAGTTGATATTCTTGTCGGGCTAGTCAAACACCCAAACACCACGTCAAGTTAAACCAAATGCAAATGATAAATGATGATTACGATCACCAAACGTTTATGCTATTTATTTACTAAAACAAAAAACCTGATTTTAAAAATTGACGTAGAATCACATAGTGCGGGGGGCCCTTTGTGGTGTGGGACCATAGACTGCAGCCTAGGTAGCCTATGCTTAAATCCGGCCCTGCACCTAGCACAGAATAGGAATTCTGTTGATATATTGTCACCACACAGTCTCCTTTCCTGAGGTGGCTGAGTTGGTCTCAGAAATGACGCTGGAGTTCCCTAGTCTTATGGTAAGAGGAACCTAAACATCTATGCCAATGTCATCTTATTAGAAACACTCGTAATGATTATAGGTCATTAATGGCAAAACTTGGCACTACATGTGTTTTGGGACTTCAATTACCAGAAGCTCAAGTCAGCACTCAAGATGATTAGGGCTTCTGAGAGCTGAAGTTCAAGAACAACTGGAATGACAAGGTTGGCCATCACTGCCATAGATTTCACTTGACTATAGATTTATCCCATTCATGAGACCATTCTTCTAAATGTTTACCACATTCTTTATCCCATTCTTCTAAATGTCTTCTCTCATGGAGCAGATAAACAGATACACCCCCTCATTTTCCAAGGGGCTGGTATGAAGAAATTAGTGGAACAGATAGAGAATGATTGTGGAAAACTCAGAAAATCTGGACAAACATGGGCTAGAGCTCATTTGAAGGTCTATTCTGTGCCTGTGGCTTTAGTGAAGAAAATATTCTTCTCTGCCCATTACATTTGCTTAGATTTTTTCAAACAGAATTGTTTCAAGTGGTCAGGGACCCACTCGGTGACCCACTGTGAGAAATTTGTACAAAGTATTGAAGGCAAGGTCAACTTGGATCTATAATTGATACAGGTCCTGTGAATGTTACTTTGGTTCCTGCATGTCTTGTTATAATGGACACATTTCCAGAGGTGCAGCCTGAGGATGGACAGAATTCTGGGAGAGATGAAAGTCACCATATGTGTGTTGGATCTTTGCCCTTCCTGGCTTATAAAAGCAGCCAGATTGAGTGGCTCTTCTTGGAATTGAGTGGATAAGAGGTGTAATAAATGCCTCTTTGCAGCAAGGTAGGTGCCATCCTGCCTGAATGAGGTAGTAATAAAACCATTAATGAAAAAGCTCTCCTTGAACCCCATTTTGTTGAATAACTACAGTATTGGCTGTTTTCACTGTGTAAGGACTGTGGTGTAAATTGCAGCAGCAAATTGCAATTAATTCACATAACTGCTGCAGAGCAAGGAAAGCATGCAATGACTCATTGAATGCTAACGATCAATCACTTATTTATACCATTCCACTTATGCCAGCATGAAGAAACAATAAAATACTTGCCTATGAAATTATGTTCCAACTGAGCAACAGTGCCCCAAATTTAATCTGAAATCCTCTCATCTTGCACCCTAGCAAACACAGTCACATCCTTGTTTCTATTCTGTCATGTGCCATCAAGTAAGTTCTGATTCATGATAAATCTAACAGAGTTTATGAGCTACCTGTATGTGAGATGTTTGAGAAGTGGTTTACAATTGCCATCCCCAGTGAGTTTTCATTGTGAACAAGGGATTCAAACCCAGATCCTAGTCTGAGTCCTATTCTGACTATTTGTTCATTGCTCCACATTGTGCTATATATTATTGTTAATCTAAAACCTACATGATAATGAAGAAGGTCATCACGTAGCTGTATACTCCCTACTTCTTTTCCTTAAAGTGATGGTCCCCAAGTGGATTAAATCCCACTTGAATCCATCTTGATGGAGGGCAGCAGCTTCATCAATAATGGCCTGGGGCTGAGGAGGACTTTGTGTGCCAAAAGGGCTCAGGACCAGAAAGTGACTCGCGGAACTGGATCAGCGGTATGGGTGTGTGTGTGTGTCATGCTGTGATGCAAAAGGCAGATGAAAGGCCACTGCATTATATTATCAGGACAGTCTTCATGGCTGATCATCATGAAGATCTTCTATTTTCAGATTTGGATGCAGTAGAACAACAAGAAGACAGGGAAATCACAAGTCATGTCTAGGTAGAAGAACCACTAGAGCGGGGGTGGGGGCAGATTCTTCATCTTTGTCAGCAGAATGGCAGCTAAATAACAGAACATCAGGAAGTCCAAGGCAGGAATTCCTAAGGCTTAAGACATGTTTATTTCCTGCCATTTTTAGAATTAGAAGCCAAGACAAAGCAAAACTTTGCAGCCATCTGAGATCTGCTGGGTTTCTTCTGAATCATTTCACACCCAGAGTTTTTCTAAATTTCTCCTCACATATGATTATTTTATGTGTGGTAAATGATTCTAATCACTATATTCTTGCAGCCTGATGATGGGGTCTCAGTGACTACAAATAACTTGAATTATGACTCATAGCAATAATCAAGTCTTCATAAAGATGTAAAAAAAACTTGTGGGAGGTAAAAGATGTCACTTTCAAGTCATTTGGTTATACAGATAAATCCCTGTTTCTGCATACTTAACAGTACAATCATGTAGATGCCTAATCAGAAGTAAACTTTATTAAATTCAACATTCTTTATTCACGGTGTATATATAGGATTGCAAACTTAGCAAAATATGAGTGACAATGGTTTTATAATTTTGCTCAGGAAAGACATGTTAAAAGAATTGTAAAAACTGATTGTGACTACGCTTGTAAAAACAAAAGGCAATATGGATGCTAAATTAGCAGTCAGTAACACTAAATTCATAGCATATGGATACAAGTTGACCTATCAGGTCAAAAAGATTTTCTAACCTGACAGACCGTTTTCTTTATTCAGTTTAGCAAAGAGTGGAGAGACTGAATCTTCATCTCAATTTGATGCATTCTTATGTTTTGTGTGCCCAGGGTTCCAGTCTCTGTGACATCTGGGTTTGTTTCGAGTTAAGTAAAAATTCATTGTTCCTATTAGTTTGCTTTGAGTTAAGTTAAAAAACGATTTACATAAAAGCCTATGGAATAGACGTTTTACGTAAGTAGGGGTTTTACTGTATTGCAGAAAGCAAACAGCGTAAAATTAACCTACTTGCAGCTGGCAATTAAAGAGTTCCCACTGGAATTCTTGAACATGCACCAAGCCAATGTACATTAAAATGTGCCCTCAAGAATTAGGGAACTGAATAAATGTTACACTGTTTGCTTTCTACCTGTGTAACAAAGCAACAGGATCTTAACTACCACATGCTAGCTTTAGCACTCTAAGGATGAAATCTAGGAATAAGTTACAACTAGAGTAGGCCCATTGAATCAATGAAATTTATATAAGTTTTAGGTCACTAAATCCCACTGAATCAATTGGTTTAGTCTAGTTGCAATTTACGCCAAGTGTTGAGTAGTGGTAAATAATCTGATTCCCTAAAAGGGCCAATGGTTATGGGTGGATGATGGCCCCCTCAGTGGAGGAAATGCCACTGGAAACCATCATATTGGGCACAGTGGCAAAATGAGCAGAGGGGGACCACTTCATTATTCTGATTCCCAAAGGTCATGGAGGCAGAAGAGGCCATACCAGATGGATTGGCTGTGAAGACGCATCTGAGTCGGGTTCTGCCAGAGTGGGCGGCATATATAAATATGACTATTAAATTTAAATTAAAAATCTTGTTAATATCTACAAGGCTGCGACAGTCCATTGCAGTCCCGGTGTTAAATCCTGCATGTCTCATTTCATATGTGCTGCAGGAGATGGATCCATGATCACAAGTGTGTGGGTCACTTCATGGTAAGCTGGGATCCCCCATTAACAAATTAACACCAATGGCATTTTTCCTGTTTCTCATTATGATTTGCAGGAAGAAAATGTATACAGTAATACCTCGGATAACATTAAATCTTGGTTCCACAAGTCTTAACATTATGTGGTTTTTAACGTTGTGTGATACATTTATCGCACAGCGTTAAAAAAAGCCTGGTTCCCTTTCTGAAGAGGAAATCTCTTCAGAAACCCCCACCTAGATCGCTAAGGAGCTTAGCGATTGGGGGTAGGGTGTTTCTGAAGAGAGGCTGGGGAAACTTTTCCCCAGCCTCTCTCCAGAAACCTATGCCTGGATCGTTAAGGGGTTTAGTAATCCAGGTCAGGGGTGTTTCTGAAGAGAGGCTGGGGACCCTTTTTCTAGCCTCTCTTCAGACACACACACACACACACACCGGGCTGGATCACTCAGCTCATTAGCGATCCAGAGATCAATGTAAGGAAATTTGAGGAAAACTTTTGCATCGCACTATTAATACTAATAATACAATACATGTTTGGGGTGGGGGGAGCAGGGAAGATGGGAGTTGGATTTCTTCCGTATCTCTCTTTCCCTGCCATGGGGGGTTGTAGGCGTTTTTTTCCCCCATGAAATGTTTCGAAGAACATTCAAAACAGTTAATTAGGGAAAACAAAGGCAGCATGCAGCTATTCATGAGGGCAGGCGCTCTCCCAGGGAGAACGCCTCCCCTGACGAAGCATTAACTGCTGCTTTCCCCCACCAGCACCCTCAACTTACCTTGAGGCCGGTGGTGTCCTTGTCGCATCTTCTGTGGGGTAGTGGGGAGGAGGGAAGTCCCACTTCTCCCCATTGCTCTGGGGAAGAAGGCCGGCGGTGGCCTCACCATGTATTTCGTGGGGCTGATTTTCCAAGGGCGCCCTGCTAAAGTGGCTGGGAGGCTGGGGCTGGCCTCGCTCACCGGGGCCGCAGGAAGATGAGGGTGTACCATTCCTTCCCATAACCCCACCGAAGCATCTCCAGGATGGCAGGGATGGCTTCCCTCCAGGAGACGAAGTATTTTCCAGAGGGAAGTTGTTTGCCGGCGTGGCGCTTTGGCAGTTTTTTTACCCCGCGCACCGGCCTTCCCAGCATTCTACGCACTCGCACCCCTCAGCCTGATTGGCTGAGGGGTGGCATGGTGTGGAGGACGCTAGGCCTTGTTGGTTTCTTTGGTCGCATTCGGCGGTGGTTGCCCCACTCGTGGCTGGCAGACCTTTGCAGCGATGCTTGTAGGGTCTCAAGTTAAGTGTAGGCAGCTCAGTTTGGCATGGTTGGGCCAGGTGTGGCCATGCATGCCTGGCACACACAGTTAACGGGCCTTCTTATAGGTAAAGATCTGCTAGCACATGCTTCTCTTCTTCAACTGTATGTTTCACTTGCAAGAGACCTCTACCTCCTGATTTTTTAGGTAAGTACAGCCTATCCACATCACTGCGTGGGTGTAATGCATAATGGATGGTCATAAGTTTTCTTGTTTTCCAATTCTATCCTATTATTATTATTATTATTATTATTATTATTATTATTATTATTATTATTATTATTATTATTATTATTATTATTATTATTATTATTATTATTATTATTATTATTATTATTATTATTATTATTATTATTATACGTCAACGACGACGACTGTTTTGCTCATGTGACTCCAATTCAGAGCAGAATTAGAATTACAGGACTCAAACTGGGTGTCACAAGTCTCTTGAACCTTTTTTAAAATCTTTCTGAGGGGGAGGGGACAAAATTTAAAAGTGCTTAGTAAGCAAAACCCTGAAGCTATTTATCTGAAATTTGGTAAGAGTACTCCTTTTTTTAAAGAATATATCATGTTGCAAATTACATGTACCTAGTTCTGAAACAAAAGGGTTATAATGTAATCATTTTGGTTTTCTACTGCATCAACTTTACACATTTACAAACTGATTCTGATTTGAGGGACAAGTCACTTGACCAATTTAAGACACATTCTGAAATCCAAATTAGCATCCAGATCAGATGAGAGATCCATGTATCACCTAGACTAGTGATGGTGAACCTTGGCACTCCAGGTGTTCTTGAACTTCAATTCCCAAAATCCCTGATCAGCAAGAGTGCTGACATGGGCTTCTGGAAATTGAAGTCCAAGAACACCTGGGGTGCCAAGGTTCGCCATCACTGACCAAGCCTAAACCATTTAATTGTATATTTGTATTGCTTGTTTTAATCATTATTTATGAATACATAAATTTATAAATACAAAACAGTGGCCACATCCGTATATGTTCCAATCCCAAAATAGGATAATGCTAAAGAATGTTCAAATTATCGAACAATTGCGCTCATCCCACATGCCAGCTAGGTGATGCTCAAGATAATACAGGATAGACTGCAGCAACATGTGGAGAGAAAACTACCAGAGGTGCAGGCTGGTTTCAGAAGAGGCAGAGGGACCAGAGACCACATTGCCAACATACATTGGATCATGGAAAAAACAAGGGAATACCAGAAACAAGTCTACTTCTGTTTTATTGACTACACCAAAGCATTTGACTATGTCAATCACAACAAAATGTGGCAAGTAATTAAAGAGATGGGAATACCAGAACACCTTACATGCCTCATGAGGAATTTGTACATGAAACAAGAAGCAACAGTTAGGACAGAACACGGAATGACAGAGTGGTTTGGAATAGGAAAAGGAGTGAGACAAGGCTGCGTTTTATCACCCTGCTTACTCAACTTATACACAGAGCACATAATGTGCAATGCAGGGATGAAGAAATCACAATATGGAATCAAAATTGCGAGGAGAAACATCAACAATTTGAGATATGCAGACAATACCACCCTAATGGCAGAAAGTGAGGAAGACCTAAAGAATCTCTTAATTGGGATGAAGGAAGAGAAAGCAAAAGCTGGCTTGAGACTCAACATCAAGAAAACCATGATAATGGCAACAGGCCCTATCAGACCCTGGAAAGTAGATGGGGAAGAAGTAGAATCAATGACAGATTTTACTTTCTTAGGATCTAAGATGCAGATGGTGACTGCAGCCATGAAATAAAAAGATGACTGATTATGGGGAGACAAGCTATGAGAAACCCGGGGAACATAGTGAAAAGTAGAGACATCACCTTGAAAACAAAAATTCGTATAGTCAAAGCAATTGTATTCCTGGTGGTAATGTATGGGTGTGAGAGCTGGACCATAAGGAAAGGTGAGCACAGAAGAATAGTTGTACAGTGATACCTCATACAACGTCCAAACTTGGTTCCACAAGTTTGGACTTTATATGGATTTGGACTTTGTATGAGGCATGCAAAATCCTAGCCGCGATGCCTCATACAACGTCCCAATCCTTGCCGCGATGCCTCGTACAACGTCGTTTCCATAGAGATACATTATACTGTAACAGCACAGACTTCAGGGCAAAGTCAAGGAAACAGACAGGAAACTGACAGAACTTTAAGAAAACATTGTTCTAAAGGCTAAATACATTACAAAAACATGTCAAACAACCCTGATTGTCCAAGAACCTGAAGAATGCTGCAGAAATCCCAGGAATGCTTCTAAAAATTCTGATGAAAAATTCAAAAAAAAATTCCATAATTACGCTCAAAACCACTCCTAAACACTCTTTGCCTTGTGCAAAACCCACAAGAGCAATACACACATGTGTCCTGTCTTTTATTCTGCCCAGGCACAATGCAACCAGGGAAAAACTGAATGCCTCATACAAAGTCAAGCGACTTTGTATGAGGTAACTTTTTTCAAGAAATTAGGCGATGTTGTATGAATTCGATATTGTATGAAGCGGACTTTGTATGAGGTATTACTGTATTTGAAATGTTGGTGTTGGAGGAGAGTTTTGAGAGTCCCCTGGACAATGAAGAGAACAAAGAGGTCTATCTTAGAAGAAATAAACCCCAACTGCTCATTGGAGGGTCAAATAGTAAAGATGAAGCTGAAGTACTTTGGACATCAAATGAGAAGGGAGGATTCACTTGAGAAGGCCTTGATGCTGGGAAAGGTGGAGGGCAAAAGAAGAAGGGGGTGGCCAAAGATGAGATGGCTAGATGGTATTGTAGACAGAGCTGGGCAGTCTGCGGAGGATGGTGGACGACAGGGGTGCCTGGAGGGCAATGGTCCATAGGGTTGCAAAGAGTCAGAATCAACTGTGCGACTGAACAACAAATGAATACAGGTTGTCTTTTGAATTATCTTTGAATGGAAAAATTGAGAATTACCTGCAACCATACATCTTTCCATCCATTTTTCAAATAATTTCTTCATAAAAGGCAAAACACAGAGGAACTTGGTGATTGGTGCACCTCTTTATCCCTATGAATGCTATTATTCTTATTTTATTACTCTGTTGTTCCAACAGTTCCAAAAGTCTGTGGAATCAAGCCAAAGAAGAAACCATATCAGGCAACACTGAATCAGATCCACTGAAATGAAAGCGAACAGAGTTTACCAAGGTCCATTGTCAAAATTATTGTATAGTGGAACCTCATACAAAATCACATAACAATTAGGTTTTGGGGGAAAACAACGAGCCCCGTAGAATGGATTAAAATCGTTGTATTTGGTACCACTGTATTTAGTAGTTCACATAATGGCAATGACTTGTAAAATAGAGACACTTCATGTGTGAACTACGTGGAAAACTAGAATGGATTGCTGAAACACTGTGTACAACAACAATTTTGCTACTGGGAATAACACATGTGATTTATATGATATCAAGTGTGCTTATTCCAAATCTGAACTCAGAATTTGCCTATCACATACAGAGTTTAAGGTGTGCTATAGCTCAAGTGGCTAAGACACTGACTGGAAGGCGGCAGGTCAGCAGTTCGATACCTGAGTACTGCAGGACGGAATGAGCTTCCATCTCTGTCCCAGCTCCTGCCAACCTAGAAGTATGAAAGCAAGAAATTGCAAGTAGATAAATAGGGACCACTTTGGTGGGGAGGTAAACAGCATTCTGTGCACTCTGATGTCTAGTCATGCCTGCCACATGACCACAGAAACGTCTGCAGATGCAGACAGTGCTGGCTCTTCAGCTTTGAAACAAAGATGAGCGCTGAACCCTAGAGTCGGATACGACTGGCTTTCGAGCAAGGGAAACCTTTACGTTTATAGCTGCTCAAATGGTCAGTAATTAAGTAATGAATTTTTACATGGGAATATTATAATAGTTGCCTGCTTCTGCCTCACCTGAATCACACACCCTGGTGGCATGCATTTTCCAGCAGCGGCTAGGCATGTCTGGGCAAGTCATTGAGCTGACATCAGAAATAGGTATATTAGGCGAGATGGGCTAAAAGCTTGTCTCTAGGGTGAAACCATCTTATTGGATAATACAGCTAGACCATAGTGAGTCTGTTTTGAGCTAAAGATGAGTAGGTGCAGCTGTGTTAATAAACTGGACAATTTTTACTATATTTGTAGCAAATATACCCCGCGTGATCAGCACAAGAACCTAACCAAGAGGGTGAGATTTGCAAACTTAAGATCCAAATGTCCTAGGTAGAATTGGACTTCAGATTTTGATTCAGCACACTTGATTCAGTATAGGACACATGGATTAGACCAAGTAGCAGACAATATTTTTTTTTGTGATGCAGTGTAATGAATTGTCATTTGAATTCTCTGACTGCAGTAATGAATGTCATTCTACTTTGTCTTAAACTGTGATATTTGTGATATTACTCATAGCCTGTTGTGTTCTGTAAAGCTGTGCCTTTAACAATGTACCTTTGCCATGTGTTAACGATGTAACCTTTCTGTGTGCAACATTATAACCATCAGCTGTATCAATGTAAACCTGATAAGGGGACGCGAGCTAGTGACCACTAGATGGCAATAGCGAGCGTCCAGCTCTCATGGCTCAGATTCACCTGGTTCAGCAGCGCGGGAAGATTCCCCGCGACCTCTTCACCTGGTCAAGAAGGGCGTGACCTTCTACGACGTCACGCAGGCAGCAACCAATAGTCTGTCGACGAGCCACATTCAAATGTATAGCCAGCTGTATATATTGAGCTACTCATCCGCCATTACCACATGTTCCTCCGGATCATCATGCAATAAACCTGTGTTAAGCCAACCCTTCGGCTGTTTCATTGTCTTTGGTCCCTTACACTAAATTGGCGACGAAGGTGGGATCATGGCAACCCACGGGACCAAGACATGCGCCGGTTTCGAAATCAGGAAACCGGGCGACTGGGAGATCTTCGAGATGGACTTCCAGGCAGCACTGATCGAGTCTGAAGTCACGGAAGAGGCAAAGAAAAGGGCCATCTTCACCAGGATGCTCGGACAAGAAACCAAAAGGACCTTGGTGGACCTGATTGCACCGAGGAGGGTGAGCAAATTCAAGGCCAAGGAACTCATGCAGATGCTGCGTGAGCACGTCCGGCCCGCCACGGCGATGTTTCCCGCTCGGAGTGCGTTCTGGAGGCGAGTCCAAGCGCCCGGGGAGACGGTCGCCGCATTCGTGGCGGCCCTGCGGCTGGCGGCCGGCCCGTGCAAATGGGAGAATGCCGAAATCACCCTCCGGGACTGTGTGCTGTGCGGCCTGAACGACGCCGAGACCCAGCGCACATTAATGAACCAAGAGCCGCCTCCCACGTTGCAGGAGGTCGTCAGAGCGGCCCAGGCCGCAGAAGCTACAAAGGCCGGGGTCCAAGAACTCCAGGACTGGCGGCCAAACTTGAGCAAGGCAGAGGCTCCGGTACAGGTGGCCCGGCGAACTTCGAGGTCGTCCACAGAGAGCAGCGACGACGAGGACGTCTGGAGGGTCCGGAAGGAGAGCCGGCGATGCGATGGCTGTGGAGCGGCCCACGACCGCGTAAAGTGCCCGTTCCGGAAGGCCGAGTGCCACAACTGCGGCCGCCGCGGGCACATCGGCAAGGTGTGCAGGAAGAAGCGCGAGACCCGGAGGAGCTCCGCAGACCGTTCCGCGGGACAAGACCGCTCAACGAGACCCAAGGACGGCGCCCAGGGCACGCGGAAGCAGGACGGCGTGGGCCGCATCTCCGACGGCAGCGAGGACGACGCCCCAGTGTTCAGCGTGTCTGCAGGACACCCCCGCTATTTTGTTGAGGTACTAGTCCAAGGGGTTCCCATTAGGATGGAAATTGACTCGGGGTCCTCATATTCAATCATTTCCCAGAGGGAGTTTTTGGGAATTGCCCCCCACAAGCGACCCAAGCTCAAAGCATTGAGGTCCACACTACGGGACGTGCAAGGGAACAGCATTCCAGTGTTGGGGGTTGGAGAATTTCAGGTTAAATTCAAGAAGCACGACGCGTCCCTTCCCCTAGTCGTGCTCAAAGGGGGAGATTGCAGCCTCCTCGGAACTCAATGGTTCCAGCCCGTGGGTTTGTTTATTGGGGGGGTGCACGCCGTTGGGATGCACGCCGTTGGGACTGATCCAATTCTGGAGGTGTGCGAGGCGCACCCCGAAGTTTTCAAAAAAGGACTTGGGAAATTCAAGGGGCCCCCAGTGACATTCGACCTGGACCCGGAGGTCCGCCCAATTCGTCTTAAACCACGCCGGGTGCCGTTCGCACTTAAGGACAAGATAGAGGCGGAACTGGACAAATTGGTGGGCCAGGGAATCCTTGTGCCTGTTGATTCCGCGGAGTGGGAAACTCCAATTGTAACCGCACTAAAGGCCAATGGGGAGGTCCGCATATGCGCCGACTACAAGTGCACCATCAACAAGGCGATCCGCCCGAATGCATATCCGGTGCCGGTAGTCAGCCATCTGCTGGCCAGGTTACACGGGGGAAAGTGTTTCGCTAAGCTCGACTTAGCACAGGCCTACCAGCAGCTTACGGTGTCCCCTGCCGCAGCTGCTGCGCAGACCATAGTCACCCACAAGGGGGCGTTCCAGGTGACGCGCCTCCAGTTCGGCGTGAATTCGCCGCCTGGAATTTTCCAGTCACTCATGGAACGCCTCCTGAAGGGACTGGAGGGGGTGTTGCCTTATTTTGATGACGTGTTAATAACGGGGGGGAGTCGGGTTGAATTGGCCAAGAGGTTGGGGAAGGTCCTGACTATATTCGAAAAAGCAGGGCTGAGACTGCGAAAGGACAAATGCGTCTTCTTCGCAACCGAGGTTGAGTTCCTAGGGTTTTGTGTGACTCCCGAAGGAATAAAACCATCCAAGTCCAAGGTGGCAGCCATTAAGAAAGCCCCCCGCCCCACCTCCAAGCCCGAGCTGCAGTCGTTCCTAGGGCTGCTCAACTTTTACCACTCCTTCCTCCCCCGGAAGGCAGCGGTGGCTGAACCGCTACACAAACTGCTAAAGAAAGACCAGGCATGGAAGTGGGGCGATGACCAAGAAAGGGCATTTAGCGAGCTAAAAAGCCTCCTAGCGTCCGATGCCATACTGACCCACTTCAACCCCAAACGCCCAGTAGTTCTGACCTGTGATGCATCTCCAGTGGGGGTGGGGGCGGTGCTGTGCCACGTGTTCGAAAACGGAAGGGAGGCCCCGATAGCATTTTACTCCAGGTCCCTGTCCCAAGCGGAGAGAAACTATGCACAGACAGACAGGGAGGCACTAGCAATAGTCGCGGGGACGAAAAATTTCACGATTTTCTGTACGGCCGCCCCTTCACCATTGTAACGGACCACAAGCCCCTGCTAGGCATCTTTACCGCAGATAAGCCCACCCCACGGATCCTGTCCCCGAGGATGCTCAGGTGGGCCATTTTTCTCAACGCGTATCAGCACGCGTTGGTCTACCGGCCCGGGAAAGAGATCAGCCATGCGGACGCTCTATCTAGGTCTCCCCTTCCCCTAACGCCCAGCCAGGTGAGCAAGGGGGAGCGGGACCATCAGGTTCTCATGATAGAGGTGCTGGATTCGCCCCCCGTAGTCCCCGCCGACATTGCCAAAGCGACAGAGAAGGACAAGACGTTAGCGGCCGTCAGCTCCTGGCTGCAGAAAGGGTGGCCGGCATCCTCCCCAGCGGAGGAGTTCGCTCCATTTTTCAGAAAAAAGCTAGAACTGTCCCTAGAGAGGGGGTGCCTCTTGTGGGGGCAGCGGGTGGTGATTCCCACTTCCCTTCGGCCGCGGGTGCTCAAACTGCTGCACGTCAGCCACCCCGGCATCGTGCGATCCAAGGCGCTGGCCCGGAGTTACTTCTGGTGGCCCCAGCTGGACGCCGACATCGAGCACATGGTCGGCACTTGTGAAAGTTGCCAATGCTCCAGACCAGAGGAGGCCCGCCTTCCCCACAGGGAATGGGACGCGGCTAAGGGGACGTGGTCCCGGGTGCACGTTGATTTCGCGGGCCCGTTCAGAGGCACCCTGTTCCTTCTCATAGTGGACGCCTTCTCCAAGTGGTTGGAGGTTATCCCAGTCACGAGCACCTCCTCGGCCCAGACCATTAGGCATTTGCGGAGGCTCTTTTCCACGTTCGGCATACCCGACACATTAATTAGCGACAACGCTAGTTGCTTCACGTCCTCCGAGTTTAGGGCATTCATGGAGATCAACGCCGTTCGGCACATCACCTCCGCCCCATTTCACCCGGCCACCAATGGCCAAGTAGAGCGCCTCGTCCGCACCACGAAGGACGCGTTGCGGCGCATGGGCCCCGGAGATCTGAACCTGCAAGTGTGCCAGTTTCTGCTAGGGTACAGGGTGACCCCGTTGGCGTCTGGATACTCCCCCGCAGAACTCTTAATGCGTAGGAAACTAACCACCATCCTTACTAGGCTAGACCCCACGAGGGTAGAGGACAAAGGAAGGAACATCGGGCTAGAGGCTACAAAGAGTTTCAGTGTAGGCGCCCCCATGCATTGCAGGAACTACGCCAGCACGGGCCCAGCCTGGGTACCGGGCGTAGTTGTGGAGCAAACCGGCCCCGTGTCGTACCGCGTGGAAACCAGCACAGGGCTCCTGTGGAGGCGGCACGCGGATCAGCTCCGACGCAGGGTCTCCGATGAGCAGGGCACAGTCCAAATAGAGGAAAAATCAGCGTTAGGGTTCTCCCCCACCCGTTCAACCCAAGGGGGAGGGAAAGGGGGCCGCGGGCCCCCACCAAGGGGGGAGGGGGATATTCTCGTAGATATCCTAGGGGATCTTTCTGAGGAGGAGGAGGAACCCGACCCCATACATATCTCGCGGGATGTCCCCACAAATGCGGATACCCCTACTAAGTTAGATTTTGATTTTCAGAACCGGGGGGGGGGTTTCGGAGTGGTCCCCCACCCGTCCAAGCGAGAAGAGGGGTTTTTCGTTAGCCCCGACTGCCCCCGGTCTGCCCACAATGGAGTTTTTCCCTTCCCCTAAGGCCGCCAGACAGCGGCAAGCCACTAACAAGTCTCCCTCTCCCATTTCAGGACAAGGGACCAGGGAACAAAGAAGCAGTAGCGCCCCCGGGGGGGGTCAGCCCTCTTCACGGCCCAAACGCACATGCAACAAGCCATCTTGGCTGAGAGACTTCGTCTCATCCTAGGGGGGAGGGATGTTGTGTTCTGTAAAGCTGTGCCTTTAACAATGTACCTTTGCCATGTGTTAACAATGTAACCTTTCTGTGTGCAACATTATAACCATCAGCTATATCAATGTAAACCTGATAAGGGGACGCGAGCTAGTGACCACTAGATGGCAATAGTGAGCGTCCAGCTCTCATGGCTCAGATTCACCTGGTTCAGCAGCACGGGAAGATTCCCCGCGACCTCTTCACCTGGTCAAGAAGGGTGTGACCTTCTACGACGTCACGCAGGCAGCAACCAATAGTCTGTCGACGAGCCACATTCAAATGTATAGCCAGCTGTATATATTGAGCTACTCATCCGCCATTACCACATGTTCCTCCGGATCATCATGCAATAAACCTGTGTTAAGCCAACCCTTCGGC
This sequence comes from Bradypodion pumilum, assembly GCA_035047305.1. Taxonomy (NCBI): domain Eukaryota; kingdom Metazoa; phylum Chordata; class Lepidosauria; order Squamata; family Chamaeleonidae; genus Bradypodion; species Bradypodion pumilum. Next base: position 408,588,603 of record JAWDJD010000002.1, read on the forward strand.
TGTTTCATTGTCTTTGGTCCCTTACACTAAATAGCCCCACTGCTAGGTTCTGCCGGTTCATTTTTGTGACAGAGATTACTCTAGGTTGAAAGGATTTTCACAGGGGATTCCTGAATTAGGCTCCTCTCATGTCCTCCATTGTGCTGCTCTCAGGAATCGAACCCATTTTCCAGTCTCCAAGCCTAGTGCCTTAACGACTACGCCACTGGGGGAGGTGTGCAGATGTATGAATGCAGCCAATTATCATGCATCACTTGGATTTTAATTTAAGTTTACTAAAAGAAAATAAGCCCAAATGAGTCATGTATTTAAAAAATAAGATGAGCACTGCCTATATATCATACACTTCTCTTTTTTCTTCTCAGATTCATTACATCTACATAAATTACTTTTTTTGCTAAATATCTAAAAGTTAGAGAGCTTTTGGAAATGCCATATTTTACAGAAAGTAATTTCATATGCTCAATGATGTATCACCTTAAGATTTCGAATGTGCACACTTTTTAAAAAACTGGAGCATATTCCAACAGAAAGATGTCAATATGACTGTATTCTACATTTGATGGCACAATCACAAAGGATTAGATGGGAATTGAACAAATAACTAGATAAATTATAATTGTCTCAGCTAAATATAGTAGAAGCAAAGGGGTACCTTACTCCAAAATTTGGAAATGAGACATCCCAGTTGGGACCACAAACTGTGCTGGTAAATTATTGTCTGTTCCACACGTTTCCCTATTACCCTAAGAATAATTATTCCCCACCTCTATAATGTCAAGCTGACCTGGTCCTTCCATATATACCATTGGGGAGTATTTTTTAAAGTTATCTGACAGGAAATATATCGCTGCATTGTTTTCTAGTAAAGGATTGTTGTAACTCAACACCTCAGTAACAAAATTTATTAGGACCAAGATGAGGATAGTGAAAATTCTGCTTTATTTTGTTTTTGTTTTTATTGAAAATGTTTGTACGTGTTTGTGTCAACAACTCTGAAGCATTGGAATACATTTGTGGTGCTGAATTAGAACTACTAACCTTTACCTTTTCCTGACAGGATCTTCTTCCTGCAATGACAACCAATAGTACAGATAAGTAAGAATTTTGTTTGGATCATTTATATTACAACTTGTCAAAATCCAGATGTTTCTTCATAAATGGGATAGAAAAAAATTAAGATTTTTTAATAGTTGAAAAACCATGACCTGGCCTGACCCCTCACTGAAATGGATCTAGATTGTCAGTGTTAGCTAAAAAAAGCTTGGGCCACCCCCTTCCTCTAATGTGGATGATCTTCAAAGTTGAAATTTGCAGCAAAAACCTTCAAAATACATGCCGATGGTGGAGCCTACCCTTACCCAAGAACTACAGAAACTTTATTTTAGGCAAAATAAAATGGTTTATTAACATGTGTTTAATCAACAAGGGCCCTTTGCTGCTTAAAGGCACATCTAAACCTGCCTGGAGCTTCCCTATCTTTGAATCAAGAGAGCTGGAGGAAACCGATGTCAGACCTTTTATACTCATCTGTAAAGCTAACCCTATCATCTATCTAATAAAGTTTATACAACGTGAACAAAAGTCAGCAACAAGCCTTTTCTTTCATATGCAAATATTCAATGTGATGTTACAATGGTACAAATGTTATGTAAATATTGGTTTGGGGTGGAATATACAAAAACACCAGGAAGATAGTGGGAGGAGGTTGGGGAAATAGGGGTACACAGTGATCAATGATAGGGTGACATTGTTGAGTGTGAACCAATGAGCACACAAGGTTAATAATGAACACAAGTAGTGGGGAAGCAAGTACCATTCAGCATCCAAGAAGTGAGGAGGCATGCACCAATCAGCATCCATGGATTTGAGCAGGAATGTTGCCTCAAGGAAGGATTTGCTTCCCTCTTCTGAACATCTACATTCCCACCCAAAAATAGTCAATAATCCCTTTCCTTTTCCCACCCAACCAGCCCTCACTGTTTACGCATGTTAATTTACAAAAAAAAAACAACAACCCATAAACAATGCATGCAAGGAAGACACAAGAGATACAGGCAACAGAATTAATGCAAAATGTTTACAAAATAATCAAAGCTGTTGTTCTTTCTGTTGACTTTCAGGAGATGTAGATAGGAGAGTATCCCTCGGGACATTCAGGTGTTTGTGGAATGCAGTAAGCATTTTTGGGTGTGCCAAGGCAAACTTAGGTTTCAAGAGAAACATTTTAGAAGTTTCCTGCTTTTGGATACAAAATAAAACATTTTAAGAATCATTTTAAGAACATAATCTATACAGAGCAAGGGAAATATGAAAGAAACCTTCATTAACCTTTATTAAAAATGTGAGGAGGAGAAATCTAGAATTCTCCATGTTATCCAATTGCAGCCCATCAGGGCAGGAGTTTCATGAAAATGCACTGGGCATTCCCCAGACAGCATTGTGTACATATGCTAATTTCTAATCTATCACTGACCCCAAAGACAATAGAGAGAAAGAGACAAGTAAACAGAGAAAAGAATTAATCTCAAAACTTCAGGGGAAAGGTGGAAGTGAGTTCCTGGCTTTTGCCCAAACATGCCCAGGGCAAATGAGAATATTCAGAAAGAATCAAATATGAAAGCATTTTTATTAATTTATTTGACATTCCAGGTATAACTGCTAATGAAATAAAATTGATCAGTTAGGTCTGCTGTGCTTATTTAGCAGAAAGGAAAAAAAGCATTTTAAACCAAACTACAGTTTTCCAGAGCCTACTGTTAAGGCTTGGCTTAAACAGAAAGGGGTAGAAAGGAGGGGGTTCTCCCCCTTGACCATGACCCTTTTAAGTAGGGGTTTGAAATCTTTATAAATTTATTAAAAAAATCAACCCATGCAGTTATCTACTTGCAAGTTTGTGTGAATGAGTGCATGTCAGCGTGATGTTTTGGTGTACACATATGCCTGGCGGTACCAATGTGTAGGGCAAATGAAAATAAATGAAATAACTTTATTTATAAATAATAAAAATAATAATAAATGTGTACCTTTCCAAATCTATGGTTACATCAGTATCCTTTAATAATGCTTGCAGTTGGTCTGCAACCACTCAATTTGCCCATAAATTGGAGGTTATATACTGGCCAAAATTTGTTTAGATTGTTTTCGACTAGATTGACTTATTTAAGCATAGGTTGTACTACAGTTTCCTTCAAGTTGTTTGGCATACAGCCTTCTTGAAGGGTTGTGTTGATGTGCTGCATAGCTCATTCAACCTTTGAAAATGAGCTGCAAACTAAGGTGTCCATGAGTTATATATATTTAAAAATGCTTGAAGAGAGGGAGGAAACTGATTATAAAAGAGTGCTTGATTGTAGGAGAAAATATATACCAAACATATGATACTGTACAATCATAAAACATTTATAGCAGTGAAATAAGGGGTGAGGGAGAGAATTAGCAGTTTGGTGAGAACATAATAACACATTGCAATTTCACAGGTGTTGAGAAGCTAAAAAGTGGAGCAGATGGATCTTCTCAGTAGCTTCGTATGGTGAAATGTAAACTTTGGCAGCTGGCCTTTGATAATTTGAGTAATGTTTTAACTAATATTGGGTCAACTGAATTATCTTTACATCTCTCTTCCTACTTTGCCTATTGCACATTTAAGAATCAGGACAGCTGGTCTTCCTGTAGGCTGAGGTAGAGATGAAGCCAAGAACCTGTAAAGCTTTGTGTTATATGACAGTGATAAAACTACAAACCTGTATTCAGGGAGAGTTAATCTGAAAGTGTGGCTAGGAAAAGAGTTCTAGCCCCATCCTGGTAAAGAACTGTGTGAAGATGGGAACAATCTATACACAAGGACCTTTTCTACACAACTGTTGGAAATCCTGAAAAATCCAGCTTTCCCCAGGCTTTCCAACTGAGTGGACTCTGTTTGGCAGATGTTTTCTCCCTGGAGATAGCAAGAGAAAGGTGGACAAGGTGGTGAAGGAACTGTCTCCCTGCTCAAACTTTTATTAACCCATTTTGCATGCATGAATATGAATAGGGCTTTCCCATTTAAAAAAATAGTGGTGTTGGTCTCAGCTGGTTGGCAAAATGAAAAGGAAAAAAGAAAAACAAGGTCAAAATGTTATGGGACTTTGAGGTCTAACAAACTTGCAAACTCACCATGATAAAAGGAGTTTGAAAAGAACATAAGAACATAAGAACAGCCTTGCTGGAACAGGCCACAGCCCATCCAGTCCAGCATTCTGTCTTACACAGTGGCTCACCATTTCCTTCAGGGTATTCCCAAGGAGATGCCTTCACCTGCTTAGGATTCCCTGGAAATGGCATTGAGAGATGCCCCGCACACTTCTCCAATTATTGACCCAATGGTTTAGGCCCCAGGGAATCCGGCTTTCTGGCATCTACGCAATAGACGCTGACCCAATCCGGTACGTTTGTGCTGCACATCCTGAGGTATTCAAAAAGGGTTTAGGTTTATACAAAGGACCCCCTGTTGACTTTGAGCTTCACCCAACCATCCGGCCCATCCGGATGAAGCCATGCCGGGTACCCTTTGCTTTAAAGGAGAAGATAGAAGCTGAGCTGGACAAACTGGTGGGGCAGGGCATCCTAGTGCTGGTGGACTCCACAGTGTGGGAGACACCAATTGTGACTGCTTTGAAAAGTAACGGGGAGGTCAGGATATGCGCTGACTACAAGTGTACCATCAATAAAGCTATTCGCTTGAATGCATATCCTGTGCCCGTGGTAAGCCACCTTCTTGCCTCCTTGCATGGAGGAAATTGCTTCGCAAAACTTGACCTTGCCCAGGCTTACCAACAATTAACTATGTCTCCTGCTGCTACCATAGCCCAGACCATAGTAACACATAGGGGGGGGCATTTAAAGTAACTAGACTATAATTCGGGGTGAATGCAGCCCCCGGAATATTTCAATCTCTTGTAGAACGTATTTTGAAAGGGTTGCCTGGTGTCCTGCCATATTTTGACGATGTCCTGATCACCGCTAAGAACACCGTTGAACTAGCGGCCAGGCTTGATCGAGTCCTGTCACATTTTGAGAGGGCCGGTCTACGTCTCAGAAGAGACAAATGTGTGTTTTTGGCATGGGAAGTGGAGTTCCTGGGGTACCGCATTACATGCCAAAGTATCATGCCCTCTGAATCCAAGGTGACGGCCATGTGGAATGCACCCAGGCCAAAATGTAAAGCCGAATTGCAATCATTTCTAGGATTGTTAAACTTCTATCAACACTGTTACCTTCCCACAAAAGCTGTACTGATTTATCTACTTGAAATTTCTTGCTTTCGAGCTGCTAGGTTGACAGGAGCTAGAACAGAAACAGTAGCTCACTCCATCATGCAGCACCTGGGTTTCGAATTGCTGACCTGCTGACCTTCTGGTCATCAACTTCAGCATCATAATCACTACTGAACTACTGGTTATAGCAACTCTTAATTTTAAGCTTTCCCGCCCGCCCTGGAGCTCCAACACCGCTCCGGGGGATTGGGGTCACCTGCACCCGCCGCCCCCTCCGGACCATGCCTGGTCGGAGGGGTGAAAAGGACGCCGACGATGCCGGTGCGAGGAGGGATTCCCGCCCGCCCCGGAGCTCCAACACCGCTCCGGGGGATTGGGGTCACCTGCGCCTGCCGCCCCCTCCGGACCACGCCTGGTCGGAGGGGTGAAAAGGACGCCGCCACCGCCGGTATGAAGAGGGATTCCCGCCCGCCCCAGAGCTCCTACACCGCTCTGGGGTATTGGGGTCACCTGCGCCCACCGCCCCCTCCGGACCATGCCTGTTTGGAGGGGTGAAAAGGACGCCGTCACCGCCGGTACGAAGAGGGATTCCCACCCGCCCCGGAGCTCCAACACCGCTCTGGGGTATTGGGGTCACCTGCGCCCGCCGCCCCCTCCGGACCACGCCTGGTCGGAGGGGTGAAAAGGACGACGACGGCGGTGCGAGGAGGGATTCCCACCTACCCTGGAACTCTTACACTGTTCTGGGGTTCTTGGGCTACTTGCAACTGCTGTGCAGTTGGAATTGAGGACTTTCCTTTCGTGCCCTCTGGCCTATGTATGTATTTGTATTAATCGTTTTAACTGTATTTTTGATTAATTATTGTATTACTATTGCTGCTTATGTCTTTATTGCATTTCTGTATTTTTTGGTATTTTTGAAATTATATCCTTTGATTATATTGATCACATTGTTGCTATTGCTGTTATACTGTGTTTTATGGATCTTGTATTTCTAATATTTATTGTTTTATTTGCTGTATTGTAACACTGTACCATTTGTAATTTTTGTATACTGTATTTGATTTACTTGTTGTAAGCCGCCCTGAGTCGGCCCTGGTCGAGTAGGGCGGGGTATAAATCGAATAGAAAAAAAAAAAGCTTTCTAAAGGAGGCAAAACCCTATCTATTCAATGTGCAACTATTCAGTCTCAAGGAATAATGTGCAGGCTACTGAGTTTTGTTTGCTTGCTTGCTTAACATCTTACCTCTCTCCTAGTGCAAGGTCCAAGGTGGTTCATAATATAAATTAAAACAAATAAAGTTAAAAATACAGTTGCCAAAACTTAACTGGTGTTCACATAAATTTTATTTAACTTGTTGAGGCAAATTTACTTAAATTGTTTGTTTATTTAATAAACAAGTTAAATAAGGCAAATTTATTTCAATTTATTTAACTTGTTGAGGTGACATCATAGTTTTATGCTTGGTCTTATGCTTGAATGAACAACCTAGATGCACCCCAGCAACCAGCTACAATTAGTATTAATTAGCCACAATTTCCCGCAGCAAGTTAAACAAACACTGGTTGGAATCTGGCCAATAAGTTTAAACATTGAAATTCAATCAAGTGGGTGTTATTAAAAACATGCTTTGACTTTAAAAATGTAAAACAATTTAGAAGTGTAAGACAAAAAAAGAATATGTACGAAAGGCACTATAAAAAGACTCTGTGCACAGTAGACAGCTAATGGCCAATAGTTTGTCAAATCAAACATCTTTTCTTACTTGGAGAAAAACAGGGAAAGGTCTAACCCAACCTCCCTTTGAAGGAAGTCCCATAGTTTGGGAGCAGAAGCCAAAAATATATTCTCTTTTGCTCTTACCAAGTATGACAGTGAGGAGGAAGGATTGAGAAAAATTTCTCCTCCAGTGATCTCAAGGTCAGGGCAGGCTCATACAAAAGATAGTATATCACTAGTTAAAAAGCCAATGTGATCTGTCCAAGTTAGAGCTTCTAATGTAAATCAATTATCTAGAAGCCGCCTCATGCAGAGGAAATGTTTCTATTACCCTGTACACTGTCAGTGACTCTCCAACCCTTTTATGAAGATTTTAGACTGTCAGTGGCAATAAAACTTTGAATTGAGTCAATTACTAATGCAGGGTCTGTGTTTATTTTGTAAACTGCCAGGACTTAAGCTATTCACCATAGAATTCATGCTACCAGTTTCGAAAAGCTAACAGCTTCCTAACCAGTTTCCAAAAACAAACAGCATCCTAATCCTTCAAGTTTATTCTATGCATAAATGTACTGTGTATCAAGCATTCTACAACTTTCAATATAAGCCTGCTCATTTCTGCATCTCAAGGCATGACATAAAGCTTTCTGCCTCTCATGTGGAATTGCAAGAAGACAGCAAATCCCACTCTTTAGTAATATATGCTGAGCTAAATATAATATTTTTGAGAATCTCTCTTTTGATTTTAAATATCACTTTTTCTCCAAAGAAAAAGCTATATTTGCTTTCTTGCAATTCCTAGGTTATTAGGGGTCTGCTGCTTTTTGAAAGCTTGGTAACAGGAGTCCTATTCATTCTTTGTGAAGTTTTTTACCCAACAAATGCCAGATGAAACTAAATAATACTTAGAATAGAATACCCATGATTAAGGTTTGGATTTTCAGTTTTTTAAGACTGTACATACTGTATATTTCCTGGACTATAAATACCATCATTCACCATTCTAGGAGTTCTAAAAAGGAAGGACTGTTCTGCAACCACAAGCTAACTTGATGTCTCCTTCAACCATCCACATTTTAACACCCTCCAGCACCCTACCTCCTAAAATTTGCCTGCCTACCCTTGGGCAAGGAAAGGAGTATAAAAATGCTATAAATAAATAAACAGAAATTAAGATTGTCAACAGCCTCCATGGGAATGCATACAATATACGTACCTTAAAGACACCTTACAAGTACCTGAATGTGATGCATCTGTGAGAAAGGCCTAAATTAGAAGGTTTTTGAGGTTTAGCTCCACCAAGCTTCTTGTCCCAATGTTAGTTAGGAGCTTTCCTTCTGTTACCTAAATTTCAGACTCCATGCCTCAGAGTTACAAGCATCCAAGCCAAGGAGTGGGAAATTATTTTGTTTTAAAATTTAAAGAACCGTTTCACGCGCAGTAGCTTTGAAATGAGCCAGAGACAAATCACTTGATACAAATTAAAGAAGTTTACTTAGAAAACAAATAAGGAAATAAGAAAACAATAAGCAATAGCAATACAGACATTTGCCCCCACCCCACCACCAAAAGGCGCCATTTCAAAAAGGCAAAGGACCTGCATTGGACCTAAAACTAGGCAGATGGGGAAAAGCCAGGAATCAGATGCTCTACTGACAGAGTTCAGGTTTTATAATGATCTATGTGGCAGCAAGGCCAAGAAAACTAACTACTGCAGATTATTACAGATGAATGTTACAGTTTAGGAAGACAAAAGGGGAAGCTCATGGCCATTCAAAGAAGATGAGTACACAGATCAAAAGATAAGTATAGCAGATCAGTAACACAAAAACAACAAATGTTTCTTCAAGTACGTACAAAACAATACAGTAACAAAACACTCTCTTTTAATTATGCACCCCAGCCTTTACAATGAAGGGCAAATCATATCAGAGATTGCAAAAATGAGCAGTCAGAGTTATAATTTTAAACACCCGAGGCCAATCAGGTTGTTGGTAAATCATAGATGGGGGGCCAGTTCTCCAATAAAAATTGGCCTCTTGACTTCTTGTAAACATATTGATATGTAAACTGGCAATTCCTCTCTGCCAGCTTTATTTCCACAACAATAGGTGTTGACTTCCACATTTGGCTGATGGGCCTGGCTGGAAAAGATAGTTTGAATCTTTTGCTAATAATTTCCTGAGGGCAAAGGGTGTTTTTCCTCCACATATCTGCATTGATTTAATATCAGAGCTGTCCTTTAGTTATAATTTTCTATTTAACTGTTCCTTGGAATGAGAAGACATAATATCCAATATTAATATCATAATCAAACACAAACAGAAATAATTCCATAGAATTTACCTATACATTCCTATCTTAAATGAAATCAACTTCAATTTTGAACAAGAGCTGAGCTTCAAGTTAAACAATGGCTTTGGCCAGCAAGAGAGACAGACATTTAATTAATTCCCTGAGGTGAAATTAACAGATTAACATATGTCAAAGGTGACTTCAAGTTCAAGCCACCTGGTCTAATTCCTGAATGTATTCCATTAATTTCCAGGGTCCATTTTAGTGCATCTTATTCCCAATTTTGTTGTGTGATTGTGCAATGCTTAAGTTTTCATGTGTACAAATGTAGACCATTGAAGAAGACCCAATGGTCAATGAAGGTGGGTGCAAAAGAAGTCTTCATTGATGCTAGACTAAAATATTGTTAGCAAATGGGTGATAGGTGACGCAGGCATCATCTGCCACTGCTTTAGGAGCAAAGGTCTGTGCTCTGGGGAACATGGAACATTTAATGCTTAGTGCAAATGGGTTCCTGATGATTAGTTTAAGGAAAACTGAAAGGTTCAACTAACTTTATTTAAAAATAAAAGAAAATAGCTTAAACTAAAGGGTGAATTTCAAAATATTAGGTAACATTTCTGAGCAAGAAACCTGGGTGGAATTGGCTTAGCTAAGCCTCAAAACCTTCTAAACATTTCCCAGGTGCATCACATTTCAGTATTTCTAAGAACCCTGTAAAGTAGGCATATTGTACAGGCTCCAGTGGACACTACAATAATCTTAATCTCTGTTTATGTGATGCCTGAGCCAACCTAAGGAGGTGTTTTGATTGTGAGTAACCAAATGTAGATGGCAAGAAGACCATACCTGTCAAGTTTTGGACATGAAAATAAATGAAATTTTGGGCCACGCCCCTCTTCCCACCAGGCCACACCCCCTCCTCCCCAAAATCCAGTCACATCCAAAAGCCTAGAAGAGGAGAAGCCGCCAGAGAGGAGTGTTGGGCTTCCTTCCCCCTGGAGGAAAAACCACCCCCTAGGCACTCCCCCTCTCCCCTTAGCGCCACTGCTGTTCTTCCTCTCACAGAGAAGAAGGCAATGGGCCAGCCCCTAGAGGGCAGCCTTACTGTAATAATTCTATTTTAAATTTCTCTCTATTCTCTGCTGCGACAGTATTTTAGAATATGGTGATTTTTCATGGAACTGTTTTTTACACTTATATCAATTAATTGTCTACTGTCTTAGCCTTGTGTGCCTAATTTCATTTTTAAAACTCTGTTTAAGGCAGGGCCATGGAAATATCCTCTTTATGTTGTGTGCAAATATACTTGAAGCCCTCTCTCTCTTGGGAAAGTGGGCGCTCCCTCTTTCCCAGGAGAGAGACGGCTTCAAGTATATTTGCATACAACATAAAGAGGATATTTCCGTGGTCCTGCCTTAAACACAGAGTTTTTTAATAATGAAATTGAGGCACACAAGGCTAAAACAGTAGACAATTAACTGATATAAGTGTAAAAAACAGTTCCATGGAAAATCACCATATTCTAAAATGCTGTCACAGCAGACAATGGCAAAAGAGAATTAAGATAGAATTATTGCAATAAGGCTGCTCTCTAGGGGCTGGCCTTTGCTATTGTTCCCTGTGAGAAGCAGCAGTGATGCTAAAGGCATTGCCTAGGGTGTGGTTCTTTTTCCACCTGGGGGAGCCCAACACTCCTCCTCTCTGGCTCTGTCTGGTATGAGGAATGTACCTCATGAATAAAGATATAATAACAATACACAATTTTTAACACAATACAGGAGATTATTCAGAAAATAGGAATATGGGATACTTGACAGGTATGAAGACATCAAGCTTTGCTTGTGGTCGCATAGCAATCCTTTCCTTCTTAGTGAGAATTTCAGCTCACTAAAGGCAGTTATCTAGAATGACTGCTTACTCAGCCCCAGAAGCTGATTTCCTTTTACAATTATACAATATATTTTCTTTAGTTGCAATTTACTACACTAAGCAACAGGATTTCAGACCAAGTGGAATTAGTCAGATTGTTAGCACAGAGAATTTCTGCATATATCTATTATTCTTTTGAAATAAAACAAACTTTCTTTAAAAATTCCTTTAGTGAAGTACAGTATATTGATAGAGTGGTGGTGAATACCTTTCATAAATTTCATTTTTTTATTATCCAGAGACTTCCAGGAAATCCATGGCAATAAAACATATTTCACAGACATTTATGACCTACCAAGCTTTTTCATGGAAGCAATTGGAGAAATAAAATATATATCAAACTTCTATAAATTTTGACGATATGCTCTTTCTTGTCAATGTAAGAATACAGTGCTAGTAGAATGTGTTGACCCAGTGCTGAATTGGTGTCTGCTGAATAAAACTATACTGGAAACCTGTAAATAGGTAATAACATAATGTGTATGTGTCACCTGTCTGTCTCTGAAGGAGGATTCTTAAAAGCCATCATTGCTCTCAGTGAAAATGCATGCAATGCAAGCGTGGTGCCAAAATGGCCACCGCGCCCTTTGCAGGGGGGCCCGGACCCCTTTAAAAGGGGTGGCCATGTGGCAGCTCAGCTGCCATTTTGTTGAAGCGACGGAGAGAAGTTTTCTCCGTTGCTTTTTTTCTCCGGCTTTCGCCTGCTCATTTTAAAGAGGGATTCTTTCCTTTTCTTTCTTTACTTCGGCTTGGGAGACATGGCTCCCAAGCGGAAAACAGCAGCTCTGAAGCCGCGGACAAGGGGGAGGGCTCTGCCCACCCACCCCCACATCTAGGGGGCTGCCCCTGGGCCGGAGGGCTCGGGCGGCGCCCCTGCGCCCTGGTGGTAGGGCTGGTTTACCCACTACCACCAATGTGGGCGGAAAGGCAGCTGCCTACCCGCCCGACGCCGGGCTCCAACCAGGGGCGGAACAGGCCGGCCCCTTGGGGATCACCACCCCTATGGGGTATTTGCCCGGCTTGGGGCAGTGCGGCCCACTTGGGCCTGGTGCGGGTTTATGCCCCACCATTCCCTCGGCCCCACATGGGCTGGATTATTGGGCATGGCCCTATGCGGGCCCAGGATCCACACTTGGGTTGGTAACTCCGCAATTGCCCGGTGGGCCATCCGGCCCACCCGGCCCGCCTTATACCAGTGGGTCTGAGGCCGTTGATGCCCTCCTGGCACGCATTTCGGTGCTCGAGGCATCAATGGGCATTGCCCCGCCAACTTCGGAAGGTGGGTTTGCACCTCCTGCATTTCTGGCCCGCACGTCGCCCACTGCTGTCCAGCGGGCTGCTGCCAGGGTCGAGCTGCTTGAAGCCATCAGGCCAGCCCAAGCTGGTGCCTCGCAGCTCCCTGTTAGATCATCGCAGCGGGGATTGCCGCAGGGGCCTGGTCCTGCGTGGCAAGAGTGTAGCGGCATGCAGAGCTTGATTCCCATCGCGAGCCCCGAGGCCCCCTCCGTGGGCCAGAACCCCCACTGGGGGCAGCCCACGGGGGTGCACCGGGTGAGTATCCTGGTCAACTAAGTACACCAGTGACACTGCCCAGCCACACTGGGGGGGGGTGCAGTGGCCATGGCCACAACAGGTTACCACGGGTGGACAGTTGTATCTACACTGTCCCGTTAGCTCCTGGTTACCCACTTACCCCCCCCCCAGTTATGACAGGGGTGACCGCCCCTAGGGGTATGCCTAATGTTTCAGGGGTTATTCAGGGACCACGGGGTTCACCCTTGATTCAATCCGTCCCAACTGCGGCCCTACCGACGGCTGGTTATTCCTTGCCCCTGGGTGACCATCTTTCCCAGGCCACTAGGGAGAAGATTTGGAGGGGGGAATATGTGGATATTTTTTCTCTCCTAAACCGTGAGCCCACCAAGGAAGAGAGGGAAGGGCAGGACGATAGGGACAAGGAGTTGTCCTGTCGTCATAAGCTGCCGCGCACCTGGGCCAATTGGTTACCGGCCTACCTCATTTATATGGCGGTATACCTGAGGGCTCGCCCTGACCTGGCCATTCCAATGGTGCAATACCTGGATAACATTTATCGAGCGGTGGTTGATTTCCCTGGACCATCATGGTTGGCCTATGACAAAGAGTTTAGAATGAGAGTGGCCCTCCATCCTAAGATGAGGTGGGATGAGCCCTGCCAGCAATTGTGGCTCTTGTACATGACCCCCACATGGCCGGCGCCGGGTGATCGCTACCATTGTGGCCATGCCGTGCAGCAGGCAGTTGCTACACAGGTTCCCTGCCAACCGGCGGGGCAGGGGGCTCCAGCCCGCCTGCTGTGTTGGAGCTTTTCCACCAACGGAGTGTGCAACAAGCGTCATTGTCGGTTCCGGCACGAGTGCCCCTCTTGCTCTGGCCCTCACGCGGCCTCTGCGTGCCCGTGGGCTGGTGGGTCATGAGGCAGAGGTAGGGGTGGGCAGGGGGCGGTCAGAGCTCCCTCTGACAGTGCAACCAATCAGAAAGGCCCCCTCCCCAATTGATGTCCAGGTCCTGGAACATTGGCTTACCGCTTATCCTAGACGGGATGATGCGAAGTACCTACTTGAGGGTTTTCAATTCGGCTTCCGCATACCATTTCATGGGGTGCGCGGGCCTCAAGACACCCCAAACTTAATTTCCCTCAGGGGTAATGAGGATATTGCCACCCAAGCTATTGCTAAGGAGGTCACCGCCCTAAGGGTTGCTGGGCCATTTGCTGACCCACCATTCCCGAACTTGAAGGTGTCACCTTTGGGTTTAGTCCCTAAGAAGTCCCCGGGTGAATTTCAGTTAATCCACCACCTTTCTTACCCTGCGTGTTCTTCGGTCAATGACGCAATACCTGATGACCTTTGTTCGGTCAGGTATACTTCCTTTGACCAGGCCTTGCAGATGGTACGCTCATGCGGCCCAGGGGCGCTACTGGCAAAGTGTGATATCAAATCGGCATTCCGATTGTTGCCAGTGCACCCAGATGACTTTGAGCTGTTAGGTTTCCGTTTTCGGCGCAGTTTTTATGTAGATAAGGCCATGCCTTTTGGCTATTCTATCTCATGTTCTGCTTTTGAACAGTTTAGCACCTTCCTTCACTGGGCTTTTGTTCGTAGATCAGGGTCCCGGTCTGTAGCCCACTACCTCGATGACTTTTTGTTCGGAGGGGAACAGGGCACGGACATGTGCGCTCGGCTACTCGCCACTTTTCAGGTGCTTATGCGGGAACTAGGTGTGCCCCTGGCACCTGAAAAGACTGAGGGACCGGCCGCCACTCTCACCTTTTTAGGTATTGAGATTGACACTGTTGCCCAGACATCCAGGTTGCCCATGGAAAAGATGACACGGATCTCTGATGCCATTCTGGCTATAGTTGCCAGGCGTAAGGTGTCTCTCCAAGAGTTACAGGTGCTTCAGGGCCACCTCAACTTTGCCTGTAGGGTAGTAACACCTGGCAGAGCATTTGCCAGGCGTCTGTGCGACTCCATGGCTGGCCTCTTAAAATGCCACCACAGGGTTCGGCTGACAAAAGGTTTACGGGCGGTTCTGACGGTCTGGCTCACATTCCTTCAGGATTTTAATGGCATCTCCTTCTGGAGATCGGAGCTTATGCTCAGCCCGCATTTCCAAGTACAGTCGGATGCCTCCAGCTCCCTGGGTTATGGGATTTACTTTGAAGGGAGGTGGTCCTACGGCCGATGGCCTCAGACATGGCAAGGCACAGATCGTTTATGCGATCTTACTTTTCTTGAGTTTTTACCCATTTTGGGTGCCCTGATGCTCTGGGGGGATAGGTGGGCTAATTCAGTAGTTCACTTTTGGTGTGACAATGCTGCAGTGGTGCACATTGTCAACGCCCAGACATCTAAATCCCCCAGAGTTATGGCATTAGTTCGCCAGTTTGTTTTGAGGTCTTTACGCCTTAATGTGCTTTTCAGGGCCAGACATGTACCAGGCATTGATAATGATATTGCTGACGCTTTATCCCGCCTGCAGATCACCCGGTTCCGTGCCTTGGCTTGAACCGACAATTGGCTCTCTGGTTCTTGCTTTTTTGCCCATCCCACACTGTCGCTAGTGTTTGAGATAAGGGGTAAGTTGACTTTAGTCACTTTTGGCGGGTAGCACTGGTAAGGTAACAGATTTATGACACATAGATAGGTACAGGGGAATAAGATTGGCCAGTCAAGGGCGAACCATGCAAGGGTTGATGGCAGGAGCTGCACAGCCTGCATCACCCTGATATTGAACGGATACACATCATAGGGTGGGGTCAGTAGATAGTATATTGACTCCGGTCAACAATTTGTTTATGTCAACAAACAAATTGATACAAATAGATACATGTAGCCAATTTCCATTGGCATTTTGGGAGGAACCTTACCAATGTTACTGCGGCCTGCTTGCCTTAAAGAATTACAATTGGATGATACACCAATTGAAAGTGATAATTCGGACTAGGGCATTATTCAATAAAAGTGGCCCGATGCCTTTAATCCAATACCGGTGTCTGAGTCTTTCTTTGGGGGGTGCGCCTGCAAAGCTACATGAAGCCGGACAGAGTTTTAGGGCTCCCTTTTCCCTTCTAGGGGTAGTTGACCAGTTCATGGACTTAAATTTCCTCTATTGTGGAGTTAAACAGATCCACTATTCTAGTAAATATGCTTGGAAGGGCCATTGAGTATAAGGTACCTATGTGGGACAGACACCTTGCCTGAAATGAAAAGTTGAAGATGTTCATTTGATAGCTGCAGTGTGAAGTCCCCATGGGAGGGTAAATCCTTTCTCTAGTTTGCAGCAGAAGAATATGGATTTTTCCAGTATGGCAAAGAAGCCCTATATTAGCTTGGCAACACAATATAGGTCAACAAAATAAAGAAATAATTAAACACAGTTCTATTTGACATATTTATTAAAAATACAAATGGAAGGAAGTCACATCAACAAATGCTACAGTTTAAAAACTTACCCAGCCAATATGTAACAGCAGGCCATCAGAACTGTGTATTAGTGCATAAACTATTTTACATTAGCCCTTGTCATCAGGCTAGCCTTCAAAAACCTGGTCCAGTTATGTGCAACTCCAACTCCATTATCCCCAGCTGGCAGGTCCATCAGAATACATTTGGAACACATTAGCAGTTAGTTTGCTCTATGCAAAGAGGAAAGCCTAATGCCTTTTCTTCTTCCACTGCCTCTTCCACTGCGATTCACACATTGGTGGATAAACACGTGCAACATAGAGCATTTTGCAATCATATAGATTCAGCCTGTGGCTTAGAGCAGTGATAGTGGAACACCTACAGGCTCCCCACTGGAGAAATGAAGTAACCTACACGTGAAGCGGAATGTGTGTTGTGGTATTGATGGTGGGGGGAAAAGGAGGGGGAAACCAAAGGTGATTATTCCTGTGCTTCTCTTTTTGCAATTCCAATTGATTCACCAGAAAGGCATTGAGAATGTTGAACTGGTAATGAATAAAGTAATGAATAAAGAAGTCGTTATTATGCTTAAACTCAAATAATAGTGGCATCTCGCATTAGGCCTTTCCTCCTAATTCTGTTCCTAAGAGGTTTTTCATTTCTGTATAATGAGATTCCATAATGAAACTCCATAAAGAATTTCTTCTTTTCCCCTTCAATGAACTTTGTGGTGTTTTTGTGTCCACGTGCTCCATTACTTAATTACTGTATTATGTAGTTAATTGCTGTAAAAACACGCCCTTTATTTTAGGCGTGAAATTCATATTACTGCCTTGGTAATCGGATAGGTTAACACACAGGTTTCCCGTTCTTTTAGAAGTCCGGGTAAATGTATCATTCTGTAACTGCTGTTCTGCCTGTATTTAAGTTGGTATCCTTTCCCTCAGTCCCCAGTCCGAAACAATCCAAGTTAAGAGCTGCCAATAAATCACTTGCGTTAACCCGTTCATTGCTGGTCTGAGTACTTCCTTCATTCAGACTCAACATTGGCGAAGAGGATGGGATCTCATTTTCCTGCCTTCGCTCTGTTCAGCATCATAGAGCCAGAGAAGTGGCTGCTCTATGAGATCCAGTTCAGAAATTTCTTAGTCACACAGGACATCACTGAGGATGATAAGAAGAAGGCATGTTTCCTTGCCAATTGTGTGATGGCTACGCTTGAGCTGGCATCCAACTTGGTGCTTCCAATGGACATCAAGGTCGCATCGCTGAATAACATTCTGGATGCACTATGAGCGCACTTCAGGCCCACTGTGTCCATTTTTCCTGCACATCTAGCATTTCACCGGAGGGACCAGCAACCGGACGAGTTGGTCGCAGATTACGCAGCGGCGCTCCTGTTGGCAGCTGTTCCCTGCAAATGGGAAAACCTAGAAATGGCCCTCCACAATCGTCTTCTGGCAGGTTTGCGGGATGAGGAAGCACAAAAACAATTGCTAACAAGAGGCACTCTGACCTTTGTTCAAGTGCTTAAAGAGGTCTTAGCGTCTGAGGCCACAGATTCCGGGGTAAAAACCTTCAAGCAGAAAGCCTCTGAACTCAATCCTCTGCAAGTAAAACCTGTTGTTATGGCCCAGAAGGAGGCGGCCATCCAGAAATTGCGTACTTCAAGTTCACCAGCACCTTCCGACTACTCCGATGAGGAGGAGGACATCTGTAAGGTTCAGTCCGATTACTCCAAAAACACCATCAATCTGTGCAATGGCTGCGGGAGCCGCCACCTCCACGCGCATTGCCCATTCCAGTCTGCGGAATGCCATAACTGTAAAAAAAGGGCACATCGCCAAGGTGTGCCGGTAGCATTCCGAGAAGTCCTCCAGGGACAAGGATCGGTGGAGCCAAGTGCACCAGCTCTCCAGGATCTCCGCCAGTCAAGACTCCAGCCCAAGTTTCAGCATTCGCAGGGTTACAGACCATTTTGTCACCGACGTCCATCTTCAGGGCCAGCCTTGCTGCATGGAGGTTGACTCAGGATCGTCTCGCCCAGAAGCAATTCTTCCATATTCCTCTGGCTGACCGGCCCAAGTTGCAGGCTCTGCAGGTCCAGCTGATGGATGTGCAAGGTCGGCACATACCAGTGCTGGGTGTTGGCATTTTTGATGTACAATTCAAGAACATTGCTGCAAAACTCCTGCTGGTCGTGTTTAAGGTGGGTAAGAACAACTTCTTGGGTACTCAGTGGTTTGAGCACCTAGGTATTACTATTTCAGGCATCAACACAGTACGGGCAGACCCTAAACTAATTCCTTGTATTAAGTATACGGAGGTGTCCTGTCCCGGGAGGGGGGTATTGCTAAATGGGCCCCAGTTCATGTTGGTGTGAGTCCGGCTGCCAAGCCAATCAGATGAAAACCCCACCGAGCACCTGCTGCTCTCAAGGACTACTTTAAACTGAACATTGCTACTGCTACAAAAGAAGATCCACTCTTGTCCAAGGTCGTGTCTTGGGTGCAGAAAGGGTGATCATCACTGCCGATCTCTGCAGAATTCCAGATTTACTTTGCAATACATAATGAACTGTCACTAAGGGAGGAATGTTTGGTATGGGGAGACAGAATGGTAATTCTGTCTGTGATACGGAATGAAGTTTTCCGTACACTTCATACATGTCACCCTGGTGTTGCCTGTGTATTGGCCCTTGCCAAGAGCTGCTGTTGGTGGCCCAGGTTGGATTCCAACATCGAGGCCTGGATAGGGTGCTGCCGAGAATGCCGGACCTCCAGGCCAGGGGAGCACTACCATCCCACTGGGGGGTGGGAAACTGCAAAGAGTCTGTGGTCACAAATCCACATAGATGTAGTTGGCCCGTTTAGGGGGACATCCTTCTTATTAATTGTTGATTCATACTCCCAACGGCTAGAGGTTATTCCTATATCTAATATTTCGGCTAAAGCCACTATTCGCAGGTTAAGGTGGGTCTTTTGTACATTCGAGTTGCCCGACATAGTTGTATCCAAGAATGCATCAATTTCTAAGTCTACAGAATTTCAGGATTTCCTAAAGCGTAAAGGGGTCTATCACGTCACAGCCATTCCAGATTGCCCCGCCACTGCTGGACAAGTAGAGAGACAGATCAGATCTGTCAAACATGCCATTGCTCGAATGGGAGCAGGTGACCTTGAATTACAGTTGTGCCAGTACTATAGAGTAACGCCTCTGGTTTTGGGTCTCTCCCCAGCAGACCTGTTAATGGGAAGGAGGTTATCTACTGCTTTAGACTGCTCAGCTCCACACCACTGTGGGGATAGTGTTATGGAATTCTGAACTAGACAAATTCACATTCCACACGCTAAGACAGATTTAGGAGTTTTATTAATATTAATATTTGTTATTAATATTTGTTATTAATATTTGGCCAAACAGATTCAGGAAACGCTTTACCAAGCGAATTATTCCCTGAATGAATATACATTTTCAGAGCCATCTTTTTATAGCATAAAATGTGGAAATTTCTACACTTTACATCACTATGGGATAAGCCAAAATTATTAATTAACCTTCTGACATTTCATTAAGTTCAGGTTAGAACATTCAATGTTTGTTGTTTAGAACATGTCATATAAGGAACATGTCTCATATCACATCATGTCATGTCACACAGATATTATTTACATTTCCCTGTCAGCTGTACAAACCGTGCTGAGCTTGTACTTTAGCCTCGTCATCAGATCTACGTGACAGGTCAATCTGATCTGTTTTAACTTTACAGAGTACTGAGAAAATAATTTCTACTGCTTTAAAACAGAATTAATATTATCTTAATATCTTAATTCTTTCACCCCTATTTCAATAGGAATCTCCAGAGTTATATTCAAAATACTCAAGGTTTTCTGGTAGGGAAAAATGTTGGTCAGACCATCCCTTCTGACTCGGTGCCAGTTCGTCCCTCTTCAGTGAACCCAGGGGAGTCTAACACCACCGAGTCTGCAGTAGAGATTGTTCCACACACTTCGGGTCCAGCTTCTGCATCTACACGGGTCTGGTGCATCCCAGCCAACTTCAGATTTCTTGTTGGCCACGACAACGCCCCCATGCCAAGTACTCCATGGAAGTGGGCAACCTAAACAGACCTGCGGTCCACCTTCAAAGATTGGAGTTGGGTTCTCCCGCTGGGGGGGAAGGGATGTTGCGTCCAAGTGCTTCATTACTTAATTACTGTATTATGTAGTTAATTGCTGTAAAAACGTGCCCTTTATTCTAGGCGCAAAATTCGTGTTACTGCCTTGGTAATCGGATAGGTTTACAATACGTAATGAACTGTCGCTAAGGGAGGAATGTTTAGTACAGAGAGACAGAGTGGTAATTCTTGTTTCCCGCTCTTTTAGAAGTCTGGGTAAATGTCTCATTCTGTAACTGCTGTTCTGCCTGTATAAAAGTTGGTCTCCTTTCCCTCAATCCCCAGTCTGAAACAATCCAAGTTAAGAGCTGCCAATAAATCACTTGCATTAACCCATTCATTGCTGGTCTGTGTACTTCCTTCCTTTGGACTCAACAGGTGTCAGGACAGATACTGGTCAGTTACCCCAAATCTGCTACAGGGACTTCACCCCCTGCCACCCCTGGCACAATCTGCCATTTTCCAAGGAGCAAAGTGATTAAGGGGCTCCTGAGAGATTCTCAAAACAGAAGACCTCTGCTTACCACTCCCAAAGCCAGAACTCTTTCTTGCTAATTAATTATGGAAAGCACCTTCTGGTACAGTTAGTTTCTAAATTTATATGGAATGTAGAACTGCTCCTCTAAATCAGTTTTTTTTCTTTTCCCATTAAGACCAGAAACTTAAACATGTTCCAGCAAGTCATTCATCTGCTACTCTTTGTCATGATTTACAAATTTAAAAGGGGGGAAACTAAGGGGAGAGGAGAGAAGGCACAGTGATACAACTAGAGACAGAGGAGTAACTATAGACAAAAGTCAGAATTCTGTTGTGTTATATGATTGTGGAAGGTGCATCCTCATGTTACCTGAATTTTGGAGGGTGCTCCTGGCATGGAGCTAGTGGTGGGCTCCAAAAAAATTTACTATCACACTGTGGGTGTGGTATCATGGGTGTGGCCAGGAGGAAAGCCCTGCGTTGCACCTGAATTAGGACTACTTTATTTCAAAACTTGGATGGTTGGGGCCAGCCAGAATTCCTGCTACCGGTTCTGGCAAACTGGTGCGAATCTGCTGATGCCCACCACTGCATGGAGCCCCCCCCCATTACCTGTGTTACCTGCAGCCCAAATTTGGTAGCATTTATGGTGATTTGGGTGTCATGAAACAAGGGCTGACACACCACAATGGGGGGGCCAGCACCCTGGAGCCTATATAAGCAGACATCAGGAAAACACTTCGCATTAACAATTAAAATAAGTTTATTTTAGTACATTTTTCTCTGGCAGGGAATAGAATGAGACTGAAGAAGATAAGGATAAAGAGATAAAAAGAAGATTGCAAAATAGTAAAAATAAACATTGGATAGAGAAAGAAAAACAAGAACTGTGAGGCAAGTGAACCATCCCACAGCACATGGCTTTTATGCTATGGTGTTATGGAATACTGAACTAGACAAAATCACATTGCAGGCGCACCCCCCAAAAAAGGACTCAGACACTGGTGAAAGTGGATAATGGCATTGGGCCACATTTATTGATTCATGCCCTTGTCCGAATTATAAATTTCGATTGGTATTCAACCAATTATAATTCTTAAGGCAAGCAGGCCGCAGTAACACTGGTAAGGTACCTCCCAAAATTGTATTACAATGTATCCATTTGTATCAATTTGTTTGTTGGCAACAAACAAATTGTTGGCCGTAGTCAATAAACTAACTACTGACCCCACCCTCTGACGCGTATCCGTAAAATCACGGGGTGATGCATGCTGCCTAGCTCGTGCCATCACCCCATTGCCTGGTTCGTCGTTGACCGGACAATGTTTAACCAACTTGTGCCTATCTAGTGTTGTCCAGTCAATTGCGAACCTGCCGGATACCTGTGGGTCATAAATATTTACCTTACCAGTGCTACCCACCCATGTGACCAAAGTCAACAGTCGTAAACCCCTGTATCAAACCATAGCAACAGTGTGGGATGGGCAAAAAAGCCAGAACCCTAGAGCCAATTGCGGGTCCCAGCCAAAAATTCCCACCCGGCCCCGAAGCGACCAAAATATCACACTGTTAACTAGGGAGGGGGTGGAGGGAAAAACTTCTCCTCTCTGTCGCTTTAACAAAATGGCAGCTCGGCTGCCTTGTGGCCACCCCTTTTAAAGGGTGCTGGCCATGCCCCCTAACTACCCGGATGCCCAAGTCTGGTGGGGGGGCCCGCAAAGAGCGCGGCGGCCATTTTGGCTTCAATAAAGGCTCACCGCCCCACCCCAGACCGTCAGCTCGGTCAACAGGCCTGCTTGCAAATCTTCCAAAAAGAGGTTCATACCTTCTGGCGACAGATGGACCCCATCCCCTGCGTAAAGGTCACAATTTTGAAGACTAATATCGGGGTGTCGTATGACGCGCCCCCAACCCTTGTCCAACATGAACCGGGCCATCGACCTGTTCACCGAGCGGCGAGCTCGGTCAAGGGCCTGGAGGTTAATGCCCCCTCTGTAAGCATGGCGCGGTATGATGTCCGACCAAACCAGGGTTGTGGCAGGCCACACATAATGCAAGTAAGCCAGGTCACCGCAGATCGCATGTTTCAAGGACAGGCCGGTGACCTGGCCCAAATCATTACCCCCGAGGTGTATAACCAGGACATCAGGCGGGTCAGCATCCCTTATGGAGAAAAGGAATGGCAACAGTTCCCGCCACAACATCCCACGCTTACCGTACCACCTCAGACATGCGGACGCACGTAGTCCCAGCTGGGGTCCCCACTCTGTCGCCGCAGCATACTGCGCTGCCCTGTGCACATAGCTATGGCCCACCAGCCATACTGCCACCGGTGCGATCCGACACCCAGGGTCTGGTGAAGAAAAAAGGGAAAGAACAGTGACTTAACTGGTACTCACAGTTGAAGTGGGCGCACATACAACTGAAAACACTGTGATCCCCACCTTCCCATCTGGCGTATCTCAGCCCCAGAGTACCCGAATGCAGCTGCAGTAGAAGCAGCTCCTATTCTAAAGGAATGGGTGCCGTAACGAGCCCCGGGAAGGCCAACACTGGATAACGCCTTACCGGTCACCCTCCAAAATTGAAATTTAGTAAGGGGAGACCCATCCTGGTGGCAGAAAAATGGGCCAGGGCGCACACCACGTAGTGCAATGAACTCTTGTAGGGCACCAACCGGACAGATGTCTGCCATTGAACATCGTAGCAGTCTTACACCACTGCCTACACCGTGCTGATCAACTTTTGAGGAACGTATCCTCAACTGAGCCCACTCATCAGAAACATAGACATCTTCGAGTTCCAGTGCCCTACGCGTCGCATCCGCCTTGGACAGTAGCACAAGCTCACTGATGCGGAGTGCTCCAAAAAAGGCCACCGTGGTAGCCGCATGAAACAGGGCTGCCTCATACCTGTCAAAACACAGGTCATGCCAGCCCCGTGCAAGGTGGGTAAGTACCCCTGGAGATATTGGGTGGCGGTTGTCCGGGCAGCGTCCACGCTCCCGCGCCCACCCCTCTAAAACATGTCGTACACGGAAGTCATTTGTGCTGTCAGCATAGCCACACACCTTGGCCATGAACGCCAGTGCTGACAGCCTGGATGCTATGGTGCGGGGAGCTAGGCCCTGGCTGTGTAGGTAAACCATGAATTGAAGAATCTGCGCCACTGGTATGGGCCATAGCCCTGGTAAGTGAAATTGGGCACAAAAGGCCTGGAAAGTACTGAATGCATGGAGATACGCCTTACGCGTGCGGGGCCCCAGCGACATGCCGATCACCCGGTTCACCTCTCCTTGCCAAACGTCCAAATGGTGTCCGGGAGCGGCGAGGGGAATTCCTCTGCGTCCGGGGCCAAGGCGCGGAACCGGGAGATCTGCAAGCGGGACAAAGCATTAGCGATGTCATTATTAATACCTGGTATATGCCTAGCCCGGAATAGCACATTGAGGCATAGGCTGCGCAGAACAAACTGGCGCACTAATTCCATGACTCTGGGTGATTTTGAAGTCTGAGAGTTGACAATGTGCACAACTGCAGCATTGTCACACCAGAAATGGACGACCGAATTGGCCCACTCCGCACCCCATAGCATCAAAGCTCCCAGAATGGGGAAGAATTCAAGGAACGTGAGATCGCGCAGGCGATCCGTGCCCACCCATGCTAGTGGCCATCGACCATACGCCCACTTCCCCTCGAAGTAAATCCCATAACCCAGGGACCCTGATGCATCCGACTGAACCTGGAAATGAGGCGACACCAGGAGATCGGACCTCCAAAATGAGACCCCATTGAAATCCTTAAGGAATTGAAGCCATATCAACAGATCGGCCCTCATGCCCCTGTTCAGTCGGACCCTATGGTGGGGCCTAGACAAGCCAGCCATGGCGTCACACAAGCGCCGAGCAAAAGCTCTGCCAGGTGCAACCATCCTGCAAGCAAAGTTAAGATGACCATGGAGTACCTGTAGCTCATGGAGGGACACCTTGCGCTTGGCCAGCAAGGCCGAGATCAACAAAGTGATCCGGGAAACCTTGTCAATGGGCAACCTGGATGCCTGGGCAACCGTGTCAATTTCAACACCCAGGAATGTAAGCTTGGTGGATGGGCCCTCGGTCTTTTCGGGCGCTAAAGGGACACCGAGTTCCTGCATTAGCATCTGAAATGTTGTGAGGAGATGCGTACACGTGTCCCAGCCCCGTTCACCCCCGAACAAAAAATCATCGAGGTAATGGGCTACAGACCGAGATCCCAACCTGAGAACAAAGGCCCACTGGAGAAAGGTGCTAAAACGTTCAAATGCCGAGCATGAGATGGAGCAGCCAAAAGGCATGGCTTTATCAAAGTAAAACATGCCCTGGAATTTGAAACCCAGCAGCTCGAAGTCGCCCGGGTGCACAGGCAACAGTCAGAACGCCGACTTAATGTCACACTTAGCTAACAGTGCACCCGGGCCACAAGAGCGCACCATGCGCAGGGCCTGGTCAAATGATGTATACCTGACTGAACAAAGGTCATCAGGGATAGCATCATTGACCGAATGGCCAGCCGGGTACGACAGGTGGTGAATGAGACGAAACTCCCCCATTGTCTTTTTAGGGACCAATCCCAGAGGGGAAACCTTCAGGTTGGGAAATGGCGGGGCTTGAAAGGGACCAGCCACCCTACCTGCACTGACCTCCTTGGCAATACTGAGTGCTGCCACCTCCTCCCTGCCCCTAAGGGAAAATAAGTTGGGTGCATCTTGGGGGGACCTATCCCCTTCAAATGGAATGTGAAACCCCCGTTGAAAATCTTCCAGCAAATAAGCTGCGTCCTCCCCTCCTTGGGTATGCTGCGAGCCAGCGCTCCAACATAACCACATTAATTGGGGAGGGGGCCTTTTGATGGGCCAGCGCCCTCAGCGGCAGGTCTGCCCTGCCCTTGTCCACCCCTACCTCTGCCCCGAAACCCGCTCGCTCGCGGGCACGCAGCAGCGGCGTGGGAGCCCGCGCAAGAGGGACACTCGTGCTTGTACCGGCACTGCTTTCTATTGCACGCACCGTTGGCCGAGAAGCTCCAGCACAGCAGGCGGGCTGGAACCCCCTGCCCCGCCACCTGGCGGGTAGCCTGCGCTGGAGTGGCTCGCTGGACCGCATGTCCACAATGATACCTCTCCCCAGGCGCAGGGCGCGTGGGGGTCATGTACAGAAGCCACAGCTTCTGGCAGGGCTCATCCCACCTCATCTCCGGGTGTAGGGGCACTCTCATTCGAAATTCCTCATCGTAAGCCAACCACGACGGGCCAGGGAAATCAACCATGGCCCTGTAAATGTTGTCCAAATACTGGACCATCAGTATGGCCAGATCAGGCCGGGCCCTGAGATATACCGCCATGTATATCAGGTATGCGGGCAACCAATTGGCCCACGTGCGTGGTGGCTTACGACGGTGGGACTGCTCCTTGTCCTTTTCATCATGCCCCCCCTCTCTTCCTTGGTGGGCTCCCTGTTCAGGAGGGAGAAAATATCCACGTACTCCCCCCTCCAAATTTTCTCTTTGGTGGCGTGTGCCAAATGATCCCCGAGGGGCAAAGAGTACCCAGCAGTCGGGAGTGCCGAGACCGGCATGTGAACAGTGCGGGGCATCAAAATTGGGGCTGCAACCTGCCCTGAAACCCCCACAGAACTCCCAGCAACAGGAGGACCCCCACCCCCTGTGGGGCCTACGGTCGGGAAAGCCGGACCTGAATACCCTGGGGGTTGCTGACCCCCATTCCCCACCTGACGTGGCCACGGCCACTGTGCCCCCCCATGGTAGATGATGGTGTGGGTGCATTTGTTTGAACCAGATACTCACAAGTTGCACCCCCGTGGGCCGCCCCCACTGGGGGTTCCGGCCCACGGCGGGCGTCGGAGCTCGCGACCGAAATCGAGCTCGGCGGACACACCTGACCACCACCAGCCGTAGGTAACTGCTGCGCAGGGAGCTGCAGGGCCGCAGCGGGCACCGGCCCGCGGGCCTCAAGCAGCTCTACCCAGCCGGCCGCCTGCTGAAGATTGGCCGGCGGCATGGTAAACTGAAAGCCAAAAGGCGCCCCCGATTGAGTGGCCACCCCCATGGACGCCTCCAAGGCCGCCACGCGGGCCAGAAGGGCGTCGACATTCACGGAGCCCCCGGCGCAAAGAGGGCCAAGGGGGGTGTGCGACCCACTGGCCGCCATTCCTGTGGCCGGTGGAAATGCACTTGGGCCCGAGTATGGCCATGGCCGGAACTCCGGCCCCTGAGGTACCTGGGGCATACCCTGCCAAGGAAGCGGCCCAAGCCCACCCTCCTGAGAAAAAACCACGGCCGGGGGATGCAGGCCAGGGGCCGAAGGCCCAGTGGCGCTATGCCCACCCACCTGTCCCGGGCCCATGGCTGAGGATTGCGGGCCGGGGGCCGCAGCCCCTGCTGGGCCGCCCTGGGGCTGTCCAGCCTCAGGCCAAGGATTAATCTGGCCCATTCCACCGGTCCCGGTGGTTGCCCCCATCAAGGGGGCCAGCTGAGGGGGGGCAGTCGTGGTCCTCTGACCCGGCTGCCGCCTCCTTGCCGGGCGAACTGCATTCGCCATTGCCTTCCTCTTCGAAGGCATCAATCCTGTATGGGAAGCCTGAGAACAGGCGAAGAAACTGTGTGCTGCCCAAAGGAGGCTTCCCTACAACGCGGAGAGCAACGGAGCCAAAAACTTCTCCTCTCCATCGCTTTAACAAAATGGCAGCTCAGCTGCCTCGTGGCCACCCCTTTTAAAGGGTGCTGGCCACGCCCCCTAACTACCCGGATGCCCAAGTCCGGTGGGGGGGGCCCACAAAGAGCACGGTGGCCATTTTGGCGCCGCGCTTGCATTCCACACACTAAGACAGATTTAGGAGTTTTATTATCATTATTTGGCCAAACAGATTCAGGAACGCTTTATCAAGCTAATAATCCCTGAATGAATATACATTTTCAGAGCCATCTTTTTATAGCATAAAATTCAGAAATTTCTACACATTTCATCACTATTTCATTATTAATTAATCTTCTGACATTTTCATGGAGTTCAGGTTAGAACATTCAGATTTGTTCATGTCATGTCACACAAATATTATTCAGCATTATGCTTCCCTGTCAGCTGTACAAACTGTGCTGAGCCTGTGGACACAAGGCCATCTGTTTACTTTAGCCTCGTCATCAGTTCTATATGATAGGTCAATCTGATCTGTTTAACTTTACAGAGTACTGAGAAAATAATTTTTACTTTTAAACCAGAATTAATATTATCTTAATATCTTAATTCTTTCACTGCTATTTCATTCCCTCCTGATTTCTTGAAAATTATTAAAGTTTAATAACTTTTCACATTCTTTATTACAATAAATAAACATTTCTATCATGTTGATTGCAGATTCCTCAAGCTTCAGCTGGGTGTAGAAAAGACCGCCTCCAGTTTGGGTCGTTAGCCAAGTTGCCATCTTCTTTCTTGCGTTGATTATTTAAGCAAAATCTATGAATTTCACTCCTTCCAGGGTTTTAAACTGCAAGAGAAAGGAATACTACCGACAGTATATAGTTTTATTGGTTCTGCAATAATCCATTTTATCAATGTTTAACTATAATCGATCTCCTGGCTTAAAGCCATGTGTTGCCATGGAGATGGGGAGGTCAAGCCTCCTGCACTGATTCACATATTGATTTCTACTGCAGTGACTGAGTTAATAATTTTCTAACTTCCATTTCCTTCTATGTGGGCCAGATCTGGCCATCTCTATGTGTTCAGGACAGAAATTCAAATGGGAAAATACAATACTTTGTACAGAAGGGAGTTCTCATATCATGCATTGTCATTGGCTAAAACCTGGACTTATTGATTTACTTTCATACAATTCCGCAATGCTTTCAACAATCCCACTTGCTTTCTCAAACTCTTCCTAACTATGGATTAAATGAACAAGGATGACTCCACTAAGCCTCCCTGCTTTAAGTAAGTATTCCCTTACTGGCTTTTTATTTTATTTTCGTGTACTTCAGATGTTTTATACTTTCAAGTCCTCAAATTCTTTAATCAAATACAACTCCTTGTGTTTGTTTTGGCTGTTTAAACATAGCTGTTCTTCGCTTTGCTTCTGCCCTTGTGTTCCTTTTTGCCAACTGTGCCTTCTGTTTTCTGATTAATTGCAAGGGATCTAGGCATTCTGGGCAGCTTTGATCAGTCTTTGATTACTAACCCATAAATGTCCCTTATTTTCCAAATCATCTGGAGGGCATGGCCAGTATGTACTTGTACATCTGCAGAAAAAGTAAGCTGGTTATTCTGCCACTTCTGGTAGAACTTTTAACAATTATTTCTGCGTACTTTCACATACTGCCTGAAAAAGTTGGGACAAACCTAGTAGCCTTAAAGCTTGGGGCTAACTAGGGATTCAAAATATTGGGGTTAGCCATCAAGTGTTCAGCTGTTGTTGTTTTTTTCTTTTTCTGGGATTTCCCAAATTCCTCTGGTTTCTTCAATCATCCCATTCCATCTCAGCCAATTCATCATGTTCTTTTTGTCTGTATAACTTCCTCTGCCAAATGGGTGTATTTTTCTCATTCCTCTCTCGGGGCAATTCCTCTGCCAATGGCCCTCTTGCTTGCAGTAAGCACACTGAGTGTAATCAAGGGTTCCTTTGCCTCTTCCCAAAGCAAGGGCGATCATCTCAGCTTTCTTATAATCTCGTATAATCTGCCTCTCCTCTTCCTCCTCTTCTCTATTAAAGTAGACTTTCCTCGCAATTTGCACCAGTTCGCTTGTGTTCTTTCCCAATGCTCCTTCCAGCTTTTGTAATTTCTTTATTACATCTGGCGCTTTTCAGGATCTTCCATATTTATCCTTGTGTTCACTTTATATGCCTCAATTAATCTGGCTAAGAAACTTTCAGGGGATTCTTCTTTCTCTTGAATTATATTAGCAGGTTTGCTAAAATTGACAGGACCTTTTGCTGCTTCCTTTAAGCTTTCCAAAATCAAATATCTGTACTGTTGAAGACTTGTCCTGTGTGTTGGATCATTAGGATTCCAATTTGGGTTTTGTTCAGCAGCTGCTGCCATATGCACTACAGTCTGATCTGCGTCTGGGAAATTTCTATGGAGAATTTTGACTTTTGCCAGTTTTAATTTTTGCTTATCTTCCATATTAAGGAGCGTATTTATTATTTGCTGCATATCACTCCATGTGGGATTATGTGTTTGGACTATGGTTCCAATTAGTTCAATCACCTCATTTGGCTTGGTACTAAAAGGTCCATAATACTGTTTCCAATTTAACAAGTCTGTTGTGGTAAATGGTACATATTGGAAGATTGACTGATTTACTGGCTCATCATCTTCCCTCATATGGCTGGTTATCATTTCCCTCAGTGGGGCCACTATCTTTTCTTTTTTCCATCGTTGGCATGACGTGTGCCATTGGGGCGTTCGGAGGTGGCTCCCTACCAGCTTCATTGTTATATGGTGAAGGTCTATTATACCTTTTAAATTTTATCTCTCCTCCCTCAATCACATCTTCCAAGATCTCAGTTACTTTTCTTAGTTTTTCTGTGTTTGGGGAAGTCTCACTTCTGTCTGGGGTCTGAAATTTTCCTGCAGAGTGACTGCTTTCTGCATTTGCTAATGCAAGGTCTGGATAAATATGTGGAACTTGGCCATCTTGTGGCACTGATTTTGGCATGACATAAGGTGGAGGTCTTTGAAACAAAATTTCATCTTTTTCATTTCTGCTTAAATTTTTCAATCTTTCTTCTGTCTGCCATTCCATTTCTGGGGTATTGGCGTTTTGACCACTTTCCTTCCTAATTTTAGATTTCTTATCTTTGGATTTCTTTTCCTTCATTAAATATGCTTTCACACATTCAGCCTGGCATTTCCGTAGCCAGGGGGGGGGATGTCATGGCTTTCTGCATTACAGCTTGCCAAGCTGATATGCAGGGATACTGATCCCATTGTTTATTCTGCGTTATCCTTTGAAACACTCTATTTATAAGACCCAAATCTAAGGAGCCTTCCGGAGGCCACCCTACTTGGAAACTGGGCCATTTATATTCACAAAACCTTCTTAACTCAAATATTGTTAAAGGGGGTTCATGTGTCTCTGGTGTAAATATCTCAAAGTTCTCAAGGAAACACCATAGAGGCGTTCTTGGAACGCTACTACCACCACCCATTCTAAACTAAACACTACCACCGGCCTGGGGCACCTGAAGAATCAAGGGCTACCATCAGGGAACGCAATGGTTTAACCACCCACACACAATATATGTCTAAAATCTCACACACAAAAATCAGGTTCGCCGCCCTGATTTTTCCAGAAACACTGGGTTACCACCCGTGGTTCATTAAGGACTTAGGAATCGCCATCCCGTCCCCTTGAAGGTGATCAGGCTCCACTTCCACTCCTCAAATGAGTGGGCACACATAAGTATACTTCATACAGTTTCTTACTTGCCTGCAGGCTTTGAAAATCCAGCTCCAGTTCCAGCTTCTGGAGAGTTCTCCATCTGTCTTAGCTTTCCAGATTCTTTGACTGGTCTGTTCTCTTGATAGTTACTCACCACCTCTTCACTGATTTCCTAGAGTAGATCAAAGGTCTACTATGCCGGCATTTTAGGTTATCCCTGGAGAGGCGCTGTTTTATCCCATCAGGAACAGCCGTCTGGAGTGACAATGGCACCTGCTGTTTGTCAAGTCAGTCCCGGCAGAGTTGCAAAAATATAATGGAATATTGAACTAGACAAAATCACATTCCACATGCTAAGACAGATTTAGAAGTTTTATTATCATTATTTGGCCAAACAGATTCAGGAACGCTTTATCAAGCTAATAATCCCTGAATGAATATACATTTTCAGAGCCATCTTTTTATAGCATAAAATTCAGAAATTTCTACACATTTCATCACTATTTCATTATTAATTAATCTTCTGACATTTTCATGGAGTTCAGGTTAGAACATTCAGATTTGTTCATGTCATGTCACACAAATATTATTCAGCATTATGCTTCCCTGTCAGCTGTACAAACTGTGCTGAGCCTGTGGACACAAGGCCTTCTGTTTACTTTAGCCTTGTCATCAGTTCTATATGATAGGTCAATCTGATCTGTTTAACTTTACAGAGTACTGAGAAAATAATTTTTATCTTAATATCTTAATTCTTTCACTGCTATTTCAATGGGAAATTGCCAGCACAGGGCAGAACCAGAAAGGAATGGGTTCTGCATCAGACAATTGGGGAAGCCAGCTTATATGTGCATTCAAATGGAGCAGAAAGGGGTTTGCACAAACACCATTGGTCCATGGAATCAGATGGGAGGGGAGTGGGTCTGCCCCCTTGTACTTGATTAGCTTAGAAAAGTCCACATGGAAAGGGAGAAGTCCCCCCCCCAAAAAAACGGTTGGTCCAGGATGTCACATGGAGAGGTGGGAGGAGTTTCACCATGTGGCCGCATGGAGGCTGCCATAATGGAGGAGTTGAGGCCAGCTGCAGAAGTCCATATATGGTATTGCCCCTCCCCCCCAACACCCTCTTCATTGGGGGACATCTTCCAGAAGCCCATCCCAATGTTCCTTGGTTGTTTGTCATTTTCAGGGAGGTCTTTGTTGTGATCCCTGGAATGTTGATACAATGCAGACAGTAAATCTCCTGATCAAAAGAAGTTTATCAGCAATTGTCTTCTGCCTAGGGGTCCATTCCCAGGTGATGGGTTATCTCAAAAGTTCTGCTCACTCCATGGCTGTCTTAATGTCCCTGGATGGCTTCTATTGTGGTTTGCCCAGCCAGATGTGGGAAACTGCATTCATCTTTAATGGCTCCTATTGATTTTACCTGGCCTCTCCCAGGTGGCCCCTTCTAAGAGAGGAAATTGTTGACCTATGTTAGTTTTCACTAATATTACATTGCAATCTACAAGAAAACCCAATGCTTTCCAAAACAACATTATTCTACACCCACTTCTTATCAATATAAGAACAAGAATGAAACTTAGCAGACACCAAAAGGAGGCTCAGGCAAGTTCAGGCATGCCAGGTCTCATAAGATAATAAGATAGTATGACCCCAGTGGTCAGAGCAAGGGAAAATACAGAAAACCTCTTACTCAGCCGCTTTGAATTTGAGACCATTTGTGAATTGATGTCTATGGGTGCAGCAGTCAACTGGGCTCTGTGGAACTTGGAACATGTAGTGCCTAGTGCAAACCGGTGCCTGATGATTAGCTCAAGGGAAACTAAAAAGCAACAAAGAACCTTATTTTTAAAATAACTTAAAATAAATGGTGGATTTCAAAATATTAGGTAACACTCACTTGCTGGCATATTCTGTATTGTGTGATCATGCTCACACTGGTTGTGAGATGAATTATCCAACCAGATGCACGCTCAGTTGAGCGTGTTGGACAAACATTGCATAATTTCCCGTTTAATTTAATTTAATTTTCGCACTTGTATGTCGCCCAATCAGGGAACCCGACTCAGGGCAGCTCACATGATAATTAAACAAAATACAAAGTAAATGCACAGTAATACATTATACAAAATTCAATCTACAAAAACAGCATATAATAATATACAACAACACAATACAATACTATAACAGCCTCTCCACCCTGGCCACAGGCAAATTCCAAGGGTGGCGGTGAGGTCTTGCCACCATAACGGCCTTTTCAAGCCTAGAGAGGGGCGGGGCCCAGGAGTGCCAGCAGGTGGAGGGGTCCTGGCACCCATGCTGGAGGGCCTCTTCACCTCAGCCGAAGCCAGAGTCCAAGGGCAGCGACGGGAAGTCCTGTTGCCTGACACAGTAGTGGCCTTTTCAAACCTGGCCAGGGGCGGGGCCAGGAATGCCGGCAGGTGGAGGGGTCCTGGTACCCATGGCTGGAGGGCTTCTTCACCCCCAGCCGAGGCCAGAGTCTAAAATCATATGGTTGGCTTGCAGTTCCAAACTCAGCTGAGCCCCATCACTGGTAGGTTTTTCTCCATCAAGATAGTGTTTTGCTAAATAGAATGTCTAGATATGAAAATAATACAGTGATGCGCTCCAAAAAAAATTACTACCACTTCTGTGGGCGGGACCAAATTGTGGGCAGGGCCAAATCTGTGGGCATGGCCAATGCAATGGGGTATGGAGGTGGGCATGGCCAGCCAGGTAGGCATGACCTGGGGGAATTTCCGCTACCGGTTCTCCCGAACAGGACAGAACCTGTTCCCGTGCATCACTGAAATAATACCTCCTTAGCAGAAAAGAAGATGGCAGAAGCCTCTGCTTCTATTTCCATGGTTAACTTTCTTTCCACAACCCAAGCCTTTAGGAAAAGAATTTAAAACAAACTTTTGAGCTCATCTTCCTCAGAACTCTAAAAAGCAAATAAGTGAAGTCTTTTTCTCTGTTGTTGTTGTTCAGTCGCACAGTCGATTCCGACCCTTTGCGACCCTATGGACCATCGTTCTCCAGGCACCTCTGTCCTCCACCATCCCCCTCAGTCCTCCCAGTTCTGTGCCCATTGTGTCTACAATACCATCTATCCATCTCATCCTTGGCCTCCCCCTTCTTCTTTTGCCCTCCACCTTTCCCAACATCACGGCCTTCTCAAGTGAATCCTCCCTTCTCATTTGATGCCCAAAGTACTTTAGCCTCATCTTTACTATTTGACCTTCCAATGAGCAGTCAGTGTTGATTTCTTCTAAGATTGACCTATTTGTTCTCCTCGCTGTCCAGGGGACCCTCAAAACTCTCCTCCAGCACCACATTTCAAAGGCATCTATTCTTCTGCGTTCAGCTTTCCTAATTGTCCAGCTCTCACATCCGTACATTACCACTGGGAATACCATTGCTTTGACTATTCTAATTTTTGTTTTCAAGGTGATGTCTCTGCTTTTCACCATGTTCCCCAGGTTTTTCATGGCTTGTCTCCCAAGAATCAGTCGCCTTTTTATTTCATGGCTGCAATCTCCATCTGCAGTGATCTTAGATCCTAAGAATGTAAAATCTGTCACTGCTTCTACTTCTTCCCCATCTATTTTCCAGGAACTGATCGGGCCTGTTGCCATTATCTTGGTTTTCTTGATATTGAGTCTCAAGCCAGCTTTTGCACTCTCTTCCTTCAAACCGATCAAGAGATTCTTTAGGTCTTCCTCACTTTCTGCCATTAAGGTGGTGTCGTCTGCATATCTCAGATTGTTGATGTTTCTCCCAGCAATTTTGATCCCATATTGTGATTCCTCCATCCCTGCGTTGCGCATTATGTGCTCTGTGTATAAGTTGAATAAGCAGGGTGACAAAATGCAGCCTTGTCTTACTCCTTTTCCTATTCCAAACCACTCTGTCATTCCGTGTTCTGTCCTAACTGTTGCTTTTTCTCTAGATTATTACTATTTGCATTTGAATAAAAATCCATTCAAAATCAAATAAAAACTCCAAGGTCAAAAGTCTTTTATTAGGAACTAAAGCCTACAAGGGGAATTTAAGCAATTATTCTAAACCAAAGCACTCATCAGTTCAAACATATCATTGCTTTCAAATTATTAGTGATAAAATCCTGTGTTGTATAACAATTGAGACTACGATAGCAATTTTAAAAAATAACATTTCTGTAGACTCAGGTTTAGTCAAGGCAAATTGTTAATATGAGAGATCAGCTGTACTCTGTAACAATAGAGGTTAGAAGTTTTGTTACATAAAAATAAAAATAAGGTCACCATCTATGGTAAACAATCATCTCACATGTATATTACAAATTAGATACAAATATGACAGCTCTTAA
The DNA here is from genome assembly GCA_035047305.1 of Bradypodion pumilum. NCBI lineage: Eukaryota > Metazoa > Chordata > Lepidosauria > Squamata > Chamaeleonidae > Bradypodion > Bradypodion pumilum. The sequence continues at coordinate 408,624,194 of JAWDJD010000002.1, forward strand.
TTTGCCATTTCTTTGGACTCCTGAACTTGACTGTACATTGGAAAATCACACTTTAGAGATTAAGTAAAATTAAATATTTAGTAATCCGTTACTCTGCCTCCTATACCACACTGGAAATGTTTACCTTAGTTACTTTTGTTTGTTTACTTGCTTGCTTGCCTTTTATTGATTACTTAACATTATTTAATTTACTTCTGTTTGAAGGCTGCAATACCACCTTTATTCACTGGATGAAAGACCTATTCTTCCTTAATATCCAAAGATGAAGGTCAAGGCAACCATGGAAATTATAGGTAGCTCAAAGTGGTATCTAACCTCTTAAAACATTTAAAAGGCAAAGAGAGAAAGAATCCCATTGCCTAATAAGAATGAGATGGACATTGAGCAGAGATAAATATCATTGACCATCTGGGTGAAGGAAATAATCAACCAGCAAAGGGGGGGGGATATAGAAAAGAAGAAAAGGAAATTAGGAAAAGAAACAAGGTGGGAGGTAAAGAGAGGAAGCAAAGCTGGTAGGTAATAATTAAATCAAACAGGAAGTGTAGAATTAGTATAAAGATTCCACAGCAATGGAATTAGTTGCAATGTTGTTGAATGAGAAAAACATAGCAATATAATTAATTATCTGTAGGGGAAACCCTTAATTGTTACTGAGGATGAGGGAAGGATTTTGAAACAATCAGCCATTGTCAGGAAACTAATTTATATTTTCATTGAATCTCAATTTGCTTCATTAGTTATTTCAGAGAGATTCCATCTAAGATCCAGTTCTGTTCCAACTGAAGCTATTTATTTTAATTGCATAATGACTTTCCTTGATAATGGCAGATGCAGGGGACCCGTTGCCTCCTACTCTTTTCAGCCCTGGCCAGCATAGTCAGAGAGGATGAAAATGTTAGCTGAAATCATCTTTATGGAACTGAAGACAGCACACATGGGTTTTCTGAGTAGTCCATAAATCAACCAAAAAACCTAAATCCAATCAACATCAGTAAGGTTTCTGCATTAGTTTATCCAAGACAAACAATTATCTTGGATTTCTCTGAAGACTTTTGCCCAAAGCAAACTCCCCTAGCTTGTGGACTTTGAATAGTTCAGACTACAATTTATATGAATTTCAAATAGCTTGTACAATGAGCAGGGATTGTGGGATTTGCCATCCAAGATGTCTGGTGGCACCAGGTTTAAGAGGTAAAGGTTTCCCTTGCTTGAAAGCCAGTCGTATCCGACTCTAGGGCTCAGTGCTCATCTCTGTTTCAAAGCCAAAGAGCCAGCGCTGTCTGCTTCTGCAGATGTTTCCGTGATCATGTGGCAGGGAACATGGTCTCTTTACAGGACCTCAAGAATTTATATCACCTTTTTCAACTTGAAAGGCCACATAATTTTCATCAGCTTGCAATATCAATTGTTATTATTATTAATTATTAAAATTATACTGTGGGTTACAATTATCATAAAATAATGCTTATTTTTAAATTTACCACATAATTATGAAAATAAAATAAAATCAAACACAGCCCTTAAGACTATTAAAATCAATAAAGTATACAAACAGTTAAATTAAAGTCAATTTTAAGCATATGTCTTCAAACCTCTCCTGAAGATGTGAAATGGATCAAAATCCTGAAGGAGTAAGGTCTACAACAGGCACATGCTTGTATATTGGGCAATCAGCCTTGTCCCATCTCGCCCTCACCTCTGGTGCCCTGGGGTGCCAATAGCAATGTATGGGATTCCCCCCAACCCCCAAATAGGCACCACCACCACTCCCTGTCCAGCACCTTCCCATGGTGCCCTGCACACCCCTGGTCTACAGCAGCGTTTCCCAAACTATGTTCTGTGGAACACTGGTGGATTTCAATTCCCAGAAGCCTAAGTCAGTACATTGGCTGATCAGTGCTTTAGGGAATTGTTATGTATGTTAACTGTGTTTTCTGACAGGAGCAGAATGTATCCTTTCTCATGTATCTATTCTTATGCAAATAAGTGGATCAAAAATGTGCACACTCTGTTAGCCAATGGGCTTGTTGTATTATTGTTACTGTTTATAGTGTATATAAGTCCGAGTTTTGCCCCATCCAAACTGTGTTCAAACCCCACTAATAAAGAGCTGAATTTCACTACTTCACTCATCTGCTTCTTCATTCCCTGAACACGAAAGGAATTGACTTTGCTTTCTGGGAATTAAAGTCACTGGTAGTCACCTTGAAAGCCCTTTATGGTAGCAGATCAGGTTACCTCAGGGACCGCATCATCCCTAGGACATCGACCCATCCCATGAGAAGAAACCGAGAGGTCACCCTTCAGGTACCATATGTTGTGGAGGCTCGCCTCTCCAGCACAAGGATAAGGGCCTTCTCGGCCGTAGCCCCCAGTAGAACTACGCCTCCAGGCCCAGTTGCTACCATTTAGGAAAGAATTGGATACATGGTTGGCAAAATGGGTCTCGGGGCCGGGATTGTCAACAAGCTCCCCTTTCTGGCTCGTCTGAGGCTCCCCCCTCCTGTTATTAATTTTGAAGCTTATGCAGATTTTATATTTGTTTTTAGATAGTAAATGGCACAGCGGTGGGTAATATTGCTATGTTTTTAAGGATTTTCAAAAATTGTTTTATATTGGTTTTAACTTGTGTACAATGCCCAGAGTCCATTGGATAGGGCGGTATATAAATCTATTGAATTAAATAATTAAATTAAATTAAATTAAGGTCCAAAAACCAAAGATTGGGAAACACCGGTCTACAGTATAGTTGAAATACAAGAGAAACTCACTCCCTTGTGCCTCAAAAGTGGCCTCTGTACCTGTTAGATATCCTATAGAAGGACTCTCTTGAAAATCATGACAACCAGAAGAAAATGGCAGAAAATCAAGAGCTTAATAAATACCACAGTTAGCTGGCTTATGATTTTAACACAGATGTTTACACGGCTCTGATATTCAGGTATTAGTAAAACCAAGAGTCAAATTTAGTTTACCCATGCCTCAGAGCTGCCATGACTTCATGGAATTATTAGCTGACATTCAGAGTTTGCAGGGGGGGAGCATGAATTTGGCCTCCTAAGGACATGAGCATACTGTACCTTATGCTGTTGGCAGAAAGAAGAGGCTGGTTTTTAGAGACCAGCATCTGGCAGTGGAGCAAGGAATGGCAAGCTAGGAGTTTGAACTGTGAATGTTTTACACTATCTTTGTCTGTGGAAAAGTTCTGGCAGAACTCAAAAGCCCTTCTTGGTTACATGCTACTTGTTGCCTTACCTCATATTACCTTCACATTGTCTTGGAAACTGACTTGATATTACCTTCATATTGTCTTGGAAACTTAAATAATTTGAGGATCCCTATCTGTAAAATGAAGCCAGAACATTCAAAGAGCTTTGCAACACATTGGATTTCCCCCCACGGTGTACAACAATTTCTAATCATCAGCATTGCTTACTGTGCCTCATTAGCATACAGGTAAACAGAACTTGAACAGCTGAAGAAAGTAAACAGCCATCTTGCTTACAATTGCACTTTACAAATTGTCATGGAAAAGGAAAAGTATCCAATCTGAACTTCACACCATAGGTAGTTATTTATCATCTTCATCTCTGCTTTGTTCAAATTTGTTTTTCTCTATCTCTCTCCCCCCCCCCCCCCGCTCCCTTCTCTTTCACATGCACACTCACACACACACACATGCACACACGCACATGCTCTTTTCAAATTGGTTGTTGTTGTTGTTTTGCATTCAACCTAGCATGCTTGCCTGATTTGCCAAGAGAATGACAATTTTACCAGCTAAGAGAGAAGCAATTTCAAATTAATGAGTCCCCAAAAGCAAGAGAGAAAATGCCCCTGCATCCTTACGATTGCCATATCAGTCCTTGACATGGCAATTTTCAAGCCCTCTGGCAAGCATCTATTAGCATTGTGGTGACATTTGCCTGGCATGCATTTCTTGCCTCTCAAAAGAGATACAGTACAAGGCTTTCCTTTCCCTTCCTCAGCAAAATCCATCACTTGCCCCGCTGCTGTGCCACCTTATCAAAACATTCAGTCTGCTAAGAAACATTTCTGAGCAACTCACAATGCGCTGCTCAAACCTTTTGTGTTTGTTCTACCAGAAGCCAGAGCTTATAATATTAGTTATTAGCATTGTTTGTTGGAAATGTTTGTATACAACTCTATGTCTTACTATACTAGGATTATGAACAAAATGTAATAAAAATCATAAGATGCTATACAACAAAATATCAAAACAGCATCAGAATAACACTCTTAATTTAGGCTCATTTTAATGAGCATCTGTGCCTTCATACTTGATGTCTGTTTCATGTATAGGTACCTCATAGCAACAAGAAACTATAAATATTGCACCATAGGAGTAGAAGTTAAATTGAGATAATCTGAATCACCATCTATTTTTTTGCATTGGCTAAATTGTTAAATTGACTTGTATTTACTCCTAGGTCATGCCAAGAAACAGATAAGCTTTAGATAAAATGCATTTTCAGTTGCTACATGGAGCACAGAAGTAACCTAGACATCATTATGGTCAAGGCAAACCTGTTGTTGCTGTAATGAGCTGTCAAGTCATCTCTGACCTATCATGACCTATGAATGAAAGATCCCCAAAATGTCCTTTCCTTAACAGTCCTGCTCAGCTCTTGCAAACTCAAACCTGTAGTTCCTGTAGGAAGTCAATCCACCTAAATTCATTGTGCTCTGCTGTGGATAAATGTGTTAAAGATACAGTATATATCACCTCTATGAGGACTTATTCAGCCATTGGTTAATCACATGTAAATCCAATATAGCCAGCTGTGTAAACTTGTTATTGAATACATTATTTGGATTCTCTAGCACTGTGATGCCCAAACTTTTTTTTTTTTTTTGCAGGCCAGTCTTGCCCCCAACACACAGCTGCAGGGGCCAGAGGCAGGCTTCTCCCACTGCTGATAGTTTTGATGTCAGCAGCGGCGGTGGCAGCAGTGGAGATCACTTTGTCCCAGCTGCTCCAAGCAGCCTCTGGCTTGGTCCCATCCCCTCTGCAGCCTTTGCCAAAGCCAATCGCCACGTCGGGGAAATTTTCGGAGCCTCCTCTGTGATGTCATCCCTGGTGCACCAGGGGGCTCTCCTAGCACCGTGGATTTTGAGACAGAGGAGGCTCTGAATATTTCCCCGATGCAATGATCAGCTTTTGCAAAGACTGCAGAGGGGATGTGACTGAGCCAGAGGCTGCTCAAGCAACTGGGGAAAAGCATGATTGCCGCCGCCGCCACCAGTGACGCTAGGTGGGGGCGGTCCGCAGCGAGACAAGGTACTCACCATGGGCCACATTAATGATATACATGGGCCTATTTGGGCCAAGGGCCATAGTTTGGGCGCCCCTGCTCTAGCACACTATGATAAACATGGTTTGTTTTTTACAAAAACCAAAAAGGTATTTATTTGCACTATAACTATACTAACATACTGTATCATGAATTGCAATAGGCCAGAAAAATCAAGGAAATACTCTCTGGTGGATAATTTTGATACTGTATTTTGGAAATATTTATTTTTAAAAAGCAAAATCAAATATTTCTCTTGCCACTGAGGAATGTAAGAAATATGACATAAAGCTGCTGGCAAAAATTGTCTAAATGTCTTTTAAAGGGAACCTTTGGAAGCAGCTAAATGTTAACCACTGCTCTAGAATGATACAGGATAGAGAGTATTGTGAGGTACTAAATTGGCATCCAGACTGCCAATCTGGATCATTTTGTTGTGACATACAGTACAGTAGACCTGCAAACAACAACATTTAATTTCTCTATTACCAATGGTAGGAGACATAGATGCCTCCCCAAAGTGCGGAAAGCAATGTGAGTACACTCGGGCAATGGCATGCAGCTGACTAATTCATTAGACCGAGTGAATCAATAGAACATATTAGGTATTGACTCTCTGAATTGACTCTCATTGATTGGTATTGACTCTCATTGAGTTGGCCTCCCCTAGTTGCAGTTTATTGGATTTTAACCATAATGTCCACTCTGCCAATGAGTGAGGGAAGAATGTAGCAGTTGAATGTTTATCTAGTCTCTTGGCCATGGTTCCCTTTAAAGTAGCTTATTTTTGAGGGATGTTGGTACATGTAACTATCTTACACATGGCAATTAGGATGTCCTATTATTCCTCTACAATAAAACATTCTATTAGAGTTCCTTTCTAGGCATTATTAGCTTACTGGCATGTTTAACTCCATTACAGTTATAAATTTAAATGTTACTGTTTTACTGTCCTATGAATGTACTATTATTATAGTTGGTTTATTATTCATTTTGTCCTTTTAATCACACCTGAGGAGGACCAGAAAATAAAACCAACTGGTTGAAATTCATTGGGCTATTTTAACAAATAAAACCTGTCTTTTCCTCATCTTGAAACTTTCCTCCGGATAGGGTTCCACCTGATGTTTTCAGTTTCTTTTATTGATGTATTTCTGTTTTTCTTCAGCACAAATCATTTCACAGTCCAGTGATTCTCAGTTGGTGGTACATGTACATGGTGGAACATAGAGTGTAGGAGGAACACAAGGATTTTCATAACAATTCCTATGGATTCTTTCTCCTTTGATCCCCCTCTTTTTCTGCAAGTGTGGTGTGTCATCTCCTACTGATCTAACTGCCAAAGATTATTCATCTATAACCTTTTGATATGGGAATACTAACTTTGGACACTTAAGGGCAGAATCCTGCAGGGGATCTTGGATGTGTAATGCCTCCATTAGTATAGCACACCATGCAATCTGTGGCCTGTGGGTGTGCAAACTGGAAATTGCCCTATTCAAAGCATCAGCGTGTCCTGCTCACGCAAGGCAAAAGGCCCTTAATGCAAAAAGGAAGACCAGGTCAAAAATGCCAAATACATATCTGTATGTCCAAAGTAAAAACAAACAAGATTTCAGTCTTGGTGTTTCCCACAATCCTGTTCCCTCTGCCTTCCAGCTTACTGTAAAGGATAAATGATGTAGCAGAATGCTTCTCAAGAAAAATGTGTGTATGAGGGGGGTGTTTGTATCATGGTGGGATGCAGTAGGGAAGTGGTAGGAGTGTAAGATACTAAAGGATGATTATTACTGCCATAAGCAACACTTTAAAAGCCCAGCACTCTTCATAAAACCATATCCTGTGTTTTAATCAGAGAAACATAGAATGCTGTGTGCTTTACCTTACAAAATGTCCATGTTTCCATCATCTTTATATTGATTATTTATTAAATATCTATTTCTTGCACCACAAAATGGTCCATAGGATAGTGTAACTGTTGTTTTATATCATTACTCTGTCCAAATTTTTTCATGTGTTTGTTTTGGACAGCAGATGATGGTTGAAAGTGATGGTCTTGCATTTTAAGTGTGCCCAAGTTTTCAGCTAACTACAGTAAAACCCCTACTTACGTATAAAGTCTGTTCTGTAGGATTTTATGTAAATCAGTTTTTTTACTTAACTCGAAGCAAACCCATAGGAACAATGAATTTTTACATAACTTGAAGCAAACCCATAGGAACAATGATTTTTTTACTTAACTCAAAGCAAATCCATAGGAAAATGATATTTATGTAAATTGAAGCGACCCCATAGGAAAAATGAATTTTTTACATAACTCGAAGCAAACCCATAGGAAATTACTACTACTACTTACTTTTTTTATGGAAATTGTGTTATGTAAATCAGGACATTTATGTAAATTGGGACATGGTTTTAGTGCAAAATTCATTATTGAATTTTATGTACTCGAGGCATATGTTAGTCGGGGTTTTACTGTACATTATTTTCAGCAGCCTCTATTTTCATCTCCTTAGGAAATAATCCAAACTCAGTAAAGTAATTGCCAAAAAAACCATGGTGAAACAATGTAAGTGAACAGGGGGAAGAAGATGCCAGGGCAGGTTGAGGACTTCACCACCCCTCCCCCTGAGCCCCCATCAACATATTGTATTGTAATGTAATGTATTGTTTGTAAGCCGCCCTGAGTCGCTATGGCGAGTGGGCGGCAATATAAATTTGAACTAATAAATAATAACAGAGAGTTGTATAAAAATCCTGTACAATTCAAACTGTATTTCTGAGAATATAAGAAGAGCTAGTAAAGTAAGAGAAACACAGCTTGCCCCTGCCCAGTAAAAATAGTTGTTCTCATGCAAAATTCAGAAGCAGTTCCATCACATCAGCACCAGATAAAATTGCACTATATGGTCAACAAGATAAAAGTCATCTAACAAGAACTTTGTCAATTAGAGACTCACAGCTATAAAAGCTAAGGCTCAGACAAGAGGCCAGGACTGTCTTTTCCATCACAATAATGACTCCAAGGTAAGGAATTGTGATGACAGACGGAGAGCAAGCATTTCAAATGATCCCAACTTCAAGGTCAGGCTCAAGGTTTGTCAAGTGTACCTTCAGTTTCAAAATCAGTTTCTCCTCAGTTCCCAGGATTTTCCAGACAACATGACTCAGGACATGCTGAATGTAGGATTCTGGGAAGTGTAGTTCAAAATGCAAATTTTAGTTTGATGGGTAAGACAAAACTGAATGATGATACATGGCAAAGAAAGGGTCATGTCACCAAAATGTTCAACAACACCTAAACAACTGCCAAATGAATTTTAAAAATTCATATGAACTTCCTAAATTGTAATGAACAGCAGGATATCAAGAATCTAAAACTCTTCAAAATCCATTCCTGCAGTGCTCAGATATGATTGGAATATTAGACAGCAGGGCATGTTTCTACTAATGCAAATGACATATACATCTGTAAGTACCAAATGCTAATTCATTAGATGACATTGGTGTGTACTATTTCTTCCCACTCCTCAGACAACTCGTAAATCCCAATTTTTACTCCAATGTGCTTAAAAGAATGTGATTCTGGCTCACTCAATGCCATTTGGCTATAAACCATTCAAAAACTTAACACCAACAAATATAAAGCAGACTTAATCATTTAGGAAACAGTAAATCTGGAAATAATTAACCATTTTACAGAAAGGATCTTGTATGTCATATATCCTTGCAAGTCTTGTTAAGCTAAACACTAACAAATCACCAGGACCAGATGGCATCCATCCACGAGTTCTCAGGGAACTTAAAGATGAAATTGCTGATCTCCTAGCCAAAATATATAATCTTTCCCTCAAATCAGGCTTTGTGCCTGATGACTGGAAGGTAGCAAATGTAACACCAATTTTCAAAAAAGGATCCAGTGGTGATCCAGGAAATTACCGACCTGTCAGTTTGACATGTGTCCCAGGTAAAGTGATGGAAACCATCCTAAAAGATAGAATTAATAGGCACATAGAAGAGAAGGTGCTGCTAAAGGAGAGCCAACATGGCTTTTGCAAGGGCAAATCATGCCTCACTAATCTTTTGGAATTTTTTGAGAGTGTCAACAAGCATGTGGATAAGGGGGATCCAGTTGACATTGTTTATCTGGACTTTCAGAAGGCTTTTGACAAGGTCCCACATCAAAGGCTCTTGAATAAACTTGCCAGTCATGGAATAAAGGGACAGGTCTTGTCCTGGATCAGCAACTGGCTAAGGGACAGGAAACAGAGGGTAGCACTAAATGGACACTTCTCCAAGTGGAGGGAAGTACAGAGTGGGGTCCCCCAAGGTTCAGTACTGGGACCCCGGCTGACGACACTAAATTATACAGGGTAGTGAAAACTGTGAGAGATTGTGAGGAGCTCCAGAGGGATCTCTTGACACTGGGGGAGTGGGCAAAACAGTGGCAAATGAGCTTCAACATTAGTAAGTGCAGAGTGATGCATGTTGGGGCAAAGAACCCCAATTACATTTATAAACTGATGGGGTCTGAACTCTCTGCGACAAACCAGGAAAAGGACCTTGGTGTCCTGGTGGACAACTCAATGAAGGTGTGAACCCAGTGTGGCTCAGCAGTGAAAAAAGCAAACTCAATGCTAGGGATCATTAGGAAGGGTATAGAAAATAAGTCAGCAAGTGTCATTTTGCCTCTTTATAAATCTATGGTGAGGCCCCATCTGGAATACTGTGTACAGTTCTGGTCGCCATACCTCCAGAAGGATATTATGGAGCTGGAAAAAGTGCAGAGGAGAGCAACCAGAATGATTAGGGGACTGGAACACCTTCCTTACCATCTGAGGCTGCAACGGTTGGGCCTTTTCACTCTTTAGTGATGGCGTCTAAGAGGTGACCTGATTGAAGTTTATAAAATCATGCACGGTGTGGACAAAGTAGATAAGGAAAAACTGTTTTCCCTATCGCACAACACTAGAACTAGGGGACACTCGATGAAACTTTTGGGTTCTCAAACAAATAAGAGAAAGTACTTTTTCACCCAGAGGATCACTGGTCTATGGAACTCCCTGCCAGAAGAAGTGGTGACAGCTGTCAGTCTTGACAGCTTTAAGAAAGGATTAGACAAGTTCATGGAGGACAAGGGTATCAATGGCTATAATTATGGATACTTAAGGACAACCTCCGGGTTGGAGAGATAGGCAGGATCTCTCTCAATGCCATTTCCAGGGAATCCTAAGCAAGTGAAGACATCTACTTGGGAATACCCTGAAGGAAATGGTGAGCCACTGTGTGAGACAGAATGCTGGACTGGATGGGCTGTGGCCTGTTCCAGCAAGGCTGTTCTTATGTTCTTAAACATATGGTTTTAATTATTGGTTTGTATGAAGCTGTATTTCTGTGGACTACACTGTACAAGTAAAATGGCTACTGAGAGATTTTCCATCTTAAACCCTCTGAGAAAAATTATTATTCATACACATGTGTCCATTCAAGACTAAGTAATTATCCTAGTTTATGTAATTCTCACCTTGTGGTCTGTTCCTATTACATTTTTATGTATCTTGACACTTTTAAATCTCAAATATAACTGGAGGAATTTAAGAACAAGATAATTCAGCATTTCTTTATCTGATAAAAAGTGCAATAAAATACCCTTCCAAATGGCCCATGATTAGTATAAGCATGTTCTAGCTTGCAACCAAAAAGGAAGGCAAAAATTATTTGTACCAATATACAAATAAAAAAGAGCCCATCAGTTAAGTTAAAAGGTACTGTCAGTTTCAAACCCTTTAATGTTTTCATTGAGGCTTTGCAGTTTATATATCCTTTTTCGAATGACAGATGAGCATTGGACTGCAGCAGTCACTGAATGGTATTCCAGAGAAGTAAAAAGACACCTTGGCAGGTCACCCAAAAGATGAGAAGACCAAATCATGAAAAGTTTTGGTCGAACCTGGAGAAGAAGAGTGTGGCAGTGAAAAGAATGGAAAGTGAGTTGTGACCAGTAGGAATTCAGCCCTTGATAGTCTGGTAAATTGAGGGATATACATACGCGTCAAGTGCTGCTCCGGAAAATAAAGGAACTGCTCTGGCCTGGGTGCGCATGCACAGGAAAAACTCCATTGCACATGTGCAGAACATGTTTATGCATGTGCAGAACATGTTTATGCATGTGCAGATGGGTTCTGCACATGCATGCATGCACGGTAACCCCTTTCCCCGCCATTCTAAATACTGGACAGCACCGGGAAGGGGGAGGAATGCATGCCAAAATATGGGATTTCCCAGCCAATCTGGGATACTTGACAGGTAACACAATTTCTTTGCAACAGACCATATTGTTCTCTCTTCCTTAAGAGAAACAAAAGATGATCAGATAAATGGACTTCATCATAGTCTCCTTAACATACTGAAAGTGACATTGGAGCTGTGATGCTTATCTCGTATAATCTATGAGTTCAACAGAAATGTGGGTGCCAACCTTGAGGCTGAGGAATCAGTAATGACAGTCAAGATGATGCCAAGCACAAACACCCTGGAAGATCCAGAAATTCCTGAGATTTGAGCCAAATGCAATGGTCCAAAATAGGCAGGGACATCCGAACCTCCAGTTTTGGTGGCTTTTAGGACTAGCTCTAGGATTAAGACATGAAACCCTCCTCCAGAATTCCACATTTTCCAGAGCAGGTGCAGGAAAGCCACCAGCATAAACTCTTGGAGAGACCAAGCAATCCTAAACACCTAGACAAACTAACATTTTCCACTCCCTGGTACAGTGACCCAAGAGGAGTAAAGCAGCATAGCTGAGCTTCAGACTTTGCTGGAGCACCCTCACTATCCAACTGCCTTGGACTTTCTCTAGACTTAAACAAAACACTAATCTGCTCCAGATATCATGCTGCTTTCCTGACCCCACCCCCCCTCCCCATCCACAAATGAAACTCAAGCATCTGTGCTGAAGGACATTATCTGGCAGGGTTCCATCTTCCTGGAAAGCAAAAGTGCAAACAGATCCATGTGTATAGGCTTTTTTAATGCTCATATTTTTTCTATGTTTAATGAACAAGGCATTCTTCCTAACTGTTGTGTATGGATTGTAATGTGCCTTTAAGTAAATGCAACCACATGAATGAGTGAATGTAACAATCTCTAAAAGTAACATTGTAACCTTCTGTATTAGGACGCAAGCTAGTGACCACTGGGGGCAGTAGCGAGCGTCCAGCTCACATGGTACAAATTCTCCAAATACCTACAGCCACGGGAAGATTCCCGCCACTGCCTCACCTGGACAAGAAGGGCATGACTAAGGGTGACATCATGCGGACAGTAGCCTATGAGTTACCGAGGAGCCACATTCAAATGTATAGCCACTGTATATAATGAGCTGTTCGTCCGCCATTACCACATGTTCCCCCTGACCATCATGCAATAAAGATGAGTTAAGCCAGACTTCGGCTGTTTCTATTGTCTTGGTTCTTGAACACTAAACTGGCGACGAAGGTGGGATGATGGCTTCCCACGGAATCAAGACAACACAGACCGGTTTCGACATCAACAAACCGAAGGAATGGGAACTGTTCAAGATGGATTTCAAAAGCGCACTGATGGTGTCCGACATCTCAGATGAGGGGAAGAAAAGAGCCACCCTCATCAGGATGCTCGGTTTCCCGGCCATTAAGATTTTGGTGGACCTGGTGTCTCCAAGAAAGGTAGACGAGGTCCCGGTTAAACAGCTCCTGAAAGCTCTGCAGGACCATTTCCAGCCCACGGTCTCGATGTTCTCGGCCCTGGTGAGTCCGTGGCTGCCTTTGCAGCAGCCATCCATTTGGCTGCAGGCCCATGCAAGTGGGAGAACCTAGAAATCGCCCTCAGGGACCGCATGCTGTGCGGCCTGTGGGACGAGGAGACCCAGCAGAAGCTGATGAACAAAGAGCCGCCCCCAACGTTACAAGAGGTCCTGAAGAAAGCGCAGGTGGCAGAAGCCATGAGAGCAGGGGTTAAGGGGTTCAGAACAAGGCCCCCACAACTCGACAGGGCAGCACCCCCGGTGCAAGCGGCCAGGCGGGCGCCACACTCCTCTGCGGAGAGCAGTGAGGATGAGGACATCCAGAAGGTGCGGAAGGACGGCCGACATTGCGACGGCTGCGGGGCATCCCACGACCGTAGCAAGTGCCTGTTCTGGAAGGCCGAGTGCCACAACTGCGGACGGTGGGGCCACATCGCCAAGGTTTGCAGGCGACAGCGCGGAGAGCACAAGGGCTCAGCAGACCATACCCCAAGGAAGGATGGTGTCCGGCCCTTAAGGAAACAGGACGGCATGGGCCGAGTCTCTGACGACAGCGACGTCGAGGTACATGGAGTGTACCGGTGAGTCCCCAGCGATGACAACGCGGCGGTCCAAAGCATGTCATTGGGACACCCACGTTACTTTGTTGAGGTACTGTTGCAAGGGGTCCCCTTTAAGATGGAGATAGACTCGGGTTCCTCTTATTCCATTATTTCCCAGAGGGAGTTTTTGCGAATTTCCCCCAACGTGCGGCCCAAGCTCAAAGCACTGAAGTCTACTTTGCGAGACGTGCAGGGAAATAGCATTCCGGTGTTGAGGGTGGGAAAATTCAAGGTGCAATACAAGCAACACTCCCCGGAGCTCCCTCTGGTCATTCTCAAGGAGAGGGCCTGTTGCCTCCTGGGGACACAATGGTTTAAGCCCCTGGGTTTGTTCATAGGGGGTGTGCATACTGTCGGAACTGATCCAATACAGGAAGTGTGTAACGCACATCCCGAGGTATTCAAGAAGGGACTCGGAAAATTCAAGGGGCACCCAGTTACATTCGACCTGGACCCGGAGATCCGGCCGATAAGGCTCAAACCGCGAAGGGTGCCTTTTGCACTAAAGGACAAAATAGAGGCGGAACTGGACAAGTTGGTGTGCCAGGGAATTCTAGTCCCAGTCGATTCTGTGGAGTGGGAAACTCCTATTGTAACAGCGCTAAAGGCTAACGGGGTGGTTTGAATTTGCGCTGATTACAAGTGCACCATCAACAAGGCAATACGCCCAAATGCATATCCGGTGCCGGTAGTCAGCCACTCATTGGCCAGGTTACATGGGGGAAAGTATTTTGCGAAGTTAGACCTGGTGCAGGCTTACCAACAACTTACGGTAACCCCAGCTGCAGCTGCTGCGCAGACGATAGTCACCTACAAAGGGGCTTTTAAGGTGACGCGCCTACAGTTTGCCGTAAATTCGGCTCCAGGCATCTTCCAATCATTAGTGGAGTGACTTTTGAAGGGTTTGGAGGGGATCTTGCCATATTTTGACGACGTTTTGATAACGGGGGGGGGGGAGCGAGTCAGAACTGGCCGAAAGGCTAGACAGGGTACTGACCGTATTCGAGAAAGCAGGTTTGAGGCTGCGAAAAAGACAAATGTGTGTTCATCGCAAAAGAGGTAGAGTTCCTAGGTTTCCGGGTAACGCCAGTTGGTATAAAACCCTCTGAGTCAAAGGTGGCCACTGTTCAAAATGCTCCTCACCCCACCACAAAACCCGAGTTGCAATCGTTCCTGGGGCTCCTGAATTTTTACCATTCCTTCCTGCCTAGGAAGGCATTGGTGGTGGAGCCACTTCACAGATTATTAAAGAAGGACGAGGGTTGGCGATGGGGCGAGAGTCAAGAGAGAGCATTCAATGAGCTGAAACAACTTTTATCCTCAGAGGCCATCCTGACCCATTTCAATCCCAAGAAGCCAGTGGTTCTGGTATGCGATGCCTCACCAGTGGGGGTGGGGGCAGTCCTGTGCCACGTGTTGGAAAGCGGGCGGGAAGCCCCAGTGGTGTTCTACTCCAGATCCCTGTCAAAGGCAGAGCATAACTATGCACAGACAGACAGGGAGGCACTTGCAATAATCGCTGGTACAAAGAAGTTTCATGACTTTCTATACAGTCGCCCTTTCACCATCGTGACTGACGACAAGCCCCTGCTAGGCATTTTCACCGCAGACAAGCCCACACCGCAGATCCTGTCCCCCAGAATGCTGAGATGGGCCATTTTTCTAAACGTGTACCAGAGCATGCTGGTTTATCGCCCCGGAAAGGACATAAGCCATGCGTACGCACTCTCGAGGTCACCTCTGCCTCACGTGGGCAACCCCGCATGTGAAGTGGAACAAGATCACCAAGTGCTCCTGATAGAGGTTCTGGTTTCACCCCCAATAGTACCCACGGAAATCGCCAAAGCGACAGGGAGGGATAAGACATTGGCCCTAGTGAGTTCATGTGTGCAAAAAGGGTGGCCAACATCTTCCCCAGCGGCAGAATTTGCCCCATTTTTTAGGAAGAGGATAGAACTGTCCACGGAGAGGGGTTGCCTCCTTTGGGGCCAGCGGGTGGTCGTCCCTGAATCTTTGAGAGCAAGGGTGCTCAAGCTACTGCACGTCAGCCATCCGGGGATTGTCCGCTCCAAGGCTTTGGCCAGGAGCTATTTCTGGTGGCCCCAGTTAAATGCTGACATAGAGCACATGGTGAGCACTTGCGAGAGTTGCCAAAGCTATCGGCCCAAAGAGTCCCGACTTCCGCACAGAGAATGGGATGCAGCCAAAGGGCCGTGGTCTTGCCTGCACACAGATTTCGCAGGTCCCTTCAGAGGTTCATTTTTCCTCCTCATAGTGGATGCTTATTCCAAGTGGTTAGAAGTTATCCCAAAGGCAAACACCTCATCAGCCACAACCATAAAGCAATTGCGCAAGGTGTTCAGTTCATTCGGTATACCCGATGTGCTTGTCAGTGATAATGCGAGTAGTTTCACATCCGCCGAGTTCCGGGCATTCATTGACATAAATGCCATCCGGCACATCACCTCTGCACCTTTTCACCCAGCGACAAACAGACAGGTAGAACGCCTCATACGTACAACAAAGGAAGCACTGAGGCGCATGGGCCCCGGGGACCTGAATCTACAGTTATGCCAATTCCTGCTGGGTTATAGGGTGACACCGCTGGCATCAGGTTACTCGCCTGCAGAACTCCTCATGCGCAGGAAGCTGACCATGATACTGACGAGGCTAGACCCCACAAGGGTGGAGGATACTGGGAGGAACATAGGGATAGTGGGCACCAAGAGTTTCAAAATAGGTGCCCCTGTCCATTGCAGGCGACATGCAGACCAACTCCGGCGACGGGTTCCTGGTAGTCAGGGCGCGGAAACCGCGCATCAGAACACAGCATTAGGGTTCTCCCCCACCCGTTTAGCCCAAGGGGGAGAAGAGGGGGACCGGCGGTCCCCACCAAGGGGGGAAGGGAATAAGTTTGTCCACGCAGATATCCTGGAGGATGCCCCCATAGATATCCCAGAACATGAGTTTGACTTTGAGTTACAAAACCGGGGGAGTTTTTCGGAGTCGTCCCCCACCCATCCAAGCAAGGAGCGGGGGGTTTCGTTAGTCCCCAATGCCCCCATTTTTCCCACAGTTTACCCTGACCCCAAAAGCTGCAGAACCACAGCAAGTCGCTAACGAGTCTCCCTCTCCTGTTGCAGGACAAGAGCCCAGGGAACACAGAAGTGATAGCTTCCACGGGACAAGCCAGCCAGCCTTACGCTCAAAACGCTCATGCAACAAACCACATTGGATGAGAGACTTCGTCTCATCCTAGGGGGGAGGGGTGTTGTGTATGGATTGTAATGTGCCTTTAAGTAAATACAACCACACGAATGAGTGAACGTAACAATCTCTAAAAGTAACATTGTAACCTTCTGTATTAGGATGCAAGCTAGTGACCACTGGGGGCAGTAGCGAGCGTCCAGCTCACATGGTACAAATTCTCCAAATACCTACAGCCGCAGGAAGATTCCCGCCACTGCCTCACCTGGACAAGAAGGGTGTGACTAAGGGTGACATCACGCGGACAGTAGCCAATGAGCTACCGAGGAGCCACATTCAAATGTATAGCCACTGTATATAATGAGCTGTTCGTCTGCCATTACCACATGTACCCCCTGACCATCATGCAATAAAGATGAGTTAAGCCAGACTTCGGCTGTTTCTATTGTCTTGGTTCTTGAACACTAAACTAACATTAATGCCTGAAAGGATGTTTGTTTGTTTTGGTTGGTTGGGTTATTCTGAGCATGTTTTGAAGACTGTTTTCTTTGCTTCTGTGAGGGTCTGTGGCATAGGTGTCAAGTATCCCGATTTGGGCAGGAAAACCCCATAATTTAGCCCTCTTCCCGCCATCACGTATTTTTGAATAATCTCCCATATTTCCCCTTCCTGAGCCCAGGGGCAGAGTTTGCCAGCCCTCCACCCAGCTTGTGTGGGGAGAGGAAAAGCAAGAGGGATCTGCCGAGCGGACCCAGCCAGAGCAGGGAAGAATAACACCGGAGTATGGGGGGAGAAAGTAATGCAGTTGGCAGTTCCTCTGCCAGGAGAGGAGGAGGAGGAAGAAGAAGTCTCCCCTTCCTTCTTTCTTTCTTTCTTTCTTTCTTTCCTTCCTTCCAGGGATGAATAAGTCACAGCCCTTCCTTTTGCCCTGAGCAGGAAGAAGGAAAAACCCTCCCAACCAAAGACCCCTTAGGAAGGAAGAAGGGTGTGTGCATGTGTGGGGGGAAACAGCAATTGGGAAAGGGTTCTGCAGCCCTCCTTTGTGCTTTGCTTCCCCCTTGCAACTACAAATCCCAGAATCCACCGCCAGCTTCAGCACAGACCAGGCCACACCCTTCCCCTCCACCCAACCATTCACTCTGTCTTTTTGTCTGGGGGAAAAAAGAGGCGCTTCTTTGGTGGAAGGAGGGGGGAAGAGGGTCTCCTCGAGAGTTTTCTTTTTTCCCCCTGCCATTCAGAACACCAGGAAGGAGGAGGAGGAGGCAGAAGGGGATGGGGGGAAACAGCGCTGGGAAGAACCAGCCCTCCCTCTCCCCTCCCCTCCCCTCCCCTCCCCAGGAAGCGCCTCATATGAATACCTCGAGTCAGGATCCACCAAAAGCACGATTGGGGGGGGGGGTTAGTGTAAGGGACCAAAGACAATGAAACAGCCGAAGGGTTGGCTTAACACAGGTTTATTGCATGATGATCCGGAGGAACATGTGGTAATGGTGGATGAGTGGCTCAATATATACAGCTGGCTATACATTTGAATGTGGCTCGTCGACAGACTATTGGTTGCTGCCTGCGTGACGTCGTAGGAGGTCACGCCCTTCTTGACCAGGTGAAGAGGTGGCGGGGAATCTTCTCGCGCTGCTGAACCAGGTGAATATGATCCATGAGAGCTGGACGCTCGCTACTGCCCTCTGGTGGTCACTAGCTCGCGTCCCCTTATTAGGTTTACATTGATACAGCTGATGGTTATAATGTTGCACACAGAAAGGTTACATTGATAACACATGGCAAAGGTACATTGTTAAAGGCACAGCTTTACAGAACACAACAGGGGGGAGAGAAGGGTCTTATTATTTGGGGGAGGGGTGCTGACAACGTGCGCTTTGCGAGGGGAAGCCCTTTTTCCTGGGTTTCCTCTGTGCGGTGGGGAGAGGGAGGGAGGATGCCCAGAGACGCCACCCCACCCTACCCCAAAGCAGCTGGGATGAAAGCAGTTAATGACGCTTCTGTAATGTATTTGTATGTTGATTTATCTACATTAATGTTGATATAGCAGGAATCAGAAATTAACCATCTCAAGTTCCCAGCTTGTGTAATGTGTGTGTGTGTGCGTGTGCGCGCGCGCGCGTGTGCGCTGACTCTTCCGCTTTGAAACAGATGAGCACTGAACCCTTGAGTTGGATATGACTGGCTTTCAAGCAAGGGCAACTTTTACCTTTACCTAATAATAGCAAATCCCTGATTGGTATTCAAATTTGCTGTGAAGTTTGGCCCTGTTTATGCAAGTGCTTAGTAAAGGTCTCCCTTGCTCAAAAGCCAGTTGTATCCAACTCTAGGGTGCAGTGCTCACCTCCATTTACAGCCAAAGAGCCAGTGCTGTCTATGTTTGCAGACATTTCATGGCCCTGTGGCAGGCATGACTAGAGCCCAGCAAGTCACATGGGCAGATTTGCCCCCGCCCACAGACGTCCACAAAATTTCCCTTATTTTCAAATCCAAAACTTGACAGGTATGGTCTGTGGCTCAGAGGGGTGGACTTTATAATTGTGCCAGTCTGCTACTGGGCTGACTGGGTGGTGATTGTCATTGGTTATGCTCAGCTTTCTGTCTTTTTCTATGTGTTGTGTTGTTATTTATTGTTTTGGTAACCTACTAAAGCAGTTTGCTGGCTACTGCTTCCTTGCTTTTTTTTCTATTGTGTTCCCTAGATCAGAGATTTTGTTGTGCTGAGTGGAAGGCATTGAATTCATACTGTTGTTTCAAATTTGATATTATAAATTAATGCCTAAAAAGGGCTGAGGATGATTTTTACTTCTTATGTACTGTTGCTCTCTTTTGGCATAGACTGGTGCTCTGTTGCCTTGCCACTACATTTTGGAGTAGTTTTTAAGGGTTCTTTAGGGGTTTTGAGGTGCAAGAAAACGCGAATGGGGAAATGTGGATGACAAACCCAAAAGACACGTTCTTTCTCATATGAAAAAAAGGCTTGGTATACCAAAATACAAAAATGAAAGAAGCAGCCCTACCCAAATGAACCTGAAATGAAAGCCATACAAATTACAGTACAGGTTTTCACAATAACCATCCCTAGTGCATTTGTGGTTAGATTTCAAAAATGTGAATCAGCTTAGACTCCAGGCAACAGATTGTCACAATGTGCATCATTTCAATGAATAAAGAAACTCAGCATCTAGAAAAACGTTATGTTTCACATAGATTCCCCTTATAAATGCAGATAAACGCATCTACACTGTTTCATGTAGACATCCATTCACAGAGAGAAGAATCTCACACATACACATTTATAGGCTTCCTCAAGGAGGTATTGCAAAAATAAAAATGATATACTCTTAAGTTATTATATCCTAAGCATGTTAAAAAAAAAGAATGGTGCACAAATAAATAAATAAAGCAAATAGTTGAAATTCTAAGTATAGAATTTGAAAGGTGACTTTTTGACATGAAAACAAACAAATGCCAAACATGTCAATTCATGCCAATATGTGGTTGGAAAAGAGAGCAAAGATTAAAAGTTAAAATTTAAGAACATAACAAAACCCAAAATGATCCTTAAAAGTAACAGTAATTTAACTTTTAGACTGAAAATCAAATATTCAGCTAAAAGATTTAAGTATTTTTATTGAAGCATGGAAAATTCTCCAAATAACCAGAAACTTATTTGTCTGAAATATAATTGCTTCCAATCTGAAAGCTTCCATTCTGATTATACAGTGGAAATATGCATACCTAGGCCCAGGGAGAGGTTGAAAAGGTAAAATCATTGCATGATATTTTAAAAAGAAAAAAATCATTTTGATAATACAATTCAGAACACCATTCCTGAAACTCTGTATTTATCACCTCATTACTAAGATTCTATAAAACTTTGTGACACCTTACCAAGGTCTCTTACCTTGACATGACATTTTTTCTCTTGACTATATTTGTCAAGCTTCAGCATCTGTATTATACAATTGACCTCACAAATGATACGCACAGGATGCTGGGGGTGTTTTATGTAATCTCACCATTATCATCGCCATTATTGTCATTACATTTTAATGTGAGTTTGTCAACTAGCTGTTTCATAGTTCATATTACATCTAGTGCCTTTGGAAGTTGACTTCAAGACACAGAACCTCATAAAATCTTTCAACTCTGTGGTGGCTCTTGTTCTGTCTTTAAGAATACTTTACTGTTTTTAAATTAATCTTTCCTAGATGTTCTATGAAGTGAAGAGGGGCAGATCAAATCTACTCCACCTACACCCCCCCCCCACATAGCTATGACTCATGCCAACTAAGCATGCAGCAGCAAGTTGGATTTTTCAGTCTCCCTTCTCCCTTGTTTACCCATCTTAGAACTACCTAATACAGCTTTCTGTTCCCCCATTTGCATGCGAGGAGTCAACAAGCAAGACATTGGCCAAATGCCATTTGCTTAGTTATGGCTTAACTTTGATTGATGAATTGCTTCGAGTAAAGATATCTCCCCTGTCTGGCCAGATTATCCTTAACAGAATAGACCATATAGCCTACAACTAACCTGACAACCTTGAGGACTAATGGCCTTGGGTGGCAAAGTCCACAGGGAACATAGATTGTCCCCAAATAGATTAAATCCCACTTGAATCCATCTTCAGCTTCATCAATACTGGTCTGGGGCCGATGAAGACTTTGTGTGCCAAAAGGGATCAGGACCAGGAAGTGACTCACGGAACTAGATACATGGTATGGGTGTTACGCTGCGATGCAGAAGGTAAATGGAAGACTACTACATTATATTTCCAGGGTAATCTTAATGGCTTATCACCATGATGACAGCTAATATTTGGAATCAGATATGGCAACTGAAGAAGAAATCATATTGAACTCGTACCAGAAGAGGCTGAGGATGATTTTATTTTCTCATGTAATATTGCCTTCTTTTGCAGACTGATGTTCTGTTGCCTTACCGCTGCATTTTGGAATAGTTTTAAGGGTTCTTTATGGGTTTTGAAGTGCCAGAAAATAAATGAGGGGGAGGAGATGGGAACTGCAAAAGACTCATCATTTTAAATAATGAACTGAGCTAGTGATTTTTCAATTCTATCCATAATTAATGCAACCATTTGTCTAATTGACCAATCTCTCATTCCTTAGCCTAAGTACCTTTTGATATGACCAGAACTGATGTGACTCAAGCCTTTGAATTCCCAGCCCCATGAACAAAAAATGTATCTGACTTCTAACAATAGCATTACTCTCCCAAAATATTTTTTACATATTTTAAGGTCTTCTGTAACCTACATAGCTTGCATATATACCCAGCATTTGTCCCTGATGTTGGGTGTTGAAAATCTTTTCCAGACGGTTGCTCAGGAGCTTTTAGGAGGAACGTCTCATAGTTATAGTACAATGTAGGCTACATGGCATTCCTTGGTACTCTATGACAATCCTCTATCCAAATATTAACCAGAACCATCCATCCTCAGTTTTTGTGAGACTTCAACTTTCAAAGTGTATGTTCTGCAGCTAAGCTATTGCCTGTTCCCCAGCATGTTTGCCTTGTTTTTATATGTTTGTTCATTTGCTTTTGTGTTTTTAACATGACACACAATGCTTTCCCCTCCTTAACAAATCACACTCCTTGGGAAGAAAAATGTATTCTATGTTTCCCCAACAACATGTACAACAAAAATTTATTCTGGTTAATGCCAGCTTTTATGCTAATCAGGGCCAGTCTAGAAGAGAGAGAAAACTGTTGAATTGC
Organism: Bradypodion pumilum; assembly: GCA_035047305.1. Taxonomy (NCBI): domain Eukaryota; kingdom Metazoa; phylum Chordata; class Lepidosauria; order Squamata; family Chamaeleonidae; genus Bradypodion; species Bradypodion pumilum. The sequence goes on from JAWDJD010000002.1 coordinate 408,646,849, forward strand.
CTATAATATACAATGCTGCTAGATATGTATATATGTAAGCCTATTGGAAATTTATAAACACTTCTCTAATAACCTTTTTGCAACATGCACCAAAACAAAGATACTGTAATAAATGCAGGTTTTTAATGCAGCTTTGGGACTGATTTTAAAATGTTAATTTTGCCCAAGTTTTATTCATCTCCCCAAAATTAATATGCATGCCTATATTAGCCAGAGAGCTGAATAGCTATAAAATGTGGACAGATCATTCTGTGGTAATTATGAATTATTTTTTAATTACTTCCTCACTGGCCTGTAGCTTCAACAGATAACAGCAATTACATCAATAGCAGCACAGTAGCTTGCTCATTGCAGGCGCACCCCCCAATAAAGGACTCAGACACTGATAAAAGTGGATAACGGCATTGGGCCACATTTATTGATTCATGCCCTAGTCCGAATTATAAATTTCTATTGGTAATTGACCAATCATAATTCTTAAGGCAAGCAGGCCGAAGTAACACTGGTAAGGTACCACCCAAAATTGCCAACGGCAATTGCTACAATGTATCCATTTGTATCAATTTGTTTGTTGACAACAAACAAATTGTTGACCATAGTCAATATCTAACTAATGACCCCACCCTCTGACGCGTATCCGTAAAATCACGTGGTGATGCATGCTGTCTAGCTATAGCCATCACCCCGTCGCCTAGTTCGTCGTTGACCGGACAACGTTTAACCAACTTATGCCTGTCTAGTGTTGTCCAGTCAATTGCGAACTTGCCGGATACCTGTGGGTCATAATGTTTACCTTACCAGTGCTACCCGCCACACGGAGGGGCTTCAAAGAAGGCTCGACGCCCCCCCCAGACTGTCAGCTCGGTCAACAGGCCTGCTCGCCAATCACCCAACAGGAGGTCCATACCTCCTCGCGACAGATGGACCCCATCCCCTGCATACAAGTCATAACTTTGTAGGCTAATAGCGGGGTGACGACTGACCCTCCCCCAAGCCCTGTCGACAAGGAACCGCGCCACTGCCCTATTCACCATGCGTCTAGCGCGGTCAAGGGCCAGGAGGTCAACGCCCCCTCTGTAGGAATGGCGCAGGACCATGTCCGACCAAACAAGGGTTGTGGCGGGCCAGACGTAATGCAGGTAGGCGAGGTCCTCGCAAATCGCATGCTTCAGCGATAAGCCGGTGACCTGGCCCAAATCATTGCCCCCCAGATGTATGATCAGAATGTCAGGCGGGTCAGCATTCTGGCCTGAAAAAAGGAAAGGCAGCAGCTCCCGCCATAACATCCCAGGCTTACCATGCCATGTGAGACTTGCGTATGCACCCAGTCCCAGTCGGGGTCCCCACTCTGTCGCTGCAGCGTAACGCGCTGCCCTGTGCACGTAGCTATGGCCCACCAGCCATACTGTCACCGGTGTAATACGACACCCCGGGTCTGTAAAGAAAAATGAGGAAAAGAAGGTAAGGTGACTGGATTGGTACTCACGGCGGGAGTGGGCGCACATAAAACTGAAAACACTGCGAACACCACCGTCCCATGCTGCGTATGTCAGCCCCGGAGTACCCAAAAGCAGCTGCGGTTGAGGCCGCCCCTATACGGAATGAATGGGTGTCATAGCGGGCGCCTGGGAGGCCCACACTGGCCAGCGCTTTGCCCGTCACCTTCCAAAATTGAAATTTAGTAAGGGGAGACCCATCTTGGTGACAGAAAAACGGGCCATGGTGTGTGCCACGCAGTGCCAGGAACTCCTGTAGGGCACCAACCGGACAGATGTCTGCCAAAGAACACCGTAGCAGTCGCACACCACTGCCTACGCCATGCTGATCCATCTTAGAGGAGCGTATCCTCAACTGAGCCCAGTCTTTGGCAACACAGACATCCTCGAGTTCCAGTGCCCTACGACTTGCATCCGCCTTAGACAGCATCACAAGCTCGCTGATGCGGAGCGCTCCAAAAAATGCCACCGTTGTGGCTGCATGGAATAGGGCTGCCTCATATGCATCAAAACAGAGGCAAGGCCAGCCCCGGGCCAACTGGGTAAGGACCCCTGGGGAAATCGGGTGGCGGTCGTCCGGGCAACGCCCGCGCTCGCGCACCCACCCCTCCAAAACATGTCTCACACGGAGGTCAGAGGTGCTGTCCACATGACCCCCCACTTTGGCCATAAAAGCCAACGCTGAAAGCTTAGATGCTATGGTGCGAGGTGCAAGGCCCTGAGAATGCAGGTAAACCATGAACCGCAGAACATGGGATACCGGGATCGGCCAGGTTCCTGGCAGTTGAAATTGGGTACAGAATGCCCTGAAAGAATTAATTGCGTGGTGATACGCCTTACGCGTGCGTGGCGCTATCGACAGGCCAATCGCCCGGTTCACCTCTCCTTGCCAATGGTCCATATCTCCTCCAGGAGTGGCGAGGGAAATTCCTCCGCATCCGGGGCCAAGGCACGGAACCGGGAGATCTGTAGGCGGGACAAAGCGTCAGCAATATCATTATTAACCCCTGGGACATGCCTGGCCCTGAACAGTACGTTGAGGCGCAGGCTGCGCAACACAAATTGGCGCACTAGGTCCATAACCCTGGGCGATTTAGAAGTCTGTGCACTGACAATGTAAACCACAGCCGCATTGTCACACCAGAAATGCACGACCGAGTTGGACCACTCCTCGCCCCATAGCATCAAAGCACCCAGGATAGGGAAAAACTCCAGATATGTGAGATCACGCAGGCGACCCGTGCCTGCCCAGGCCGGTGGCCACCCACCATAGGCCCACTTCCCATTGAAGTACATCCCATAACCGAGGGATCCCGAGGCATCAGACTGAATCTGAAATTGAGGGGAAGCCAGGAGGTCACACCTCCAAAATGAGACCCCATTGAACTCCCTCAGGAACTGTAACCAGACAAGCATGTCTGCCCTGATACCCCGGGTAAGCCGAACCCTATGGTGAGGCCTGGATGATCCCGCCATGGCGTCGCACAAGCGCCGGGCAAAAGCCCTGCCCGGTGCGACCACCCTGCAAGCGAAATTGAGGTGACCATGAAGCACCTGCAGTTCTCTCAGTGATGCCTTGCGCTTGGCCAGCAAATCCGAGATAAGGGCCACAATCCTTGACACCTTCTCCCCTGGTAACCTAGAAGCCTGCGCTATCGTGTCAATCTCCACCCCCAGGAAGACTAGCTGAGTAGATGGGCCCTCGGTCTTTTCGGGCGCTAAAGGGACACCGAGTTCCTCCATTAGCGTCTGAAATGTGTTGAGGAGACGTGTACACGTGTCCCAGCCCCGTTCACCCCTGAACAAAAAGTCATCCAGGTAATGGGCTACAGACCGGGACCCTGACCTGCGGACGAAAGCCCACTCTAGGAAGGTACTGAAATGCTCGAAAGCCGAGCATGATATGGAACAGCCAAAAGGCATGGCCTTATCAAAGTAATATTCGCCCCGAAATTTGAAACCCAGCAATTCAAAGTCGCCCGGGTGCACCAGCAAGAGGCGAAAAGCCGACTTAATGTCGCACTTAGCCAGCAGCGCACCCGGGCCACATGAGCGCACCATGCGCAGCGCATGGTCAAAAGATGTATACCTGACTGAGCAAAGGTCATCAGGGATAGCATCGTTGACCGATCGGCCGGCTGGGTAGGACAAGTGATGGATAAGGCGAAACTCGCCTGGAGACTTCTTGGGAACCAAGCCCAGGGGCGATACCTTAAGGTTAGTGAACGGGGGTGCAGGGAAAGGGCCGGCGACCCTGCCCGCATTGACCTCCTTATTAATGCTGGCGGCAGCCACCTCCTCCCTCCCCCTGAGGGACAAAAGGTTGGGGCATCCCGAGGGGACCTATCACCCATGAAAGGAATACGGAACCCCTGCCTAAAGCCCTGAAGGAGATAAACCGCATCCTCCCCCTTTGGGTACAATGCGAGCCAACACTCCAACATGTCCACATTAATTGGGGAGGGAGCCTTTCGGTGAACCAGCTCCATCTGCGGCAGTCTTGCCAGCCCACTGTCCGCCCCTCCCTCTGCCCCGCGTCCCTCCAGGCCTGGGACAGGCAGAGGCTGCATGGGGGCCCGCACAGGTGGGACACTCATGTCTGTACTTGCAATTCTTCTTATTGCAGGAACCATTAGACGAGAAAGTCCAGCACAGCAGGCGGGCTGGAACCCCCTGCCCCGCCACCTGGCGGGGAACCTGTGTTGGAGCCGCTCGCTGGACCGCATGTCCACAATGGTATCTTTCCCCTGGCGCGGGGCGCGTGGGCGTCATGTACAGAAGCCAAAGCCTCTGGCATGGCTCATCCCACCTCATCTCAGGGTGCAGGGGAATTCGCATACAGAATTCCTCGTCATAAGCCAACCACGACGGGCCCGGAAAGTCAATCATCGCCCGATAGATGTTGTCCAAATACTGGACCATCGGAATTGCCAAATCCGGCCGGGCCCTCAGGTACACCGCCATGTAGATGAGGTAAGCCGGCAGCCAGTTGGCCCACGTACATGGTGGCTTGCGACGACGTGCCTGTTCCTTATCCTTCTCATCCTGCCCCTCCCTCTCTTCCTTGGTGGGCTCCCTATTTAGGAGTGAGAAGATATCTACATACTCCCCTCGCCATATTTTCTCTTTGGTGGCCTGTGCCAAGTGGTCGCCCAGTGGCAAGGAATACCCCGCTGTCTGCAAGGCCGAGACAGGCACCGCAGAAACTGCGGGCATCTGGAAAGGGGCTTGGACTAGCCCAGCCACCCCCAAAACATTCCCCACAGGGTAGGAAACACCCCCCACCCCGGGGCCCTGGGTGGTAGTTGTCGTCGCCGGGTGGGGCGTCAGTGGCTGGACCGCCGCACCACCCACGCGAGGCCAGGGCCATTGGAACGCCCCCCCAACATGGCCACGTGTGTAGGTGCACTAGTTTGGACCACATACTCACATGCTGCACCCCCGCGGGCCGCCCCCACCGGGGGTTCCGGCCCACTGGGGGTGTCGGAGCTCACGATCACCGTTGAGCTCGTCGCTGGGGCCTGACCCACACTGGTCTGTTGGCTGGGGAGCTGCGAGGCAGTGGCCAAAGACGCACCACGCGCCTCAAGCAGCTCAACCCGTCCCGTCGCCTGCCGCTGCCCAGCAGACGATGCCTCAAAATGAACCCCAAGGGGAGCCCCAGCGTGGCTGGCCCGAGCCAGGGAAGCCTCAAGGGCCGCCACGCGAGCCAGTAAGGCCTCAACACTGATGAGTGGCCAAGGGCCGGCCAGACCGCCTGCTACAGGCGTGGGTACAGGCCCTTGTGCTCCGGGGCCCGAATAAGGCCATGACCCCACACCCAGGCCTGGTAGGGCCGATGTAGGCGCCTGCCAGGGAAGGGGACCACACCACCCCCCAAGGCTGGAAGGCCCCGGGGTGAGCTGCGCCCCTATAGAAGAAGGAGAAGCACCAGGAGCGGTGTCCACCGCCTGCGGGCCGCGGGCCGCAGCCCTTGCTGGACCCATGCTTGGGTGCTGGACCCATGCTTGGGTCCCACGCCTCCGGCCAAGGGGGAATAGACCCCATCCCACCGACCCCGGTGGGTGCAGGCAAGGGTGGCAGCTGGGGAGGCGCAGCCGCGGTCCTCCGACCCGGATTGCGCCTCCGCACCGCGCGAGCCGCGCTCGCGGCCGCCTTCTTCTTCGAAGGCATCTCAGTCCAACCTATGGGAAGCCGAAGGAAGAAAATCAGCAGCCAAAAGGCTTCCCAGTCAAGGCAAAAGCGACGGAGGTAAGAGGGGAAAACTTCTCCGCTCCGTCGCTTCGCAAAATGGCAGCTCGGCTGCCTCGTGGCCACCCCTTTTATAAGGGAGCTGGCCACGCCCCTAACTACCCAGATGCCTTCGTCCAGTGGGGGGCCCCCCGCAAAGAGCGTGGTGGCCATTTTGGCGCCGCACTTGCATTCTAGTTACAGTAACGTTTACTCATCCAACTTAAGAAATAAACAATGAAAAGGCCTTGCATCGGCTCTCTCTCAACCTCTCCCCCATGATGTAGATGTCTTTACTTCCTACATGCTTATGCTAGACAGTTTTTTTAGTTTCTGCTATTAATTGTTGACCCAGCTCACCTAGGTGTACTTGAGAGTATAGTATGGCAATTATGTGATAAAAACTTCAAAGTACATTGTATTATGAGTGGTGGTAAGGCAGCAGTTTAAGCAGTCCCTATGAAGTGTGTTCTTAAAGTCTAAACAGTTAAACATAAGAGATATACATTTAAAATCTGTCACTGTATCTATGTTTATATTTTACACAGTCAATTGCTACAATCCAGTAGTAAGTCACAACTAGAGTAGAGCCGTTGAGTAAGTGGGAGTCTGGTGATTCAATGGGCCTACACTAGTTGCAACGTACTACTGGACTTCAGGGGGGTACTCAGAAAGAGCCTCCACAAAGAATGTGCTACTGTATTTTAAAACCAGAATTGGGCATACCCTGGGCAATGGCAACTTTGTGCTGGCTAATCTTTTTCACACTAGGTTGGGTGAAAGAAACTGGAATGAATTCTCCAAAAGGTGGCTTCATTTTTGGCTATTTCAGGTCTGACCTAGAACATAAGAAGAAGACTGGATTTCAGGCACTGTATGGGTAATTGATCCTCAGAGCTACAGCTCCCATCACTATTGGAACTATCTCATATTTTCTGCTGATGCAGCCATTACCCTTGAAATTGATGGATAAGTCTCAGTCTAGTGTTTGAGCTGTGACCAATCTGCTAGAAGACTAGGGTTGTAATAGAGTCTGGCCTCCTGGTGTGATTGCTCTCAACTTCACTGACACAGAAGCAAAGCAAAGCAATTACACTTACAGGTATATACATCCTCATAGTGCTTAGTGCACTTTCTGGGTGGTTAACAAGATAATTAGCATTTTGCCCTCAACATGCTGGATACTCATTTTACTGACCTTGGAAGGTCAGAAGGCTGAGTCAACCTTGTTCTCCATCAGGATTGAGCTCACAATGTTTTGGCTGCAGTAATGCAGTTTAATCACTACACCACCAGGACACATTCAAAGCCTTTCATCCATTAAGATGTACAGTGCATCCCAAAAGGGAATGTGCCCCAAATACCATTTGCAAAACACAGCAGCTTGGTCCTTAATTATCTGTTTTGGGGGTATTGATAATGTTTTATGCAGGAAACAAGAATGTTCCATGTCCAAAGGCGATAGAGACCACCAAAGGTAATTTCCTTTGGCACTGGAGAATTTAGAACATCCTCTACTACGCATAAGAACATAAGAACAGCTTTGCTGGAACAGGCCACAGCCCATCCAGTCCAGCATTCTGTCTCACACAGTGGCTCACCATTTCCTTCAGGGTATTCCCAAGGAGATGCCTTCACCTGCTTAGGATTCCCTGGAAATGGCATTGAGAGATATCCTGCCTATCTCTCCAACCCCGAGGTTGTCCTTAAGTATCCATAATTATAGCCATTGATCCCTTTGTCCTCCATGAGCTTGTCTAATCCTTTCTTAAAGCTGTCAAGACTGACAGCTGTCACCACTTCTTCTAGCAGGGAGTTCCATAGACCAGTGATCCTCTGGGTGAAAAAGTACTTTCTCTTATTTGTTTGAGAACTAGCACCCAAAAGTTTCATGGAGTGCCCCCTAGTTCTAGTGTTATGCGATAGGGAAAACAGTTTTTCCTTATCTACTTTGTCCACACCGTGCATGATTTTATAAACTTCAATCAGGTCACCTCTTAGACGTCGTCGTTCAAGAGTGAAGAGGCCCAACCATTGCAGCCTCAGATGGTAAAGAAGGTGTTCCAGTCCCCTAATCATTCTGGTTGCCCTCCTCTGCACTTTTTCCAGCTCCATAATATCCTTCTGGAGGTATGGCGACCAGAACTGTACACAGTATTCCAGATGGGGCCTCACCATAGATTTATAAAGAGGCAAAATGACACTTGCTGACTTATTTTCTATACCCTTCCTAATGATCCCTAGCATTGAGTTTGCTTTTTTCACTGCTGAGGCACACTGAGTTGACACCTTCAAGGTCCCTTTCCTGGTTTGTCGCAGAGAGTTCAGACCCCATCAGTTTGTAAATGTAATTGGGGGGTTTTTTGCCCCAACGTGCATCACTCTGCACTTACTAATGTTGAAGCTCATTTGCCACTTTTTTGCCCACTCCCTCACTGTCAAGAGATCCCTCTGGAGCTCCTCACAATCTCTCACACCTTAGGCTCAATGGGCTTCTGAAAGGCAGATTACAGTTCTTGCAGATCAAGACTGAAAAGCCAATACAGTGTGTAAGTTTGTTAAAACATAAAACATAAACACAGTGTAAAACATGATATAATAACACCCAAGATAATAGCAGGTTGGAGTAAAGATAGTGTTGCACAGGAAATCTAAATAAATTCAGCAACACGTTATAACAATGTTATTTCAAAATTAAAAATCCAGGTCTATTGAACCTTTGGGGGGGGGGGCAAGATTTTTGGTTCTATATCACCTGAATACTGACTGGATGCTGTGACTGCAATAGAATACGCAGTAACCATGGTCTTTGCATTTTGGTCTTGGTAATATATTCAGCTCTTTGCAGATATATGTGTACAGGAGAGGTTGTGGGCAAGCATGAAGCTACCTAGCTATTCATTGTGACATGGTAGAGATTGGGGGTGGAAAGACAGTAATTCTTGTATGGTTCATTCCAATCCATTTGTAGAAGAAGGAGGCATTATCTGCTCTGGTAGCAACAGGAAGGAGTGTATCCATGTTAGTTTTCAGAATAAAAGTGACAGGCAAGGCATTTGTTGCACTGATAGATTATTGAGAATGACTACCTCAAAAGCAGCAGAGTGGAAAATACATTTTCAAAGGTTTTGACTTTAAGATGTGTCTGGTATATATATGAACAGAAAAGGGCGGCTGATGTGACTGATCTTGTGACTTCTCTGCTATTATATATTGTAATCATGTTATTACTTGAACAACAAATCAAGGCACTTTGCCATACCATTGATACACATGTTTTTCAAATGTTAAGACAAGGTGGATTCCTATCAGACCCAAGTAAGGAAGGTGGCTGATCCCATTTGTCAAATATGCAGCAGAAAAGCAGGACTACCCTACTAACAGAGTACAGTGCGGCTACATCACTACAAAATTCCCAGAAAATAAGCTGGATTTTGTGCTGTATCACATTTTGCATTGATAAGTCAAAATAAAACAAGATTTTTTAAAATCATCACAATTTGATTAGCTTCTTTTGATAACTGCAGAAATGTAGTTAAAACATTATCAGCACTATCCAGTAAGCAGCAATGTTTCAGGAATGGCCAAAGATGTTTTAATTACAGTACTTGCTTCCACATGCTTATTTAAATAAAGTAAAGGTCTCCCTTGCTTGAAAGCCAGTCATGTCTGACTATAGAGGGCGGTGTTCATCTCCACTTACAGCCAAAGAGCCAGTGCTGTTTGCGTCTCCAGACATTTCCATGGTCATGCAGCAGGCGTGACTAGACACCGGAGCGCACGGAATGCTGTTGCCTTTCCTGCCAAAGCAGTACCTATTTATCTACTTGCAATGTTTTTGCTTTCGAACTGCAAGGTTGGCAGGAGCTGGGACAGATGACAGGCACTCCCTCTGTCTCACAGCACTTGCTGACCTGCCAACCTTCCAGTTGTCAAGCTATTTGTGTATTAACATTAGTTATGCTTAAAGGCATCTTGCAAAAAAGGGCTCCATTATGGTTGAAGCTGATTTGTCAATGTTTTCCCGCTTCTCCGGAAGCCAGGATAAATGTAACTATTGTGTTCTGTATAAAAGCGTTGTCCCTGCACCTTTTCCTCTTTTCTTTCACTCACTGCAATAAACCATGTTGTTGTTTGAACCAGCTCTGTTCGAGTAATACTTTCAAGGGTTTGGACACAACACTAGCTCAGTGTCTTAACTACTAAGCCACCATGGCCCTTGCTTATTTAAATACACATACACAAAATTTGTTTTCTAAGAGCTTGTCTTCTTACGAGATGATCTGAGTTTGCTCAGTTTTGGGTTGCAAAAAGGATGGTGGAGGAGCTAAATAAATTACATTTAGCATGTTCCCTCCCATCCAACACCCAAAACGACCCTTTGATGAGCCATTTCACTATGTCAGCAAATGACACTTTCCCTGCTCCTCTACTGAGGGAGAGGTGAATTTTTCCCTGTTTCCCTTGAGCTCTGCAATCAAAATCATGACTGATAGTAGACAGCCATGATTTCAATTGGCAAGAAAAGGGAAAAACGGGGGGGGGAGATATTCCCTCCTCCACTTACCATTATACATTTCCTGTCTTTCTGTAGAGTAACCATTACACTTTCCCTGCTCCTCATTAGCCCCTTCAAGCATACCAGGTGTTTCTTCCAGAAACAGTCTTTGAAGGTTGTAACTTTCTTGCATCCAAAACATCCAGAGGCACTGGGGATGCCATATTTTTGAGTGCTGAAAAAAAGTAGAACAAAAGAAGTGTTGGGGGAGGTTGTTTTGCTCCAGAATCGACAAAATACTGACACATTGTGCCCAGGACCTTGGCCGCCACTCCCCTGCTGCCCATTCCACTGGCGCAGGGAGGGAAACGGCCACAGCTGAGACGCCTCGCTCCCTCCCAGCCCGCCTTGCCAGTCGAGGGATAAAGGATGCTCGCCTGGAGGACCTTGGCTGCCCCACCCCTACTGCCTATTCCACTGGCGCAGGGAAACGGCCACAGCTGAGATGCCTTGCCACCTTCCGGCCCGCCTTGCCAGTTGAGAGATAAAGGACGCTCACCCAGAAGACCCTGGAGGACCTTGGCCACCCCTACTCTGTTGCCCATTCCACCGGTGCGGGGAGGGAAACGGTCACAGCTGAGATGCCTCACCCCCTTCCAGCCCGCTTTGGCCACTCAACCAGCAGCCGGCCGGAGAGAGACAAGTGGCACCTGAGGGCTGCGTTGGCACCCTCAAAAGCCGCTCTGCTTTGTCATGGCAGGTCTCTTGCAGACGCCACCTCGCACTTCCAGAGTGGGATGTGTAAGTGGTAACGATGGTTATTGTGTAATTTTGTGATAATTTGTATTGGACATTTTGTATTTTGCATATTGTGTATTTCTGTGCTGCTACTGATTGACGTTTATATGTAATTCTGTACTGTGTATCGCAATATTGTATTTTTGTATTTATTGTACATTGCATTGTTCATTTTTATATTGTATTGGTTGTAATTTTCATAATATGTTGTAATGCTGCCCTGAGTCAACCTGCGCCGGGGTATAAACTAAAATTGAAATTGAAAATTGAAACTCCTTAGAACTGAAAAGAGCATGTTATACACATTTTTCCAACTGCTCTTCTAGCTACAGTAGGTACTTTGGCAGCTTCCTTCCAAGCTCAGCTTGCTATTTTAAGGTGAGCTGTTTTTCATCAGGACCAGTAGAATGAAGGGAAAGGATTAATACTGCTTTTCTGCTGGTTTTTGCCCTTCTCCAGTCATTTTCTAGTTGAAAATAAATCTCTCCAAAAGGGCTTTGTCACACATAAAGGAAAAGTTATAGAGCAGCTCATACAGGATCTTCTCTCTTTCCTCCTTCATACGATTACGTGTGACATGAGTTTAATGAAGGCAAAGAAAAGGATCCAAAAGAAAGGAGAAGGTTGCTTTCTATTTTAAAATAAATAAACAGAACACATTAGGTATTGCACATGACTCTGTGTGTGTAAAATTCTTTTCAGCATCAGCGAATGACCTAATGGTTTCTCACGTACTGAAACCAATGATTAATGTTCTGTTTACATTCTGCCGTAAAGCCAAGTGTGCCAATTGAGTGAGGGTGTCTGAACGACATGAGCTTCAGAAATCCTGACTGTATCTTCCACAAAGTCTTGAAATATATTAAATTATGTAAGCCAAAGAGAGTGGATACATAAATGTGAAGCAGGATGCAGCCTTCAAGCTGCTCTGTTCTCCTCCAGATTTAGATCTGTCTGAAAAGATTCCAGGGCAATCTTTTGTTACACTGCTCTTTAGCCTTATCAGCACAGAAAATGATGCATTAAAGGCTAGGCTATAATCCAAAGAACTGTACAAGGAACTGGGCACATCTCAGTCTTTAATATGTGCACTTAAACCTAACGCTGGCCATGCCTTTAGAAAGAGTGTAGTGACAGTATCAGGGTATTGCTGTTGAAGGCAGTTGCAGTAGCATCACAAGTATTCCCTGTTGAATGCGTGGACGGTCCTCACTATTACAAGACAAAATTCTGCTTTAGGAGCAATGGAGGTCAGTTTTTAAATACCAGTGTTGAAGACTAGCTTGGCTTTGAATCACTGGCTGAGAGTGTAGCACAGTGTTGAACTTGTTGTTACCAGGTATGCTCTCAAAGTACACATATGAAGTCACACATGTAAGGGATCTTACAGCTATGGCATAGCATGTCTTGACATAGCTTGAGCTGAGTCTACCATGTAAACATAGAGCTATTCATAAGGGGAATTTAATTGAACACAAGAGAATTAAGACAACAAAAATTCACCATAAAGCATATGCAGTATCTATTATGCAGAAATATACTCAAAAATTAACTTGCATGGCTGAGAGGGTTCTCAGATTCAGGCTGCTCTGTAAAGGTCTAAAGCAGGGGTTCACAACCTATGGCCTGTGGGCTAGACCCGGCCTCTGACACCATTCCATCTGGCCCACAGTGACGACCCCAGAAGCGGAAGCAGACATGCCCATGTATGTGTCATGAAGGCAACCACCCATCAGGGGAACATGGAACACAGTGTTCCAATCATCCCATGCTCCACCATGTTGTGAAGCCACCGGTGGACAAGGGGCGGTACGCTTCTTTCTTTGAAGCTTGGAAATATGGTAGCTCAGCTGAGAAACAGTCCTCTTAAAACAGCCCCCCTCCCATCTTGGCTTCACACTCACGCACAGAGACACAGAGCAGACCCGGCCCTGGGAAGCTGCCCTGCTCGAAGATAGCTTCTACCTTCAAAGACTGGGATGCCCCGGCAGATAATATTCCCAGGCCTGGTAAGGGATGCAGGTGTCCTCCTCAGGATCACTATGGCAACCTTATCTCTCCCAAAGCGAATGTCCTCTTTGAGAAGAGTTGCATCTCAAGGCTGAGCCCTTGCAAAGATGTAGCTTTTAGCTTGGCCAAAGTCCCTTATCTTGGCTCCTCTCTGCTCCGCAAATACTCCCTCCTTCTGATGGTCAAAGACGAGGCTGTCTTGGTGTCTTTGAGGCTTTTCATTGAAGAAGTATTTTCATCCAAAAATATATCAAAATGCGATCAAAGCAATCAATCTAACTCTACTTTGAATTCTATCTACGCTAAGCATAGTCCAGAGATAGGACTCCCTATATCTATCCTAACTTAAACAAGCTAAATAAAATAAGAAATAAATAACTCCTCTAAGTTGGCATTTATGTATCAGAGTCTAAGTGTGTTGCCCAGATGGTTTCGGCAAAGATTCAGTGACTGATAAGCTGGGCTAGACGCCCCCATAGGATTTCTTCCTAAGGTTCCTTAAGTTCCATGTTCCGGATTCCATGGAACATAGGCTCCTGCCTATTCCAAAATGGGTGCTTCTGAACCCTCAAATCTTGGGGTTTATATTGTATTTTGACTATTCATACTTCCCTCCAGAATGTGAAGTACAGTATCTGGTTGTTTTGACTAACAGGTGTTTATCCCGGTGTTTTCCCAGACAATGATGTAACTAATGATGTAACCCCTCTCACACAGGTGCTGGGTATCCCATAGTCCACTTCTATGAGAATGTCACCTTTCCCCTTTCTAATGTGATGGTTGAAAGTGTGAATGTCAAAGTGTTCTTCTTCCTGTTAAGGCTTGGGTGGAATTCCCTTATTCTCTTTCCGGTTGAATGAACTATTGTTTCCTTGAGTTCATCTCCGTTCAGATGCTAATGCGCAAGTGTGGGCTCACTCACAGGTGTTTAACTGCTGCTTAGCAACCCCAATGCTTCATGACGTCTTGACGTGTGGAATGTAAATGGTATGTTTACTGGAATGCAGCTGACTCCAAGTGGATTCCCTATCAAGTTAGCCTTTCTCAACATTACAGAGATTATGCTATATAAACTCTAATACTTAATACATTTAAAGAAATTAAAATGTGTGAATGTCCCTTGGGATTATCACAACAGTATGCACATGTGCATGCGCAAATGCACCCACTGTGGTTGTGTCTGGCCTGCTCAACTGTCTGAGGGGGAGTTGTCTGGCCTGTGGTGTGAAAACCTTGAGAACCCCTGGTCTACAATGCCAGAACAAACTATTTGTAGAGGTGCTACAAGGATATTATGAGGAAAGAAGAAAAGAAGGAACTTTCCCTAAATCTTACACACTGGCTAATCCAGGGACAATGACACAGAGTGGGTCTTTGACTAACGAGAAAGAAAAAGACTGTAGACCATTCCAAATCGCTTCCTTTCCCAGATCTCCAGACAATCCTCCTACCTTCAAAACAAAAGAAGGTCTTGATGGATAGCTACCCTCTGAGATGATATTTTTGACTGGAGTGTTCATGTCTCTTATGTAATTTTGATAGGAGTTATTTTGAGTTATATTCTTGTCATTTCTGGGGGGGGGGGCTTGGTTGAGCTTTGAGACATGAGATTGTTTTTTCCAAAGCCACTCTTATTTACTGTCATTAACCTATACTTGTCCTTAGCCTGACATATTTCCCAGTGAAAATAGTCTGTGGTGAGCTAAGAATCTTGCTAAGAATGAGACTCTGGAGGAGCATTGTGCAAACCTGTCCTATTTGTTCAGCCCAAACTTTAAGAAGCAGGGAAATGCTAAAGCTCCAAGTAAAACCCAGAGTGTATTCCTTGTGTGTCTGAAACCAAAGAGAGACACCAGCCTCCCACTGCCTTGGCCAGTGCATTGGAAATATATAAGGATATGAAAGCACTATTCGATCTTTGGTCAAAATTATTTATTTAGTCTCATGCAAGAGATGATAATGAAATGGTTGTCATGATACTGCATGAAGGTCTGCATTCCACATTCTAAATGTCTGTGGAGTAGCAGCTTACAATAAATGTGGAGGTTTAGGTGAAGAGGGCCAAAATAGACATGATGCTCAATATGTATTTACATTTATTTTTAAAAGGAAGGGGTTAATGCAAATATCATTGTCATAGTAGGCTTGTGTATTTCCCTTACACAAAATCAAACAAAAACACAAACTAGCTTCAGAAGACTAAGGAATGCAGGAAAAAGTTATCTTCCCATTCCATGCCTACTCTGATCCTGCTACAGTATTTATTATCTGCAATTATCTAATTAGGTCTGCTTTTTGAAAATAGCAATGGCAATTACACTTATATACAACCCCGTAGTGCTTAGTGTACTCTCTGGGTGGTTCACAAGGTAATTAGCATTTTGCCCCTAACATGCTGGGTACTAATTTTAGCAGGTTTAATTTTAGTTTAGATTAGGCTGCAGTAGTACAGTTTAACTACTGCACCATGTTTGCCATCCATAATCATCTTGGTCCTTACTGTACTCTGTGGATCGTGCAGCATCCATGATCCTTTATCTGACTTTTTTTTCTTTTCATTCAGGACAAAAAAATGATCTGTTGAACAACATGTCTTCCTCCCTTAACTAAGCAACAGTGGTTACACATGATCTGCCATTCATCTCATCCATTGGTGTCTTGTAAAAGAAGTGATGGATGATGACCATGTTGTCCCAGGACAAGTCCACTATGAGTAAATTCGGTCACAATAAACAGGTATGCATGGATTTTTGTGTATTGGCCAAACCTAAGCAAGCTGCATAGTTCACTAGGAAGGATCACGTGACTTCAGCACCATGTTTTAGGAGTTCAGTTCCCCTGTGGGCTTGCCAGGAGAAAAATTGCCCTTGAGGGGAAGGATGGCATGGTGAACCTCATATGAGCATTTTGTGTCTAGTCAACCTTGGTAAGAATCACAATAAATTGAAATTGTCCTGAAAGTACACTGTTGTTGTTGTTGTTGTTGTTGTTGTTGTTGTTGTTGTTGTTGTTGTTGTTGTTGTTGTTGTTGTTGTTGTTGTTGTTGTTGTTGTTGTTGTTGTTGTTGTTGTTGTTGTTGTTGTTGTTAACCATTGACAAGTGGGGAAATGCAAAGAAAAAATAGTCCCTAACTTAGTTAGACTAATGTTGAGAGCTAACATCTACCTGCCCATCTTTTCTCACCAACTCAGTTCTTCACTGATAAAAAATGCATAAATCCCCCCCCAAAAAAAAAAATCCCAAAAATGCCAGGCGCAACCCTCTCCCACACCAACAAAAGGGATGAAGTGATTTCCCTACCTTTTCCATGCCGTTTGAAAACCTTATACGACAACAAAGGCAGCACCTCCGCAGCAGTAAGCACTGCATTGTGACTTCGGGTGAAGGGGGCACCTTCTCCAAACAAAGAAAAAAGGTCCTATTTGGGTTAAAAGTACCATGGAATTTGCCAAAAGATAGCTACTGCAGTCCTTTGGATGATAAGGTACCGTGGGAGGTGTTGAAGGTCCTGTTGAAAAACTATTTGCTGATAAATCTTCTGTTGAAAAATACCGGAGAGAAAAGTGCTAAGAAGCAGAGGGCCTTTGGCTGCAAGGCTTTTTAAAGCAATAGACCTGCCATCTCCCTTTTGTTGCTGTGAGGACTTTCTTTTTCACCTCTTTGCCTCTGATACAATTTTTGGAGGAAAAGGCTTCATACAAGATTGGTTTGGAAAAGTTTACAGTTTATCGCTGGACCAGGAAGGAGAAGAGAGAGTGCCGGCAGCTGTATTAAGGCAAGGAGAGGTGGCTGCAAAGACCTTCCACCCAGCCCCTTTTCCAAAGGCCTCCTTTGCTGGACCAGGGCCGGCAGCTGTGTCAAGGCAGGGAGAGGTGGCTGCAAAGACCTTCCATCCAGCCCCTTTCCCAAAGGCCTCCTTCGCTGGACCAGGCAGACGGCTTCAAAGATTGCAACCCAACTCCAGCCATGGAGAACGGACACTGCCTTTCCTCCCAGCTGCCCCGACGCCGACGCCGACGCTCGCCAACGCTCCCTGCTCGTTCCAAGAGCCCATGCCACCAGCTCCCGGGATTTGGGGCAGGTGGGAGCCATTGCTTCTGCCTCCGCCCTCCCCACCTGGGGGGAAGAAAAGGAGACGCCGACGCCGCGGCTCGCCAACGCTCCCTGCTCGTTCCGGGAGCCCATGCCACCGGCTCCCGGGATTTGGGGCAGGTGGGAGCCATCGCTTCTGCCTCCGCCCTCCCTACCTGGGGGGAAGAAAAAGGAGACGCCGATGCCGCGGCTCGCCAATGCTCCCTGCTCGTTTCAGGAGCCCATGCCACCGGCTCCCGGGATTTGAGGCAGGTGGGAGCCATCGCTTCTGCCTCCGCCCTCCCCACCTGGGGGGAAGAAAAAGGAGACGCCAACGCCGTGGCTCGCCAACGCTCCCTGCTCGTTCCAGGAGCCCATGCCACCGGCTCCCGGGATTTGAGGCAGGTGGGAGCCATCGCTTCTGCCTCCGCCCTCCCCACCTGGAGGGAAGAAAAAGGAGACGCCGATGCCGATGCCGCAGCTCGCCAACGCTCCCTGCTCGTTCCAGGAGCCCATGCCACCGGCTCCCGGGATTTGAGGCAGGTGGGAGCCATCGCTTCTGCCTCCGCCCTCCCCACCTGGGGGGGAAGAAAAAGGAGATGCCGACGCCGGGACTCGCCAGCGCTCCCTGCTCGTTCCGGGAGCCCATGCTTGTTGCTGGAACCAGGGGGGATTGTGGATGGGGTGGGGAGAGAGAGAGTTGGTCCTGCCAGCCAGGAAGGAGGGGCAGCATTCCATCTAGGGAGGTTCCAGGGATCCATATAGGTGTTGTGACGGGCATGGGGCGGTATGGCGGGTACCATGGGGCGGGCCGCACTCGGGGAATGCGGGTCCGATGTTTAAGTGCAGTCCCTCATTCCAGCCCAGCAGGTACATCTCTGGGCCCTGAGCAGCAGATCCAGAGTGACCCCGCCCTTAGGCTGCTGCTGGTGAATGCCAGATCGGTCTGTAATAAGGCCCCCCTGATCCAAGATGCTATCCAGGAGGGGCGGGCCGACCTGGCATGCATCACCGAAACCTGGCTGACACCTGAGGATGGAGTACCTCTTTCGGACATGTGTCCAGCTGGGTTCGGTATTTGGCACCAGCCTAGAGGTGAGGGGAGGGGCGGTGGTGTCGCCATCGTTGCCAGGGAGTCTTTGGGAATTGCTAGGGCCACTGCTCCACAAGTGTCTGGTTGTGAGGCCCTGCTTCTACGGTTGGGCCCCAAGGGTCAGTTGGGGATCTTACTCCTGTACCTGCCCCCTTGCAGGGTAAGGGATGCCCTGCCTGAGCTCCTTGAAGCCGCCTCGATGCTGGCGTTGGAGTTCCCGAGGCTTATGGTTCTGGGGGACTTCAATTTGCCATCATTGGGATGGCTTCTGAGGTGGCAAGGGAGTTCATGGCTTCCATGGCAGCCATGGGCCTGACTCAGGTAGTTCAGGGTCCGACCAGGGGCAGTGGTCACATGCCAGACTTAGTTTTCTTGTTGGAGCAGTGGCAGAGTGATCTGAGATTACAGGATTTAGTCATCTCACCTGTGCCATGGTCAGATCACTATCTGGTGACTCTTGACTTTCTGGGGGCGACGCTTCATCGTAGGGGGGCAGGGCCTATTAAAATGGCCCGCCCTCGGCGACTAATGGATCCAGATGGATTCCAGAGGGAACTGGGGGATGTTCCTCTGGATCGGCTACACGATTCACCCGAGGCACTTGTCGACCTGTGGAACAGGACGGCAACAGCAGCCTTGGATGAAATCGCACCACTGCAGCCTCTCCGCGCCCGTGGGGTTAGGTCATCCCCGTGGTTCACGGATGAACTGCGGGAACTCAAACAGGCAAAGAGACGCCTAGAGCGCCGCTGGGTGAAGACCCAAGATGACTCTGATTGGACACTAGCTAGAGCTGCTATTAGGGCCTACCTAGTGGCGATGGGGGTGGTGAGGCGGCAATACTTCACCACCCTTATTGCCTCCACTGATAATCGCCCAGCCACCCTGTTCCGGGTAACCAGGTCCCTCCTCGGTAGGGGGAGATCGGTGCCCGGTTGGCAGGGTTCGGCTGAGGACTTTGCTGACCATCTGGTGGAGAAAATCGATCGGATTCGTTCAGGGCTGAATCCCGGCGTGGATGGGGAGGGTCGGGTGGGCACCAGAGCACAGTCTTGCTGTAAGATCTGGGATCAGTTTGATCCTGTTGTCCCTGATGAAGTGGACAGGCTCCTTGCAGCTGTGCGTGCCACTACATGTCCTTTGGATCCCTGTCCCACCTGGTTGGTGAAAGCCTCCAAGGTGGTGACAGGTGGCTGGGTTGGGGCGATAATAAATGCATCATTACGGGAGGGGGTATTTCCTGCACCGCTAAAACATGCTTTGGTGCGCCCCCTCCTGAAGAAAATATCCCTTGACCCAGCTGTCCTTAACAACTACAGGCCGGTTTCCAACCTGCCCTTTCTGGGTAAGGTTTTGGAGAAGGTGGTGGCACGCCAGCTGCAGAGTGTCCTGGAGGAAGCGGATTATCTAGACCCCTTTCAATCAGGATTCAGGCCCGGGTATGGTACGGAGACGGCATTGGTCGCACTGATGGATGATCTCTGGCGGGAGCGGGACGGGGGTTATCCATCCGTCCTTGCTCTTCTTGACCTCTCAGCGGCCTTCGATACCGTCGACCACGGTATCCTTCTGGAACGGCTCAAAGGATTGGGGATCGAGGGCACTGTGTTGTCCTGGTTTTCCTCTTTTCTGGAGGGCCGTACCCAGTTGGTGTGGTTAGAGAGTGAGAGGTCCAGCCCTAGGCTCCTCAAGTATGGGGTGCCTCAGGGCTCGGTGCTCTCTCCTCTCCTATTTAACATCTACATGAAGCCACTGGGTGAGATCATTCGTTCCCACGGGGTGCGGTACCATCAGTACGCGGATGACACTCAGTTGTATATCTCGGCCCGTGGGGACCCCAGTGATGCTGTTGAAATCCTATCCGGATGCCTGGAGGCCATTGGGGTCTGGATGGGGGCCAATGGGCTTCGGCTGAATCCCAGCAAGACAGAGTGACTGTGGATAAGGGGCCCCGTGTTATCCAGGGAGTTACCATCTTTGGTACTGGATGGGGCTGTTTTGCCCCAGACAGACCCAGTGCGCAACTTGGGGGTCCTTCTGGACTCGCGGCTGCTGCTAGAAGAACAAGTAGCGGCTGTGGCCAGGAGGGCTTTTGCCCAACTTCGGGTGATTCGCCAGTTGCGCACGCTCCTGGACCGGGGCTCCTTGCTTATGGTCACCCATGCTCTGGTCACTTCCCGACTAGATTATTGTAATGCACTCTACATGGGGCTGCCCTTGACGACCATTCGGAGGCTGCAGCTGGTCCAGAATGCGGCAGCCCGGATGGTGATGGGATGTGGGCGATATGCCCATGCCTCACCGCTACTTCAGGAGCTGCACTGGTTACCAGTTTGTCTCCGGGTGCAATTCAAGGTGCTGGTTTTGACCTTTAAAGCCCTATATGGCAGTGGGCCAGGATACCTTAGAGACCGCATCGTCCCAAGAGTGTCTGCCCATCCAACCAGAGCGGACCGGAGGGGCTCTCTAATGGTGCCATCAGTTAGGGGTTCACATCTGTCCAGCACCCGAAGGAGGGCCTTCTCCGTGTCCGCACCGACTCTCTGGAACCTCCTGCCAACAGATCTAAGACTTCAAAGAGAATTGCTGCCCTTCAGGAAAGGATTGAAGACCTGGCTGGCAGGGCAGGTGTGGGGCCCGAATGGGAACACGGTCCCCGCCTGCTGGCTTACGTAAAGAATTAAGAACTCTCCCTTCTTCTTTTATAGTGGGTGGGATGGGTGGGTGGGATATGGGGTTTTTTAAAGTGGGTGGGATATGGGGCTTTTAAAGTGTTTTTATGTGTTTTTAGAACTTGTTGTAATGCCGCCCTGAGTCGGGTTCTGCCTGAGTGGGCGGCATATATAAATATGACTATTAAATTAAATTAAAATTAAATTGAATTTCAAAATGGCCAATGCTACCATTTCAGAAATCAAAATGGCTACCCCCCTTCACCCGAAGTCACAATGTAGTGCTTACTGCTACGGAGGTACTGTCATCGTTGTTGGATAAGGTCCCCAAACATCTTGGAAAAGGTAGGGAGATCACTACCATTTTAGAGCTTAAAATACTGTAGCACAATCTTTGGTCGTAAACCAAATACTGGTCGTAACCCAGGGAATTTTTTTTAAAATTAAACGTGCCATCATAACCCACGGCAAATGCAACTCAGGGCAGTCATATACCGGGGTTTTACTGTACTTCACCATTTGTAGTAGCCCTTGTAAAACAGCAGCATCTTTTAAAATCATTGTTATAAATTTAGCAAATTAAGGGTAACAAATTATTTCCACGTTCGCAAGCCAGACATGAATACAACGGCTGCTGCAGATGTTCCTTAGCAACAATACACAAAGGCATGTTGTTTCTGTTATTGAAGATGATGTACTTATATCAAATCATGGCTAGTAGCATCATTCTTCATGAATTTCTCAGATCTCTTTTTGATGCCCTCCTGGTTGGTGAGCATCATAACTTCCTGAGGCATTAAATTTCAGAGTTTTATTATGTGCTATATAAAGATATACTTCCTTTTCTTTCTCCTGAACTTCTCACCATTCATCTTCAGGGGATGAACCCAGACTCTTGTATGATGAGAGAATAGGAAAAGCTTTTCTTGCTCTGCCTTCTCAACCCCTCTGATAATTTTATGCTTCTCTATGTTTCCACTTTCTTGCTCGTTAACATATCTCTTGCACCAGTATAGCATCTATGAAAGTCTGGGAAGAAGTCAAGTCTTTTCACGAAGAATCAGTAAGATCTATAGTTAAAGATGAACACAGGTTGTTTCTTGGTCTTTTTAAAACATATATATAGTGATCTCGCAATGCTACCAGAGTAGCAGTGGGTATGTAAACATCCCGGATGGTAGTTGATGTTTCCCTTCATTCAGCTGCAATCAGATTTCTTATTTCTATATCCATTTCTATTTTTCACTGAGTTTGTTGGGAGTGGTGATCAGTATCAATCAGTTTTGAATCGAAACATCAGATGTTTTAGTAAGAAATGTGAAAACCTGAAAAGGACCTACAATGTATGACAAAATGATGAAGAACATGGTCTGAATTCCCTCAACATCTGTGCAGCAGCACAGCATCCAAATTCTACCAGAAAAATCAAGACTCATAATGCATAAAAACATGCAGGGTTTGTTGAGAAGCTGAGAGGACAGAATGACTTTGAAAGAAATATGCGGTCAGAGTATACTGTATTTACCTCAGAAGTACATGATGTGTCTTTTTAAATATATATATTTGGATTCCACAAGACAAAGCAGAATGAACTAAATGCAAATGACATTTGTTCCAATAAATATTTCCATATTAAAGTTATACAGAGAAGGAATATTGAGATTATTGGTGCATTTCATGATACAATTCATTCCATGTGCAATCTCAGTTACTGTTTCATTATACAGAGTAGTTTATGTTATTATTCTTTTTTCAAATTATGGTTCATGCCAAGATCTGCAATATCACTTGCAACTCATAAACCGTATCTTTATGTTTGCCACTATGTTTTTCCCCACTTCCTCCAGGTCTTGCTCAAGTGAGTAATATGATAATATAGGTTATTCAAGGCACATGAGTCTCACTATGAGAAGTTTAGTTCTTGGGGAGATATTCATTCCTAATCACATATAGAATTATTCCAATGCCTGTGACTGATTAGTCAATGTCATCCCCTCTAGCCAGGCAAGACATGTAAAGAACAGCAGACCTGGTGAGTAATTCAACTCAAACCACATACTTTATTATAGAAGTGATGGCTGTGTACTCAGTGGGATGAGACTGAGTAATAAAAGCTGTGGCTAAGTTCTGATTGGTTTTAAAGAGATTTCATTTCTTTTGGCGTAATGAAATACACGAGCTCAAGTTATTATAACAATTTGTAATGCATGGGATTACTTAACTGTGACTTGAGCCTTTTGTGGTTTTTCTGTGCTTTCAAACATCACTATTCCAATCACTATTCAAACATCACTATTCCAATCTCCCAAATACAGATTTGATTTAATTTTAATTTTAATTTAATTGTTCGATTTCTACACTGCCCACTCGGTCTAGACAGAATGAGGTATGTGCCTCAGGCAGCTGAGAGCAGGGGTGGCAGGAAGGAGCTGAGGTCTTGGTACCAAATGATCCATCTTGCTGCTTTCTTATGCCACAGAGGATGTTGTCCCTGTCACAAGGATGATAAGATTCAGAAGCTAATCTGGTTGGCTTCTGTTGGTTGAATGGGATGGATTGCATCTTGTCCCTCAACACAGGCAGCAAAACACCCCAGGACATCCCAAACATCTTCATCTTTGTATGGCAAACTAGATACATCACAGTTCCACTCTGGTTTCCAACTATAAGTGCATGGACCCTGGCAGAGATGCTCAGATACCTCCAAACACGTAACAGACCCACAGCAGGAAGTTTCAGTTCATTGCCTCAAGCTGTGTCCACCACTAATCCTCAAGTGTTTGAGGCTCTGTATCTCCCTTTAATATTTCTTCTTCTTCGTATCTGAATCCAAATATAGGTGATCATCATGGTGATCACCATCAAGACTGTCGAGAATATAATGCAGTGGCCTTTCGTCTGCCTTCCACATCGCAGTATGACCCCCGTACCACTGATCCAGTTGATCAAATCACTTTCTGGTCCTGAGCCCTTTTGGCACACAAAGTCCTCCTCAGCTGCAGGCCAGTGTTGATGAAACTGCTGCTCTCCATCAAGATGGATTCTCCACCATCCTCCAACAGATTCAAGTGGGATTTAATCCACTTGGGAACCATCACCCTTCACAAGCCATTAGTCCTCAGGGTTGTCATGTTCATTAACCGCCCCCTGACACTCAGGACTGAGTCACTGGCAGTATGGTCTACTCTATTACCATAACAGGGCAAATTGGCCAGCATGGCTCATATTTATTGCTCTGATTTATTTCCATTTTATTTTATTTATTTGCTTGCTTTTTCCTCATAGGGGCTCAAGGTGACTCGTGATAAATTAAAACAACACAGTAAACACCACTAAACTCTCCATAAGGTGCCCTGTTAAAAAATAATTGAACGATAATATTAAAAACCAGCATTTGGAAAGGGTATTTACCCGTTCTTGACAAGAATTGAAATTCCATTTTGGAGCAAATCTCATCTTTCAGTAGGATACAGGTAAATAAGCTTTTCTACAAGACCTTCCAAACAATGGTCTCAGCTGACAGCTGATCACCCAAAAACATCCTCAGAACATTTTCACTTTACGGGCAGGAAAATAATTTCCCAGATGGAATTTCTTGGAAATTGCACAAATGGCATCATTATGTACAACATGTCCACCAGCTGTGTCCTGGCATCCATGTGCAAGTTATGCAAATTGTGGTAATTGTTCACAGATAAAAATATACAAAGTGCCTCACAGTTGCAGATCAGCCCTGAAAAGTTGTCCTTCCTTCACCACATCAAGTAGCAACAGATGTCTGTAACGCTGAAACATTTTAACAAGCATTTTAAAATTGTTGCAAGTCCAAAACCATGTTTAGAATTTGAATAACACATCCCATGACTCCAGCAGGTATTCTGTGCTAGCTAGCAGGAATCAGGTTTCAAACGAAGATAAGCCTATCATTTAACAAGGGAGGGGGAGTAATTGTTGGATTCTGGCCAGTCATCACAGTCAGCAATCTGTGAGTGCATCCCAAAGACAAAAAAAAAGTTAGTTTTCCAAGGGGGGGGGGGGAGAGGAAGTGCGACAATTTATTTAACTATTGTTTCTGCTATGTGCCATCAAGTCATTTCCAATTTATAACAATTTTTGAGATGGGAGATACTCAAAGAGTACATACACACACACACACTCATTCGCACAACTGAGCTGTCATTTGATCCTCCTGAGTCTTAGTCTGGCACTATGTCCACTCTATCATAATGTCTTTTTAACTGTTAACTCAGAAATCCTACTCAAATAAGGATAAGTTGGAGGAGACTTTTTTTTAACAATTGAGTTGGTGTTAAATTGCCATTTGACTTATAAGACTACAATCTTGCTTGGGTGTGTGGGTGTGTGTGAGAAATTCCATTCATTGTTTTGCTCATATCCCTTTCCCCCCAGAATGCTTGGTTGGCCTCCTCTTTATATTACCACCTTAACAATAATGGATGTGAAAGCTGAATAGTGAAAAAGCCAATTTAGGGAGAAAACATTTGTATATTCAAAATACGGTGCTGCAGAAGAGCTTTGCAGATGCCAAGGACCACAAGGAAGGCAAATTAGCAGGTTCAAATCAAGCCAGAGGTCTCTTTTCTATAGAGAGAAAAGAAACAATCCTAGCTGTAAGACCTCTTGTCAATGTTACAACACGAAGACAATGGTGATTATAATTGAGTGAGATCTAAATTGATAAATTGCTGCTCATCCAGCATGTGCATTACGACTTTGGGCTCTATTTCATACCAATGCCCCAAAAAGACTTGGTCATGTCCATTCATTCAGATTGGACGGAATTCTGTTTGTTGATTGATGCTTGCATGAGGGAAATAATGGAAAATACTTTGGGCTCATTAGTGAGATGCTGGTTGCACACACTTGGTTGCACAAGCAGGCACATGCTCAGGAAGGCACTTAGCACTTCTTTAAAGCTGCCTTTGTTATGCAAGCGTAAATGGACAATAGGAGTCTGTCTCTTGCTTCCTTACAGGGTCTTGTAAATTAGAGTCTAAACTGGCTTCATCCAGCTGCGACACCTTAGGAAGGTTTCTCCTACATTGTTGTTATGTGCCGTCAAGTCAGAAAAGACTTTATAGTCACCTTAATAGGGTTTTCAAAGTAGGTGAGATATTTAAGGAGTGTTTTTACCAGTTCCAAGGTGACTGCGGTGGCTCAAGTGGTTAAGATGCTGACTGGGAGGTTGGCAGGTCAGCAGTTTGCGACCTGAGTACTGCATGACAGAGTGAGCTCCCATCTCTGTCTCATCTATCACTCTGTCCACTGCATCACACTAGGCATCCTCTTAAATTCTCATCTAGAAATATGATGACATTAAAGCACAGCTCAAGTGGCTAAGACACTGACTGGGAGGTGGAAGGTCAGCAGTTTGATTCCTGAGTACTGCAGGACGGAATGAGCTCCCATCTTTGTCCCAGCTCCTGCCAACCTAGCAGTTCAAAAGCAAGAAATTGCAAGTAGATAAATAGGGACCACTTCAGTGGGAAAGTAACAGCGTTCCGTGTGCTCTGGTGTCTAGTCATGCGTGCTACATGACCATGGAAATGTCTGCAGAAGCAGACAGCGCTGGCTCTTCGGCTTTGAAACAGAGATGAGCACTGAACCCTAGAGTCGGATACGACTGGCTTTCGAGCAAGGGAAACCTTTCCCTTTACCCTAAAGTAGCCTAATTTTCATATGTTTTAGACCAGTGGTTCTCAGCCTTTAGTATCATACACTTCCTCCCAAACACTCCTTCCAATAATGTGGCTTCCAAAATGATAATTTTTTTTGGGGGGGGGTACTTTTTTAGAAAGAAATTTATTGATAAAATTATGTTTGTTTGCGCCATGTAAAGTAATCAGCCATGACTTTCCTGGTTGCTATTTCAACACTGTTTGCGCATGAGGACGGTCACTAATCTTTGGTAGATGCAGGAACACTGCAACTTTTTCCAGGGTGATCTCCAGCTTGTGAAGAAGCAAACCAGAGATCAACCAGACAGGTAAGCAGTTCCCAACAGGTTCTTCTTCCAAGTCTAGGCCAGACGTGAAACGGCCAAAACTGAAGGCACCTTTTGGTGAGTTCATTCAGCAGTTCCTTTCACCTGACCTAGTGTGAGAAAGATTAGCTGGCAACACAAGGTTGCCGTTACCAGGGTATGCCCATTGTGTTTCAAAAATGCCACCATCTTCGAAGAGGCTCTTTCTGTTTAACACACACACACACACCAAACAGGTTATATACTATGTTAACAAGCATTCTATTGCTACGGCTATACTTTATACTAAGTTTTAAGGACATCAAAATAGAAATACAGTAGAACCCCACATAATGAAAAAACTCCATTCCACAGAGTTCTTTGCTATGTGTTTTTTTTTTCATTGTGTGAAGTGAAGAGTGATACCCCGCATAATGAAAAAGTTCATTATGTTGGGTTTCGTTAATCGAGGTATACCTCGCTTAACGAAAACCCTGTATAACAAAAAAAATTCATTATGCGGGGTATCGCAAATAGCGCATGAACATTTTGTTGTATGAATTTTTCATTATACAAAGTGTTTGTTATGTGGGGTTCCACTGTACTATCTTTGGAAGTAGACACTATAAAATAAAAATAATTATTCAATTAATATTTGAAAATTGTAATAATACAGCAGTTCATAAATGTCATTGCCATGGTAACTGTTTAAAAATGGTAGTATGGTTACAAAAAAGTTAAAGCTATGACTTTAAAAAAACCAAGAAAACCCATCTGTGTCCTATTTGTGTCCTATCAGCAGTGGCACATATACCATTACTAAGAACCACTATTTTTGAATACAGTTCCCACCAACAGCAATTAATTCATTCATTGGTCACACTGGCTGGGGATGATTGTAATTGTCGTCCATCACATTTGTAAAGCACCTAGTATAAGACTGGTAGAGACTACACTGGTAGAGACTATTTATTTATTTATTTAATCACATTTCTGCTGCTGCCCCCTCACTGAGGCGACTCTGGGCGGCTTACACATTAACAATAAAACATCACAGAGAACAATTAAAAACATTAAAAATAAGCTTTTTAAAGTTAAAAATTATAAAATTATCATAATTACTTTAAAATTCTTTTAAAAGTGCCCTCCAACCACCTGACAAAACTGCAATACCTTAGGCAAGCCAGCCCAAGGTGGCTGTCCCCACAGCTGCCCCACACACCCGATGCGCCAGCCAGGTCTTCAGGTTCTTGTGGATGGAGAAAAGTTCTGCCTGGAGACAAAGTTCAGTTGGTAGGAGGTTCCACAGGGCCAGAGCAGACACAGAGAAGGCTCTCCTTCTTGTGCTAGAGAGGCGAACCTCTCTAGCACATAGAACTATAAGAGAGCCCCTCTGGTCCACTCTAGTGGGGTGGGCAGATGTCCTTGGGGTGATGCGGCTTCTTAAGTACCCTCGTCCACTACCATGTAGGGCTTTGAAGGTAATCACCAGCACCTTGAATTGCACCCGGAGGCACACCAGTAGCCAGTGCAGCTCCCGAAGCAATGGTGAGGCATGGGCATAGCGCCCACACCTCATCACCACCCGAGCAGCCGCATTCTGGACCAGTTGCAGCCTCCGAATGGTCATCAGGGGCAGCCCCGTGTAGAGCGTATTACAAAAATCAAGTCTGGAGGTGACTATCATAGGACTTGAAATGGCATGACAAAACAACAGAAATGGCTATCTGTCACTGCAGCTGGCTGGACAGCTCAACAGTTTAGATATCTATCTGGCTGTGGAACATGAGGTTGGGAGTTTGAATCCCCACTGTGCCTCCCAGGACAGTGAGGAGCCAAAAGCAAAATGCACAGTTCTGGGGCACTCCCCAGAAGGAATGAATGGTAAACCAATTCTGAATACTCTCTACCCAGAAAACCCTGGAAAAAAGTTACCATAACTCAAAATTGACTTGAAAGCATGCAGCATCATTTACAATAGAAAAACAGTCTCCCAAAACATTCCAGATTCCAAACAAGGATAAAAGTTGAGTGTATGATGGAGTCAGATAGCTTTCATGCTATTAATTGCTTACTCGTTTACTGGTGAAATGGCTCAGCTTGGGAAATGTTCCATATGAACAGAAGAAAAAATAGGAAAGATTTCTCCCCCACCCACCCTGTTTGCTAATTCAATAGGATCGATGCTTGAACTCAAAAGTTGTTATCAGTAGACTGACACATTTTTCTGCAGCATTTTTTAAAAATAAAGATTTCTGGAGCAATTTTGTCAAGATAGTTTAGCCTGGATGATTAGTGTTGGAGGAGCATTCCCATTGTCTGAGATTGTAGCTCCTCCTAGTGGTTTCTGGCACTAAAGCTCTGAAAAAATAATTGGGGGAACATACTGGAATAGGTGTGATTTGGATTTCTGGAAAGGGCATTCATTTGAATTTGGAAATATGTATTTAGAATTCACTGAATAATGCTATACGTATTTGGATAGTTCAAAGTATATCCAAATGATATTTGTAAGAATAATTTCTAATATTCAGCGTCCCATTCACTCCTGTAGATTACAAAGCAAAAGGCCAGGCACATATAGTCTATATATAGCAAAATATGTCTATATTTCTGTTTGCTAGATAAAGAATTGAAAGTAAAACCTATTTCTCAGGAATCCTGGAGTGATTTCTTGAGGAATTAAATGTAAATTCCCCAGACACTCTGGCACCAAGGGGAATGGGGCAGTGGTGGCCATCAGCAGGTTCACATCAGTTCACCAGAACTGATAGCAGAAATTATGGCTGGCCCCACCCATCCAAGTTTTGAAATAAAGTAGTCCTAATTCAGGTGCAATGCAGGGCTTTCCCCTTTGCTATGCCCACAATACCATGCCCAGTGTGGTAGTAAAAATGTTTGGAGCCCACTACCGCAATGGGGCAGAGAACTCATTGACACCTGATGCAGGTTGCGATGAGTTTCCCAAGAGAGGGGGGCTATCTGTCAGTGGTGTGTATTAGTGGCAATGAAATCTAGGATTAGGCACTAACACAAGAAGATCAGAGAGTAAACCAAAAAATTGCTGCATTTTAAAGACTAACTGCTGCATTAAGATACTTTTGCACACTTTTTTTCAAGGAGAAGGTGAAAGGTGAGCATAGCTACTTATAAATTTCCCATAGTATTTGCTTTTAGGATATACTCTGGTCCAAGCCTGCACTGCTGCAGTTTTCTATGTGACTTTTTCTGAAACCGCAAAATTCATTTACATACTCTGCATCACACTGTACAGTATATTGTTTACTTAATATACAGTACTTAGGAATAAAATTTAGGTTTAGTGGATTCATAGATTAATGAATTACAAATCATCAGGGATATATTAGATTAGGGTTTGGCTTCTTTGCGATCTATTAAGCAGGGGAATAATATTTTGCTATATATAGACATATTTTGCTATATATAGACTATATGTGCCTGTTTTATTTTCATTTGAAGATTATAGCAGAGTCAGATACTGTTCTTCTTTTAGTAGAGTCTGTAGATAGATCGCAAGTAGTACATTTTACAAGTAACATCTGGAACAGCCAGGGTACAAAATATACCTATCTCTCCTTGATAGGCCACTCATGGACGATTGAGGCATCAGGACTAGGACAACACTCTATGGCAGGTGTGGCCCTGTTGAAAGTAGTCATTGAATGTGGCCATTATTATATGTATAATCATTTGTCTAGCAGAAGAGAAGAGTTGCAGGTCTCCCAGAGTCCACCCCTTTTCATTGACTGCTACTCAATATTTTAGTAACTCAATCTGAGATAAAAATAAAATAAACTATTTATTTACCATTATTGAGAAGTACAGATGTGCACATGCTGCTTTCTTTTCTGCACACATGCTAGAGGCCAGCCAAACAGATGGGCAGCAATAAAACAACTTGCAACAAGTGACAACAGAAAGGAAATTAACACAGAGCAGAAAGGAACAGGCCTCTCTTTGAATTCAGAGGGATGAAGGAACAATTGGTTAGTGTTAGATAGGTAGACAGACACCTCAGACCAGAAAAGCCCCTGCCACTCACTCCCACTACAGCCAACATGCAAAATTATAATAAAACTCCAACAGTATTTCCTAGGTAACAGGTGCACACACACACACAAAGGTGAGCAAGGTGAAGGGGCTGGAGAAACAAGCCATGGGTGTGTGTATCTGGCCCAATTGTATAAACTGAAGCAAGGCAGGTAGTGTGTTGCCAGTACTGCAGCTCATGACCTTTGTTGTTGCATAAGTGCTCACAGCAGTGGTAGAGAACTTGGGGGAAAATAAACACCCTCTGTGATTTGCTTTCCAAAACCTAGAAGAACTGTATAGTGCCTGGGAAAACCACACTTGCCATAGCCTCTGTAGGCCTGGGGTGACAGCCCTAGCAAGAATTGCAGCACTTGATGAAATAACTTGGAGTATTTTGCTATCCGGTGAACTGCTGAAAAACGTGGCTCTTTTCTTCCACATAGAACAAGGCATGCTGGTTTTTAGCTAGATTCTGAGCACATCCATCCAGATGACCTTCATGCCTATTTCCACACTTTCCTTGCCCAAAAACTGTTCTGGTCCTCAATACGAATCCTTGCCTGCCCTACCTCTGTGAGATCACAAAGGCTACCCCTTGCTCTCAGGTCCGTCCTTGAAATCTCTTAAGAATGGCATGCTATTGCCCCTGCAACAAACTGCACCTTAATAGATAGATAGATAAATCTTTATTGTCATTGTCCTGCACAGAACAACGAGATTGAGAGTAAAAAACACATATCAACCCAACAAAACCTAAACAAAATACAACTATACAAAATTATCAACATACTCCCACCCCACATAGACACATTTAACCCCTAAAAAGCTCTTAAACTGTAAAAACTCTAAAACTCTAAAAACTCTAAAAACTATATACAAAAGCTCCCTCATAGACTGCATTTCACGGCATTCAAAGCCAGAACCGCTTTTGGGTAGAAACTATTTCTCAAGTGGCTGGTCCTGGTCTTTATGACCCTATACCTTCTTCTAGAAGGCAGAAGCTGAAAGAGATCATTTCCGGAGTGTGTACTATCTTGCACAATCTCTACAGCTTTCTTATAACACCTGGCGGCATAGATTTGATCTAGAGTGGGAAGAGTATGCCTGATTATCCCCTCCGCAGTCTTTACGACCCTGGACAGCATTGTTCTTTCCCTAGCTGTACAACTCCCAAACAATACACATAGACCATAGACACGCTCTCTATGGTACAGTGGTAGAATGCCAACAGCAGGTCCTTTGAAAGGTTGTTCTTCCTGAGGATTCTCAAGAAGTATAACCTCTGCTGTGCTCTCTTCATCAGATCTTTGGTGTTTGCTCCCCATGTTAGATCATCCCTCAGCTCAATTCCCAAAAATCGAAACACCGAGACCTGTTCCACACAATTCCCTTCAATAATAAGTGGCTGGATGTTCAATTTGCATTTTCTAAAGTCCACAATGATCTCTTTTGTCTTTTTTACATTGAGGAATAAATTGTTTTCCCTACACCACTCCATCAGCATCTCAATCTCCTTCCTGTAAGCCGACTCCCTGTCCCCAGCAGTAATCAGACCCACCACCGTTGTGTCATATGCAAACTTAATGATCTTATTGCTGGGGTAACTGAGAACACAATCATATGTGTAAAGCGTGTACAGAAGTGGGCTCAGCACACACCCCTGCGGCATCCCCGTACTTATACTGAGATCCGCAGAGACATGGGAGCCCATCCTGACCCGTTGGGAGCGATCTGATAGAAAATCAAGTATTCACCTGCATAAGCATGGCGGAAGCCCCAGATCTAAAAATAATGAATAATAATTATGGACCTTCCAGTTGATTCCAACGTCCTCTGGTAGTACTCTGAGACTATGCAGCTTGCCTAAGGCCACACAGACAGTAGAGCATATAACCCAGGGATTCTCAACCTCTGGCCCATGGGCCGGATGCAGCCTGCATCACAATTTCATGTGGGGCCCCCACCACCTCACCACACCAGGAAGTGCCATCCATGTGGTGGAGGAAGGACAAAATGGCCGTCTGGCCCCCGAAGCTGTCTGAAGGAGAGTGACCTGGCCCCCGGCTTTAAAAGGTTGAGAATTCCTGATATAACCCATCTGCCATACACGTTCTGGCTGTTCTCAGCTCTCTCTTCTCTGAGGAGACACATTGGACATTGAAACACCCATCATAAGAGCTCACTAGGCTCCTTCTATCAACTTGTTTATACAGAGAACCAAATTAAGGGCTGTGGTGCCTCGGTGGTTAAGAAGCTCACCCTGTGAGCTGGAAGGCTGGCAAGTCAGCAGTTTAAGACCCAGGTATTGCATGATGGATTGAGAGCCCATCTCTGTCCCAGCTCTTGGGGACATTAAAGAAGCCTCATTTGGGCATTCCCTGAGTGGAGTTTCTTCCTCAAAAATCTTTTCAACCCAGAATAATTTCTGACACAAAATAATAATAATAATAATAATAATAATAATAATAATAATAATAATAATAATAATAATAATAATAATAATAATAATAATAATAATTATTATTATTATTATTATTATTATTATTATTATTATTATTATTATTATTATTATTATTATTATTATTATTATTATTATTATTATTATTATTATTATTATTACCAAATCAGACTTACAAAGCAATTTTGTCATATACAGCAAAAACAGTCCCAGTCATATCAAACTCTAGGGTGCGATGCTCATCTCCATTTACAGCCATTGTCTACATCTGCAAACATTTCTGTGGTCATGTGGTAGGCATGACTAAATGCTAGAGTGCATAGAACACTGTTACCTTCCCACTGAAGCAGTCCCTATTTATCTACTTGCAATTTCTTGCTTTCAAAGTGCTAGGTTGTCAGGAGCTGGAACAGAGATGGGAGCCCACTTCATCGTGCAGCACTCAGGTCTCAAACTGCTGACCTAACAACCTTGCAGTTGTCAAGTTTAGTGTCTTAACCACTAAGCCAACACAGCCCCCTTAAAAAAACAGTTATGGTCACCACCAAAACAATCAGATGTCAGACAGCAGATCAATTTGATATCTGGCAATTAAGCACAACACGGTCAGGCAGATGCAATGGTGTAAAACGCTGTGGTATAGATTGTTAAATGCTAAGAAAGAAGCTGAAGTAACCTCCCCTTGGAGCAAAGTGCTAGCCTGATTCAGGAGTTCTACTGAGAATCAATACATAAGGAGGAACACTATGTCTAAAGACACTGGTCAGTGATGAACTGCAGCAGGTTCTGTCAGGTTCTGCAGAACCGGTAGCGGAAATTCCCAGGCCATGCCCACTTGGTTGGCAACGTCCACCTCCATAGCCCATAATGCAGGATATTTGGCCCCGCCCACAGATTTGGCCCCATCCACAGATTTGGCCAGCCCACAGAGTAGGTAGTAAAAAAATTTGCAGTGCATCACTGACACTGATTCTACTCTACTCCATTTATATCTTTGCCCTCCTTGACTTAGAGCAGGGATGGGTGATTTCACAATGCTTGTGGACCCAATTTCTGCATTCAAGCCACAGCACAGGCCACAACACCCCAGAAATTGCAATTTTCAACTGTACTAAATGCCTGAGTAGACTAATAAGTTGCAACTGCAGCGTTCAGTAACAAATTCCATCTCATAACTATGAAAAACTGACAGAGGTATTTGGTCCCATTTGACCTTGCAGCTCTCAGAAGTCTTTCAATGATCTCAGCAAAACCAAATTAAACAATCATCAGCTACAGATTTTATGACCATACCATCCTCTAAAATAGTAATAATAAATTATTTCTCATGGGCACTGGACTCAAATGTGGGCAAGATGAAATGCTAATCCATGCCATTTACGGATGCATATGAGCAGTGAACTGGATCCAAAAGATGCCACTCTGAAAACTAATATAAGTAACTTTTATTTATTTCTGGTAACATGATTCAGAAGTAAGATGCCTTGATTTTAAGTTACAGAGAAGAAGGATCACAGTTTTTGCTTTTTAAGTAGACCCAATGAGATAAATTCTTGCAGGAGAATATTGTGCTTCAGGCAACTCATTATCAGAAAAATGCAGATGAGTTGCAGTAAAGACCAAGGAGAGCAACTGAGATGATTAAGTGGCTGGAGGGATTAGATCAGTGTTTCCAACCTTTGGTTTTGGGATTTCAATTCCCAGAAGCCTAGTTAATTCCTCAAAGCACTGCTCAATCAGTGTATTGATTTAGGCTTCTAGGAATTAAAGTCCCCCTGTGGGGCATGGGCCCCACGTTGGGAACCACTGGATTAGAAGGACTAAGCAAGATTTTAAAGGACTATCTGCATGGATTGAAGCAACATTACAATTAGAGGACAGCAGTGAGATGCTCTATAAATGTGTGGAAAATGTGAACATGGGGAAGAAGAGAGAAATGGAATATATTGCTGTGACAAACTAGGAGATAGTATAAAGGAATTAAAGGATAGGTAATGTGCTCTTTGATATGGATGCATGCTAATCCAAGAGTCCTTTCTTTTAAAGTTCACATGGGATTCACACAAATAAAACCACCAGCATTGCTGTTCAGGGACCAGTTAGTATTTAAATGGCAGTCCACCAAAGGACACAGAGAATCTCAATGTGAGTCTAAGTCAGGGGTTCTCAATCTATGGCGCGCAGGCCAGATCTGACCCACAGCACCAAATAATCCTGTCCCTGCCTTTGCTCCAGAATCAGCTGCAGATTCATTTACGGCCATTGTAAATGCATTTATGACAACCACTAACTCATTTATGGCTCTTGTAAACATGTTTACAACAGCTGCAGACTCATTTACAGCTGTTGTAAATGCATTTACAACAGCCACAAATGAGTTGGTGACCAATTCGGGGGGGGAGGGCAGCTGGAGCACCAGTCTGGCCTGCAAACTGTTTGAGAGAGCTTGACCCGGCCCCCAACTTGAAAAAGTTGAGAACCTCTGGTCTAAGGGCCAGAAACAGACATTGCAGGATAGCCCCTAATGAAACCTAGAAGCATATTAATGAAGCAGTCTTTCATGTTTGGGAAATTCAGATTTAGAGAAATGATTAAATCCTGCAGACAATGGTCAAACAATGCAAAATAATCTGCATAATCCCATAGGGGGTGGAAACTTCATATACAGGCACTAACAGCAGTTAAGAATGTCCCTCTTCCTCCCCAGCTATCTCTAATACCTGTTTCTGACCTAAGAAAAAAATCTTGCCTGAAAAACTGGTGAGCTACCACAAGCCATTGTTAACAATCCTGGACTAGATGCTCTAACGTCAAAAAGAAAAGTCACTTTCTTCCCTTAATATGTTTCTCTTGCATAGTCCCAAGTATAAAAGAATGAGTTATGTATGTTTGCTCGGGAGCAAATTCCTCTGAAGAGAGGCTTTACCTTCAATAAGCATACATAAGATTTAGATCACTGAATGGCAGATGGGTAGATGAAGAAGTAGGTAGTATTCTCACAATAACCATGCTGCCATTCTTCTTCAAGTGCCATATCTGATTCTGAATATTGGCTATCATCATGGTGATCAGCCGTGAAGATTGCACTGGTTGCCAGTGTGTCTCCGGGTACAATTCAAGGTGCTGATCTTAACCTTTAAAGCCCTACATGGCAGTGGCCCGGGATACTTACAGGACCGTATCTCCCCAAGGTTTTCTACCCGTCCTACGAGGGCAGATCAGAGGGGCTCTTTGGTGGTCCCCTCGATAAGAGAAGCGCACATTATGGGGACCAGGAGAAGAGCCTTCTCAGTGTTTGTTCCAGCCCTGTGGAACCTCTTACCATCTGAATTGTGCTTCCAGACAGAGCTGCTCCCTTTCAGAAAGGCCCTTAAGACCTGGCTTTGTCAGCAGGTCTGGGACGTTTCATGTGGTACAGCCCAGGTCCACTGGCTAGTTTAGCTGCCCGGGTTGAGTTCTTCTGTGATCTGTCAGTAGTGTTAGTATAGTGTTTTTAGTATATGCTGTTTTATGCCTTTACATTTTCCTTTTATCTGTTATCTTTTACTTCTTAGGGGGTTAGGGAGGGTATTGTTGGGGTGTTTTTAGATGTTTTATGATTGTTTTCTTATGCATTTTTATGTATTATATGGAGAGGGCTTATTACTGTAATGGAGCCCTCTCCTTTCTGCTGATAGCCACCCTGGGTGGCGCTTGCGCCAATAGGGCTGGATACAAATGTCCAAATAGATAGATAGATAGATAGATAGATAGATAGATAGATAGATAGATAGATAGATAGATAGATAGATAGATAGATAGATAGATAGATAGATAGATAAAAATACATTGTTCTGGGAACAATATGATACAGTGACCTTCATTTGCCTTCTGCATTGTGCATGATCCCCGTACCACTGACCCAGTTCTACCACTCACTTTCTGGTCCTGAGCCCTTTTGGCATACAAAGTCCTCTTCAACCCCAGGCCAATATTGATGAAGCTGCTGCCAACCATCAAGATGGTTTTGAGTGGGATTTAATCCATTTGGGGACCATCACCCTTCCCTGTGGATTTCAGCATCCAAGGTCATTTGTCCTCAGAGATGTCAGGTTAATTAACCGCTGCCTGAAACTTGGTGTGGAGTCACTGGCAGTATGGTCTACTCCAGGGATTCTCAACCTGTGGTCCATGGGCCAGATGCAGCATGTGGTGCCATTTCATCCACCACCCCTGCCTTCACCACACCTGGAAGTGCCGTGTGGTGGAGGAAGGGCAAAATTGCCATCTGGCCCCTGAAGCTGTCTGAGGGAAAATGACCTGGCCCCAGGCTTAAAAAGGTTGAGAACTCAAAGTCTACTCTATTACCATGGCAGTATAACCTGGCCAGACAGGATGCTTCCATTACCTATAACAATAAAAATCCAAGTGATGTTTCATTTGTTTGGCATTACATATAAGTTTACTTGTCCATTTGCTTGGACTTACAAATTTGCTAAGAAAAGCTGGTTAGCGTGAATCCCATTAGAAAAAATAAGAGTAGTTATGTTGATAAAAACAAAATCCAAATATTATAGATGGGCAAAATCTTTACTAGGACTGGTCTCAATTCCTTAATAGTGTGAAATCTTTTCCAAGTTTTCCTGAATTCTAACTCAAGAAAATAGTTTTTAAAAGCCCTAGGGACAGGGAAAGTCTAGAAATGTATTTAGATATTTCATTATGAGGTCTTCAACAAAACTGTGGGTAAATATTTCACCCATGAAGTTTGCTGATAAATGCAGTCCTTTGTGAAAAAATGCATAAATCACTGAAGGTATCAGATTGTTTTCCACAAGCAATGTCTGCCGGGATGAAGAGGAAATTGTAGAGCCCCATCTCTGAAACACATGGTTGATTGCCAATTGCCTAAGGTAAAATGCACAAATTTCTGAGGCAGATGACAACAGGAATAACAAAGAAACAGCACAACTGAAGTTGATTATTTATTCTGAAGAACTGAGGCAGGTAGAAATATATCAAAATCTACAGAAATAAAATCCAGAGAACACAGTTCAAATTTGACTCCAAAAACCACTCCCAACAGAATGGGCCTTTCAGTATTTTGATAAGATAATTCAAACCCAGACAGCACCTGCCTGTTCATCACTTAATGATTGCAATATCAAACAGCGACTTGGCTGACTCACAACAGATCTAACACTATGAGACAGCCCTTTCATCATTCCTCAGATAAAATGCGACACTTTCCAATAGTTATTTCATAGATTCAGGTGTCAGTCATTAACTGCTGAGTAACCAAGTGATGAAAAATCACATGCTATACAAACAGCTGTGAATCAATCCTCAAATGATTTCACAGGGAGGGAGGACATTCAGCGAGCATCAGTTACAAGCAAAAATCCCAGCATTTGAAACAATAAAGCAAGAGGAAACAAGAAGAAGCTTGATAATATCAATGACCAAATGGCAATCATATCTTTCTTTTCTTTTTCTTTTTCTTTCTTTCTTTATTTTTGTTTTGTGAGTTAAGATCACAGTTGCCAAGAGGCATGTCCAGACTGGGGAATTAAAGTCACATTGAAAAGTTTCTTATCTTCATCTTTCACTGAAGATCACAGGAGCAATTCTACCAGTCATATGGTATAACAGGGATTCACAAACTACATCCTGCGGGCCAGAGCTGGCCTGTGGTGGCAATTAATCCGGCCTACAGTGAGGACCCTGGCGGCTCCACAAAAAGTGCCAAAAACATGCCAGAAGTGGCAAAAACTTACCCAAAATGCACCAGAAGCCCCCAAAACACTCCCAAATCATGCCAGAAGCTTGGGAAAACTACCAAAAGCCACCCAAAATGACGCCCCAAATGGCAAAAAAATGCTGCCCTCACAGGAAGGGGCAGAAGGGGAGGAAAAAACCCAAAAATACACCATCAATGCACCTGCTGCACCTGGTGCTGGAACAGGGCCGTAGCCAGGGAGTGGCCAGGGGGGATCCCACCCCCCTGAACTAACATCCCACCCCCATCGCCAGGATGCCAATGTTATGTATGTGTGTGTCATTGTTGCCCCTCTTGAAAAAATAGTCCCCCTCCCCCAATCTAGAATCCTAGCTACTGCCCTGCACCGGAAGTGGCGGGAGAAACAATGACTCTGGCCCACACATCTGTCTAAGGGGGACATAGTCTGGCCCACAGCGTGAAAAAATTGTGAACCCCTGTCATACAAGCTTATTTTCCTGTGTCACAGATCCAGAGATGTCTTCAGGTCACTCCACCATTAGTCCAGCCGGAGATAAAACAAATATGGATGTTGTAATTTTGAGCAAGCCCAAAGAACTCCAACTCCTGAGCTACATGCTGTGTCTAGGCTTGTTCTGAATGAATAGAAGAGCAGAATCATAGAGTTGGGCAAAGTGTGAAACACCCAACAGTCCT
This sequence comes from Bradypodion pumilum, assembly GCA_035047305.1. Lineage (NCBI taxonomy): Eukaryota > Metazoa > Chordata > Lepidosauria > Squamata > Chamaeleonidae > Bradypodion > Bradypodion pumilum. Next base: position 408,686,626 of record JAWDJD010000002.1, read on the forward strand.
GAGAAAATAATTATTCCAAAATAGAAAACGTCATGTTAGAAAACCTGCTGCAATTGTGTGCAATGGCAGTCAAAGACAGAGGACCATTAAATCACACCAGAATGCAATGAAAAACAAAAGTAGATTTGTAATATGTAATGTTTAAAAAGGTACTTTCTGTCTCTAAACTAGTGGACAATGGTAATCTCTTTTATTGGGAAATTCCAACCAATGAATTTCCTTGCTAAAGTGATCCAATATCTGGTACCTGCTATTATTCCCATTTTTCAGTTTATAATTCAACACAGAACTATGTCTCTCTAAATAACAACAGAAAGCTTTATGGCCATATTTAATGCCTTTCTTTTTCATGCTTGCCTTGAGGTTTGATTTTGTTCTGCGGCTGCTTCTGGCTGCTTCATTTATATGAGTACAGTATAAAGCTGTGGTTCCAATTGGTAGCAGGAACAAAATGTCTGAAGAAGGAAAATGGCAAAAACATAAGGCAATATAAGGCAAGAAAATGCTACTTTTTCCAGGTAAAGTAAAATTATTTGGGAGGAACCAAAAGACAAAGTGACACCCCACACACACACACTTGTGTTTCTTTATTCCACATCTGAAACATCAGCTATTTCCCCCTGTGTTTGCACTTTAGTTTTACATCTTTTTTAATGACACGTTCTGGAGAACATGAAAACTTGCCATCAAGCTTTGAAGTACTGATGGATAAATCTTGCTCATCTCTCATTTACCAAACCAATTCATTGCCCAAATATGAGTTTGAGGTGATTGTGGCAACTCCCTTTTCCATAATGTGTGCATAATGGTTGACAGCAGGGAGGAACATACTTTTTTCTATCAAAGGCAACATTCCTCTTGAGGAAATCTGAGGGGGGGAAATATTTAGTAGTGGTGGGCCTGAAACTGGTGGTGGAGATGACAAGAGTTGTGGTCGAGGAGGTGCTCGAGACTGGAATGACCTCCAACCACTTAGAGAACGCGTCCACCACGAGGAGGAAAAGCGTTCCCCTGA